>CM042140.1:8921640-8934140 GCA_023376005.1 Doryteuthis pealeii
TGCCACGCCCAGTCTAAGGTTAGTTTGATAGTAAATTCTGTTTGAGCTCCCGATTGACGCTACTGCCAAGTGTGAAATTCGCGCAGTTATTTGGGTGGGGGTTACTCAAAAGGCATTCAACCAGTTGAAATATTTAATCAATTTATGGACGTGTATGGTGGTTTGTGCATGGATGTCAAAAAACGTCCACAAGTAGTGTAGGGCGTTTTCAATCACGACAAGGCCTCAACGCATCCTCAACGACATGGTGGTGAGCTGGTATGACATGGGCATACAAAAACTGCTACAGTGCCTACAAAATATCACCGACCGGAAAGGCGACTATGTAGAAAAATAGACATGTTCAAAATGTAAAATGGTGTAAACCTCATTGACAATAAATAATAAACGTTTCGGTTTGGTTTGGTTTGGTTTGTTTTGTTTTACGGCATATCAACCTCGGTGGGTCATTTAATGCCGACAAAGTTGGGAAATAAATTCATTCTTAATGCATAATACAATTTTGTTTATAAACTCATGTTTTTCTATTCAACCCATTGATGGGATCCTAACAGGTACTACCACTCCGGGTCAGAGTGAACCAGGGAGCAATGGTAATGAAGGGGTGCTCCACATTCCCCAAACCTCTAAAACTGGAACCTCACTATCAGATAGAGTTTAACGTCATTCCCAGGACATGTAGACCATCAGTCACCGCCTTCTAGCACCCATATGATAAAAAGGGGTTGGGGCTTGCCATAAGGGCAATAGGGTTGGGGGAATCATATAGGTGCTAGGGCTTGGCATGACCAGCTGATTGATCGGAGGGGGCCTCTCCGACCGCCCGTCTAGCCCATGATAGGACCAAAGTTGAGTATTACGAGGTATCGTCTGCTCAACCACTAAACGTTTCGGGATTTCTAAATATTTTTTGGGGTTTTTCGGCATGTTAACCCTTATTGGGTTATTTCATGCCAAAGACATTGTTTTATTCAGTCTTGATGGTTACTGATTTTTTCTTAATTCAACTTCTTTTAAACACTATTTTGTTCACTCATTTTCTTCTATTTAACTCATAGATGTGACGCTAACAGATATTAGCAGTCCGGGTCAGTGTGGACTTGGGAGTAATGGCGATGAAGGGGTACTCCACTCTCCCCAGAGCTCGAGAATTATAACTTCAACACTAGATGTAGTTTATTTCCATACCCAGGACGCTAAAGACCCTTAGCCGCCGCCTTCTTACACATATATGATTAAAAAAGGTTGAGGGTTTGTCATTGGGACAATACGGTCGTCACAATCATATCTGACCGCATGTTTAGCTTTAGTAAGGGCCATAGTGTTGCATGTCAAGGACTGCTCAGCCAACAAGATTACGTCCTTAATCATCACTGGTCACTACCAATAGCCAACAGGGTTTTCTATTTTATAAATCATTCATTTGTACAGTTATGTTTTAAGTAACTAATAATAATCGTTAGTAAAAATAATTATAGATTTAAGTAATTATTCCTAATACAAATAACCTACGGTTATATATAATCAAGTTTAACTATCAAATTCAAATAATTTTAAACATATCTATTTGACCTATAGATGACACCCTAACATGTATTACCACCCCAGTTTAGAATGAACCTGAGAGTAATGGCAATGAAGGTGTACTCCACACTCCCAGATTTGAAACAACACCATAAAGATGTAGTTTAATGACAAACACAGAGCATTTCGATTTTTTTAGGGGTGGTGGTCTTAACACCGCTACAAGGAGGGATAATGTACCTATTCTAAGCCCCACCGACAAGTCGAAAAACGGAGTCATCAAATGAAGATTACATGTAGCTTTAGTTGTTCAGTATAAGTCTATTTTTAAATATTAACACAATATAACACTACTAACGGGCGCTGATAGTTCAGCTCTTGTATATGTAATATTCCCTCCAAAATCCCAGTACCTTGTTAGTCTATTTAGTGGCAAAGAAAAACTATAAACGAAAATGATTTTAATCTTTTGTGAATAATTATAGGACCGACTAACTATTAATACAAAATTGGGTACAAATTCAGAATAGTAAACAAGAGACAATATCACCAGAATCATATTTTACGTATAAACAGCATAATATATCGGAAACTCCCGAAGTAGCTTAACTCTAACCCTTATCATACACAAGTCTCAAAATGTTTCGGGTATTTCCATGAAATGTAATGCTTTTTAACACTGGGGGGGGTCTTACCCCTCTGCAGAGGTGCAGTCGGTGTATTCTACAACCCCAGCCAACAGGCTTGCCGAGAGGGTAAGATTTTGAATTAAGTCAAATAATGAGAAAAATGATTTTTAAGCAAACAGAATTTGGAAAGTACTTGTGATATCTTTCTTTATAATAATGGAGATTCTGTGTTTTTCTGAATGTAACCGAAACTATATTACTGCTCAAGTCACAAGCATTTAAGTTTAATATAATTAAATCTTATATTGAATTAGAACGACTAATGAAATTAAATACGAACATAAAAAAGATTACACTTATTTTTACTTTATTCTGATTTCATTATTAAAATTATACATAGGCAGTGATGCTGATAGCTTTTTGATTTAGTGTGTCCAGGAACGCACATATTTGCTTTGAATAAGTCCCAGGAAGATTTATGGGTCCCAACTAAAGTTTCATAATAAATTATACGGTTTTTATTTATGATCTGGGGAAACAAGTAAAGCCGTCCAACTTCTACCTTGTAATTTATCCTGTGTAATTCGTTTCTAAGAAACTATTGAAATGTATTTACAGTTAACTTGAAATGGTGAGGGAAGAAAGAATGAAAAACACTGGGTCACATGGATATGATTTTACTGCATCCTTTTTTTATCACCCCCCCCCTATATACCTAGGTGATACCGGGTAGCCACTTCTAGTTTTTATAATATCCTAATGGAAATATCTATTTAATTGTTGAAAACGTTTTAATCTTTGATTTTAATAAAGATAATCAAACACTTTCTGATAAGATATGCACGTAAATGAAAATGAATAAATGAGATGAAATCAATTTTTGCAGAATTTGTTTTTCATTCCATTTGGAAATCCAACGTTAATTACTTACAATTTAACATAAAAGTAAACATCATTATTTTTATCTTTAATTCGCAAAATTAATTTCTTTTGAAGAAGTCAACTTTGTAATTGTTAATATCTCAGTGTTCGTCAAAACCTTTCGGCGTATGAATACAGTTATGTGTTAAATAATGCGCAACTTTAAAAACCCTTTCATGGAGGGTTGGAATTCATCGATTGTATTCCCTGTAAGACTTTACAAGAAGAGGGTATACTGGGTATGATACTAAATTGCATACAGTGTGTTGTCTTCAGTTCTAGAGATTTGAAGAGTGGGATATCACTCTCAATTGTCATTACTCTAAGTTCGCTCTGAAACGACGGGAAGGTACCTGTTTGGATCCCATCTGTTTAAAGATTATTAGTATTAGATAGAAATACTTGAAACCATATAACTGTTACTATGGAGGTGCGTGGTCTAATGGTTAGAGTCTTAGAAAATGAACTTGTCGACCCGAGTTCAATTCCTGGACAAAGCTGTTTACATTTCACATGGCGCTAATACCCTTGGGAAAGGTATGAATCCAATTCTCCCATCAGTTATGGGTAAATAGCAGGGCAGACTGGGCTCTTTAACCATGGTTAGGTTGGAGAAGGAAAATTCTGAATTCAAACCTGTTAAACTCCGCTTAAGAAATTTACCTTGTGTCGCATCTTGCTCGTTCGGAGGGGTTAGTAAATTATTTTTATTAGATATCCCATGTGTATTATCCATTTGTATTAGATTAGCCAGAATTATGGTTCCTGTTTGGGTACCATCTATATATGTGTTTAAGAATTATTCGTATTCAATAGGACCATGTACAAAAAAATCTTAAGAAATAACTGCACAAAAGGGTAAATATAAATGTATGATAAACGTGATTCCCTAACCTCTATGCATTAATCACTCTAGAAGTGTTGACATGCCGTTAAAATCAACCAACTAGCCAACATAGTTCTTACTGTTATACTTTAAACTCAAACTTACAAAATTATTACCCATGTATTTGTCGACACCTGATATGTTTCCTAAAAGTTAGGTCTTCCATATACGACCTATAGAGAAAGAAACCGGTTTAGATAGATAGATAGATAGATAGATAGATAGAAAGGGAGAGAAAGAAACAGGTTTAGATAGATAGATAGATAGATATACAGAACGTCAGAGACAGAAACAGGTTTAGATTGATAGATAGATAGATAGATAGATAGATAGATAGATAGAACGTGAGAAAGAAACAGATTTAGATAGATAGATAGATAAAACGCGAGAAATAAACAGGTTTAGATAGATAGATAGATAGATAGATAGAACGTGAGAGACAGAAACAGATTTAGATAGATAGATAGATAGATAGATAGATAAAAAGGGAGAGAAAGAAACAGGTTTAGATAGATAGATAGATAGACAGACAGAGAGACAGAACGTGAGTGAAAGAAACAGTTTTAGATAGATAGATAGATAGATAGATAGATAGATAGATAGATAGATAGATAGATAGATAGTCAGATAGACAGAATGTGAGAGAAAGAAATAGGTTTAGATAGATAGATAGATAGATAGATAGATAGACCGTGCGTGAAAGAAACAGGTTTAGATAGATAGATAGATAGATAGATAGACAGACAGAACGTGAGAGAAAGAAACAGGTTTAGATGGATAGATAGATAGATAGATAGATAGATAGATAGATAGACAGACCATGCGTGAAGGAAACAGGTTTAGATAGATAGATAGTTAGATAGACAGAAAGTGAGAAAAAGAAACAGTTTTAGATAGATATATACATACATATGTACAGACTGGCATAGATAGATAAGCGTAATTCTTGTTAATGTAGTAGTCAGTTTCTAATCTCAGACAGTTTATTTATTTAGCAACAGATTAGCATTTCTTGGCCTGTTATGAACGACATGGCGTCAGTGATCGTCCCCTATTTTTTCCCCCTTCTAATATTGTAGGCCGTTAACCGACTGGGGTAAGCATTGTGAATTTGGGCAGGGCTTCATTTGGTCTCTACTAGCGTAGCGGATGATCTACCACTTGAGTTAATCCCCGCGTAATCCCATTGTTATTTGTAAAACCACTGGACGTAATCTTTAGCTTTCAGAAGACGCTGATAACAGATCCGGCCACTGATTATCAGATATTGCTGAGAGAGCGAGAGACAAACAGACAGACAGACAGACGTCCTTATTTGTCTGTCTGTCTTAAGTAATATTTGCTTGCTTTGCTGTCTGTATCTAGAGTGGCTCTCCCGAATAGACACGAGACGAAACTGAACGATAGAGACTCAAACTAATAGAATTTTTAAAAGTGAGAAATCAGATCGAATTGAATGGGATATAAAAGACCGTGTTCCGGTCTGGTTGGTTGGTTGGCTGGTTGGTTGGTTGGATTTTACGGATTTTGCCGGTTTAGCTCAGTCGGTAGAGCACTCGCCTAAGAATCGCCAGGTAATTGGTTCGATACTGGTCCTCGCCAATTCAGCGAATGAGTAGCACAGGGATCTGTGCGGTAAGGTAAGAAGATGATGGTAGGTGTGGTGCTCCACCTCAAATGCAAAAAAACAATCTCCTTGGTTCAGCGCTAGTGAAAAGCGGATAGACTCCCTCGCTGTCTGGCTGATACCGATTTTAGGTCACCCCGACGACTTTACTTAGTTTTATGTATAAGTAAACTTATAATAAAACTATGTAAAAATAAATAAAACAAAGAACAAAACAACTGAGATGGTTACTACTAGAATAGGCTCAGTTCTAATTAGTGATCATCCTCCACACATTGCTACAACAAACAAAATTACGTTTTTTTTATTTTGTTTTATGTGACATTGTTTTTATTGTGTAATGTGTAACCATGAAAAAAATGTGTAAAAATATAATAATTTTGATTTAACCCTCTCACTCACTCTGTTTTCATCTTTTCATTATGATCGATTGAAACAGATTAGCGTTATCGCTTCCACGCGCTCTCTTCCTCACTTTATCTTTCCCCTACTCTTTATTTCTTTCTTATTATATTTTTTCGGTGTCGCATGTCCATTTCCTTCTCTTTCTTTCTTTATAATAAAAGTAGAATGGTCCAATATTTAGCTGAGGTGACGACACTCATAAAAAAATAAGAATTCAGAGGATAAGTAACTCAGGATAATTAGGATTTATATTTTTGCATTACATCTTGGACGATTTGGACGGTCTCATTTTTAACCAGAGGGTGTTGCAAGAGGATAAGGATTTTACGTTTAAGGAACATGAGTATTAATATATAGATTCATTCAATTGCATCAGTTTATTTTCTTCATGTGCTTGCTTCTCTAGTATGAGCCAAAGAACAAAAATTCAGAAGATACGACCGCTCTGTCAGCTGGGTCTGTAGAATACTCCGACTGCACCTCCGCAGAGAGCGTAAGACCCCCCTCATCCCCAAGAGGGACCACCTGTTGACTGTGGATGGTGACCAGTGATGCTTAAGAACGGAATCCTAGTGGCTGAGCAGTCTATGGCATGTAAAATTCCACTTTACTTGGGCTAGATGGGCAGTCGGGGAGCCCCCCCCCCTTTGATCAATCTGCTGGTCACATTAAACCCTAGTACCTCTATGATAATCCCGTCCTTAATGCCTTTACGGCAATCCCCCAACCATTTTTATCGTACATAATTTAGAAGGCGTTGGCTGAAGGTCTTAGTGTTCTGACGTTAAACTGCATCTAGTGGTGAGGTTCCAATTCTGTAGCTCTGGGGAGTATGGAGTACCCCTTCATCTCCATTACTCCCTGGTCCACCCTGACTGAGCGGTAGTACCCCTATTAGCAAAAAATGAATTTACAAAAACTGTATAAAAAAGAATTTGGTTTGAAAACAAATTGAATACCCAACGAAAATGAATAAAATAAAACGGCATAAAATAACCCAAACGTTGACAACACAATGGTTTATGTTTACATAAATTTCAAATTTAGATTTGTTTCAACTTTCCCTTACTTACAAAATGATTTTAATGATTTTTTAAAATTCTCTGGCCCTCTTTATTTTTTAAAGATTAACTGACTTCTTTTCTGATCCCAATTATCTTCCCAGAGTTCAATGGATGGCACAACGGGTCACGTTTTTCTTGTATTATTTCAAAAGGTGAGAGGTGCTTCAACTAATTGAAAACTTTCTGGAATGAATATGATAAATGCCAATAGGTTCGAAGTATATATCAAAGTGTGTATATATATATACACATAACGTAAATTAAATTTAACGTAATGCAATATAACTTATGCAGATCCACCCTCCAAATAAAAAGGAAATAATATATAATTTGAATTAGTTAAATTATTAAGTACAGAAAACAGGTTTTCTCGGATCTTCATATATATATATATATATATATATATATATATATATATATGTGTGTGTGTGTGTGTGTGTGTGTGTGTGTGTGTGTGTGTGTGTGTGTGTGGAGAAAGGTAGACAAACACGGGATGTTATGGAAACTGGATTGTTGTCGACGATGCAACGTTTCGGTCTATTATTAGACCATCTTCAGGACTTGGATATAGTTCATGCTCCAATGATGGACATTCTCAAAATGCTGAAACATTGAGTGTATATTTGAGTGACTTTGAAAGGAAAAAAAATAATAATAATAAAATAAAATAAATTAAGGTAGATAGGAACATATGAAGAATAAACAAACTACTAAATAAATGAACTGGGGTTGCCCATTGAGCTAAAATCTGGAATAGATTGATTTAACAGAAATTCCTAACAAATTACTGACAAGAAGTCAAATATCTTTTTTATTACCTTACAGCTGAGCAGACAGGACAATATAAACAAAAAAAAAAAAAAATCTGTTTTCAAATGCCTTAAAAGTAATAAAGAATTCATCATTCGCATCTGATGAGCTGGGAGAATTAGACACTTTGTCTAGGCTCCCCGAAATAGGCTATAATGCAAAATCTCTAAGTCTTTTGTTATTTCTTTACTTATAAATTTGCTCTGTGACTCTTACAATAAGAGCACACATTGAGCTCTCAAACTGCAACAGGTTTTTTAAAAAAACTCCTATGTCTTAAGGAAGATTTCTTCTCTGGACTTTTGGATATATATATATATATATATATATATATATATATATATATATATATATATATATATATCCGGACTTTTAGAGTTTGTTTTTGTCTTGGTAAATAAAACTTGAGTTTTTGTTACTTTTTGAACGCACCAGGTAAAACTTTTGGAGAACTTTAGAAAAAAGAAATTTAAAAAGAAAAATTTCGTTCTCTTTTTTACGTCACACCTGAAAATAAATATGTAGATATGCGTGCCTGTGTCGAAGAGTAAGTGTATACGTGTATTAGTGTGCACTGTTCTGTCTTTTAAAAAATACCTACAGGAAAAAAAGTTAGATGGACTTTGTTCGTTCATAAATGAATATTCATAAAAGCTTCATTTAGATGAATGAATAAATGGCTTGTGAAGAATAGAAAAGATGAGAACGGTGACCCCAGTGAGTGGCGTGTATGGAACAACACGATTGGTTAACCTCGTGCACACTCAATAGTCGAAGCCCCTACCAGCAGTAGATAGATAGATAGATAGATAGATAGATAGATCCAAACTGATGTACATAAATATGTAAGATTAAACTGAGAGATAGATAGAAACAAACTGAAATAGATAGATAGAAAGATAGAGATATAGAGAGAAACAGGTTTAGATAGATAAATAGAGAGATAGATTGATAAAGACAGAGAAAACAGGTTTATATTGATATATATATATATATATATATATATATATATATATATATATAAGAGAGAGAGAGAGAGAGAGAGAGAGAGAGAGAGAGAGAGTGGCATGTATGGAGCAACACGATTGGTTAACCTCGTGCACCATCAATATTCGAAGCCCTACCAGCAGTAGATTGAAAGATAGATAGGTAGATAGATAGATAGATAGATAGATAGATAGATAGATAGATAGATAGAACCAAACTGACGAACATAAATATGTAAGATTAAACTGAGAGATAGATAGAAACAAACTGAAATAGATAGATAGATAGATAGATAGATAGAGATATAGAGAGAAACAGGTTTAGATAGATAAATAGGTAGAAAGATTGATAGAGACAGGGAAAACAGGTTTATATATATATATATATATATATATATATATATATATATATATATATATATATAGAGAGAGAGAGAGAGAGAGAGAAAGAAAGAGGGTTATTTACATATACTAGCAAATATATGCACCCTCCGGGTGCAAGTATTTAAGTTTTAATGTAATAAAATATCATATTAAATTAGAAAGGCTAATGAAACTGAATAAGAATGTAGATAAAAAGATTTGGAACAGAGGGGGTATGATTGAAAAATAGAACAACTTTGAAACTAACTCTTCCATCATTTTCCGTTACTCCCGTCTTTCATTGGTAAATTTTCCTAATTAAACTGTTTATTTAAAATAGGAAGTAAAGAATAAAATGACAGTTATTTCTTCTTGTTAAGGGATTTCTTTTAAAATTTATTGAAGAGATTTTTGCTCATAATCATTAAGATGAAAGCAAATAATTAGAAATCAATAATACTAAGCATATATTTATTAAAATCAAATTTTTAAGATCAATATGCAAATTAGCCTTCCCATTCATACAGTAAACCGCTATTTTGTTGTATATATAAATACAATTGCATGTTGTTAGTGTGTAGATATGGTCAACAGTATAAATAATGTAAAACAATTTTATTGATAATTGAGGTTTAAATAAGGATAAATTCATGGTGAATGTGACGTCAATAACTAAGGGAATTGTGACTTGAGTAGTGATTTAGTTTCGGTTACAGACAGAAAAACACACAATCTCCATTATAATAAGATATGTTGTTTTTTTTTTGTTTTTTTTTCAGTACTTTATTTTTCTTTGTTTTTTTTTACTTGTTTTTCCTGTACTTCAATTTTGTTTTTCTTTCTTTGTTTTTAATTCTCTTTTTGTCTTTTACTTTCTTTTTCCGTACTTCAATTTTGTTGTTTTTTGTTGGATTTTTTTTTTCAGTACTTTATTTTTCACTTTATTTTTCTATACTTCAATTTTGTTTTTCTTCATTTTTTTTCTGTACTTTATTTCTAACTTATTTTTCTGTACTTCAATTTAGATGTTCTTTTCTTCTTTCCTTTCTTTTTTCTCTTCTTTCTTTTTCTGTACTTTAATTCATCTTTATTCTTTCATATCTTTAATTCTTTGGTTTCTTATTCCTTTTCTTTTTGTATTGAGCTTATCAACAAACAACAAATACTTTTCATCATTCATATATATATATATATATATATATATATATATATATATATATATATATATATCTGTTGATCTCTCCCTCTCTATTATTCTCTCTCTATTTATCTATCTATCTATCTATCTATCTATCTATCTATCTATCTCTGTCAGTTGATCTCTTCTTATCTCTTTCTCTCTCTCTATCTATTTCTTTCTGTTCATCTCTCCCTCTCTCTCTTTCTCTCTTTCTCACTCTATCTGTCTCTGTTGATCTCTCCCTTTCTCTTTCTCTCTCTCTCTCTCTCTGTCTGTTGATCTCTCCCCTCTCTTTCTCTCTTTATCTATCTATATATCCCTGTCTATTGACCTCTCCCCCTCTCTCTCTCTCTCTCTCTCTCTCTCTCTATATATATATATATATATATATATATATATATATATATATATATATATATATATCCATTTAAGTATTTTAATCTATATGTGAGATAGAGAAAGAAAAAATAGGTTTAGATAGATAGACATTAATGCAAATATGAATGTGCATGGACAGAGAGAGAGAGAAAGTGTGTGTGGGGAGAGAGAGAGAGAGAGAGAGAGAGAGAGAGAGAGAGAGAGAGAAAGAAAGAAAGAAAGAAAGAAAGAAAGAAAGAAAAACAGGTTTACATAGATATGAGTGCAAATATAAATGCGCATGGATATGTCTGTATATTTCTTTGAATATGTGAATGTACATAGATACGAACGTCTGAATAACACTGTATACAAATATATATATATATATATTTGTTTTAATATATATATATATATAATATATAATATATATATATATATATAATATATATATAATATAATATATATATATATGTAATATATATATATAATATAAATATATATATATATATATTTGTTTTTTCATTATATCTTATTCATACTGTCGGATTAATTTCCATTTTATTTTCACATACTTGTCCATGAAAAAACTTTACATTTGAATATTTACCCCTTTTTGATGATATCCATAAACACCACGGATTTACCTATAAATGTGGGCTACTTATTTTACAGGTGGATTGTATTACAATAATTTTGATATTCTATATACACTTTTTATACATATTTTACACTTTTCTATAACTTTACATCAGACTTTTTTGAGTCTTATTTTTATTACTATAATGCTTCTGTTTATTTTCAAAATTAAAAATGAGATTCATTTTATTTTTAAATAAAATTCATTTTATTTTTAAATAAAATGCATATTATTTTTAATACAGACAGCACAATTTTTTTTTTGATTAATTCCAACGTTTGACTAGCAGCGTTTTGTTTTTACTAACGGTCTTTTTTTTTCCGTCTTATTTTTGTTGATGACCGACCCACGTGCGGTCGATACATTATAATGTGAAAGGGTCCTCATATTAGTTGAGGATGGGCCGGGTGTTGCTTTTTAAACCGTCAAGAGATTTGGCCCCGAAACGGTTTGCACACTTTCTCTTCTGATGAGCCTATTTCAGTTGTAAACATCGTTTGTTTTTTCATTATATCTTATTCATATATATATATATATATATATATATATATATATATATATATATATATATATATATGAGGTTAAGTAAACAAACAAATATGTTTTTTTTATATGGCTTTAAGCCGACAATTTTTGGAGCATATGTGCTTAATTGAAGTCGTACGTAATTTTGAAAATTAATTAGTTAATAATTAATGAATTTTAGGCAGGCATATATGTTCAAATGTAAGGCTAAGACATTTCTCGTTTAGCCTTACATTTGAACATATATGCCCGCCTAAAATTCATTAATTATTAACTAATTAATTTTCAAAATTAGGTACGACTTTAATTAAGCACATGTCCTCCAATATATATATATATATATATATATATATATATATATAGAGAGAGAGAGAGAGAGAGAGAGAGAGAGAGAGAGTAAGTATATCAATGATTAGAACTCGAATGAAAAGAAATGAATTCTGGACAATAAATATTTTTTCTTAAATACATACACACGCATATATATATACATATATATATATATATATATATATATGTGTGTGTGTGTGTGTGTGTGTGTGTGTGTGTGTGTGAAAAGTGTTCATAACGCAATGCATACAAC
>CM042140.1:8939140-8944140 GCA_023376005.1 Doryteuthis pealeii
GAGAGAGAGAGAGAGAGAGAGAGAGAAAATCAACAGACATTAGGTATATATGAATAAAAAGGACAGATAGAGAGATAGAAAGAAAGAAAGAAAGAAAGAAAGAAATATTAAAAGTCTAAGATAGATAGATAGATAGAAAGAGAGAGAGAGAGAGAGAGAGAGAGAGAGAAAGAAAGAAAGAAAGAGAGAGACCAATAGTATGATAGAAAGATCGCTATAATTAAAAAAAACATAGATATATAAATAGATTAAAAAGTCTTCGGTAGATAGATATGAATAAAAGCCCACAGAAAAATATGAACAGTCCGATATATATATATATATATATATATATATATATATATATATATATAATATATATATTAGGCGGACTAGGCATTCGTTAATTAAACAGTGAAGGAAGTAGGAAAATACTAAGTAGATCTCATTATGGATTTGGAATAATTCAGGGTGACGAGGGCATTTTGAAAAGTTTCTCCGACTTATAACATTTCTAACCTACTTAGAAAATATTTTTATAGGCCATTTAAAATCACGAGCATCGTTAGGGTGACTTAAAATTTCCTCCAATTGTATTAAGAATCAACATGTAAAAGTAAATCTATAGTGATATCTAATTTAACCTTTTAGTTTATAGAAATATCTTATTCTTATAATGCAATCATCATCATCATCATTATATCGCGCTGGTAGCACTGATATCCATGAAAATCTCTTGGCATGCCTATCATTCATTGTTATCGGGGGGTCCTCTGTGCAGCATCCAGTATCTGGCAGGGCTTGTTAATGTAAGTTTTTGCTGGACGGCCCGCGCTGTCATGTCTATGCGTAGGTTCCACAGGAGAGCGTTACTTATGAATTCGTCCTTTTTTTCTCAGCAGTGTCCAGAATATCTTGTTCCTCTCTCTCTCTCTCTCTCTCTCTCTCTCTCTCTCTCTCTCTCTCTCCTCTCTCTCTCTCTCTCTCTCTTGCACAAATATTTCTTTCATTTGCTTTTCTATGCTTCCTTTTCTCTCATCTGGCCATAAGAATTTTCTCTTCTTCTTCTTCTTCTTCTTCTTCTTCTTCTCTCTCTCTCTCTCTCTCTCTCTCTCTCTCTCTCTCTCCTCTCTCTCTCTCTCTCTCTCTCTCTTCTCTGATGTTTTTTTTTGCGATAGGGGGCAAGTGGCCTTACAGCTGCTTCTTGTGGGTTGTTGTTTCCACTATTTATTTAAGATCGCACGCAGCATTCTTGTGCAGCTTCCATCTAGCTCATCCTCTAGACGCTTCGTTAAGGTCCAAGGGGTGCAGCCATACAGTAGCACTGATAAAACTATGGTTTGGAAGAATTGTCTCTTTAACTTGTCAGTGAGATCTGATTTCCATACGACTGATAATCTTTACAGTGCAGTACGGCAACGAAAATTGAAAATATTTAAACTCTATACATAACTACATTGTTCTGTTGGTGGGGCATACATTTACGGCAGGTCAACCCCTTCGGGTCATCTAATGACATTCAAGGCATTTTGATATTTGATTTCTTACAGTACCTGCTGTTACTTAAATGGTAACCCATCTTAATACTGATCAGTTTCATCACTGCTTAACTTCGCGTGACCAAGCGGGTATCGTTGCTTTCAACGTGATTTGACTGTATTCCGCGCACGCGCGTCTCTGTGTGTGTGTCTGTGTGTCTGTGTGTGTGTGTGTCTGTGTGTGTGTGTGTGTGTGTGTTAATTGTTCGTTTTGTTTTACAGCATATCAACCCCTTTTCGGGTCAATTAATGGCGAATAAAGTGATTTTGATATCTGGTGATCTAGAGGGGACCGGCGATTTCAACCTGACTTGACTGTCAGCCCGTGTGTGAGATTGTATGGGTGTGTATGTTAGTTGGTTGTTTTGTGTTATGGCATATCAACCCTTCTCGGGACATTTAATGCCTAATCAAGTAAGTAGTTTTTTATATTCGGTTTCTTAAAGTACCTGCTGTTGCTTAAATAATCACCCATCTGAATATTGAAAACATCTCCCGCTGCTCAACTTTGCGTGATCTAGTGGATTTCAGTGCGTTCAACGGGACTTGACCAAAAGCATAGGGTTCCGTCTTTAATATTCATGACGTTTGTCTGTGTATGAAGAAAATACAATGCCTTATCTATCTATCTATCTATATCTGTCTGTCTGTGCAAGTGCATTACCTTTCTATTTATTTATCCGTGTATTATCAATATATATATATATATATATATATATATATATATATGAAAGGTAAAATGGATATGAATCTGACAATATGCGTAGAAAGTTTGTAGAAAAAACAACAAGATGTTAAAAGTTTTGCTGACATAAATCTGTTTCGACCATATGAAGAGGTCTTTATCAAAGCAACATTGTAAACGGAAAGACGAAATAAATATATCGTTAATCACGAGGCACAGAACGCTCTCGATCAGGACCGGAATTTTCAAAAAAAAATTTTAAATGCGTATTTTATGTTAAAAATAAAATAATTTTATATACATTGTTATATATATATATATATATATATATATGTGTGTGTGTGTGTGTGTGTGTGTGTATATATGTGTGTATATATATGTGTGTATATATATATGTGTGTGTATATATATGTGTAGTGTGTGTATATATATGTGTTTGTGTGTGTATATGTAATATATGTGTATGTGTATGTATATATATATATATATATAATATATGTGTGTGTGTGTGTGTGTGTGTGTGTGTGTGTGTGTGTGTGTGTGTGAAATAGCTATATTTGTGAAGCATCTTTTCATTTAAACAAATTTGTTTAAAAATAATTGAATCCTTATTATTTTCAAGTCTTTTATTTTTTCTTTCAAGTTTTCTAACAACTTTTTTTATGTTTTATGTTATCTTCTTGAAATACGTTAATCAGTTGTTCGAAAGAGTTATTATTTGTAAATTGGACTTTTTTTTCCGAATCATTATCTAGGCTGTATATTATTTGTCTAAACTATCATTATCAAGATTGTTTTTTGACTAACTTATTGTTGTGTTTTATATATGGATAATATACAGTCTTGATAATGGTTCAGAAAAGAACCGAAAGTGCCTGGTACGGGCCATCATCGGGAGAAGTGTATATTGCAAAAACAATATAACATTGTGGGTGTTCTTTTATATCGATGTTCTATTTATACAATATGATGTGTTTGTTTGTTTTAATTAATAGTCCGCCCTGTCGGCTGGGGCGTTAGAATGCACCGACTGCACCTCTGCAGAGGGGTAAGACCCCCCAATGGGGCCACCTGTTGGTCGTGGGTGGCGACCCGTGATGCTTAGGGATAGAACCCAGGTGGTTGATATTCCACTTTAGACTTTTCTTGGGCTAGACAATCGGCTGGCCACGTCAAGCCCTAACACCTATATGATTGCCCCAACCCTATTGCTCTTATGGCAACCCCCAATCCTTATCATATGGGTGCTAGAAGGCGGTGGCTGAGGGTCTAAACTCTATCTGATAGTGAGGTTCCAGTTCTGGAGGTTTGGGGAATGTGGAGCACCCCTTCATCACCATTGATCCCTGGTCCACTCTGACCCGGAGTGGTAGTACCTGTTAGGGTCCCATCTATGGGTTAAATAGAAAAACATGAGTTTATAAACAAAATTGTATTATGCATTAAGAATGAATTTATTTCCCGAATTTGTCGGCATTAAATGACCCACCGAGGTTGATATGCCGTAAAACAAAACAAACCAAACTTAATTAATAGTATGGTTCTGTAAATAGTGTCAGTGGTTGAAACATTTAACTACGTTAGTATTAGAATCAAAGCTGATTTTATTTAGGTTGGGATTTTTATGTCTAATCTGTAGAGCCTATGGACAGGGTTGAAACTAGAAGACCATCATTCTCGACTTCGAGAGATCGCCAATCACTATATATACCTGAAGATTGTTGGAAAACAGACCGGCTAAAAAGTAGCGATTTAAACATTGGTTGATACGTAAAGTTACAGTTTTTAATTTTGAAACGTAATATGGTAATATATTTCAAATCTCAAAACCCATTATACTGCTAATATATTTATCAGTTTAATCAATAATCAATTTAGGTACTTGTTAGCGATGTTAATACACGAATAGGAAAGGCATGGGCGACCACAAACAGACTATCAGTAATATGGAGATCCGATCTCACTGACAAGCTAAAGCAACAATTCTTCCAGGCTGTGGTTATATCAGTGCTGCTGTATGGCTGCACCACCTGGACCCTGACAAAGCGCCTAGGGGAATAAGCTATATGGTACCTGCCACAAGAATGTTGCGTGCAGTCCTGAACAAGTCATGGAAGCACCCCCCCACAAAGAAGCAACTATATGGTCACCTGCCCCCCCCCCCCATCTCACAAACCATCCGGGTGAGACGGACTAGACATGCAGGACACTGCTGGAAAAGCGGGGATGAGCTCATAAGCAACGTTCTCCTGTGGAAGCCAACACATGGATATGCTAACGTAGGACGCCCGCTAAGGACCTACATTGACCAACTATGCGAGGACTCGGCATGTTGCACAGAGGACCTCCCAGGGGCAATGAGAGATAGGGAAGGTTGTCGAGAGATTGTCATGGATATCCGTGCTGCGCGCGTGACATGACGATGATGACTTCACATAGTCAGACTGTCTGCATTTTATATCGCGCAAATAATATTGGAAAAGATGTGGATCCAACTATTCCCTCTCCGGTTTTGGGTAAATTGTAGGGTAAACGGGGCCCTCTGAATTCAGATCATTTGTCATCATCATCAGCATCATCAGGTTCACGGATTCCCATGACTCTCCCTCGCCAAGCGTCCCTGTCGTTCATTACTCCTACTCGATCCTTTGCGAGGCGTCCAGAATCCGCACTTCTGCATTTCTGCTGGTCGACACACACTGGTTTGCCCATATGCATGTGTCCATAGTAGAACGCCACTTATGAGTTCACCATTTAAAAACTTTGTCTCGTATGCTACTCGGCTCGGTGGGACGGGG
>CM042140.1:8946640-8954140 GCA_023376005.1 Doryteuthis pealeii
TATCCCGAACACCCTTTATATATATATATATATATATACATATATATATATATAGAGAGAGAGAGAGGGGGGGAGAAAGAGAGATAGAGAGGGGGAGAGAGAGGAAGAGAGAGACTAAGATAGATAGATAGATAGATACTCATGATTTATAGCAATCTAGTTAATTCTCAGTCAGGGCATCAAATAGCATCTTCTTTGCACGAAGCAATCCATGTCCAGAACCTGTCATTTCTTTTTTTCATATCTTCCATAAAAAAAATGATGAAACAGTTTATTATTGCTAAAGTGCTTTGCGAATATCTTTATGAAAAGGGTTAAGCAAGTTTATACTTATCTTCAGATATTGAATCACTCTGTCGATTTCGTTTAGAATCTGCTGACTATTATACCTTGCTGAAGTGGGTAAGGCCTCCATGAAAAGGAGTATCCATCGTATGACACTAAGCCACGCCCTGTCGTCTGGAACTGTAGAATACACCGATTGCACCTCTGCAGAGGGGTAAAATCACCCACCCAATGGACCCACCTCTTTGCCGTGGGTAGTGGCCCATGTTTCTTAAGGACGGAATCATGGTGGCTAAGCAGTTAGTGGCATAAAACACTCCACGTTGACCCTTATTTAGGCTAGACGGGCAGTCAGAGGCCTCCTCTGATCAATCAGCTGGTCACGTCAAGCCCTAGCACCAATTTGATTTGCCCGACTGTACTGCTCTTATGGCAAATCCCCGGGATCAAGGTGTAGTATCTGTTCCAGTTACTATACTTTGATTCTTCCCTGTCCCCCCGGTAAAGTACAATTAATAGCGTCGATCCCAGGGGACCATCACCCCCAGGCAATACCTGCCCACTTGGGGGCAGGGCTGGGTTTATTGCCCAGCGTCTGAGGGGGAATGCCGAGGGGATCGACGCAATTTTAGTTCTTTCCCACCCATGAGCTTCGGCTTGTGGGTGGGCCCACATTAAAACGAGGCTTTGTGCCCAGTCCATACAAGTGGGGTATAAGACAAATACTTATGGCAAATCCCCAACACTTTTATCCTATATTTGCTAGAAGGCGATGACTGAGGGTCTTAGTATCCTGGGTATGACGTTAAATTGCATCTAGTGGTGAAGTCCAAATTTTAGAGTTTTGGGGGATGTGTAGTACCCCGTCATCGTCATTACTTCCAGGACCACGCTGACTTGGGATGCTAGTTCCTGTGACTGTCCCATTTATGGTTTAAAGAGATAAAAATTGAATACCCAATAAGAATGAATAAAACAAAAGGTATTCATCATAAAATAACCCAGCAATGGTTGACATGCCTTAAAATCCAACCAACCAACCAACAAACCGACGCATCTATGGGTTAGATAGATTAAAGAAGAGGTTTTAAAAATGTGTTAAAATTTGAATACCCACCAAGGAACCTTCGACAAAAAATAAACCAAGGGTTTGCCGATAAAATCCAACCAACCAACTAACCCATATATATATTTTACCAACCCCTCCGCATATCTCTCTGAAGCCAGGGAGATGTGAGCGACAAGGTCAATTTCTTAAGCGAGAGTTTAAAGATTTGACTTCGGTGGCGGGTGGGGCGTTGATGGTGTGACGTTTTCCTTCTCCTATAGACGGTATTAGCCTAACTAAGGTTTAAAAGCCCAGTCTAAACACTAATATTTACACCATAGCTGAGGGAGAATTGAATTCAATACCTTTTCCAGGGTATTAGCAGCTAAGTGAATGCAGTTACCCCGTTCCAGTATTTTGAACTCGGGAGCGGCGATCACCATTTCACATGAAAGCTTTATCCATTACCAACACACGCGCTTCTAATAATCGGTTAAAATTTGGTCCACTCCTAGATGGTTTATTGATATAGACCTAGATCGCAAGACGCACTGTTTTGTGAGTTCGATTCTCACTGGGCCCCATTAATCTGGCCTTGTGTTCACATCTAAGGTAAGATTAGTAAAAACTATACCCTCATGTAGTTTAATGGTTAGCAAGCTAGATTCGCAGACCAACTGTTTGTGCTAGTTCGATTCTCAACTGGGGCGCCCATAGCTGGCCCTTGTGGCCAACATCTAAGGTAAGATTAATAAATGGAAAATATGGGTTTTAAGAGATCAAAGAATGGTTTTTAAATGTGCTTAAAAAGTTTTTAACCAAACCAAGAACCTTCTCGGCACAAAAATAGCCCAAGGGTTGGACTTCCGCCCAATTTTCCGAACCAACAACAACCCAACCACCATTGTTAAAGTACCTGATTTTGGGTTCACGTTTTAAGCTTTTAACATCGCTTGGAACCCATGATGTAGTGATACATTTTAAAGGCGACATGATAGCGTTTGAAATAAGATGGCATCGGCTTGAAATAGTTCTGAGACTCTTTCATAAATGCATTCGTGTGTTGGAGGGTTCCATCGAGCGTTTTTGCTTCCCATCCATTTTGCGTTTCTTTTCCGCTAAATGACACGTGGACAGGTCGTTACCAAGAGACTGTCATTGAGTGAAGAAAGCGGAAAGTATTAGATGTTGGCTAACACTCTAAGGGGAATTAAGCCGATTCAGATAGCCCGGATGAAAGACAAATGCACGTACAAGAATACTGCAAATTGCGGGTAGTGCAATCATCTACAACCCTATTTATCCAATACCTTTCTTATCTATCTGTCGTTCCTCTATCATCTAGTCTGTCTATTTGTCTGTCTGTCTGTCTGCCTCTGACAAGGCATTATCTATCTATCTATCTACTACCTATTTATGTAGTCTCTGTATCGGGCCACGTATTGCTCTCAATCTATCTATCTATCCTATCTTCTATCTCTCTCTCTTCCTCTCTTATATAATATATATATATATATATATATATTATATATATATATATATTTGAAGTTACTGTTCGGAGGGTTACAAACAATCACATACTTGCCCATGTGTTTGCACATCAGCCGCGCAAAAGAAAAACTCACCACAAAGTACCATAATATAAACATTTGAAAAGGACATTCAATAATTTGAGTAGCAGTGCCCTTTCTTCCCTTTCTTTCTTTTATATAATAAAAACGGGAAACGGAGATTGACGACTCTGATAGAAAGGAAGAATTCAGTGGCATAAGGCAACACCAGATTAATCATGATTTACATTTTTGCATTTCATTCTTTGACAATTGGAGCGGTCTCATTTTTAAACAGAGGTGCTGCAAGATGATAACGATCGTACAAATAAGAGGAACACGCATTTATTAATATAGATTTAATTAAATATGAAGACAGACAAATTCATCAAAAATATCCCCCTGTGTTTGACACCAAGTGAAAAATCAAAACCTACCTGTGGAACGATTTTAGTTTACGTAAACCGATGATAAATTTATCCGTTCCACTTATATTTGAGCATAAACACCGGCTCCCATAAAACATAAAACCATGTTTTATTGAGGATTGATAAGTTGATAAACATCGTCAAATTGGTTAACGTTCATGGGCCTCTGGTGGGAAAAAATGATGANACCCCACAATGTTATTAGTAGCATTATAAGATTGAAACTGAGAAGACAACGAAATGAGATAGAATACGTAAGAGAGAGTACAAAAGAAACGCAGGTTAGATAGATAAATAGGTAGAAAGATTGATAGAGAGCACACGCGCACACACTATATTGATATACCCTCAGACGAAAATATTATAATTTTATATATAGTAGAGAGAGAGAGAGAGAGAGAGAAAGAAAGAGGGTTTTTAATATACTAGCAATATATTGCAACCCTCCGGTGCAGTATTCTTAAGTTTTAAATGTAATAAAATATCATAATTAAATTAGAAAAGGGCAAATGAAATGAATAAGAATGTAGATAAAAAGATTGGAAAGAGGGGGTATGTGAAAAATAGAACAACTTGAAACTAACTCTTTCCACTTTTCCGTTAGCTCCCGTTTTCATTGGTAGGACCGAGAAACAGTTAAATAGGAAGTAAAGAATAAAATGACAGTTTAGTTTCTTCTTGTTAGGATTTCTTTTTAAATTTATTGAAGAGATTTTTGCTCGATAATCATTAAGATGAAAGCAAAATAATTAGAAATCATAATACTAAGCCATATATTTATAAATCAAATTTTTAAGATCATATGCAAAATTAGCCTTCCATTATGACAGTAAACCGCTATTTTTGTTGTATATATAAATACAATTGCGAATGTAGTGTGTAGATATGGTCACAGTAATAAATAATTGTAAAACTAATTTATTGATAATTGAGGTTTAAATAGGATAAATTCATAGGTGAATGTGACGGAATCAATACTAGGGAATGTGACTTGAGTGTGGATGTAGTTCGGTTACAGACAGAAAAACACACAATCTCTCCATTTAATAAGATATGTTGTTTTTTTTTTGTTTTTTTTTCACAGTACTTTATTTTCTTTGTTTTTTTTTACTTGTTTTTCCTGAACTTCAATTTTGTTTTTCTTTCTTGTTTTTAATTCTCTTTTTGTCTTTTTACTTTTTTTCCGTACTCTCAATTTTTGTATGTTTTTTGTTGGATTTTTTTTTTTCAGTTTACTTTATTTTTCAACTTTATTTTTCTATATCTTCTTTTGTTTTTTCTTCATTTTTTTTCTGTATTTATTTCTAACTTTTTTTCTGACTTCAATTTAGATGTCTTTTCTTCTTTCCTTGTCTTTTTTCCTCTTCTTTTTTTTTTTCCCCTGGGTACCTTAAATTTTTCCCTCCGCCTTTTATATTCTTCATATCTTAATTCTTTGGTTTCTTATTCCTTTTCTTTTTGTATTGATGCTATCAAAACAACAAATTTTTCATCAATTCCATATTATATTTACTATATATATATATATATATATATATATATATATCGTGTTGATCTGCTCCCTCTCTTTATTCTCTCTCTATTCTATCTATCATTAAATCTATCTATCTACTATCTATCTATCTTGTCAGTTCGATCTCTTCTATCTCTTTTCTCTCTCTATCTCTATTTTTTCTGTTCATCTCTCCTCTCTCTCTTTCTCTCTTTCTCACTCTACTCTGTCTCTGTTGATCTCTCCTTTTCTTTCTCTCTCTCTTCTCTCTGTCATCTCCCCTCTCTTTCTCTCTTTATCTAATCTATATATCCCTGTCTATTGACCTCCCCCCTTCCTCTCTCTCTCTCTCTCTCTCTCTATATTATATATATAATATATATATATATATATATATATATTATTATATATATCCATTTAAGTATCTCTCTACACTCTCACTATGTGAGATAGGAAAGAAAAAAATAGGTTTAGATAGATAGACATTATGCAAATATGAATGTGCATGGACAGAGAGAGAGAGAAAGTGTGTGTGGGGAGGAGAGAGAGAGGAGAGGCGAGAGAGAGAGAGAGGAAAGAAAGAAAAGAAGAAAGAAAGAAAGAAAGAAACAGGTTTACATAGATATGAGTGCAAATATAAATGGCGCTGGATATGTTGTATATTTCTTCTGAATATGTGACTGTACATAGATACGAACGTCTGAATACACTGTATACAATATATATGTATATATATTTGTTTAATATATATATATTTAATATATAATATATATATATATATATAATATATATATAATTAATATTATATATACTGTATATATATAAATATAAATTATATATATTTATTTGTTTTTTCAATTATATCTTATTCATACTGTCGGATTAATTTCCATTTTATTTTCACATACTTGTCCATGAAAAACTTTACATTGAATATTACCCTTTTTGATGATTCCATAAACAGCACGGATTACAAATGTGGGCTACTTATTTTACAGGTGGATTGTAATTACAATAATTTTGATATTCTATATACACTTTTTATACATATTTTACACTTCTTCTATAACTTTACATCAGACTTTTTGAGTCTTAATTTGTTATTACTATAATGCTTCTGTTTATTTTCAAAATTAAATGAGATTCATTTTATTTTTAATAAATTCATTTTTTTTAAATAAAATAGCATATTATTTTTAATACAGACGCAGCAATTTTTTTTTTGATTAATTCCACACGTTGACTAGCAGCGTTTTGTTTTTACTAACGGTCTTTTTTTTTCCGTCCTTATTTTGTGATGACCGACCCACGTGCGGTCGATCATTAATATGTGAAAGGGTCCTCATTTAGTTGATGGATTGGGACCGGGTGTTGCTTTTAAACGTCAGAGATTTGGCCACCGAAAAGCGGTTTGCACACTTTCTCTTCTGATGAGCCTCATTTGCAGTTGTAAACATCGTTTGTTTTTCATTATATATCTTATTCATTACTCTATATAGTTATATATTAATATATATAGGTATTATATATATATTATATATGAGGTTAAGTAAACACAAATATGTTTTTTTTATATGGCTTTTAAGCCGACAATTTTTGGAGCATATGTGCTAATTATGTCGTAACGTATTTTGAAAATAATAGTTAATAATTATGAATTTAGGCAGGCATATATGGGTTCAAAATTGTAAGGCTTAAGAATTTCTCGTTTAGCCTTACAATTTGAACATATATGCCCGCCTAAAATTCATGTATTATTAACTAATTATTTTCAAAATTAGTACGACTTTTAATTAAGCACATTTCTCCAATATATATTAATAATATATATATATAATATATATAGAGAGAGAGAGAGGGAATGAGAACGAGTCAGAATAGATGAGGTGTTCAGGTCACGAGCAGATGGAAGAATAGTAAAATGATAGAGGACACCAGGAGAAGTATCGTGAGAGAGATATTCTGACAGGAGTAACTGATAGTAAGAGGCAAAGCAGATAGATATTTACATATTACATATATGTGTGTGGTGTGTGTGATGTGGTGTTGTGTGGTGTGTGAAAGTGTTCATAACGCAATGCATACAACCATGTATGTACGATATAGTGTGTTATATACTGTGATTTTATCTATGCTAGGATCTGTAATTCATATATATACATTTATACCATACATACTTGCATACACATAATTTTATCTATTTTTTTTATTTTATCAAGCGGTGAGTTTACCAATGTTAATTACACACACACACTACGTATATTATATATATATATATACATTTAAATATATATATATAATATAATATACTTAATATATATAGCTACTATATATATATATATATATAATATATATGCAGTACAAATAATATAACACGTAGGCGAGGATAAATAAACTCATTGGGAGTGTAATGTGCATATACAGGATATATATATAATATATATATATATATATATATATATATATATATATATTATAATGCATGTTCGGACCGTGCTTTAAACCTGTGGTAAATGTTGTTCTTATCGTGGCCATCACAAAGGAAATTAATACTACCACGGGCAAAAGTTGTGGAGATGAGCTGTACGGTGTGGGCCACACGCGCAGCGCACAGAGGCGTTGTCGGGGCACACAGGAATAGTCATGCACGTTATGGCGAAATGCACCTGTCAGAGGTGGCGAAACAACAGTATCGAC
>CM042140.1:8959140-8981640 GCA_023376005.1 Doryteuthis pealeii
ATAGTGCAATCATCATCATCATCATTATATCGCGGTTGGTAGCACTGATATCCATGAAAATTCTCTTGGCATGCATTCATTCATTGTTATTTGGGGGTCCTCTGTGCAGCATTCAGTATCTTGTGCAGGGCTTGTTTATGTAAGTCTTTGCTGGACGGCCCGCGCTGGTATGCTATGCGCAGGGTTCCCACAGAAGAGCGTTACTTATGAATTCGTCCTTTTTTTCTCCAAGCAGTGTCCAGCATATCTTGGTTTTTTTCTCTCTCTCCTCTCTCTCTTCTCTCTCTTCTTTCTCTCTCTCTCTCTCTTTCTCTCGCCTCTCTCTCTCCCCCTTCTCCCCCCTCTCTCTCGGCGCTCTCTCTCTCTCGCTCCCCCCTCTCCCCCCTCTCTCTCTCTCTTCTCTCTCGCTCCCTCTCTCCCCCTCCCCCCTCTCTCTCTCTCCTCTCTCTTCGCTCCCTCTCTCTCTCTCTCTCTCTCTCTCCTCTCTCCCCTCCCCTCTCCTCTCTGATGTTTTTTTGCGATAGGGGGCAAGTGGCCTTTCACAGCTGCTTTCTTGTGGTTGTTTGTTTCCACGATTTGGTTTAATCGCACGCAGCATTCTTGTGCAGCTCCCATCTAGCTCATCCTCTAGACGCTTCGTTAAGGTCCAAGGGGTGCAGCCATACAGTAGCACTGATTAAACTATGGTTTTGGAAGAATTGTCCCTTTAACTTTATCAGTGTGATCTGATTTCCACCGGACTGATAATCTTTTACACTGCAGTACTCGGCAACGAAAATTGAAAATATTAATTCTTATACATAACTACATGTTTATGTTGGTGGGCATACATTTACGGCATATCAACCCTTCTGGGTCATTTAATCACATTCACGGCATTTGGATATTTGGTTTCTTACAGTACTTGCTGTACTTTAAATGGTAACCATGTGTTGATCAGTGTCATCACTGCTTAACTTCGCGTGACCAAACGGGTATCGTTGCTTTCAACGTGGACTTGACTGTATTCCGCGCACGCGCTCTGGTGTGTGTGTGGGGTGTGTGTGTGGTGTGTGTGTGTGTGTGTTGTTAATTGTTCGTTTTGTTTACAGTTATCAACCCCTTTTTCGGGTCATTTAATGGCGAATAAAGTGATTTTGATATTTGGTGATCTTAGAGGACCGGTGATTTCAACCTGACTTGACTTGTCAGCCCGGTGTGTGGAGTTGTATGGGTGTGTATGTTAGTTGGTTGTTTTTGTTTTATGGCATATCAACCCTTTTCGGGACATTTAATGCCGAATCAAGTAATTTTTATATTCGGTTTCTTAAAGTACCTGCTGTTGCTTAAATAGTCACCCATCTGAATATTGAAAAGATCTCCCGCTGGTCAACTTTGCGTGATCTAGTGGGGTTTCTGTGCGTTCAACAGGATTTGACCAAAAGCATATGGTTCCGTCTTTAATATTCATGACGTTTGTCTATGTATGAAGAAAATACAATGCCTTATCGATCTATCTATCTATCTATCTATCTATCTCTGTGCAAGTGCATTACCTTTCTATTTATTTATCCGTGTATTATCAATATATAAGTGAATTGAGACCCATCTGATGAGACGTAAATTTGGGGAGCCGGTTTAAATCAACTTAGATTTATTGGGCCCCAATTTCGGTCGAAATACATTTATTATGGGATTACTGTATTGAGTTCTTCCTTTATTGATAAATATTGCTCTGTATAATAATCTAAAAGGGTTATTTACATTGAGCTCTCTTTAGTGATTTATGATTCACTGTATTTATACATACTGGATTCTCAATATTAGTACAGTGGATCTTAGAAATCACATATAGAATCATCCCTACTACCAAGTTTTTGGATAAATCTTATATATATAATATTAATATATATATATATATATATATATATATATATATATATATATATGAAAGGTAAAATGGATATGAATCCAGACAATATGTGTAGAAAGAATATGTTAAAAGTTTTGCTGACAGAAATCTGTTTCGACCATTTATGAAGAGGTCTTTATCAAAGGCAACATTGTAATGGAAAAACGAAATAAATATCATTAATCATGAGGCACAGAAAAACGCTCTCGATCAGTACCGGAATTTCAAAAAAAAATTTTTAAATGCGTATTTTATGTTAAAAATAAAATAATTTTATATACAGTGTGTATATATACATATATATATATATATTATATATGTGTGTGTGTGTGTGTGGTGTGTATATGGGTGCATATATATATGTGTGTATTATAATATATGTGTGTGTTGTGTATAATATATGTTTGTGTGTGTATATGTATTATATGTGTTGGCATGTATATATAATATATTATATATTATATTATATGTGTGTGTGTGTGTGTTGTGAGTGTGTGTGTGTTGTGTGTGTGAAATAGCTATATTTGTGAAGCATCTTTTCATTTAAACAAATTTGTTTAAAATAATTGAATCCTTATTATTTTCAAGTCTTTTATTTTTTCTTTCAAGGTTTTCTTAACAACTTTTTATGTTTATGTTATCTTCTTGAAAGACGTTAATCAGTTGTTCGAAAGAGTTATTATTTGTAAATTGCACTTTTTTTCTGAATCATTATCTAGGCTGTATATTATTTTGGTCTAAACTATCATTTATCAAGATTGTTTTTTTGACTAACTTATTGTTTGTGTTTTATATATGGATAATATACAGTCTTGATAATGGTTGGAGAAAAGAACCGAAAGTGCCCGGTTACGGGCCATCATCGGGAGAAGTGTATATTGCAAAAAACAATATAACATTGTGGATGTTTTTTATATCGATGTTCTATTTATACAATTATTATGTGTTTGTTTTTTAATTAATAGTCGCCCTGTTGGCGGGGCGTTAGAATGCACCGACTGCACCTCTGCAGACGGGTAAGACTCCCCCAATGGGGCCACCTGTTGGCCGTGGGTAGCGATCCGTAATGCTTAGGGATAGAACCCAGGTGGCTGAGCAATCCATCACTTGCAATATTCGACTTTAGACTTTTCTTGGGCTAGACATTCGGCTGGCCACATGATTGCCCCAACCCTATTGCCCTTATGGCAACCCCCAATCCTTATCATATGGGTGCTAGAAGGCGGTGGCTGAGGGTCTGAACTCTATCTGATGGTGAGGTTCCAGTTCTGGAGGTTTGGGGAATGTGGAGCACCCCTTCATAACCATTGCTCCCTGGTCACTCTGACCCGGAGTGTTAGTACCTGTTAGGGTCCCATCTATGTGTTTAAATAGAAAAACATGAGTTAATAAACAAAAATTGTATTATCCATTAAGAATGAATTTATTTCCCAAACTTTGTCGGCATTAAATGACCCAACCGAGGTTGATATGCCTGTAAAACAAATCAAACAAACCAAACCAACCGAAACGTTTATAATTTATTGTCAAGAGGTTTACACCATTTTACATTGAACAGTCTCTATTTTTCTACATATCGCCTTTCCGGTCGGTGATATTTTTGTAGGCACTGCAGCAGTTTTTGTATGCCCATGTCATACCAGCTCTACCACCATGTCGTTGAGGATGCGTTTGAGCCTTCTCGTTTCATTGAAAACGCCCTACACTACTTGTGGACGTTTTTAACATCCATGCCACAACACCATTACACGTTCATTAATTGATTAAATATTTCACTGGTTGAATTGCCTTTGAGTAACCCCCACCCAAAAAACTGCGCGAATTTCACACTTGGCAGTAGCGTCAATCGAGAGCTCAAACAGAATTTTACTATCAAACTAACCTAAGACTTGGCGTGACAGCGAGGTGCGCGTTGAATCAGTGAAACAAACAGAACGGTGTATGCCAATAGCCGCAAAAATAGTTTCCCTGCATCCCCATAGCCTTTGGAACTTTTTTGTTTGTTTTTAGATTACCATCGTTGTTAATTCTGTATACCTTGTTATTATTATTGCATCGCTATTTACCATTATGTCCATACTTTCGACCATTCATCAGCCCAGTCAGCTGGGGCTTTAGAATACACCGACTGCACCTCTGCAGAGGGGTAAATCCCTCCCCTACTCAATAGGGTCACCTGTTGGTCGTGGGTGGCAATCTGTGATACGAAGGACGAAATAATGGTGGCTGAGCAGACAAACCAAACTTAATTAATAGTATGGTTCTGTAAATATTATCAACATTTAAGTACATTAAAACATTTAAGTACGTTAGTATTAGAATCAAAGTTGATTTTATTTAGGTTGGGATTTTCATGTCTAATGTATTGAAACTAGAAGACCATCATTCTCGACTTCGAGAGATCGCCAATCACTATATATACCTAAAGATTGTTGGAAAACAGACCGGCTAAAAAGTAGCGATGTAAACATTGGTTGAAAAGTAAAGTTACAGTTTTTAATTTTGAAACGTAATATGGTAATATAGTTCAAATCTCAACACCCATATTACTGCTAATATATATATATATATATATATATATATATATATATATATATATCAGTTAATCAAATAATCAATTTAGGTACTTGTTAGCGATGTTAATACACGAATAGGAAAGGCATGGGCGGCCACAAACAGATTTATCTGTTAATGGAGATCCGATCTCACTGACAAGCTAAAGCAACAATTCTTCCAGGCTGTGGTTATATCAGAGCTGCTGTATGGCTGCACCACCTGGACCTTGACAAAGTGCCTCGAGAATAAGCTAGATGGTACCTGCACAAGAATGCTGCGAGCAGCCCTGAACAAGTCGTGGAAGCAGCACCCCACAAAGAAGCAGCTATATGGTCACCTGCCCCCCCATCTCACAAACCATCCGGGTGAGACGGACTAGACATTCAGGACACTGCTGGAGAAGCGGGGATGAGCTCATAAGCGACGTTCTCCTGTGGAAGCCAACACATGGACATGCTAAAGTAGGACGCCCGCTAAGGACATACATTGACCAACTATGCGAGGAGTCGAGATGCTGCACAGAGGAACTCCCAGGGGCAATGTGTAATAGGGAAGGTTGGTGAAAGATTGTCATGGATATCCGTGCTGCGCGCGTGACATGACGATGATGACTTCACATAGTCAGACTGTTTGCATTTTATATCGCGCAAATAATATTGGTTTTTTGTTTGGTTTGTTTTGTTTTACGGCATATCAACATCAGTGGGTCATTTAATGCAGATAAAGTTGGGAAATAAATTCAATTCTTCATGGATAATACAATTTTTTTATAAACACATTTTTCTATTTAACCCATAGATGGGACCCTAACAGGTACTACCACTCCGGGTCACAGTGTACCAGGGAGCAATGGTGATGAAGGGGTGCTCTACATTCTCCAAACCTTCAAAACTGGAACCTCACCATCAGATATTTAGACGCTCAGCCACCGCCTTCTAGCACTCATATGATAAGGATTGGGGGTTGCCATAAGAGCAATAGGGTTGGGGCAATCATATAGGTGCTAGGGCTTGACGTGGCCAGCCGATTGTCTAGCCCAAGAAAAGTCTAAAGTGGAATATTGCAAGTCATGGTTTGCTCAGCCACCTGGGTTCTATCCCTAAGCATCACGGGTCGCCACCCACTGCCAACAGGTGGCCCCATTGGGGGAGACTTACCTCTCTGCAGAGGTGCAGTCGGTGCATTCTAACGCCCCAGACGACAGGGCGGACTATTAATTAAAACAAACAAACACATAATATTGTATAAATAGAACACCGATATAAAAAAAACACCACAATTTATTATTATTTTTTCCATATTACCACATCTCCCGATGATGGTCCGTTACCAGAGCACTTTCGGTCTTTTCTGAACCATTATCAGTATGTATTTATCCATATATAAAACACACAAAAGTAGTCAAACAAACAATCTTTGATAATGATATGTCATTCCCAGGACCATGTAGGGACCCGCAGCCACCGCCTTCTAGCATCCATATTTGTAAAAGGGTTGGGCTTAGTCATAAGGGCAATAGGTTGGCGAAACATCATTATTAGGTGCTAGGGGCTTGACGTGACCAGCGATTGTCGGAAGGGGGCCTCTCCGACCGCCCGTCTAGCCCAAGAATAGGGCCAAAGTGGTAGTACTTGCATGTCATGAACTGCTTCTCCGCCTGTTCCTATCCTTAAGCATCACGGTTGCCACCAACGGCCAACAGGTGGCCCCATTCGGGGGGTCTTACCCCTCCTGCAAAGGTACAGTCGGTTGCATTTCTAACGCCCCAGCCGACAGGCAGGAAATAATATTGTAAAAGATATGGATTCCAACTATTCCCTCTCCGGGTTTGGGTAAATTGTAGGGTAAACGGGACCGTTGTTATGGCCACCGATCGAGAAAAAACCTCTGAATTCAAATCATTTGTCATCATCATCATCAGCATCATCAGGTTCACGGATTCCCATGACTCTCCCTCTCCAAGCGTCCCTGTCGGTCATTACTCCTAGTCGATCCTTTGCGAGGCGTCCAGAATCCGTACAGAGCTGATCAATGTAGGTTTCTGCTGGTCGACACCCACTGGTTCGCCCATGTGCAGGTGTCCATAGTAAAACGCCACTTATGAGTTCACCATTTAAAAACTGACTTTTTCTCGTATCCTACTCGAGTCGGTGGGACGGGGGTACAATAGTCTAACTGTATTCCCTGCAAAGGGGTAAGACTAACCCCTAAAAACGGTGCTGTCTTGGGTAGGATACAAACTGCACATCAGGCTTTTAAATTACCTTAAACATAAACCGACCAATGTTTATCAACTGTTCTTCAATTTAAAATTTCCCCAATCCTATTTGCCCTTATGGCAAGCCCCAACCCCTTCTTTATCATAATGGGTGCTAGAAGGCGGTGGCTGCGGGTCTACATGTCCTGGGAATGACGTTTATCCTCTATTCTGATGGTTGAGGTTCCAGTTTTGGAGGTTTGGGGAATGTGGATCACCCCATTCATACCATTGCCCTGGTCCAATCTGACTGGAGTGGTAGTACCTGTTAGGGTCCCATCTATGGGTTAAATAGAAAAATGTATTTATAAAAAAATTGTATTATCCATTAAAAATTGATTTATTTCAAAACTTTATCGGCATTAAATGACCCACTGAGGTTGATATGCCGTAAAACAAAACAAAACAAAAAAAATCAATTCAAAAAAAAGTTGGTAGAGTGGCCTATTGTCGGTATCAGCGAGGGAGTATATCCCCTTTTCGCTAGTGCTACTGAAGAGATTTTTTGTTGATGTAGTGTAACACACTATTCGTCAGTCCCTACTCAATCTGTCGTAGTCATGCGCTGAAGTTGGTTGGGACTAGTATAGAACCCGGAACCTAGCTATTTCCAGTCGGGTGCGCTCTACCGACTGAGCTAAACTGGAGTTCCCCCTTTAAATACTGAAGACACTTTGTTTCGTTTTTATTCCGGCTTTTAAAAACTGAGTATTAACCATTACCCGTAGATGATGGGGGGTCAGTGATTGCAGTTCAAACTGCGAACGGCACCGGAAAGTTCTTGTCAATCCCATTATATATAACTATAAACCATTTGGAATGGGAAAAGTACTTTTTTAGTTGATAGAAAGAAAGAAAGAACCAGAAGTACATTAACAGACTACGATAGATAGATAGATAGATAGATTATTATGATTCATGGCAATCTAATTTCTGTTAGAAGAAAAAAAGAAAGGAAAGATATAAATTAATTTTAAGTCTAACATACATAGATAATTCATGATTCATGGCTATTTACTTATCCTGTGAGTTTCAAGCCACATAATTGTTGAAGACAGAATCATTATCTCTTTCTCTCTCTCTCTCTCTCTGTCTCTCTCTCTATATATATATATTATATTATATATATATATATTATCTTTATTATAATGAGATTGTGGGTTTGTCTGTATGTAACCGAAACTATATTACATTACAAATCCACAATTTCCCTTTGTTATTTACATCACATTGTCCATGATTTTATTTTTTTTATTTAAATCTCAATTATTAGGAAAAATTGTTTTACATCATTAAGACTGTTGACCATATCTACATACAAATAACACGCAATTGTATTTATATACAACAAAATACTGGTTTACAGTGTGAAGGGAAGGCTAATTTGCATATTGATCTTAAAAACTTGATTTTAATAAATATATGCTTAGTATTATTGATTTCTAATTTGTTGGTTTTATCTTATTGAATATGAGCAAAAAGGTCCTCTGGGAAATTAAAAGAAATCGATTAACAAGAAGAAATAACTGTAAATTTATCCCTTACTCTATTTTAACTTAAAGAGTTAAATTAAGGAAAAATTTACCAATGATAGACGGGAGATGGTAATGATGGAAGAGTTAGTTTCGAAGTTGTTCTATTTTTCAATCATACCCCCTCTGTTCCAAATCTTTTTATCTGCATACTTATTTCAGTTTCATTAGCCTTTCTAATTTAATATTGATATTTTTATTTAAAACTTAATACTTGCACCCGGAGGGTGCATATATCTGCTAGTATATATAATGTGTGTGTGTTATAAATTTTCTCCTGCTTGGAAATAACCAAATTTTCCTCTCAGTATATGTATATATATATGGGGAAAATTATATATATATATATATATATATATATATATATATATTATAGTATATATATATATATCGAAGAAGGGGTATAAACATTCCCGAAAATTTAATGAAATAATACGAAACTTAACATTCAAAAACTGAGTTTCTTATATTTCACACCCAATGCTTCATACTAAATCCAAAATGATATATATTATAGACAATATCTATATAAATACGCATATATATCTATATCATATATATATATATATATATATATATATATATATATATATAATATATATATATATATATATTGTTCATATATACATATGGTTTAGTCTGTCTGTCTGTCTGTCTGTCTCTTCTCTCTCTCTTCCTCCTATATATTATATAAATATATATTATTATATATATAAATAATATATATTTTGAAAAAATTGAAAAAATTACCAGAAATCAAGAGAATTTATCCGATTTTAATGAAATTTTCAGTATTGATTTTATCAATAAATTAATTTTTAATGCACCAGAAAACTTCTATATTACATTAAATGTGAAACTAATTTCAGTATAAATAAAAAAAAGACCAAAGACCGAAGGTGTGAAAGAAGAAAAAAATTGAAGGGAATGATTCTGGTAAAAAAAAAATAGGCTAAGAGAGAAAAATAGAAAGGGAATCATTATTCCTGGTTATTTGTGAGTCAAGGCACCAAATAGTTGAAAGAAAGAAACACACACACACACACACACACACACACAACACACACACATATATATATATATATAATATATATACTATATAGGGTTTCTGGCAGAAATTTGACGTTTCATAAAGAAAAGAAAAGTGCTTGGAACTACAAAATGTAATGTAGATTGTAAAAAAAATTCAGCGGGCATTGAAATTACATCCAGCCAAGCTTTAATGATGCGTAGTGTGCGTCAATACCTCCAACCTACGGAGAAAAATAACAAAATATAAGTATATCAAATTTATCCCGAACACCCTTTATATATATATATATATATACATATATATATATATATTATATATAGAGAGAGAGAGAGAGAGAGAGAGAGAGAGAGGGAGAGGGGGGGAGAGAGGCTAAGATAGATAGATAGATAGATAATCATGATTTATAGTTAATTCTCTGAGTCAGGGCATCAAATAGCATCTTCTTTGCACGAAGCAATCCATGTCCAGAACCTGTCATTTCTTTTTTTCATATCTTCCATAAAAAAAATGATGAAACAGTTTATTATTGCTAAAGTGCTTTGCGAATATCTTTATGAAAAGGGTTAAGCAAATTTATACTTATCTTCAGATATTGAATCACTCTGTCGGTTTCGTTTAGAATCTGCTGACTATTATACCTTGCCGAAGTGGGTAAGGCCTCCATCAAAACGGGGGTACCCTTCGTATGACACTAAACCACGCCCTCTCGTCTGGAGCTGTAGAATACACTGATTGCACCTCTGCAGAGGGGTAAAATCACCCACCCAAAGGACCCACCTCTTAGCCGTGGGTAGTGACCATGTTGCTTAAGGACGGAATCATGGTGGCTAAGTAGTTAGTGGCATAACACACTACACGTTGACCCTTATTTAGGCTAGACGGGCAGTCAGAGAGACCTCCTCTGATCAATCAGCTGGTCACGTCAAACCCTAGCACCAATTTGATTTGCCCGACTGTACTGCTCTTATGGCAAATCTCCGGGATCAAGGTGTAGTATCTGTTCCAGTTACTATACTTTGATTCTTCCCTGTCCCCCCGGTAAAGTACAATTAATAGCGTCGATCCCAGGGGGCCATCCCCCCAGGCAATACCTGCCCACTTGGGGACAGGGCTGTGTTTATTGCCCATCGCCTGAGGCGCCCCCTTGAGGGGGGAATGCCGATGGGATCGACGCAATTTTTGTTTTTTCCCACCCATGAGCTTTGGCTTGTGGGTGGGCCCACATTAAAACGAGGCCTTGTGCCCAGTCCATACAAGTGGGGTATGAGACAAATACTTATGGCAAATCCCCAACACTTTTATCCTATATTTGCTAGAAGGCGATGACTGAGGGTCTTAGTATCCTGGGTATGACGTTAAATTGCATCTAGTGGTGAAGTCCAAATTTTAGAGTTTTGGGGGATGTGTAGTATCCCGTCATCGTCATTATTTCCAGGACCACACTGACTTGGGATGCTAGTTCCTGTGACTGTCCCATTTATGGTTTAAAATGATAAAAATTGAATACCCAATAAGAATGAATAAAACAAAAGGTATTCATCATAAAATAACCCAGCAATGGTTGACATGCCTTAAAATCCAACCAACCAACAAACAAACCGACGCATCTATGGGTTAGATAGATTAAAGAAGAGGTTTTAAAAATGTGTTAAAAATAGAATACCCACCAAGAAACTTCGACACAAAATAAACCAAGGGTTGCCGTAAAATCCAACCAACCAACTAACCCATATATATATTTACCAACCCCTCCGCATGAGCAGGATGTGACACAAGGTCAATTTATTAAGCGGAGTTTAACAGATTTGAATTCAGAGTTTTCCTTCTCCTAGACTGGTTGCCTAACTAAGGTTAAAGAGCCCAGTCTGCCCTACTATTTACCCATAGCTGGAGGGAGAGTAGAATTCATACCTTTTCCCAAGGGTATTAACGCTAAGTGAAATGCAGTTACCACATCCAGGATTTGAACTCAGGGCGACGAGTCCATTTCCCATAACTTTATCCATTACACAACGCGCTTCCTAATATGGTTAAATTTGGCCACCTCCTGTGGTTTAATGATTAGCAAGCGAGATTCGCAGACCACTGTTTGTGAGTTCGATTCTCACTGGGCGCCCCATAATCTGGCCTTGTGTCACATCTAATGTAAGATTAGTAAATAACTATACCTCATGTAGTTTAATGATTAGCAAGCTAGATTCGCAGACCATTGTTAGTGAGATCGATTCTCACTGGGCGCCTATAATCTGGCCTTGTGTACATCATTATGGTAAGATTAGTAAATAACTATACCTATGTAATTTAATGATTAGCAAGCTAGATTCGCAGACCATTGTTAGTGAGATCGATTCTCACTGGGCGCCCTATAATCTGGCCTTGTGCCACATCTAAGGTAAGATTAATAAATAAAAATATGGGTTAAAGAGATCAAAGAATGAGCTTTTTTAAAAATGTGTTAAAAAGTTTTTATACCCAACAAGAACCTTCGGCAAAAATAGCCCAAGGGTTGACATTCCGCAATTTTCCAAACCAACCAACCAACCAACCATTGTTAAAGTACTGATTTTGGGTCACGTTTAAGAGTTTTACATCGCTTGACCCATAAGATGTCAGTGATACATTAAAGGCGAATGATAGCGTTGAAATAAAGATGGCATCGGCTTGAATAGTCTGAGACTCTTTCATAAATGCATTCGTGTTCGTTGGAGGTCCATCGACGTTTTTGCTTCCATCCATTTTGCGTTTCTTTTCCGCTAAATGACACGGACAGGTCGACAAAGATGTCATTGGAGTTGAAGAAGCGGAAAGTATTAGATGTTGCTAAAACTCTAAGGCGGATAAGCCGATTCAGATAGCCCGGATGAAAGACAAATGCACGTAACAGAGATATGCATGCGGGTAGTGCAATCATCTATAACCCTATTCCAATACCCTTTCTTATCTATCTGTCAGTTTATCTATCTATCTATCTGTCTATTTGTCTATCTGTCTGTCTGCCTCTGACAATGCATTATCTATCTTATCTATCTATCTATCTATCTATTTATGTGTCTCTGTATCTGCTAGTATGTCATCAATCTATCTATCTATCTATCTATATTATATATATATATATATATATATATATATATATATATATATTGAGTACTGTTCGGAGGTTACAGCATCACATACTTGCCTATGGTTACACAGCCGCAAAGAAACTCACACAAATACATACATAAACATTGAAAAGGGACAAATTCAATAATTTGAGTAGCATGTCCCTTTTCTTCCCTTTCTTTCTTTATAATAAAAACGGAATCGTCCATTATTTAGCTGAGATGACGACTCTGATAGAAAGTAAGAATTCGGTGGATAAGCAACACCAGATAATCAGGATTTACATTTTTGCATTTCGGTTAAACAAAAAGATATAATTGATTGATTGATTGATTGATTTTAACGGTATATTCAAATCATCTAGGGTTATATTATGCCTGGGCAGTGAGGAGTTACCTCTTTGTGGCTATTACTCCCACGTTCACTCTGATCTGGAGTGGTAGTATCTGTTGGGGTTTGGTCTATGGGTTTAATATATCTGCTTGAAAGAGGTGATATGCGCTTAAACAAATAAACCAAACCAAAACTCTCAACATGGAGTACATCGCAAACGGAAGTGTGGCGGCGTTTGATAGAGAAACAAGTGATGAGGAAGTTTGCGTTTAAAAAAAGAAAAAAGAAAGGTCTGACAAAAGTAAAAATATTTAAGAAATAAAAAAAAACAAGAAACTTGCCAAAGACATTGATGACAGAATGAGAATGAAAGTGAAAGTTAGAAGAGCAATGAAAAAAAAAACATTCTTAAAATAATAATATTCAAGAGGAAAGAAAAACATCAGTAGATTAAAATAAATGGGAAAAGAAGAAAAAAAAAAGAAAACAAGATGGCGGAATATAATGTCTTTTTAAGGATTCAATAGATATTTTTAGAAGATGCAACGACTTTCCTCCTCTCTATAAGGGACGGTTTGGAAACTCATTGACATGGCCCAGCCCTAAATAATTAAATCATTAAATCAATAATCGGTTGCAGACAAAGAATCAATTTAGCGAACACAGCCCCAGTTTAGCAATATATTTGGTTGGCAGCCTTCTGTCTCCGAGAGACGATGGAGTTGTGTCAAAGTTTTTTTTTTTTGTTTTTCTTCTTTGAATTACATAACCTGGGCGGGTTGATATGGAAGATAAGGTGTTGCCCATGCAGCAAATCCCCCTCTGCACACTGCCGCTGTGATCCAAAGGAAAGGTAAGGTGCTAATGTGGTTTGGCAACGGTAGTATCGCAATATATATACATTGTAAATTAAACCCTGGCTCAAAAACATTTAAAGTTTGGGAATTTTTTTAAATGAATATGCAAAAACTATGCTCCAGAGAAATATTTACAGATACAGAAAATCTGGTTATGCAATGATAGGCAGACAGACAGACAAACAGACAAAAGGACATTTGGTAAATCTTATTATAATGGAGATTGCGTGTTTGTCTGTCCGTAACCGAAACTATATCACTACTCAAATCACAATTCCCTTAGATATTTACGTCACATCCTCCATGATTCTATTTTATTTAAACCTCAATTATTAATAAAATTGTTTTACAGTAATACTGGTGGCCCTATTTACATACTAATAACATGCAAGTATATTTATATATTCAACAAAATAGCAGTTTACAGTGTGAACGAGAAGGCTAATTTGCATATTGATATTAAGAATTTGATTTTAATAAATATGTGCTTAGTATTATTAATTTCTAATTGTTTGGTTTTCTCTTAACGAATCTGAGCAAAAATCTGGGGGATAAATCTTAAAAGAAATCCATAAACAAGACGAAAGAACTGTAATTTTATTAAATACTTCATAATCAACTAACTAAATAGATAAATTAGGAAAAATGAAGACGGGGAGTGATGGAAAATGATGGAAGAGTTAAGATTAAAGCTGTTCTATTTTCGATTTATACCTCCTCAGTTTATCATTTTCTAAATAGTTTCTAATTTGATACAATATTTTATTATGTTAAAACCTAAATACTTGCATCCGAAGGGTGCATATATTTGCTAGTAACAATAAAAGAGATATATGTATGCATAGATAATGACCAAATAGAAAAGAAAAAGGAAATTGTCTAAGATTATGAGTGTCGAATATATAACAATTGCAACGTATACATTTGTATTGGACACCTTCCTGACTTAAATAGAAGGACCGTTTTTTTTTAAAAAATGTTTGGCTAAAGAAAACAATATCTAAAAAATAAAAAATAAACAAGAATCTTGCCAATGACATCGATGACAGAATGATAGTGAAAGTGAAAGTAGAAGAGCAATGAAAAAAAAAACATCCTTAAAATAATAATAGTCAAGAGGAAAGAAAAATAAAAGACAGTTTAAAAAGGAGTGTAGGGGGAGAGAAGAAGAAGAAAAGAAAAAGAAGGAAAAAAAGATGGTGGACTAGAGAGTGACAGGAAGTGATATGTGCGTCGGTCATTGCGTGTGTTGTGACTGGGACGCAGATTTTCGTTCATGCTTCTCTGGATGCTGCAGTATTAGATTTCACGCTTGACTCGCGTTCGAACACAACTGACATCAAAATGACGTGCAGGTCGAGGCGGCCAGGAAGAGAGCTCGCCTTTGATTATGGAACGAAAAGAGACAGGGTACGGGGTGGTGGGGGGTGTATTTCCGGAACAGGGATTTAGTCGATGTGGATGGAAAGGGCACTACCTTCTTTACGCGCGTTACACCCGCTCACACACACAAACACGTACATGCAGATATTCACACACATATCATATTCAAGCATATACATGTATGTATAAATTTTAGAGAGTGAGAATGAAAAAGCGACACAAAGAGAGAATATAATTAAAAGATTTAGAAAAAGAAAAAAGAAAGAAAGAAAGAAAGAAAGAAAGAAAGAAAGAAAGAAAGACGAAAACAAAGACGGGAGGGAATATAAAAGAAAGAAAGAGAGAAATATAAAAGAAATATGAAAGAAAGGCGGGGGGAAATATAAAAGGAAGAAAGAATAAAAAAAGAAAGAAAGAAAGAAAGAAATACGGAGGGAAATATAAAAGAAAGGAAAAAAGAGAAGACAGAAGAAAGAAAAGAAAGAAAAAAAGACGGAGGGAAATATAAAAGAAAGAAAGAAAGAAAGAAAGAAAGAAAGAAAGAAAGAAAGGTGGAGGGAAATATAAAAGAAAGAAAGAAAGAAAGAAAGAGGGAGGGAAACATGAAATAAAAAGAGATCAAGAAAATAAATATGAAAGAAAGAAAAAAAAGAAAAACGAAAAGAAATATAAAAGAAGTAAAATGGGAGAGAAATGAATTAGAAAAGAAAGTGATTGAAAGCAATAGAATAATTAGAAATAAAAAAATCTGAAAAATACGGAGAAAATCGAAAGAAAAGTAAAAAATCCGAAGGAAGAAATCAAGAAAGCAAGAAAAATGCAAAAGAAAGAAAGAAAAAAAAGAAAGAATCTGAAACAAATAAAAAAAAAAGAATTTGAAACAAATAAATGAAATATTAACGAAACATACGAAGAAAAAGTTTGAAGAAAAAAGGAGAAAATCCGAAGGTAAAGAATATGCAAAAGAATATATGAATAATAGAAAGAGTTGAAAGTAATATCGAAGGAAAATACGAAAAACAGAAATCAAATTCAATAGAAATAATGAAAGAGAGAAAAAAGGACAGAAAGAAAGAAAATGCAACATGAAAAACATAAAAGAAACAATACATGAATGAAAATATAAAAGAAAGAAATATAAAAACCGAAAAATACAAAAAAATAAAGAAAAATACAAAAGAAAGAATCAATATCTAATAATAACAATCTTATTATAATGGAGATTGTGTGTTTGTCTGTAACCGAAACTATATCACTACACAAGTCACAATTCCCTTAGTTATTTACGTCACCTTCTCCATGATTTCATTTTTATTTAAACCTCAATTATTGATAAAATTGGTTTACATTGTTAATACTGTTGCCTTTGTCTATGTACTAATAAAATGCAATTGTATTTATATATACAACAAAATAGCGGTTTACAGTGTGAACGGGATGGCTAATTTGCATATTGATATTAAAAATTTGATTTTACTAAATATACGCTTGGTATTATTGATTTCTAATTCTTCTATTTCATCTTAATGAATATGAGCAAAAATCTCGGGGATAAATTTTAAAGAAAATCGATTAACAAGAAGAAATAACTAATTTTATTCTTTACTTCCTATTTTAATTAAATAGTTGAATTAGGAAAGTTTAGCAATGAAAGACGGGAGCGATGAAAGAGTAAGTTTCAGTTGTTCTATTTGTCGATTATTCCCCCCTCTGTTTCCAATCTTTTTATCTGCATTCTTATTTAGTTTCATTAGCCTTTCTAATTTAATATAATATTTTATTACATTAAAACTTAAATACTTGCACTCTGTTTCAAATCTTTTTATCTGCATTATTATTTAGTTTCATTAGCCTTTCTAATTTAATATAATATTTTATTACATTAATACTTAAATACTTGTGTCCGGGGGTGCATATATTTGCTAGTAATGATAATAATAACTAGCAAAAAACGCCCTCCGAGAAAAGGAGTCGAAAATGCGAAAGAACGAGAAGGAAATGTGAAAGAAAGAGAGAAGTGATAGATATAAAAAAGATGGGTAAAAAATCGAATAAGGATTAAGATGAGAAGTAAGACGTGAAAAAAAAGAAACAAATGAGTTTTTTGGGGTTTTTATGAGAAATGACAAAAGAAAACGTTGCTGAAGAAAAAACAGAAACGAAAACATGATCTCAAGAATTTGACGGGTAAATCCTTTGGAGAAGAGATAGAATAAGATTAGATGAGATAATCGAAGAGTGAAAGAATTAAATGGAAACAGTGAAATGTCGATTAAGTTGATGAGATGTGGAACAAGACACAGTAAGCAAGAGATTATCGGACATCTTTACTTTGTATGAAACAAAGAAAAGATAATACCAAAGAAAAATACAGAAAAAAATCTGATGAAATAATTTGAAAGAAGAAAGAAAAATCCAATGAATATGCGAATGATAGTAAGGCTGGTTGGTTGGTTGGTTGGTTGGTTAATAGATTTTAATGGCATATCAACCCGTCTAGGTTTATTTCATGAGGTTAGGAAACAATATATGTTGTATATCTATATTTACACTTCTGTAGATAACGGTTTTAACGATTTGTTGGACATTGTGTTAAAGGGGTTCCTTTTGCACGGTATTGATCAGGTTTGTGTTTATATCTTTTGGTATTATTTTATTTGTTTCAAAAAGGATAGAATGTCATCTATGTTGACTTTTTCAAATAGATCTTTCATATTATTTGCATTAAAAAACAGTTTATGGTGAGGTTAAGATGGGCTAAAATACTCAGAAAAGTCCTGGATGTTGAGAAATTTGGATATAAGGCGTGTGCCAGATGGCCACTTGTACTTATAGACTCACCGATAACTACGTGATCAACTTATTGGCCAACCACTGGCAGTATTCTGCTGCTGATATTGTTATTTATACTGGCTGTTCTGGTCATACCTACTCATAACTACTTGAACCTTCGTGGACGACGGAACATAGGATTATATCACAGGACTTATTCACTTACCAAAGGATTCTATAACTCAGGACTTACTTACTTATTTACTTTAAGTTCTTTACAACTGGCCAAGGATGGCGACCAGATACTTAACACTAGAGACCTGTGGAGACTTGCTGTTACTCTAGTGAAAGACCACCTATTAAAACTAGGGGGGAAAACTCGAGACCACCAAAACAATAGCACTGTTAATGGTTGGATGGTTGGTTGATGGATTTTTTACGGTATATCAACCCGTGTAGGGTTATTTCATGCCTAGATGTAGGAAATAATATGTTGCATATCTATATTGACACTTTTGTAATTAACGATTTTAACGATATGTAAGCAATGTCGGGCATTGTGTTAAGGGGTTACTTTTGGGTTATTTCCTATAAATCTAACATGATGAAAAGGGAACCACTCTTGACTGATAAATTATTTATTTTCCGATTAAACTAACCATAAACCCTAACCCTAACCCTAAATCTAACTCTAACCCCGTCTTCCTTTTTCCTAGTATATCAATAAATAAATAAATAAATAATTTATCAGTCAAGTGTGGTTCCCTTTTCATCATGTTAGACTTATAGGAAATAATCTACTTTTGTATGGTATTGATCAGGTTTATGTTTATATTTTGGGGTATAATCTAGTTTCTCTCAAAAAGGAAAAATGCCATTTATGTTGACTTTTTCAAATAGACCTTTCATATTTGCATTAAAACAGCGGTTTCAGATGAGAGCAAAAGCTTCACGTTCTCTGAGGAAGTGTTTAACATCGCAAGGTGTCTGACATGTTTCACATGGTGGTTTTTATTCTTGTTTGAGTATAAAGTAGTGGGTAAGTCTTGTGCAACCAATACATAATCGGGATACAATGACTTGTTCCTTTCTGGATTTTCTAAAGGCAACTCTCCAGTCTTCCAAATTGGGTTTGATTAAAAAGAGTTTATTGTGGGTGTTGTTATTCCAGCGCCGTTGCCATTTTGCATTGAGATTGAAAATAAGAAAGAAGGGAAATACGAAAGACAGAAAGATAATAAGATACAAAGAAAGAAAGAAAGAAAGAAAGAAAGAAAGGAAAAAGAAAAGAAAAAGAACGGAAAAAAGGAAAAAGAAAGAAAGAAAGGAAAAAGAATAGAAAAAGAAAGGAAAAAAGGAAAAAGAAAGAAAGAAATGTGGCATAAAAAATACAAAAAAAAAGAAAAGACAAAGGAGAAAATCAAGAAAAAGAATATGAAAGTAAGAAAAATACGAAGAAAGAAAAACAAATGATGCGCAAACACGAGAGTAGGCATTTACTCATTTTGTTCGCCACAGGTAGGATGTGACATAAGGTTGAGAGTATGTAATCAGACTCCAGTGAAAGTCTATCAGCTTACACTGGTGTGAAAAACTCGCAAGTAGTGAATTATTATTATTATTACTAGCAAATATATGCACCCTCCGGGTGCAAGTATTTAAGTTTTAATGTAATAAAATATTGTATTAAATTAGAAAGGCTAATGAAACTAAATAAGAATGCAGATAAAAAGATTTGAAACAGAGGGAGTATAATATAAGATTTGAAACAGAGGGAGTATAATAAAAAATGGAACAACTGAAACTTACTCTTCCATCACTCTCGTCTTTCATTGTTATTTTTTCTAATTTAAGTATTTTAGTTATAAGAGGAAGTAAAGAATAAAATGACAGTTCTTTTATCTTGTTAATGGATTTCATTAAGATTCATTGAAGAGATTTTTGCTTATATTCATTAAAATAAAACCAAACAGTTAGAAATCAATAATACTAAGCACATATTATTAAATTCGATTTTTTTAATATTAATATGCAATTAGCCTTCCCGTTCACATTGTAAAGCGCTATTTTGTTGATATATAATATATAATTGCATGTTGTTAGTATGTAGACATAGTTAACAGTATTAATAATGTCAGACAATTCTATTAATAATTGAGGTTTAGATTAAAATAAAATCATGGAGAATGTGATGTCAACAACTAAGAGAATTGTGACTTGAGTAGGAATATAGTTTCGGTTACAGACAGAAAAACACACAATCTCCATTATAATAAGATTATTATTATTATTATTATTATTAGAGTTTTTCACACCAGCGTTAGCTGGTTCACTGGAGTCCGAGTGACTATAAACGAGTGTCATTATAATCATATAATTATGGATCATAAATGTGACTTGACCCCTTCTGAGAAAGATATTTTCACATCTGAATTTTCCGAAGGCAAATTAGCATTAGGAAAATCCAAAATAATTGTCCAGTGGAACAATTTTCCGGGACATTGGAGATGCAATCATCTTCTGAAAATAGCCGGGACACCAGTGAGACCAGAGACAAAGCCTCGATTGACAAAAATACACATACAAATATGTTTGGAATGGGCAAAGGAGAGCATGAAGTTCGATTTATCGAAAGTTCTGTTCACAGATGAAACTCGTGCAACACTTGATGGCCCTGATGGTTGCAGCAAATTCTGGGCCCTAAATGGACGAGATCGTCATCAATGCTTCAGACGTCAACAAAGAGGAGGAGGAGGATTTGGGGTGGTACTATTGGAGGTATCATGGTTGGTCCGTGAAGTGTTCCTGACGGCACGAAAATAACCACAGATCTTTATATAGCCTTCCTCAAAGAGCAACTGGAATCTTGGCTAAAAACCAAAGGATTACCTTCAGGAGAACCATCATATTTATAGAAGATGATGCTCTTTTGCATTCAGTGCAAAAACCTACGTAGGTACTTCGTAGAATCATATGTCTCATATTAACCAATTCCACTATCATTTTTTTAACTGTTTACTTCTGTATTTGGATTTAATTTCATCTTAGTTACTGTATGTATCCACAGAAATCTATAGATAATGTAATTAAAGTGTTATTTTTTTTACATGGGATTTTTAATAGACCTCGCTAATAATTTGACAAATTAAAAACGTAAGTAAATTTGGGAAATGTCTGTAATTTCTATTCCCTTTTCTAGAATCTTACGATTTTTACAGAGTAGGTGAATTTACATGTCATCATTTCCTCGTGATTTCGTTAAATTCCAAACAAAAGTTTTTGGATAGGATGGAAAAGAGTACATATTAAAAAATAGATAGATAGTAAGTAGATAGATAGAGATTGATTTTTAAGCATTGTCCCCATTTTCATTTGAAATCGTTTTCTTTGTAATTATATATTAGAATAAATGAATAAAGATGTTATGGGTGAACAAGACTGACCTTTGGAGATTTTCCATCAATAGGAATTTGAATATAATTATCATTTTTGTGAAGGAAAAAGAAAATAAAGAAATTGAATGACATGATTGGATAAGAAACGGAGACTGTTGAGTAGATAGATAAATAGATGTATGGATAGATAGAAACATAATGAGATCGATAGATATATTCAACACATAAAAAGAGCCCACAAAACTATTATTTATACAAGGAATGATACTTTTACTGATAGATAAATAGGTGGATGGTCGGTTGAATGTTTGGTTGGTTGATTTTACATCATGTCAAACCTTTTTAGATTCATGCTGAAATCAGTTTAACAATTATAGTTCCTAATTATAGATAGATAGATAGATAGATAGATAGACAGAAAACATACTGAGATTTATTAATACAAAGAATAATAATTTTCTGATAGATAGAGAGAAAGATCGATAGATATGTTGTAAAACTAACATATAATTTTTCAACAGTATACCCTTGCAATCTACACACTTCGTCCATCGGAGTTGCAGTGGATCCAATTCTGGATCTCATTGGTCAAAAAGGCATCAACAACAGATATGACGTCATCATATGAACTTTTCAGCCCATTGAACTTTTCAGCCCACTCTCGAAGACCAGTTATATACAGAAAAACAGAAAAACGTAGAAGCATACTTCGATAGATAGATAGATTGATAAATATATATGAACATACCGATATATATATATATATATATATATATATATATATATATATATAAATATATATATATATATAGAGAGAGAGAGAGAGAGAGAGAGAGAGATAGAGAGAGAGAGAGATAGAGAATATGAAAAGATTGAGATAGATAGATAGATATATAGATAGGAAGATAAAGAAATGAGATTGATAGATAAATAGATGCATACATACGTACATACATAACAATGAGATAGATAGATAGATAGATAGATATGAACATGACTTAGATAGATAGATAGCTATGAATGGAATGAGATAGATAGATAGATAGATAGATAGATAGATAGATAGATAGATATTAACGGAATGAGATATGAAGAGAGTGAGACTGTGACAGAAATGAACATACTGAAATAGATATGAAGAGACTGAGATAGATAAATAGAGAGAGAGAGAGAGAAAAACAGAATGCGATAAGTGGATCGATATGAACATACTGAGATAGATAGATAGATAGATAGATTCAACATGTAAAAAGAGACCACAAATCTATTATTATAGATAGATATGAAAAGACTCAGATAAATAAATAGATAGATAGATAGATATATTGATATGAAAAGAATAAGATAGATAGATAGATAGATAGATAGATATGAACAGAATGAGATAGA
>CM042140.1:8986640-8996640 GCA_023376005.1 Doryteuthis pealeii
TTAAATTAATTATTTATTTGAAAATAATCTGAGAAATGATTACAGATTTTAATGTTTAAAAGAGATGGCTGTCTTGTTAAAGATGTACAAAAAAGAAACAGTCAAATTTTACTTTCCCGTAACTTTAAATGGCTTTAATGGTTAATATAAGGCCGGTTTAGCTTCATAGTCAAGCGTTCGGCTAGAAACCACAAGGTTCCTAGTTCAATACCGGTCCTAGCGCAACTCAGCATAGGAGTATGCACAGAGATATGTTGCGGTAAAGTGAGGAGCTGATGGTAGGTGTGGTGCTCCACCCCTCATGACGCAAAAACAATCTCCTTGGTCTAGCGCTAGTGAAAGAGAGGATAAACTCCCTCGCTGATTCGCTGATACCGACTTTAAGCCAACCCCGACGACTCTTAATGCATTGAATATATTTTTGAAAACAACAAAAAAAGATTGGTGGTTGATGTGATTTTTAAACGGCATATCAACCGTCTGGGGTTATGTCATCGCCTAACGGTTAGAAAGTATACATAATCGTGTTTATTATATAATCTTTTAGTATGGGTTTTAACAATGTGTTAGCATCATTGGGGACATGTTTGTAAGATATTGGATTAAGTTCATGTCAATATTCTATGGTATAATTTTCATTTCCCTAAAAAAGGACCAGAAATGTCCTTCATGTTGACATAACTAATTCAAGTAATTATAAGTAGCAGGACCTGTGGATATCCACAGTATGATTAATTTAATTATTCAACGTTTGATATGTTACTTAAAGAGCTATTTCAAAATAGTTCAATGCTTTGAAAAGTATAATGATAACTCTCTCCTCTCTCTCTCTCCTCTTCTCTCTCTCTCTCTTCTCTCTCTCTCTCTCTCTCTCTCTCCCGTTCGACTGATCACCTACAATAGGCCCACTCAGCCGAATTTTTCTATAAACTGTGTAAAAATTATAGTAAAGCAGGAATCGTGGATATACCTCCAGTATGATAATTTAATTATTACAACGTTTGATATGTTTACTTAAGAGCTATTGTAAATAGTTCAATATGTTGAAAGTAATAATCTTAACCTCTCTCTCTCTCTCTCTCTCTCTCTCTTGTCTCTCTCTCTCTCTTCCCCCGTTCACTGGATACCTACAATAGGCCACTTCAGAGACCGAATTTTCTATAACTGTTGTGTAAACAATTATAGTAAGCCAGGGTCCGTAGGATAATACATACCAAGATTAAAATAATTTAATTATTACAACGTTTTGATATGTTTAATTAAGAGCTATTTTAAAATAGTTCAATGCTTGAAAAGCTATAATGCCTAACTCTCTCTCTCTCCTGTCAATCTACACTCTCTCTTCTCTCTCTCCGTCTCTCTCTACTCTCCATTCTCGATCCTTACTATTATTTTTCTGCAAATGTAGCCATGTCCTTTTTCCCTCTTTTATTATTGATAAATAAATGGAAATTCCACTTCATTTAGTGAGGTGACGACACTCATAAGAAATAAGGATTTTCCTTGCGGATAAGCAACACCTGAACTACAAGGATTTACGCTTTTTGAATGTGATCTTGGACGATTTGGACGGTCTCATTTTTAAACCAGGGGTGTTGCAAGATTATAACAAGCGTCTTAATATATAGATTGAAAACAATAAAAATAAAATATATAATTCAAATAATTATAATTATTAAATACAAAAACATCTTCCCATTTTCAAAAAAAAAACTTATTCCCATTTTCAAAAGAAAAAGAATATGTTATAATTGTTAAAAAGAAAACCTCTTCCCATTTTCAAATTAAATATACTAACCAGTGTAATAAAGACGTAAGTATCTACCCAACCCTTCCGCCTCGAGCAGGATGCGACTAATCGACTGGTCATGTCAAGCCCTAGCACCTATATGATTATCCCAACTGTATAGTTCTTATGGCAAAACATATATAGAGAGAGAGATAGATAGATAGATAGATAGAAAAGCAAGTTATAAAATTTATTTGTTGCGAAGATTTAAGCTGAGAGAGAAAAAAAATGTTTAAACTAAATGTCCGGTAAATTTATCGCAAGTAAGTTAAATCCTGAAATTTAGCCATGATTATACATTCTTTGCTTTTAAGAATTTAATAAAAAAGAGTTTAGGGTTGGGGGGAGGTTTAGGGTTAGGGAAAAAATTATAAGAACAGAACAATCAATCTGATGCGATAAATTTACCATCCAATGATCAGGTCCCCCCAAAAATGCTGGGTAGGGGAATTGGTCGTGGGGGCAGGAAGGGGTGTCAAATGATAGATAACCTTTTTTATCATATATGTGCTAGAAGGGCACCTCACGTGGTGTAATGGTTAGCAAGGTAGATTTGCAGACCATTGTTAGTGAGTTCGATTCTCACTGGGTACCCCATACTTCTGGCCTTGTGCCATATCTAAGCTAAGCTTAGTAAATAACTATATGTGCTGAGGTGGTGGCTGAGGGTCTTCGTGTCCTGGGTATAACGTTAAACTGCATCACGTGGTGAGGTTCCAATTCTGGAAGTCTGGGGTGTGTGGAGTATCGCTTCATTGACATTAATCCCAAGTCCACTCTGACCGTCGGTGGTAGTACGTGTTCGGGTCACACCTATAGATTAAATAGATTAAAAAAGAGTTTTTAAAATGCGTGTTTTAAAAAATTGAGTGTAAAGGAAATTCTATACCCAACAACAATTAATAAAGCAAAAGATCTTCGGCATAAAATAACCCAAGTTTTGACATGCCGTAAAATCCAACCAAAGGCGGTGGTTGAGGGTTTTAGTGTCCTGGGTATGACGCTAAACTGCATCTAGTTGTGAGGTTCCAATTCTGAAGATCTAGGGAGTGTGTAGTGCCTTCATTACCATTCTCCCAGGTTCACTCTGACCCGGAGTGGTAGTTCCGTTAGGGTCCCATCTATGGATTAAATAGAAAAAAATGAGTTTTAAAAATGTTTTTTAAAAAATTGGAGTTTAAAAAAATTGAATACCATCAAGCATAATATAATAAGTAATTGAGAGTTACCTTCTCTATTTTATGATTACCTCCCCTTTGGAGAACTCTCTAGTGAATAGTAAACTATATAAACTCCCTGTGAGTGTACCAATTATTTTAAGTAGAATAAAGCTTCCTCAAGTCTATCGTGTTATCGTTTGTTATTACACATAAATAGAAGAAATCGTCTACGGCATAAAATAACCCAACAAAGGTTGACATGACATAAAAAAATCCAACAAACCAAACCAGAGTAGGGAGTACCCCTTCATTGCCATTTCTCCGGGTCCATTCATGTTGTTTCTAATATTCTGACATGCAAAGAATCAGCCTGCCTAATTGTTCGGCGTTGCTTGAGGCACCCGCGCAACCGGTAGAAAAGGGGTTAACATTCGTAGTCACCAGCCGAGCAATCTCTGCATAGAAATCACTGTCGATAGAAATACAATTAATAATATAAGTATGATGGTTCTAAAAGCTGAAAAACACTTCGTAGATTCACGTGATTTGACCCTTTAATGTCTAAGAACCGTTCTTATTTAATGCATTGGAGCATTCACTGACCTCGGAGTAAACTCAAAAAAAAAAGGGAAAGAATTTTAAAAAATCAATTGGAACTTGCTGAAAAATGTCTTTTTAATGTTCGCCTAGAAATACATTTGCGTAGTGTGTGGTGGGGGCGGCGGGAATGGGGGGGTGGATAAGATTTGTGGGAAACAGTTTCTTTCTCGGTAAAGTCTAGGGTCAAAAATTGGACAATGTGTGATTGATGCGAAAAAAGGATGGTCAGTTTTCTCACCCTGACCAAAGATATATTTTTTTTCTTTTTAGGTGTTCTTCTTTTCAACGGTTTCGGCTTTTCTGAAGTCGACTATGGAAAGAAAGAGAAGAAGAAGAAGAAAAAGGAGAAAGTATGACAGAATATGAATATAGAATAAAAGAATATCTAAGATTGTTTTTTTTTTTTTTTGGTTTTTGTTGGGGGGGGATTTTTTTGGGGGGTATATGATCGCCATCTCTTTTCTCTATACCTGTTTAAGGGTGTATGAAATAAATAAATAAATAAATATAAAGAATGGTAGCATGGAATAAAAATAAAATGGTAAGATTACAAACACTGAAAGATAAAAAGAAAAGGAAAATGCTGAAAATTTTTAAATCAAAAAGAAAGATAAAGAAAGAAAGAAAGAAAGAAAGAAACTAATATGAAAACTAATACGAAAAAAAAAGGGAAATTTTGCAAATTTTAAAATGATGGAAGAACAAGAGAGAAAGAAAGAAAGAAAGAAAGAATGAAAGAAAGAGAAAGAAAGAATGAAAGAAAGAAAGAAAGAAAGAAAGAAAGAAAGAAAGAAAGAAAGAAAGAAAGAAAGAAAGAAGCAAACAGACCAAAATAATATAATAGTAGAAAAACAAAGAAATTGGGTGTGGGGCACTGCTACAAACATTATAATTAACAAAGAAAAAGAAACAAAAAATAAAGCGAAGAAAGAAAAAAAAGAGAAAAAGAAATTGATATGAAGACAAATACGATCTGGAAAAAAGAAAGAAAGAAAGAAAGAAAGAAAGGAAGGAAGGAAGGAAGAAAGAAAGAAAGAAAGAAAGAAAGAAAGAAAGAAACAGATATGAAGAGGAAGACGAAGAAGTAAAGGAAAAATCTTGCAAACTTTAAAATTTTCGAGAAAAAAAAGAAATATGGAAAGAAAAAAAGAATATTATAGCAGGAAAAGAAAGAAATAGAGTATATATATATATATATATATATATATATATATAAATGTTACAAATTTGTAACATCTTAACCTGACGATTGCCTCGCATGAAACCAAAATGGTCGTGAATGTTCCTTTGTCACCTAATAAATAGATATGTAAAACCTTTATATATTTATTTATTATATTATATAACATCTCTATTTTATATTGAGCACTCTACCAATAATACTGCCTTTGGTATACCGTCCAGCAAAAGCTGAAACAGTGACCACTCTCTCTCTCTCTCTCTCTCTCTCTCTCTCTCTATATATATATATATATATATATATATATATATAAAGAAAAAACGGATTAAGAAAAATCCAAGATGTGAAGAAATATATTGGAAAGGTGAATAAAGAACATAAACAATTCAATTCAATTGATATTTCGTCTTTGGTGATTTCTGATGAAGTCTTTGAAATCAACATAGACGAAATATTAATTTTTTGTGTGTTTGTAATTCACTTTTCCAATTCATTTCCTCCCACACACACACACAAATATATATATATATATATATATATATATATATGATGGATCCTCCCGTTTATTTCGGCGTATGAGTGTTCATACAATGAACATCCACACAGTGATTTGTTTATAGTGGTGAAGGCTTGTGTTGGACCATCCACACTTTTTGGCACAGTCGATAGGAAAGAATTGGTGCATCAAGGTTGCCACAAACCCAATCAACGACCGACCTCAGGAATTTTGAATTCAGAGTTATCCCTCTCCTAGACTGGTTACCTACTCAAGGCTGAAGGGCCCAGTCTGCCCTACTATTTAACCCATAGCTGGAGGGGGAATATATGGATTCATACCTTTCCCAAGGGTATTAATTTTTATTTTTATATATATATATATATTCTTCACACAGGAAGAGACAAAAATTCTAATGTGCCGAAATTCTAGCGGAAAACCTGCCCTAGCACCTACTCAAGATTGTTGGCGCCGAGTGGCAGCGAAAATGGCAAACAACTACCCAAGAGCCGGGGGTCACTTTAGCCGGGATGTTTTTTTTTCTTTATCAACAACATCAGTGTCCGTCAAAACTTCCGGTCTGTGTCGACCCCTTGTCACTCGCTTGTAACGCCACACAGCATGCAGTCACCGACCCCCCCAACTTGGCTGGACAATGATACTCAGTATATGCAAATCAATTTCCGGATTTGTCCATCACAAAGTAAATGGTGTCTCGACTCCAATTTTATTCCTTTTTATTTAACGGGACTGAAGGATCAAGAGTCAATATTTTGTTGAAACCTTATTGCGGATTTGCAATTTTTTACATTTTTTTACACTATGTGAATGAGAAAAAACATATTTGTGTGGTGAACAAACAACATATATATATATATATATATATGAGAGTACGTAAATAAACACTGTGTTTATTTGATATGGCTTTTAGCCGACAATTTTTGGAGGATATATGCTTAATTGAAGTCATACCTAATTTTGAAAATTAATTAATTAATAATTAATGAATTTAGGCGGGCATATATGTTCAAATGTAAGGCTAAACAAATCGAGAAAATGTCAATCCCTGAATTTACATTTCGACCTATTAGGTCTCATCAGCAAGGTTAATATATATGCCCGCCTAAATTCATTAATTATTAACTAATTAATTTTCAAAAATTAGGTATGACTGCAATTAAGCACATATCATCCAATATATATATATATATATATATATATATATACATGTGTGTGTGTGTGTGTGTGTGTGTGAAGAAAAAGTGGTAGTGAATCCGACATATGGGATATTGTGAAAAATTGAAAAAACAAGTTTATAAACGAGTAATGTTTATTTTGCCTACGCTGCAGTGTTTCGATCTGCTTCGATAGATCTTCATCAGGGCTTTCGTTAGTTTGAGGAAGAATAAATTATCACAGAAAATAAAAAGTCTGCGAGCCTCTGTTGCTTTATGGTCAATCTCGAAATGTGTGAGAGAAAACAAATTTTTTTGAAATGTGTGAGAGAAAAAATATTTTTTTTTTTTTCACAATATCATATATATTTATTTACATAATGTAAGAAATAAAAAATGTATAATCTTTTTATTTATTTATTTTTACAATTGTAAAAGTTATTCAAAATCTTCCAGTTAACCGTTTTTATCTTAAATTCAAAAGTATACATTGTTGCAATTTTTACCGGAAGCCGAACAGACAGCATTAGAATAAAAAAAATTGAATCATTTCTCAACAGAATCCCACAAAGGTAAGACACCTTTTTTATCCTCTCCAATATCTTATATAATAATTATATTAATTCAATGCTTCAATATAGAGTCCAGTGAAAATTTTGAAGGCTTTTCCATTAGGGACTTCTCTTAATTGTTTTTTTCTTTTAAGAAAGGTCCTTTGGAAAAGATTTTTTTCATTCATTTTTATTCCATTCATTCATTCATATTTTCCATTGATTCTTAACTATATATATATATATATATATATATATATATATATATATTCACTCTGATGAAGGTCGCAAAAAAATCTCTCTGTGTACGGAATATTTTTACATTTTTCCTATTATTATTATTATCATTATTTCAATTTCATCTGATTATTTTAATAATAATAATAACGTAAATCCGTATACATTTTGATAAACAGACCGAAACATATGTGTAAGTGATATCGATTAAAGTCATATCGATTAAATTCATTTTATCCCTCTACAGTTCTTTTCTTTACTCAATTTTTCTCATATTGTCGGATTCAATTCCCTTTGCATTCTTACACACACACACACACACACACACACACACACACACACACGCACACACACACACACACACACATATATATATATATATATATATATATATATATGGGGGTAAAATGGGGATGTGAATCGGACAATTTATAGAAATATGGAAAACGAAATGTTCAAAAGGATGAATTTATTATATTTAAGTCGATGTTTAAACGTTTTGGTTTATTTAAAACCTTCGTCAGGACGATATGATAAAAAGAAGATAAAAAATATTTTTTGTTGTTCAAAAGGTGATGGATGCTTTTGAAACACAAAATACATAAATACTTGGACCTTGCTAGAGAACTAGAATAACTGTCGAGTATGAAAGTAAAGATCGTACCAATTGTAATTGGAGCCCTTGGAACGGTCCCAAGGATTAGGAAAAGAGTTTTGAAATCAGAGGAAGAATAGAAACCATCCAAGCTATAACATTGTTAAGATCGACTAGAAAACTCAGAGAAGTATTGAAGACCTGAGGAGACTTGCTGTCACTCAGTTTCCAGTGAACCACCGGATAAGGTGGGCATGAAAATTGATAATACGCAACAAACATTAAATGTAGACTATGTAGTGACAGAGATGAGACTGTAAACCCTGATTTAAGCGAATGTAGCAAACTAGCACAACGGGAATACAAAATTAGGCACGACTGGGTTGGGAATGTGATCCACTGGGAATTATGCAAAAAATTAAATTTTGACCCTACAACAAAATGGTATATGAATAAACCAGAATCTTTTCTTGAGAATTAAACGCATAAAATTATTTGGGACTTCGAGATAAAGACGGAACACCTTATCCCAGCAAGAAGACCAGACCTAGTGTTGATTAACAAAAGAGAAAGAATTTGTCAACTGGTGGATTTTGCAGTTCCAGCAGATCACAGGGTGAAGATGAAGGAAAATGAAAAGATGGATAAATACCTGGACCTTGCCAAAGAATTGAAAAAGCTATGGAATATGAAAGTCAAAGTGATACCAATTGTTGTTGGTGCACTTGGAACGGTCCAAAAAGTTTGGAAAAAAGACTGAAAAATCGGGAAATCAGAGGAAGAATTGAGACCATCCAGAATACTGTACTGTTGCAAACTGCCAGAATACTCAGAAGAGTCCTGGAAACCTGAGGAGACTTGTTGTCACTCAGACTACAGGGAAATACCATCAGCTAATGCTGGTGTGAAAAACTAATAATAATAATAATAATAATAATAATAATAATAATAATAATTGGAAAAGGGTCTGGAAAGTTTGGGAATCAGAGGAAGGATTGAAACTATTTAGAACACTGGACTGCTGCAATCTGCCAGAATACTCAGAAGAGTCCTGGAGACCTGAGGAGACTTGCTGTCACTCAGATTCCAGTGAAAGACCATCAGCTAATGCTGATGTGAAAACTCAAAAGGAGTAAATAATTATTATTATTACTAGCAAATATATGCACCCTCCAGGTGCAAGTATTTTAGTTAAATTTTATAATAAAATATCATATTAAATTAGAAAGGCTAATGAAACTAAATAATAATGTAGATAAACAAATTTTGAACAGAGGGGGTATGATTGAAAAATAGAACAACTTTGAAACTAACTCTTCCATCATTTTCCGTTACTCCGCTCTTTCATTGGTAAATTTTCCTAATTAAACTGTTTAGTTAAAATAGGAAGTAAAGAATAATATTACAGTTATTTCTTCTTGTTAAGAGATTTCTTTTAAGATGTATTGAAGAGATTTTTGCTCATATTCAACAAGATAAAACCAAACAATTAGAAATCAATAATACTAAGCATATATTTATTAAAATCAAATTTTTAATATAAATATGCAAATTAGCCTTCCCATTCACACTCTAAATCTCTATTTTGTTGTATATATAAATACAATTGCATGTTATTAGTATGTAGATATGGTCAACAGTGTAAGTAATGTAAAACAATTTTATTAATAATTGAGGTTTAAATAAAAATAAAATCATGGAGAATATGATGTAAATAACTAAAGGAATTGTGACTTGTATAGTAATATAGTTTCGGTTACAGACAGACAAACCCACAATCTCCATTATAATAAGATTATTATTATTATTATCGTTGTTGTTTTATTAATATTAACAAATATTTGCTAGCCCAATATTTTCATTCGCTCTTTTTCTCACTCAATTCACTTACCAAAACTTTATTATTACGCTCTCGCTCTCTCTCTCTCTCTCTCTCTCTATATATATATATATATATATATATATATATATATATATATATATATATATATATATATATATCTTTTTTTCTTTCTTGCATCCTCACATAGAATCGCACACAAAGATAAGGAAATGATTAGAAAACTCGAGCTGTATCAATATGAGTTCAACAAAACAAACAAACAACATTGAAAGACGAAAATAAACAAGAAGAAGAAGAAGCAAAAATGGACTTAAAGCGAAAAAGAAGAAGCCAGCCAGATAATGATTTGTAATGTTTAGCAAAGCAGAATTTGA
>CM042140.1:9004140-9019140 GCA_023376005.1 Doryteuthis pealeii
AAAATCCGGAGAAGAAATTTTCCTTACGACATAGGAGTTGTTTATTTTTAAGTGTCGCAGTTTGCAGAGCTCAATGTGTGCTCTTATTGTTAGAGTCACAGAGCATCTGAATCATTTGGGAGAGTTAGACACCTTGTCTAAGCTTCCTGAAATAGAATGCAAAAATTCTAAGTCTTTTATATTTTTTACTTATATATTGACATTTTCTCGATTTGTTTAGCCTCACATTTGAACAAATATGCCCGTCTAAATTCATTAATTATTAACTAATTAAGTTTCAAAATTAGGTATGACTTCAATTAAGCACATATCATCCAAAAATTGTCGGCTTAAAGCCATATAAAAATAAACACATTTGTTTGTTTACTTAACCTTATATATATATATATATATATATATATATATATATATATATATATATATATATATATTTATATATAATTATATATATATAGTATCCAATATTTACATATATATATATACATAAATGATAAGAAAAACTGGAATATTTTTTTATTTATTTCTTAATAGTTCTGAAATAATTTCGATCTTAGGTCATCATCGGGAGAAAAAAATGACAAGTGACAAAAAATCATTTTCATAGGTAAGTTTGTTTAGTGTAAAGCATCTGGTTAAATTCATTTGGATTGTTTTTTGGTTTTTTAGTATAAACATATATTCAATACACTGAGTAGAGCAAAGCTATAAAATCCAAAGAGTCTGAAGCTACATACATAGGTTTTACCTAATGGATCATCAGGATAATTCTGACTGATGATCCGTTAGGTGAAACGTTGGTAAATTCACGCTATATATATTGTTACGATTTTAATGGCCATCCCTTAGGCTTCAGGCAAGAGTACTGTCCGACGGAGATCCTTTGTGTTAAGCAGAACGCGATCCTTAGTGAAGAATCCTTTAGTTGTTGCTTGGTGCTCCTCAGTCTTTCAGTAAGAGTCCACAGCAACAATAAAAATTGGACACATGGACTAGTGGATGAGGTAGTTGGGTTAAGACAGTTCTAAGTGACAGTTATCTCTGGATCCCGAGTTCAATCCTGAGTAGAGGCAGTTAGAAAAATAATTAACACAACTCCTACCCCAGCTATGGTTAGCGGAATGAGAACAGGATACCCCGTGGATTAAACAAAGGGTTAGGTTCAAAGTTCCGTGATGGCTCCCGATTACGACAAGAAAGTTCCCGAGTCTGAGAAGGTTCCCGAGTCCGACAAGAAATACCTGAAGAAGGCCTCAGGGCATATCGGCCGAAACTTTGTACAAATAACAATGAAGATGGGGACAATAGTCCAAATAACGCAGATAATACTAAAAAAAATCTCCATAATGTGATGGCCTGCTGACAAAACTAGTCTCTTTTATAGATGTACCATCCGAAATAGATTTATAATAGTCAAATTGTGGTTTGTTGAGTTTTCTCTTTATATGGAAGTGTATATATATATATTATATATATATATATATATATATATATATATATCACACACATGCATACATATATATACAGACATACTATATATATATATATATTGAGTGACAGTGAGTAATATCTGGTTGCATGCAATCGTGATTATTATCAACAAGCTTTTCACACAAGCTCAGGGACTTTCAATTCATTTGAAATTATTATGTAAGCTTCAAAAAAATATGCATTGGTCCTAAGTGAAAATTGGATAATGAATAGAATCAGCCGTTGTAACTCTATGCGAAGGTAATGTAATTATATCCGACGATGTAATTATGAAAAATTATTTTCCATATTTTTCGCGCCATATTTTTTCGCGCCATTTTTACAAACAAGGCATAGGTAGCGCGCTTCCTGGATTCTTTTGAAATTCGTCTTTTTTTGTTTCTTTTTTTGTTTCTTTTTTTTTTCTTTTTTTTTTAAATCCAAGTCAGCAGTATTTCATGGAGATATGAAACCTCTACATATCTTATTTAACCTGGGGTTGTTTATTTGTTTGTTTATTATTATTATTATTATTATTATTATTATTATTATTATTATTATTATTATTATTATTATTTCTATTTTTATTTTTATTATGATTATTGATAGAAATATTTTCAGTGTCATCTTTTTCTTTTTTTTTTTTTTTTTCTTTTTTTCTAATTATAAAAGAACAAGCTGAACACATTTAAGAGAATTATTACAATACGATGTTTGGAAAACTGAATATTCGTTTACACAAAAGCAACCTGCATATTCGACTGCTAATCTAAAGGAAAAAGTTTCAGCAACTTCGGGTTTTCTTAACTTCAGGTGGATATGATGAAAGTTAATGGCTGTTGTTAGGATTTCACTCTTCCATATTTGTTGATGGTTCTTAGATTGTAAAGAAACCCTACATAACTAACAACATTCCAATTCTCAAAGGGAGATAATCATTTATTATATCCCTATAAGCCCATTAAAAAGAGTTCTCCTGCAAAACAAGTTTTAAGGAAAATAGAATGTCAGGTAGTGTTATACATCACTCATTAAAGATATTTTTGAAGGACTTTGACTTATATTCAGAACTATCTCTATTTATGTTGGATTTATTGATATAAGGCATAAGGTAAATGGTCACTTCTACTTATAGACTCGCCTATAAACACGTGACCTGAGAAGGATTCTTATTGTCCAATCACTGGCGCTGCTGCTGCTGCTTCTGCTGTATTAATAGAGACCCCATTCTGAGCTTATTTCATTGACATTTGGATTCTCTTGGACGACGGACTTACAAGGAATACGTTAACACCGGATTCTTATTGGCTTGCTTACTTATTCATTACATCTGGAACGAAGGATGGCTGCCAGATACTTAACAATTTATCCAAATAAATGAAAGTTGGTAAAGGTTCCCTATGTCTTCTTTATGAAATACCTAAAGTTTGGTCGAAAAAGTTCAAGAATGCAGTTGCTTATATCATCTACTCGGTACCATTATAGTATGTGGCCTACCTTTTTAATGTGGCCTACGAAATCATGCTTCTCTTATAGTATGTGGCTTACTATAAAAATCATATTATAAGGTTATAATAATAACTGCTAACCCTAACCCTAACCCTATTTCAGAATTTTAGAATTAAATAGATCTTTGATTCATGTAAATTCTGGATAAATTCTTTTTTTAATTATTTTTAATTTATTATGACTGAATTGCATTTCTTGAAATTGAATATATGTGAAAAATAATTAGTTTCAATAAATTGCCTACTACTTAAATCTATAAATATACTCTTACTGAGGTAGGACACATTCAAATCGGGTAGGCCACACACTATAACAGAATCAAAAAGGTAAGCCACATACTATAACGGCACAATCTACTCTATATGGAGTGTCACTTATTTAAACACCAAAACTAAAACAAAAAAATAAAAAAAAAAATTAAAAACAGCTGAGTGTTCTTAGGTGGGTTAGTTAGTTGGATTTTACGGCATGTCAATCCTTGTTGGGTTATCTTATACCGAAGAATTTTTGTTTTACGCATTCTTTATGGGTACTCAAACATTTTACGCTGTTTTTTAAACACATTTTTCTATTCAACTCAGAGATGGAACCCTAACAGGTACTACCAATCCGGATGAAAGTGGACCTGGGAGTAATGATGATGAAGAGGCTTCTTCACATTCCCCAGAGCTCCAGAATTGGAACTTCACAATGAGATAGAATTTAACATCATACCCAGGACATTAAGACACTCAGCCAGCGCCTTCTAGCACATATATAATAAAAATGGTTGGGGCTTGCCATAAGGGCAATAGGGGTGGGACCTGAAATATATGGATGATAAATAATTTACACATTCACCAAAAACACGACACTAAACTGCATTTATCAGCGGGCAAAGAAGGGTACAGAGAAGGGGGAATGCTGAGTAGGGTACGTCGATTTTAAAAAACGTCTCCCATGTGACGAAAGTTGCAAATAAACATAAAAACTTACCCCACAAAAATTTTTTTCAAAACTTTGCCTTCATTTAAGGAAATAGATTTCAATCTTTCAAAATGTTATCCCTGCAGCATACCGTAGATGTTGGTGATGCTGGGAGGACATTTTCAATTTTAATTCTAGTTATAACATCTTATTCGTTTCCATTTGGACACATAGCCTAGTAGATAAAGGAGTTAGGTTAAGACAGTCCTAAGTGACAGTGATCTCTAGACTGCAGGTTCAATCCTGGTCAGGGACCGCAGTAATATAGAATAATAATTAACACAGCTTAAATCCTGTACCCCAGCTATGATTAGCGGAATAAGAACAGTACAACCTCGTGGATTGAATAAAGGGTTGGGTTCAAAGTTTTGTGATAGTTACCGAACGGAAGGTTCCCGAGTCCGAAAAGAAGGTTCCTGAGTTCGAAAAGAAGGTTCACGAGTCCGAGAAAGTTCCCGATTCCGACAAGAAATACCCGAAAAGGCCGGAGGGCACATTGGTCGAAACGTTGTACAGATAACAATGAAGACGAGGACAATAGTCCGAATAATCACAATAATTCTAATTAAACCCTATTTCATTCCGTAACTCCGTACAAATTTAAGTTTACGGGGTAAATTATACCTTGTATCCCAGTACAATCTGTCACCTATTAATTGGAAAGTAGAGGAGCATTTCAAAGTACCCTACATTGCCCTGTGAGATGTCAGGGGAATAATCGGTATGCCAGCCTGACCCCCCACACCACACACAGCAAATAGATTATGAGACACGTCCATTCATTCATCCAGTTCTTAATTGCTACTAAATAATCTATTTTATGCGATTTTGAATGCTAAGTTTTGTGTAGATTGATGACAGATTATCTTACAGCACAAGTTCCACATCTGGGGTTAAAAAAAGATACGAAGAAAATGCTATGCGCATATAATTAATGGTGAAAAATGTTCATAAAATGTGTCACAACGTACTTTAAATTCAATGTCGTGAGCAAAGAAAACGTAAAGAATGAGTTCAGGTAAAAAAAAAAAGTTGTTGTAAATGAGTGGCTGGTTTTTGTGTGAAAGGCACACGCCATATTGGTATTAGTGAGTAAACTGCACGACTTAAAGTCGTCTATCTTCATTGATGACGTCAACGACTTCCGGTCGAAGCGGAAGTAATGGCCCGATACTAAACAACGTACACCATGTTTTCTGGTGGCCAACAAAAGAGACTGGGTTAGTATTTTTTTAAAAAGAAGACAAAAAGAAAGAAAGAAAGAAAGAAAGAAAGAAGAAGAAGAAGAAGAAGAAGAAGAAGAAGAAGAAGAAGAAGAAGAAGAAGAAGAAGAAGAAGAAGGGAGAGGGATATAGAGAGAAAGAGAATGAGAGAGAAAGGGAGAAGAAGAAGAAGAAGAAGAAGAAGAAGAAGAAGAAGAAGAAGAAGAAGAAGAAGAAGAAGAACGTTCAGCTCCGGAGGAAGACACAGAATAATAATTAAAGAAGATTTGCATTTATCAGAATAGACATTCTTTTATTCTGGTATTCTCGCATACACATCAGATCCAATTTTTTCTTGTTTTTTTTTCTTTTTTTTTTTTTGTCAATCTTCTTTATTTTATAGTGAGTGTGTCTTTTTATTCTATGCATTTATTTAATATATCGGGTCTCAGTTGTACACACACATTTCGGATCTCTCTCTCTCTCTCTCTAAATATATATATATATATATATATAACCTATCTCTCTATCCTCACTCTCTCAGTCTCTTTATCAATCACTGTCCTCCTCTCACTTATTTCTATCTCCCTTTCGCCTCTTTCTGTATCATTGTATATATAATATATATATATATATATATATATATATATATATATATATCTTATTATAATGGAGATTGTGTGTTTGTCTGTCTGTAACCGAAACTTTACTACTCAATTCACTGTTCCTTTAGTTATTTACCTCACATTCTCCATGATTTTATTTTTATTTAAACCTCAATTAATAATAAAATTGTTTTACATTATTAAGACTGTTGACCATATCTACATACTATTAATACGCAATTGTATTTATATATACAACAAAATAGTGGTTTACAGTGTGAATGGGAAGGCTAATTTGCATATTGATCTTTAAAAATTGATTTTAATAAATATATGCTAAGTATTATTGATTTCTAATTGTTTGGTTCTATCTTATTGAATATGAGCAAAAATCTCTGGGATAAATCTTAAAAGAAATTCATTAAGAAGAAGAAATAACTGTAATATTATCCTTTACTTCCTATTTTAAGTAAAGAGTTAAATTAGGAAAATTTACCAATGAAAGACGGGAGTAATGGAAAATGATGGAAGAGTTAGTTTCAAAGCTGTTCTATTTTTCGATAATACCCCCTCTGTTCCAAATCTTTTTATCTGCATTATTGTTTAGTTTTATTAGCCTTTCTAATTTAACATGATATTTTATTATATTAAAACTTAAAAACTTGCACCCGGAGGGTGCATAAATTTGCTAGTATATATAATATACCAAGCGTGTTGGTAGATCCTTGCGGAGAGAAAAAACCCGGCAGAGAGTTTGATTGTAAAAATATACTACCAAACATCAACCAGGAAGAAAAAAATTTTTGAAAAAAAGAAAAGACCAAGATATTCGTACCAACAAAAAATAATCTATTGGTACTGTATTTGGCCAAAAGAAAAAAACAATTTATATGTATATATATGTATATAAGATATATATATATTCATATAACCGCTAGGAGAAGCTAATTTGTAAAAAGTGCTCGATACCTAAGTAGAGCCAAGAAATAAAGATAATCTACTGAGTCAGACGAACCTACTATTAGTTTCGCAATAAAGCTCTTAGATTTTAGCCCTGAAGAGCTTTATTGCGAAACTAATAGTAGGTTCGTCTGACTCAGTAGATTATCTTTATTATATATATAATATATATATATATATATATATATTCTATATAGTCTTTTTATCCGCCTACTCCCCCCCCTCTCTCTCTCTCTCTCTCTCTCTCTCTCTTCTCTCTCTCTCTCTCTCTCTCTCTCGCATACTCTCTCTCTCTTTCTATATATATATATATATATATATATATATTTAAAAATTTGGGGGGATGAAACAAAGAAATCACAGTGCTCAACCACAAATTTGCAGGAGCTTTATTTATTTATTTATTTATTGAATTTTTTAAATATAATTGTTTTCCATAGGCAACTACCCAGGTTTCAGGCTATTTTTCCATCATCATATGACTATATACATATATAGTCATCCATATACATTCCTGCTTCGACATATCACGTCTTTTCATTGCGGCCAGACTTTGTAAACCGGTATCAAACGATCTCTGTCCTAACAAAAAATAACTAGCTTTTGTTTTCGCTTCAGACCTGGATTTTAACGGCTACATTTTTGCACAAGGTTATATTATTTTCTACCGCGGTTGTCCTTAATTAATCAATTATTTTTATTAATTCATTACAATTAACCCTGATGATCCATTTTTGTTGAAACTTAAGTAGGTTATCAATCTATAACTTTCTACTAAATCCGCTCTACTAACGTATTGAGCCTTTCATATTCTTTATAACCCCGACTTCTTCGGATAATAATTGTATCGACAGTCGATGTTGCGATTGGCACGATATTCTATTCCCCGGTAAGTCATCTTTATCATATATATATATAATATATATATAATATATATGTGTGTGTGTGTGTGTGTGTGTGTGTGTGTTTGTCTCTGTGTGTGTGTATGTGTGTGTGTGTTATGTTCTTGGGAACGTTGTTTGTTTGGTCTTTTTAAAGCATTGGAAATAAGAACAAAAACAAGAAAAACAGAACAAAAATCAGATTATTTATAAATTTAACCGTTGCTCTGTTTCTGGTTTAATCTTTTCCGATGTTTCGGGTGAACCTTCACCCTTTCTCAAGGTATGTCCGACGGTCTGGAGAGAAAAAAATGCGATGTTGAATATGAGGGCAAAAAATGAATTAAATGAAGTGGACGGATTTGGCGTTTTTTTAGCCGTTAATTTTCTTTCGAAATTGTGTGACGTAATTCATCCGAATATATATATATATATATATATATATAGAGAGAGAGAGAGAGAGAGAGAGATAAAGTATAAATATATATCTTATTATAATGGAGATTGTGGGTTTGTCTGTCTGTAACCGAAACTATATTACTATTCAAGTTATAATTCCCTTAGTTATTTACGTCACATTCTATAGGATTTTATTTTTATTTAAACCTCAATTATTAATAAAATTGTTTTACATTATTAATACTGTTAAGTATATCTACATATTAACAACATGCAATTATATTTATATATACAACAAAATAGCGGTTTACAGTGTGAACAGGAAGGCTAATTTGCATATTGATATTAGAAATGTAATTCTAATAAATATATGCTTAGTATTATTGGTTTCTAACTGTTTGATTTTATTTTAATGAATATAAGCAAAAATCTCTTCAATGAATCTTAAATGAAATCCATTAACAAGAAAGAATAACTGTCATTTTATTCTTTACTTCCTATTTTAACTAAATACTTAAATTAGAAAAAATAAAAATGAAAGACGAGAGTGATGGAAGAGTAAGTTTCAGTTGTTCTATTTTTCGATTATACCCTCCTCCTGTTTCAAATCTTTTTATCTGCATTCTTATTTAGTTTCATTAGCCTTTCTAATTTAATACGATATTTTATTACATTAAAACTTAAATACTTGCACCTGGAGGGTGCATATATTTGCTAGTTTATATAAAGTATAAAGAAATAAAGTAGTAAATGGCGAAATTGATACAATACTACACTATAAAGTCCTCCCCAGAATAACACACAAAGAAAACCAGCCATCCCATCATGTCCCACAAATTGAACTAGCCCTCCCATCATGACCAAGGTGTTCTAAAACTCTTCACATGATACACCGCACATCTGTATATAAAGAAAAATACGAATACAAATAAGTTAATTGGTTTGCAAATCTATTTACCATAGTCGATTCTTATCTTTCTATCTACTGAACAAATTACTCACTTGCCCCTCCTTCTCCTCTCTCTCTCTCTCTCTCTCTCTCTCTCTATATATATATATATATATATATATATATATATATATATATATATATATTGTAGTCAACACCTATTTACTATAGTCTATTCTTATCTATCTCTATCTGCCAACCTACCCACTTATCTGTATATCTATCTATCTATCTATCTATCTAACTATCTTTATATATTCATATGTATATATATATGTCTGCCATCTTTCTTTGTCTTATTTCTCTCTCGCACTCTTCATTTATCTTCCTCTTTCCCCCTCCCCCCCCTCTCTCTCTCTCTCTCTCTCTCTCTATCTATCTATCTATCTATCTATTTTCTAGTCAACACCTATTTACTATAGCCTATTCTTATCTATCTCTATCTACCAACCTATCCACTTATCTATCTATCTATCTATCTATCTATTTACATATATATATATATATATATATATATATATATATATATATGTCTGCCACCCTTCTCTGTCTCGTTTCTCTCTCACTTTCTTCATCTATCTTCCTCTTTCTCCCCCCTCTCTCTCTCTCTCTCTCCTCTCTCTCTCTCTCTCTCTCTGTAAATTAATCTTGTTCATCTTAGTATGCATTTCCTTCCCACATCTCTCTTCCTCTCTCTTATTTTATCGCTCTCTTCATCTCCGTCTCTTTATCTCCATCTTTCTCTTTCTTTCATCTAACCTCTCTCTCTCTCCTCTCTCTCTCTCTCTCTCTCTCTCTCTCTCTCTCTCTCAATGTGTGTGTGTGTGTGTGTCACATATATGCCCACTTACACGCCCTTTTATTTTTCGTTTTTTTTTTTTTTTTTTTTTTTTTTAGAGATTAATTTTTCATCAACACCACTATACTCGTTTGCTGACGACGTTCAATTTTTCAGCTCTTGCTCTGTTCCTCGACGCCCTTATGAATGAATAACTCTCCCCCCCCTCCTATTCTCCACGCTCACGCCCCCTCCCCCGTTACACCCCTCCTCCTCCTTACCCCCATCTACATAACACCCTAATCTTAACCTCACCACCTTATCATCCACTCCATCAGTCATTCTACTTCATACACCTTCCAACCCTCATCTCGAACCCGGACCGATGGATAGAATAACCGGACTCGACTTCCGAGAAAGAGACTAGCTATCTACGGATAACAACGGCCGGGCCCCGTTTCGGCTATTTCCGGTGCTAATGCTAGCCATCGGAGCCAATGGATTCCTCTCGCGGAAGCTATTCCTGATGGCGGCGGAGGGCACGAAAGACATATTGGCCGGAAGTGCACCCAGCAGATTCTATGGACACCGGAAGTCGTTCTTCTGTGTTCCACTGTGGATGGTTGCTATAATTTATATGCAATGCTCCAGTGATGAGGATGCTAACCGAGTCGGCCGTCGTCGCCGTCGCCCTCGTTGGTGTCGGAGAATACGGGAAGTTGAATTATGAAGAGAGGAAGGAATTGAGAAAAAGAGAAGCATGGAAAGATAAAATGGTTAGTTAGCAAGAAATAAAGAGGGAGATTTTAGAGGCGGGGGTGGAAAGAGAAATAAAAAGAGACAATGACACGTTGGGAAAGAAAGAAAGAAAGAAAGAAAGAAAGAAAGAAGAAGTTGTTTTTTTCTGGTTTTGTTTGTTTTGTTTTTGTTTTTTGTTGTTTAAATGAAGGATGAAAAAGATCGTAAAGATGAAAGAGAGGCTAATGAATAAAAATTAGAGAGATAGATAGATAGATAGATAGATAGATAGATTAATCAAGAGTTCGGGTGGAGTAAGAAAGAAAAAGACTGATAGTGACTGAAAGGGGAAAGGGTTAGTTGAACAGAGACAATATGTGAATGAATAGAGGAAGAAAAAGATCGTAAATATGAAAGCGAGGCTAATGAATAAAAAATAGAGAGAAGGTGAAAGGAATAAAAACCAATTAAGGAAAAACTCACTAAACCGAGGAGATAGATAGATAGATAGAGAGAGAGAGAGAGAGAGAGAGAGAGAGAGAGAGAGAGAGAGGGGAGGGTAAAAAAGAATTGGGGTAGAGTAAGAAAGAAAGGAATGAAGCGACTGATAGAGAAAATGGCTGGTACAATGAAAAGGAAGAAGAGATGTGCGAATAGATGGGGTAGGTAATTATTATTATTATTTACTCCTTTTGAGTTTTCACATCAGTGTTAGCTGATGGTCTTTCACTGGAGTCTGAGTGACAGCAAGTCTCCTCAGGTCTCCAGGACTCTTCTGAGTATTCTGGCAGATTGCAGCAGTGCAGTGTTCTGAATGGTTTCAATCCTTCCTCTGATTTCCAAACTTTCCAAACCTTTTCCAATCCTTTTGGGACTGTTGCAAGTGAACCAACTACAATTGGTATCACTTTCACTTTCATATTCCATAACTTTTTCACCCTCATGTTCCACGGTTTTCTCAGTTCTCTGGCAAGGTCCAAGTATTTGTCGATCTTGTAGCTCTCTTTATTATTATTATTATTATTATTATTATTATTATTATTATTATTATTTCTTCTTTTTGAGTTTTCACATCAGCATTAGATGATGGTCTATTATTATTTGTTCAATTTTTAAAAAGTAGAAAGAAGACAATTGAATAACATGGGAACGACTTTTCAAACATTTATGTGGCCAGAAATAAACAGGTTCATAATGTTTCTTTTCAAAAACATTAATGGAATTTCTACTATATTGATCATTTTTATAATAATACATTTGCGTTTTAATTTTGCGTTTTGTATCTATATAAATGTATTTTTATATTTACAGTATATTTCTAGTTCAAAGCTGAGGAAAAATATATCTATTTATCAGTTCTTGTGCTCCTTAAAAGTACGTCATCTTGCAACACCCTCTGGTTAATGGGTGTTTCTGGAGAAAGAAAGAGAGGGTGTGAGCCCACGGAAGCGATAACGCTAATCCTGCAACACTCTTTGATTAAAAATGAGACCGTCCAAATCGTCCAAGATGAAATGCAAAAATCAAAATCCTGATTATCTGGTGTTGTATATCTGCCGAATTTTTATTTCTTGAGTGTCGTCACCTCAGTTAAATAATGGACCATTCCATTTTTATTTTAAAGAAAGAAAGGAAAGAAAAAGGACTTGCCAAACAGAAAAAAATAATAAGAAAAGTAAGAAAGAGGAGTAAGCGCGCGGAAGTGTTAAAGCTAATTTGGTTCAATCGAACATAATGACAAGAGGAAAAGAAGGAAAGAAAGATTATTATACTTTTTATATATTGAACTATTTTGCAATAGCTCTTAGACAATATATAAGGTATGTCAAAAAAGTATCGAGATTTTTTGTGCTTTTTGACACACCTTGTATTCTGAAAAAAATAACGTTCCATTCATTGTTCATTTCTATCTTGGTAAACACAGCTTCCAGCTCGGCACTTTTATGACACACCTTGTATTCTGAAAAAAATTAACCTTCCATTCATTGTTCATTTCTATCTTGGTAAATACAGCTTAGAGGCCGGGTTAGCTCAGTCGGTAGAGCGTTTGGCTAGAAACCACGAGGTTCCTAGGTCGGTACCGGTCCTCGGCAACTCAGCGTATGAGTAGCACAGGGATCTGTGCGGTAAAGTAAGGAGCTGATGGTAGATGTGGCGCTCCACATCAGACGCCAAAACAATCTCCTTGGTCTAGCGCTATTGAAACGGGGATAGACTCCCTCGCTGACTGGCTGATACCGACTTTAGGCCGCCCCGATGACTTTACTTTACTTGTATAAACATATTAAACGTTGTAATAATTGAATTATCATATTTTGGAATATTCACAGGGCCAACTCGTAATTATTATTTCTGAATATTTTATTCGTCTAGAAATAATTCTTTTGCTTTGTTCGTTTCTTTGTTTATTTTATTTTGTTTTGTTCTTTTTTTAGGGGGGGGGGGTATGATCTATATTTTTCAATAGTGACAAAAAAATAATAGAAGTAAAAGGAAAAGAAAATAACCAAATCAAAATCAAAGGGAAAATCAAATTATTATATGATACTAGCTAAAGGATGCACCCCTTGGGCAAAAGTATTTAAGTCTTAATAAAATATTGTAAAATATTATATAAAATATTGTATATTATATTATTAAATATTGTAAAAATATTATATTAAATATTGTAAAAATATTATATTAAATATTGTAATAAAATATTATTAAATATTGTAATAAAATAAATATATAATATTGTAAATATTGTATAAAATATTATATTAAATATTGTAATAAAATATTATATTAAATATTGTATATAAAATATTATATATTAAATATTGTAATAAAATATTATATTAAATATTGTAATATTATATAAATATTGTAATAAAATATTATATTAAATATTGTAATAAAATATTATATTAAATATTGTATATAAAAATATTATATTAAATATTGTAATAAAATATTATATTAAATATTGTAAAAAATATTATATTAAATATATTGTAATAAAATATTATATTAAATATTGTAATAAAATATTATATTAAATATTGTAATAAATATTATATTAAATATTGTAAAAAATATTATATTGAATATTGTAATAAAATATTATATTAATATTGTAATAAATATTATATTAAATATTGTAAAAAATATTATATTAAATATTGTAAAAATATTATATATATATTGTAATAACATATTATATCAAATATTGTAATAAAATATTATATCAAATATTGTAATAAAATATTATATTAAATATTGTAATAAAATATTATATTAAATATTGTAAAAAAATATTATATTAAATATTCTAATAAAATATTATATTAAATATTGTAATAAAATATTATATTATATATTGTAATAACATATTATATCAAATATTGTAATAAAATATTATATCAAATATTGTAATAAAATATTATATTAAATATTGTAATAAAATATTATATTAAATATTGTAATAAAATATTATACTAGAAAGACTAACAAAACTAAATAAGAACTCATATAAAATATTACACTTATTTCAATGTTATTCTTCGAATCGATTTCTATATAGAATTATATATAGACTTGCTCTTAATACGTCTAAGAATAACAGAATAGTATAAGAAATCAGTAATCACAAATAATTATTTATCAAACCCAGTTTTGTTAAAATCATTATGCAAATTATTTCCACCATATTCTATGTCGATCTTTATTTCTTAGAGATGTATAAGACATATGTCAGAATTTTAAATGCATTAACAATATGGCCAGTTTTGCGGCAAATCTAACTCAGCTAGACTCTAATAGACATCGTTAATAAATCAGATGCTAATTAAGATTAAATAATAACTATTTCACAATCGTAGAGAATATAACTTAAATAACTAAGGAAATTGTGATGTTAGTAGTGACGTAGTTTCGGTTACAGACAAGCAGTTACATAATCTCCATTAGAATAAGATTTTTTTTCAGTCATTTTTCAATATTTACTTGCCTCATCTTAGTACTGTAAAAGACGACTTGTACAAACGCCCGGTGAGAATCTAACGTACAACAGCAGCTATTGACTGAGGAAACTATCTTGCTAACTGCTGCTCCAAGGCGAGACGCCCCTATTTCTTTAATTCACTAACGGTGTGCTCATTTCCATTTTATATTGTTCTTCTCTTCCTTCAACGTTTTTACCCTTTTAAGGCTGCCTGTTCATGGTTTCAGTCGCCATGATGGAAATATGTTCCAGAGGTCACTGCTCTGCTAATGGTGTCATCTCAGCATTTCCTTCGCGATCCTGCATCACTTTTCGCTGGCAGACAAAGATCTTTAGGCGCCTGCAGGAACCATTTGAGAACCCGAGAAAAAAATGAATCCTCACGAAATGAATCCCCAACCAACCTCGTTTTTATTCCTAAATTCTTCTGCAATTTTATGTCTTAACAAAAAAAGAAGGATCAACACAAACCCTTAAAAATCATATTGAATGCCTAATCTTATTTTAAAGATATACACGGATACAATGGTTATGGAGGCACGTGGTGTAGTGGTTAGTGTA
>CM042140.1:9024140-9031640 GCA_023376005.1 Doryteuthis pealeii
TATATATATATATATATATATAGATAGATAGATAGATAGATAGATAGATAGATCACAAGCGGTTAGGATCCTCTCTCTGTATGCACTTTCTCATTTTCCACTCTATTTTGAAAAAAAAAAAGTTCATCACTGTTTAGACAACACAAGGTTTGATAAAAACCAAAACTTTTTAACGTCGACTTCACCATCTATCAATAATGGAGATTTGCTTCCGGTTTTTGTCTCTAACAAAATCTACGTCACTGCTTACGTCACATTACCCAAATCGTCATAACATAGAATAAATACACTCAAAATTTGAACATACAGCATTAGACAGTCCTCATTGTTTTTTTAAAACAAGTTTTAATAAATACATGACTGGTATTATATATCTATATATAGTTTGTTTTATTTTAATACATATTTAAAGTTTACATTTCAAATTGTTTTATTTTTTAATCCTTTAATGAATTTGATGATTTTACTTACTTAGGGTACAAACTTGCTGACATTGAATTTTTAACTCCCACCCCTCAGGCAATATGTTTCAAAAATCTATTTTTACATCGCCTGGAGGGCGTTTTTTATTTTGCTAGTCTAACTAATGATAATAATCTAAATTAAGAAAACAATTATAGCTTCAAGATATTATGAATACAAACAATTTGCATATGGTATTTAAATTAGATTTATTTTGCATTAAGTATTCCTATCTAATACAAATAACTTCGAAACATATCTATCTAACCCAGAGATGAGACCCTAATAGGTTGTATGACTCCGGCTCAGAGTCAACATGGGAGTAATGACAATAAAGTCTTAGTCCACAATTCATAGAGGCCCAGAAGCGATGTAGTTTATTGTCATGCCTTTCGCACAAATTATTTAGGGTCTTACCCTCTTGCAGGGAAATATAACTATTGTGTTCTATGCGTATTCAAAGCTCTTCCACCAACATGATGAAGAAAACTTGTGGAAGGTCGTAGAATTGATCGGCTGAAATTTTTTATCACACACACACACACACACACACATATATATATATAATAATAATAATAATAATATTATATATATATATAATTATAATAATATATATATATATATATATATATATATATATATATATATATATATAATAAAAAAAACTTAAGCATGTTCGTTTCTGATATTCGTCTCTGAAGATAAAATTTTCTTTGAAATCGATAAGACAAAAATAACATCTTTTTGTTTTTATTTTTTATACGCATTGTAATTGCCTTAAAATCATTAATATATTATAACATACTTAACAATGCTTCAAGCAAATTACCAATTACTTTTATATATATATATATATAGAGAGAGAGAGAGAGAGAGACAGACAGACAGACAGACAGACAGAGAGAAGGAAAATAGTAGATATATATATATAGAGAGAGAGAGAGAGACAGACAGACAGACAGAGATACAGAGATACAGAGACAGAGAGGGTGATTGTAAAGTAACTCCCTATTCTAAACTATTTATAATTTTTTATATGCAATTACATTTTTCCCAATTCTTTAATGTATGTTCCTTATTATATGGCAATTAAATCTCTGTTGTTATTATGGTGCTCCCTCCACATTTTGCTATTGTTGTTTGTGAATGGCTGAATCACCATTTTCCTGGGAGATGGATGGGTACACGTGGTCAGCATGAGTGACCGGCTAGAACCGCTTATTTAACACCCTGTGACTTTTTTTTTCGGGTTGGTTGAAGGAGCAAATTTACTCTACGAAACCAACGACATTTAAAAAACTTGAATGACGAATACAAGAATTTATTTCTGCCATTCCACAAGAGTTCATGGGAAGATCAGTTGATGCGATTCCCGAGCGGCTTGAAAGGCTGGAGGCGAATGCTGGTGCCCATATAGAATTTTAGATAAAACTCGATGTTATGTGTGTTTTTCTCATATTCATTTTTTTTTTTTAAATAATGATTCAGAAATAAATTTTATTGTTTTTTTTTTAAATAGGGAAAAGAGTTACTTTACAATCACCCTGTATCTTCTTATTATAATGGAGATTTTGTGTCTGTATGTCTGTAATCGAAATTATATCACCACCAACGTCACAATTCCCTTAGTTATTTACGTTATATTCTCCTTGATTATTAAATAATCACTATTTAATCTTAATTAGCATCTTATAATTATTATTAACAATGTCTCTATTTAGATCCTGCTGAAATATATTTGCCTCAAAACAGTGCATATTATCAATTTGTTTAAAATCGTGCGATGTGTGTTATATATCATTGAGAAATAAACGTTTACATAGTATATGGTGTGAATAATTTGCGTACTGGTTTTGATAAAATCGTGTTTAATAAAGAATTACTCGGGATTATTGATTTTTAATATTATTGTTTTATTCTCAAACGTATTAAAAGCAATTCGTTGTATAATTTTATATTGAAATCAATTAGAATAAAGTAAAAATAAGTGTAATCTTTTTTGTGTTCTTATTTAATTTCACTAGTCTTTCTAATCCAATATAATATCTGATCATATTAAAACTTAAATACTTGTGACCAGAGGACGCATTTTTTTTTTGCTAATATACATAGTAAAAGTAAGTAAAGTAAAGTTGGCCGAGTAGCCTATTGTCGGTATCAGCCGCACAGCGAGGGAGTCTATCCCCTTTTCGCTAAACCAGGAAGTTTCTTTTTGCTCCATCAGCTCCCACTTTACCACACAGCTCAGATTACCCAATCTGTGCAACTCATGCGCTGAGTTGGTGCGGACCGGTATTGTACCAGGAACTTTGCGATTCATAGATGGGTGCTCTACCAAATGAACTAAACCGACACCATCTATCTATCATTATGCTAAAGCTGAGTAAATCAACGATTGTTTGCTAAAGGCTTTTTTTCTATTTAGTTTAATGACACAAAATACAACTCAAAATATTCCTTAGTTTTGGGATTAAGTTATGTTTGGAAAAAATTCCATTTTATTTGGTTCTAAGTAGTCGTGATTTGGAATTAAGTCAAGTTACCCGTCTCTTACTTCACATTCTGCCTGTCACTTTCACCCTCTCTATGTATACATTGATAAACTACTCTTTATATATGTAGGTTTTTCTGTGAGTGTAAAGAGAGAGATTGGAAAGTGTGGCTGTAAATGAACTTATTCGTATGTTAATTTTCAGCAACTAACGGTTGGATTATATATAAGACGGGCCAGTTTTTGACTTAATTGCAAATTTTACCAAAATGATTTTAATGTTGTTGTTGTTTTTTAATTATTCTCCGGTTGTATTTATCTATTTATTTATTTAATTCGTTTTGAAAACTAACTTTCTTTCTGGTCACAATTATCTACATAAAGCTCAATTGGTGACCCAACGGATTACGTTTTTTTTTATAGTAATTATATAAAAGAGTTTTATTTTATTTTTTAATTATAACATTTCTTAAAGTTATAGGCAGTATAAACATAATATAAAATTCTGAGGTGCAAAGGTTTTTACATCCGGGTCAATGAATGCATTTTTGGTGCGCATGCGCATGGAAGCCGATTAGAATGAAATCAATGAAACAGTTGGTTAAAGAATCTGCGGTTTTAGCGGCTTTTGCGATTGAGTCTTCTGCCCTCACAGCCACATTGTTAATATTGAATTTATGGCTTATAAAGATCGAGTACAATAAGAAAATTCCCTTTGGCAAATTTGGTTATTAGGGAATTTGATGTTCCGATCATTTCATTGAAATTGAATTTTTGAAAGATCATTGCAGTTGATTTCGTGAAAAAAGGAAAAATAATAATAATAATAATAATAATAATAATAATAATAATAATAATAATAATAATAATAATAATAACACCTTTAAAGAACTGGTTTGATCAAAGGACTTCAAAGGGAAATTTAGTTAATGCCAAACTACAACACACACACACACACACACACACACACACACATATGTAAGTATGTACGTATTATATTCCCAAAACATATATCGGTATATTAATGTCAAATCACAGCATACATTCTATTAATGTATTATGGTCGAACGACCCATCTGATGAGGCGAAAATTTGGGGAGCCGGTTTAAATCAACTTAGATTTATATATCGAAATATTTATTATGGGATTACTGTATTGAGTTCTTCCTTTATTGATAAATATTGCTCTGTTATAATCTAAAAGGTTATTTTACATTGAGCTCTCTTTAGTGATTTAATGATTCACTGTATTTATACATACTGGATCATCAATATTAGTACAGTGGATCTTAGAAATCACATATAGAGTTTTGGAGATAGATAGATAGATAGATAGATATGTAATATATGTTGTGTATTTATATTTATATATGTGGATCACGACTTGCCTTTCAAAAATATAACGCTGATCAAATACAGTTACACAACTAAAAAGATTTTCATCTCCTGTCATCTATAAAAACATCCATCATTTTCTTCACCCCAAGATACATCCTGATGAAGGTTTAATGAAACCGAAATGTTTAAACATCGATAATTAAATTCATCCTATTTTCGGAACACTTGTTTTTATCAAATTTTCTTTATATATATATATATATATATATATATATATATATATATATATATATATAGGTTGTTCGGGAGAAATTTGACAGTTTCATAAGGAAATGGGAAAAGTGATTGATAACTACGAAATTTAATGGAGTGTAAAGAAATTCAACAGGCACGGAAATTACACTACTGTCAACAAGTTTCACTCAAAATAATCGCCATTAGCGTCGATCACAGTCTCAATCCTGCTCCGGAACCTAGAGTAAGCTGATGGAAGGGTCTCAAAAACTACCTTAATTCTGTCGATTAACTGGGCTTTTGTAGTACTGGCACGGCGATTTGTGTCTTTCTCGACAGAGCCATATGCATAATAATCCATGGGGTTAAGATCTGGAGAGTTCAGAGGCCAAAAATTGGGGCTGGTGTAGTCGGAAAAATTCACGGACAACCAATTTTGATGTTTCCCAGAGGTGTGGCAGGGGGCCGAATCCTGCTGCCATACATATGGCCTACCATTGGCTTCTCTTGTTATCCAGAGTTTGACTACAGTGTTTAGCAACTCCATGTAGGCATCTGAATTCAACCTGATACCTTCCTTTCAAAGGTATATATATATATATATATATATATATATATATATATATATATATATATGACAGCGTCTGTATATTTATATACCTATATATCACACGTGTATATAAGTCATCGGAGTGGCCTAATGTCGGTATCAGCAATACGCGAAGGAGTCTATCCCCTTTTCACTAGCACTAGACCAAGGAGATTGTTTTTGGGTCTGAGGTGGAGCGCCACACCAACCATCAGATTACACACAGATCCCTGTGCTACTCATATGCTGAGTTAGCGAGGGCCGGTATCGAACCAAGTATCTTGCGAATTAGTCCAGTACTCTATCGACTGAGCTAAACAGGCCCTGTACATAAAATATATATATATATATATATATATATATATGTGTGTGTGTGTGTGTGTGTGTGTGGTGTGTGTGTTTATATACATGTCATTCTGTAATAAATTTATTTCGACAAAACTTAATTTTAAAAAAAGATTATTATTACATTGAGCTCTCTCTAGGGATTTATACAAACATCCTTGTATTTGCACCTACTAAAACATGCAATAATTATACAGTGAGGTTTTTGAAGATCCCATGTAGATTCATCCCTTACTACCAGTTTTTTTTATACCTTACACACACACACACACATATATATATATATATATATATATATATATATATATATATATTATATATATACTAGCAAATATAAGCACCCTCCGGGTGCAAGTATTTAAGTTTTAATATAATAAAATATCATGTTAAATTAGAAAGACTAATGAAACTGAAAAAGAATTCAGATAAAAATATTTGGAACAGAGGGGGTATGATTGAAAAATAGAACAACTTTGAAACTAACTCTTCCATCATATTCCATTGCTCCCGTCTTTCATTGGTAAATTTTCCTAATTTAACTATTTAGTTAAAATAGGAAGTAAAGAATAATATTACAGTTATTTCTCCTTGTTAATGGATTTCTTTTAAGATTTATCCCCGAGATTTTTGCTCATATTCATTAATAACAATTAGAAATCAATAATACTAAGCATATATTTATTCAAATTTTTAAGATCAATATGCAAATTAGCCTTCCAATTCACACTGTAAACCGCTATTTTGTTGTATATATTAATACAATTGCATGTTATTAGTATGTATATATGGTCAACAGTCTTAATGATGTAAAACAATTTTATTGATAATTGAGGTTTAAATAAAAATAAAATTATGGAAAATGATGTAAATAACAAACGGCATTGTCACTTGTATAGTAATATAGTTTCGGTTACAGACATACAAACCCACAATCTCCATTATAATAAGAGATAAGATCTATACATATATGTGTGTGTGTGTGAAGATAGGAGGGTTGGAATAAAATCCGACAGTATGAGGTGAAGTAAAAGGAAGAATGAACAAAAATGATGACTCAAATAAGTCCAAGTGGGGGAGAAATATTTCGTCCTTCTGATGCGAAGGACTTCTTCAGTCGAAGTGACCGCCCTGTAGGCTGGGGCGTTAGAATGCACCGACTGCACCTCTGCAAAGGGTTAAGACTCCCCCGAATGGGGCCACCTGTTGGCCGTGGGTGGTGACCCGTGATGCTTAAGGATAGAGCCCAGGTGGATGAGCAGTTCATGACTTGCAATACTCCACTTTGGCCCTATCTTGGGCTAGACGGGCGGTCGGAGAGACCCCTCCGATCAATCGGCTGGTCACTTCAAGCCCTAGCACCTATATGATTTTCCCAACCCTATTGCCCTTATGGCAAGCCCCAACCCTTTTTTATCATATGGGTGCTAGAAGGCGGTGGCTGCGGGTCTACATGTCCTGGGAATGACGTTAAACTCTATCTGATGGTGAGGTTCCAGTTTTGGAGGTTTGGAGATTGTGGAGCACCCCTTCATCACCATTGCTCCCTGGTCCACTCTGACCCGGAGTGGTAGTACCTGTTAGGGTCCCATCTATGGTTAAATAGAAAAATGTATTTATAACAAAATTGTATTATCCATTAAGAATTAATTTATTTCAAAACTTTATCGGCATTAAATGACCCACTGAGGTTGATATGCCGTAAAACAAAACAAAGCAAACCAAACTCAGTCGAAGTGACTCTTTATTCAAAGCAAAATATTTCTCCCCCACTTGGACTTATTTGAGTTATCATTTTTGTTCATTCTTCTCTTTACCTCACATCAAATATATATATATATGTGTGTGTGTGTGTGTGTGTGTGTGTGTGTGTATATACATATATGTGTGTGTGTGTGTATGTGTGTGTGTGTGCGTATATATTTACGGTATTCATAATTTCTATATCCTATGGCTTCTTGATTAAATATGTATATACGAGAAATTTAAAAAAAATGTTGTACCTTGCAAACGTAGACATATGTATATATATATATATATATAT
>CM042140.1:9036640-9046640 GCA_023376005.1 Doryteuthis pealeii
TTCTACTTAAAAATTTCAACATTTGTAAATTTCAGAAGTAAATAAATTCAAACACCAGGATTCCTCCTCTACTCAGGTGACACCCAGGCAGTCGCTTCTAGTACTTATGTCGGCGTAGTGGCCAATTGTCGGTATCGGGTAAAAGTCGCTGAACGCCCAGTAAGAATCGAACTCACATCTCATGGCTTGCAAAAATTAAATAACTACCGTTTCACAGCAGGCTTTTGAATATTTTTAGGATGCTTCAGCACTATTAACACATTGACACCGACGATTTTGTTCGCACTCAAAAACAATAGTTCCATATCTATATATAAATACTCTTGTTCCTTAATCTTTCGACCGTTATCATCTTGCAACACCCCCTGATTAAAAATGAGACCAAGATGAAATGCAAAAATTTAAATTCTCATTATCTGGTGTTGCTTACCCTTCGAATTTTTATCTCTTATGGGCGCCGTCACCTCAGCTAAATAATTAACTATTTTGTTTTTATTAGAAAGAAAGAAAGGGAAGGAAAAGATCATTCTACACAGAAAAATATAATAAGAAAGAAAGAAAGAAAGAAAGTGAGTAGCGGAAAGATAGAGAGAGGTGGTGAGCGCGCGGAAGAGATAACGCTAATTTGTTTCAATCGAACATAATAAAAAGTTAAAAAGATGAAAAAGAAGGAAGGAAAGAAAAAAAAAGTGAGAGAGCGTTAAATCAATATTATTATACTTTTTACATATTGAACTAAAGCAATAGCTCTTAAGTAAACATATCAAACATTGTAATAATTAAATTTTAATTCTGTGATATATACACTACACATGTCCTACTAATATTAATTTCTAATTTCTGCGTTAGTTTTCCTTATCTATCTGATTATTTTAAAATCTTTTTTACACTTAATAAAGTAAAGTCTTTGCAGTGGCCAATTGTCGCTATCAGGTTTTATTTTAGCTGGTTGGTTGGTTGGTTGGTTGGTTGGTTGGTCGGATTTTACACATGTCAACTCTTGTTGGGTTAGTATTATTTGTATTATTCAGACTATTGTTCTCATCTTCTTTGTTATCTGTACAACGTTTTGACCGATGTGCCCTCCGGCCTTCTTCAGGTATTTCTTGTCGGACTCGGGAACCTTCTAGGACTTGGAAACCTTCTTGTCGTAATCGGGAGCCATTACGGAACTTTGAACCTAACCAGTTATTCAGTCCACAGGGGTATCATGTTCTCATTCCGCTAACCATAGCTGGAGTACAGGTGTTAAGCTTGTGTTAATTATTATTCTATGTTACTGCTGCCTCTGACCAGGATTGAACCTGCAGTCTAGAGATAACTGTCACTCAGAACTGTCTTAACCTAACTCCTTTATTCACTAGGGAAAAATTGAATTGAAAATTCTTATTTTTTAAACTGAATTTTTTAAACATATTCTTTAAACCTCATTTTTTCTATCTAACCCATAGATGGGACTCTAACAGGTACTACTAATCCGGGTCAGGGTGGACCTGGGAGTAATGACGATTAAGGCGTTCTATACATTTCCCAGAGCTCCAGATTTGGAACCTCACAATCAGATAAAATTTAACATCATATCCAGGATGTAAGACCCTCAGCCACCGCCTTCTAACTCATATATGATAAAATGGTTGAGGGTTGTCATAAGGGCAATAGGGTTGGGACAGTCGTATAGGTGATAGGGCTTGACGTTGCCAGCTGATTGACTGATTAACCGCCGGTCTAGCCTATCTAAGGGCCAAAGTAGAGAGTTGCATTTCATCGACTGCTCAGCCACCAGGGTTCCATCCTTAAACATCATGGGTTGCCACCCAAAGCCAATGGGTGGCCTCAATGGCGAGAGGGTCTTACTTCTCTGCAGAGGTGCAGTCGGTGTATTCTAAACCTCCAGCCGACTGGGCAGTTTTATTTTGGGATAAAAGTTGTTGAACACCCGGTGAGAATCGAACTCACAAGTCATGGCTCGCAAAAACTAAACAGCTATCATTTCTCAGCAGGCGTTCGTGTATTTCTTTGGTTGGTTCAGGACTACTCAAACATTGACGCCTACGATTTGGTTCACACTGAAAAACAATAGTTCGATATACATTATTAATAGCGGTAAACAATTAAAAAAAAAGGTTTGGTAGACAAGAGTCAGTAAAGCAAGGGACAATTAATACACACACACACACACACACGCACACACACACATACGCACACGCGTACACGCACACTGTCATTTCTATTTATTGTTTATTCGTTCTTCTGGCAATCGTTGTGCATTGGGTTTTTTTCATCCGTGAAGAAAGTATTGTTATTAGTCATAGTGAACAGAGTGATTGTAGTTGAGGTGATGTGGTGTTAAGGGTTGTCACGGAACGATGAGAAGGGGAAAAGAAAAAAAGAAAAGAAAGAAAGAAAGAAAGAAAAAGAAAGAAAGAAAATAGGAAAGTGAAGAACTGGAAAGAAGTGGTAGTAGGGAACGGGAGTGAGAGAAAGAAAGAAAGAAAGAAAGAAGGGAACGAGTGATCGAGAATGCTTAAAAGAAAGAAAGAAGAAAGAAAGATAGAAGGGAACGACTGATCGAGAATGTTTAAAAGAAAGAAAGAAAGAAAGAAATAGAGGGAACGAGTGATCGAGAATGTTTAAAAGAAAGAAAGAAAGAAAGAAAGAACGAAAAAAAGAAAGAGAGAAAGAAAAAAGGAAAAAAGAAAAAAAAAGAAAAAAAGAAAAGAAAAAAGCGAAAACTGAAAAAAAACGGTAGTAGAGCACGAGAAGAAAGAAAGAAAGAAAGAAAGAAAGAAAGAAAGAAGGGGACGAGTGATCGAGAATGCTTAAAAGAAAGAAGAAAGAATGAAAAGAAAGAAAGAAAGAAAGAAGAAAGAAAGAAAGAAAGAAAGAAAGAAAGAAGGGAAAGAGTGATCGAGAATGTTTAAAAATAAAGAAAGAAAAAAAGAAAAAGAAAGAAAAAAGCGAAGAACTGAAAAAGAAACGGTAGTAGAGCACAGAAGAAAGAAAGAAAGAAAGAAAGAAAGAAAGAAAGAAAGAAAAGGGAGAGGAAGTTGGAAAGAGAAAGAAAGAAAGAAAGAAAGAAGAGAAAGAAAAAAAAGAAAAAAACGTACAGAACAAAAAAAAAAGGTTGAAAGAAAATAGTCTGAAGAAAGAAACAATGAAAGAATGAAAAAAGAGCCCGAAGATAATTCAATAGAAAGAAAGAAAGAAAGAAAGAAAGAAAGAATGAAAGAAAGAAGGGAATGAGTGATCGAGAATGCTTAAAAGAAAGAAAGAAAGAAAAGAAAGAAAGAAAGAAGAAAGAAAGAAAAAGAAAGAAAAAGCGAAGAACTGAAAAGAAACGTAGTAGAGCACGGGAGAAGTGATAAAGAGAAAGAAAGAAAGGAAGGAGAGGAAGTTGGGAACGAGAGATTGAGGATGCTCAAAAGAAAGAAGAAAGATAATTCAATAGAAAGAAAGAAAGAAAGAAAGAAAGAAGTGTGTAAGATTATGTGAGAATGAACGATGAATTAATTCGCGATATAATAAAAGAATAAAACTAGATAAATATATAAAGCGATAAGAAATTGGTGGAAGGGCTGACGTGGTGGATTTGTGAGTGGAAAGTGAGAGAGAGAGAGAAGGAGAGGAGGAGTGGGAGAGAGAAATATCAAGAGAAAGAGAGTGTGAGAGAGAGTGAGAGAGAAATGAAAGAAAGAGAAAAAAGAAATAGAGATGAAGAGAGTGAGAAAGGAAGAGAGAAGTTGTAGAGAGAGAATTAAGAGAGAAATGCCTATAAAAATAAAGATATAAATTTTGAAAGAGAAAGAGAGAGGGGGGAGAGTATGATATATATAGAGAGAGGGTGAGTGAGAAGTGGGAGAGAGGACTAAGAGAGAAATATAGACAAAGATAAAGAAGGTATAATTTTTGAAAGATGGAGCGAGAGAGACAGAGGTAAGAGAGAGGGGGGATAAGGAAGACAGAGATTGAGAGAGAGGGGGTAAGAGCTAGAGAGAACGAGGGGGAAGAGAGAGAGAATGAGAGAGAGAGGGGAGAGCTAGTGAGAATGAGAGAGTGAGAATGAGAGAGAGAGGGGGCGAGTGCTAGAGAGAATGAAAGAATGAGGGGGTAGAGAGAGAATAGAGAGAGGGGAGAAGAGCTAGAGAGAATGAAAGAGTGGGGGGAAGAGAGAAAATGAGAGAGAGAGGGGAAGAGCTAGAGAGAGTGAGGGGAAGAGAGAGAATGAGAGAGAGGGGTAGAGAATGAGAGAGAGAGGGGACAGGGCTAGAGAGAATAAGAGAGAGGAGGAGAAGAAAGAATGAGAAAAGATGGGGAAGAGAGAGAATGAAAGAGTGAGGTGGAAGAGAGAATGAGAGAGGGGGAAGAGATAGAGAGAGTGGGGGGGGAGAGAGAGATGAGAGAGAGGGGGGAGGAGAGAGAGAGAGGGGAGAGAATGAGAGAGAGAGGAGAGAAAGATGACAGAGAGAGGGGTAGAGATGAAGAGAGAGAGGGAGCAGAGCTAGAGAGAAAGAGAGAGGGGAGAGAAAGAATGAGAAAAAGATGGGGAAGAGAGAGAATGAAAGAGTGAGGTGGAAGAGAGAGAGAGAGAGAGGGGGAAGAGCTAGAGAGAGTGAGGGGAGAGAGAGAATGAGAGAGGGGAGAGAAAGAATGAGAGAGAGAGGGGAGAGATGAGAAGAGGGAGCAGAGCTAGAGAGAATAAGAGAGAGGGGGAGAGAAAGAATGAGAAAGAGATGGGGAAGAGAGAGACGGAGAGAGAGAATGAGAGACAGAGAGAGAGAGGGTGTTAATCAGTAAACGGTGAAGTCGAGTGGATGTTCAACGTCCAATAAAACCGGCTTGGATCGGGGGTGTGATGTCGCCGGGTGAGTGTAGGGGGGGGGGCTTTGCAGATTGTCGGGTGAGTGCCTTGTCGCTCGTGGGTACCGAGGGAGTTAGCAGTACGAGTTAGGATAACCGGGACCGGGTCCGGCACGCGTCACTGACAGCGGAAGCCGCTAGACAAAACCAGGGTTTACGGTTCAACGTCACCACGCAGCCGGAATCGGAGCGCGTGCGGTGGACCAGCGCCGATGACAGAGCCGGTCATTAATCATGTGGCAACGAGGAAAAAATTGCCAATGTTCATCGCTCGGATTTGCTAGGAAAAAACAACAAACAAAAAGATTGGAAAAACAACACAAAGTCCCAACCCAAAAAATATGGCCTTGGCTTTCTTTATCCTGGCTACTGAACTCTTTCAACAGTTCTATCTTTGTACCTCTTTTTTTTTTTTTAATAGATTTATCTACCTCTTCTACTTCTTCTTCCTCTCTCTCTCTCTCTCTCTCTCTCTCTCTCTCTCTCTCTCTCTCTCTCTTACTCTCTCCTCCTCCTCCTCCTCCTCTCTTACTCTCTCGCTCTCTCTCCATTTTATTTTATTGCTTTCTCTATTATCTCTCTTTTCATCTATTTTCCTCTTTCTTTCATGTCTGTCTGTCTGTCTGTCTGTCTGTCTGTCTCTCTCTCTCTCTCTCTCTCTCTCTCTCTCTCTCTCTCTTATTTTCTCTCTCTCTCTCTCTTCGTCTCTATTCTTTTCTTCTCTACCTCTCTTTCATCTATTTTTCTTTCTTTCCCCCTCTCTCCTCTCCATCCATATTTTCCCCGTCTTTCTTTGTCTATTCTCTCTCTCTCTCTCTCTTTCTCTTTCTCTCTCTTCTCTCTCTCTCTCTCTCTCTCTCTCTCTCCATCCATATTTTCCCCGTCTCTTTCTTTGTCTATTCTCTCTCTCTCTCTCTCTCTCTCTCTCTCTCTCTCTCTCTCTCTCTCTCTCTCCCATCCATATTTTCGCCGTCTCTTTCTTTGTCCATCTCTTCTCTCTTTTCTCTCTCTCTCTCTCTCTCTCTCATCATCCATATTTTCCCCGTCTCTTTCTTTGTCCATCTCTCTCTCTCTCTCTCTCTCTCTCTCTCTCTCTCTCTCTCTCTCTCTCTCTCTCTCTGAAAATAAGCATTCATAATCCTAATACTTTATTGAAATTTCCTTTTATATCTCTTTGGTCTCTATCACCAACAATTGCAAACCAGTTAAAAATACGCAACTACAATAACAAAAAAAAATTATTACTATTATTATTATTATTATTATGAGAGGTTTCAACTCTCTCTTGTAATATCAAGTAGTTTTCCAGGCTCGAACTCGTACAACCAACTCTACAAGTCGGCTCTACATCAACCACCAGATAATATTTCGATTGGGAATGTATCGTACAACTGACAAAGTCAATTTGTTATTATCCTACTCAGTTCAGACAGCCTACACCATTATGAGTTCATTATCCATCTTCAGGGACACAGTCACTTTTCCGTAGCCCAACCCCGCCCAATCTGTAAGTCTCGCTTCTGTGAGAAACAATTCTCAAAGTTTTAATGCAAGAATTGTCCAAAAGTAAATTCTTCGAGATGGTTCCTGTCTTCTCCACAATGTCAGTTTCTTGAGCTTCTCCAAATTCCCTGTTACGATCTATATACTAATACTCGTGTTCCTTAAGTGTACGACCGTTATCATCTTGCAACATACTCTGGTTAAAAATGAGACCGTCCAAATCGTCTAAGATGAAATGCCAAAAATTATATCCTAATTATCTGGTGTTGCTTATCCACTGAATTCTTAGTTTTTATGAGTGTCGTCAACCCGGTTAAATAGTGGACCATTCCGTTTTTATTATAAAGAAAGAAAGAGAAGAAAAAGGATATACTACACAGAAAAAATGTAATAAAAAAAAGAAAGAGTGTAGGAAAAAATTGAGAGAGGGAGTGAGCGCGCGAAAGCGATAACGCTAATCTGTTTCAATCGAACATAATGAAAAAAAAATGAAAAGAAGTAAAGAGAAAAAAGCACGAGAGAGAGATGTTGTAAACTCTCTTTCCTTACTGTCTTACTTCTATTATTCTTCTTCCAGCGTCTCTTCTAGAGTCTGGACTTCGTCTTGGGGACTTCGTATCTGGTCTTCCATTGGGGATTTCTCTTTATTATAAACCCTGTGTCATTGGTAGTTTTTAGATAATAACACAAGACTTCGATTTAACTTAGATCATATTTTATTTCGAAATCCCACCAGACTACCTGCGCAGATAGAGTCGGCAGCGTGCATAACACGACTGACCACCGTCGTGGTTTTGGCCGATCTGAGAGAGAAAGAGAGAGAGTTAAATCAAGTTTATTATACTTATTACATATTGAACTATTTAGCAATAGTTAACATATCAAACGTTGTAATAATTAAATTAACATGATTTGGTATAACCACAGGTCCTGCTAGTAGGATATAATGAGCCTATAATCTTCTTCCAAGGAACAAAGTGTAGTAGAATAATGGTTAACAAGCAAGGCTATCGGGTCACTGGGGAGTTTGGCTCTAACTGGGTGCTATATGTTCCTGATTTCCATATAAGTCAGTTTCGTTGTTTATTGGGCATCTACTTCGCTAGAATGGATGGACGGAGGATATAAAGAGCTTTATATGAACTTTCAAGGTACTCACGTTGTTTGGTTGTATAAGAATTAACGTGGTGTTAACGTCTGTAGCTAACACCAATCTCTTATAATGCGCTAGGTGATCACAGAAGGTCACCGAACACAGGACATATATGCATTTACATAGAACAAATACCGATATTTATGTTATAACAAAACAGACTTGGTATTTTATGAGGAAGTGCGTCCCGGTCTCCTGCCTCAGAAATTGCTACTATTAAAATAACGTCCCCAGCTATGTCGTCTCGGCAGTGTTACTTGAAAGAAAACAACCAACTTAGGACGTTAAATGTATTTTAGAGGGGAGAGGCTTCTCTTTTTTATATGAACAAATAGAGATGGGTGGATAGATATATATAAACAAAGTAAAAAATGAACAAATTGAGGTAGATAGATAGATAGATAGATAGATATCCATCTTCATATCTAAACAAGAATACGACAAATTTCTATAAATAAATTTCTAAACAAATTACGATAAATAAATAAGAATTACGACAAAAAAAGCGAAGTCCACCTCCCCTCTAAAATACATTTAACGCCCTAAGTTGGTTGTTTTCTTTCGAGTAACACCGCCGAGAAGACATAGCTGGGGACGTTATTTTAATAGACACCGGGTAGCAATTTCTGAGGCAGGAGACCGGGACGCACTTACTCATAAATTACCACATACTTTATTGTTTGAGCAAAGTCCGACATAAACAATACAAAAACCAAGATAGGCGAAAATCTTAAGGGAAAAGATCCTTGAAGAAGATTGAGTTATATCAATTAAAAAGGTTGTCACTTACAGTTCACTTTATGATGGATCCCCGTGTGAGGCTAGAATCTCTATAAAGACATAGAGTATAACAGGCACGTGGTGTACTTACGCTGATATGCCGGGACTGGTAAGACCAAACCTCCAGAATTATTTTGGCTATATAAGGCGTGCTACAATCTACCACTTAAATTTATAGACTAAGCGAGGTCACGTGGTTTAAACCTCAGCCAATCAACAGCCCGAATGCGTGGCTGGTTGACTACTTAATCACTGATACTGAGAAATGTCCATTTGCATTGACGAAGGACTTGCAATACTGAGGATCACCAAGGGACAACCAAAGGATTCTTTACCAAGGATTTCTGCTGGACAAGCGATCTTGCTTGAAGCCTAAACGATGGCCCATAAAATCGTAACAGTAAAAGACACACGTATAAGCCTGTAGTTCAGGGGAAAAGGCACTCAAAGTCCAAATGGATAAAGACATAAAGGTCTAGTATATACCAGGAGGTCCCAAATCAAACAGAGAAACAGAGACAGAGAGACAGAGAGAAAGAGAGATATATATATAATAACCTGTGCCGGGGCACCGTCTCACTGTATGTATGTTATGTATGTATGCGATGTATGTTATAGAGAACGATGCTCCGGCACAGTATTACAGTCGTCGAAACTGCCAGTTCCAACCTCCCGTTTTTTGTTGTCTGTTGATTTACAGGAAGGCTGAAAAAGAGCTTGTTTCGTTCCTTTTAACAACTCGGCTGAAATAAGATTAAATAACCAAAAGCTGTCAACGGATCAACAAAACAATTGAACACAACGCCTTTTTTATGCTTATGTACAACTTATATACATTTATTTTACAAAGGGGCGAGGTGATTTCTTGTCAGCTGATTGGCGATCTACAGCTAGTTTTTGGCTAAGTTATCAATTCTGTACCGAGTGGCAAGGCATCAGAGTGTATCGGTAAAGTTTTATCAAGGGCCCCGGACATGGCGAGATCCCCGGTCCCGGAGTGTCCGACTCCGCCTCTCTCTTCTTCGGTCTGTCCCGGTCTCTCTCTCTCTCTCTCTCTCTCTCTCTCTCTCTCTCTCTCTCTCTTTCTCTCTCTCTCTCTCTCTCTTCTCTTTCGCTTCTGACGCTGCTCTGTCCTCTTCTGGTCTGTTATTTATGAGATCCAGACCTCCCCACCCCTAACATATGTCTCTGATTGGCCAGCCACTCGATAACATTGCCTACGTGTCTAAATTGCCTTGTGCCAGCCTAGCCTGTATCTTTCCATTTTGGAGTCAAGGCCAACCATTGTTTTATTTATCTAAGTTTTTGAAATTGTTGCCGAACTTTTCAAAAACTGGAATCTTATTTATTAAATTTATCATTTCATTTTGTAAAATTTTAAATTCCGATGATATATATTAAATTCCATAATCTAAAGAATTTATGCTTACGTGAGGATTTTTCGTTTAGATAAATATATACCTCCAATGTAAACATTATTATTATTATAATTATTATTGTTTTTCTTATTTTTACTTTTAATTTTAACAAACCACCATAATTAATAATTAGGGTAGTTTTAATTAATTAGTAATTAATTAATAGGTCGCCAATCAACCCATAACACAATAGTGTTACAGAGAGATGGGGGTCGAAGAGAAAGGAATGAAGAGAAAGAGGAGAAAAAGGGAGAGGGAGAAATCGAGAGTGGTGAGGGGATAGAGAAAG
>CM042140.1:9049140-9133757 GCA_023376005.1 Doryteuthis pealeii
CTATAAAACAAAAAATATTCAAAAAGATCTTAGGAAGATTTTCTTCTCAAACATAGACATTCAATATATTGAACGATCAAAGGCACCTCATATGCTGTAATGGTTAACACGCTAGATTAGCAAAGCATTTTAGTGAGTCCGATTCTCACTGAGCGCCTCATACTTCTAGCCTTGTGCCACATCTAAGCTAAGCTTAGTTAATTACTATGTTGAACACTTTGAAATCACTCTTGGAAGTTAACTAAAATGATATGTAAAATTTAAACTAATTTTTAGATGTCTGACTTAATTAGACGCCTGTTGTGTAACGGTTATCGTCGTTAGTAATGGACACGGCGACCCGGGTTCAAATACTAAACAGGACAGTTTGCATTTTACATAGTGGTTGGGAAAGATAAGGATAAGTAATAGAGCAAACTGTCCTGTTCAGTATTTGAACTCGGGTCGCCGTGTCCATATATTTACACTCCCTGTTGTATGTATTTACACCCATCACCTTATATTTAACTTCTCAAACCTCCCCGTTGTATATATTTACCCCTTGTTGAGAATTTTAGGATATAGTTATTTACTAAGCTTAACTTAGATATGGCACAAGGCCAGGAGTATGGGGCGCCCAATGAGAATTGAACTCACTAACAATGGTTTGCGAAGCGAGCTTGCTAACCATTACACCACGTGAAGCGCCCAAAATTTTATGATATAGTTATTTACTAAGCTTAGCTTAGATATGGCACAAGGCCAGAAGTAGGGGGCGCCCAATGAGAATCGAACTCATTAACAATGGTCTGCGAATACTAGCTTGCTAACCATTACACCACGTGAAGCGCCTTAAATTTTATGATATAGGGTGTGTGCCAGATCCCCGCTCCTACTTATAGACTAGGCCAGAATCATGTGATCTATCTCTTGGCCAATCACTGGCAGTACTCTGAGGTTGATACAATACTTAACCGACCTTACTGGTCATAATTACTGCAACATTCTTCGATGACGGGCATAGGATTAAATCACTGGACCTTTACCAATACGCAGGATAGGACTTATACGCTTACCAAGGGATTCTATAACACAGGACTTTCTTTAAGCCCTTTTCAACTGGCCAAGGATGGCATTTAACAACTTTACACCCCTCGTTGTATTTATTTACCCCGACCACTCCGTTTTATGTATTTTATTTACCCAAACGTCCCTGTTGTATTTACCCAAATCCCATTGTATGTATTGACCAACCCCTCCCATTCTATGTATTTACACCTCCAGTAGTATGTTCCTTTACCAAAACCAATCAAATACATTTAACCAACCTCCTGCTGTATATATTTACCCATTCGTTTTATGTATATACTCCCCGTTGTATATAACCACCACCCCCTTATGGCAAGCCCCAACCCCTTTTTATCATATGGGTGCTAGAAGGCGGTGGCTGCGGGCCTACATGTCCTGGGAATGACGTTAAACTCTATCTGATGGTGAGGTTCCAGTTTTGGAGGTTTGGGGAATGTCGAGCACCCCTTCATCACCATTGCTCCCTGGTCCACTCTGACCCGGAGTGGTAGTACCTGTTAGGGTTCCATCTATGGGTTAAATAGAAAAATGTATCTATAAAAAAAATTGTATTATCCATTAAGAATTGATTTATTTCAAAACTTTATCGGCATTAAATGACCCACTGAGGTTGATATGCCGTAAAACATAACAAATCAAACCAAACCAAACCCCCATTGTATGCATTTACCCACCCACCCCGTTTTATGCATTTACACCTTCCAACTGCATTTACCGTAACCACTCGTGTGTATTTTTTCGATTCCAGTTGTATATATTCACTCCCCTCGTTTTATCAATTTGCCCATCCAGCCCCGCTGTATGTATTTATAACAACACATCCATTGTATTTACCCAAACCCCAATGTATAAATTTACAGCTCACATTTTATGTATTTGCTCCACGTCCCGTTGGATGTATTCATTTTACCCCCTACCCAGTCACCATCAGGATGAAACAAAAGAACTCTGTTGCATATCATACGTTTGATAAAAAACTTCATAACAGACAGCTAAACAAATAAATTGAATGTATATTTTGGTAAGATGATGATAAAAAAGACCATGATATATATTATATATATAATATATATATTATATATATAATATATTATATATATGTGTTGTGTGTGTGTGTGGTATTAACAACCATAACAGAAAAATTAACGAAACACGCACACCTATGTATATATATATGTGTATATATATATAATATATATATATATCAATATATGTATTGATCAAAGCCTGAAGAAGATACCAGAATATCTGAAACACGTGTTGCGTATGTGAAATAAAAAGAATAAAACATTTTTTCTGAGAACGATACATTTTGCGGACCTTCTTCTTTATATATATATATATTATATATATATATATATGAATTTATCATTTTTGAAAAAACAAATGATGTTTATAATTGCTGACAGAAATCTGTTTCGACCGTTTTAATAGATCGGTCATCATCAAGAGCAACATATGAGAGAAAGGCGGGATAAATGACCGTTAGAAGAAAGGGTACAAACAAAACGCTATTAATCAATGCTGGAACTTCCATCTATTTTCATATATAGAGAGAGTGAGTGAGAGAGACAGAGAGACAGATAGTGAGTGAGAGAGAGAGAGAGAGAGAGAGCAGACAGACACAATAAGAGTTGAAGACAGAGAAGGGAAAAGAGGGTGTAAACAGAATAGATAGAAAAAGAATGGTGGAAAGAAAAAGAAAGATAGATAGGAGAGAGAGAGGGGGGAGAGATAGAGAGAGAGTTAATAGATGAAGCCAGAGAAGGATAAAGAGTAAACAATATAGACAGAAAAGAAGAGGAGAAAATGTATGGAAAGAGAGAGAGAGGGGTAGAGGGAATAAGAGATGAAGACAGAGAAGAAAAAAGAGGGAGTAAACAGAATAGATAGAAAAAGAATGATGGAAGAAAAAGAAAGATAGATTGGGGAGTGTGTGAGAGAGAGAGAGAGAGGAGAGAGAGAGAGAGAGAGAGAGAGAGAGAGAGAGATGGAAAAGGAAATGAGAGATCAATCAAAGAAGAAAGTAAAGGGGGGAGAGCAAAGATGGAGAGAGAGAGGCGGGAGGGAGAGAAATAAGAGATGAAGCCAGAGAGAATAAAGAGTAAACAATATAGACAGAAAAGAAGAGGAGAAAATGGATAAAGAGAGGGGGAGAGAGGAAATAAGAGATGAAGACAAGGCAATGAGTAACAAAACTAGAAATAACAAAGAATAAAAGATGGATGGAGAGAGAACAGTGAGAGAGACGAAAAAGAAATGAAGAGATTAATCAAGGGAAAGAAAGAAAAGGGAGGGGAGAGCAAAGATAGATAGAGAGATAGAGAGGGGGAGAGAGTGAAGGAGAAAGAGAAAGAGAGAAGAGGGAGACGGGAACGACAGAAATAAGAAAAAAACAGAAAACTAATAGAAAAGGTACATATGAGAAGAAAGAAAGAGAGAGAGAGAAAGAGAGAAGAAGAAATAAAGAGAGAGAGAAGAAAGAGAGAAAGAAAGAGAGAGAGAGAAGAAGATAGAGAAAGAAGAAGAAAGAGAAGAAAGAAAGAGAAGAGAAAGAAAGAAGAAAGAAAGAAAGAGAGAGAAAGAAAGAAAGAGAGAGAGAGAAAGAGAAAGAGAGAGAAAGAAAGAGAGAGAAAGAGAGAGAGAGGAGAGAGAAGAAGAGAGAGAAGAAAAAGAGAGAGAAGAAAGAAAGAAGAGAGAAAGAAAAGAGAGAGAGAAAGAAAGAGAGAGAGAAAGAAAGAGAGAGAAAGAAAGAGAGAGAGAAAGAAAGAAAGAGAGAGAAAGAAAGAGAGTGAGAAAGAAAGAAAGAAAGAAAGAGAGAGAAAGAAAGAGAGAGAGAGTATTATAAATGACGCTGATGAAAATGCTGAGTGTTGAAGATTCACTTAGTAAAATCAATTCTTATAGATTTTTACCTTTTAATGAGCTTCTCAATTTAAAAAAATGACAAATAAATAAATAAAAAAAGGCACAAAAAAAAACAAAGAAACAAAAATATATCTATTCTATTTTGTCTACTTTTCTCTCACGTTTCTCATTTACCTTCTTTGTTTTTCTTGCCAACTTTTTCTTAATGCAACTTTGTTATTTGTCAAACGTTTTTTTCTTCTATTCTTTACATGTTTTTTTGTTTTTTTTTTACCCCAAAAAATCCACCTGCGCAGAAATACAATAAAACTACCGATTTCAAATGCACATTTGCGCATGTCTGTATTTCCTTCTTTTTTCAGCTCGATATTTTTTTAATAGAAATATTCCAGTTTTTTTTTTCTTTTTATTACTTAGCTACAATTTAGTCTTTTGTTTGGATTCCGAGTTTGGATTCCATTATATTTTTCTTTAAACTCCAACCTTCTACTTAAATGTCAACAGGAAAGCGTAGTTTTCATTTGACGAAGGGAACAAAATCATTACCAACTTTTTGCCTTCTATTTTATTTATTTTTTCTTAAGTTACAGTTAAAAACTAAAACGTGAAATATATTCTAAATTCTGTAATTTTAGAATTCTAGAAAATTTCATTTAATCTCTGTTTAGATTTTGATTGGTTTATCTAAACTCTCATATCGATGATTGTGTCTTTCTATGAGAGTATAACATTGATTTGATTGCAATTAAAAAAATTCTGATAATAATTAGATATTTCTCTATGAAAAAAATAAAATATCAAATAATATGATATCAAATTATCAATATTAATATTAATACAATATCAAATAATATTATCAATATCAATATTGATATAGTATCAAATGCACTAGTTATCTTATTTAAAAACTTTTAAATATTTTCAGCTCAGTTAACTTGGAACCACGTATCTTTAAGGTGTAACACAGATTCTCTAATATAGATGGTTTAAAGTTAACTGACCTGAAAAAATGTAAAAGTTTTAAAATAGAATAAATGGTGCATTATATCTTTTATTTATTAATATATCAACACTGAAAATCTAATTAAATTCGGTTAATTCCCTGATTTTTTGTATTTTTTTTGGGGGGGAGGTGACATAATATGGTGGAATTTAAGTCCGTTAAGTTCGATTTAACCGAAAAATGTTATTTTTAAAAAAAGCATTAAAGCCTATACAGTTTTATCAAGTGGTAGTACCTGTTAGGGTCCCATCTATGTGTCAAATAGTTTTGTTTAAAAATTATATGTATTTAATAGGACTGTGTGCATAGTAAAACCTCTTAAGAAACAACTACACCTTGGGTTGGTAAATATCTTATTATAATGGCGATTCGGTGTCTGTCAGTCTTTAACCGAAACTACGTCACTGCTTACACCATAATACACTCAGGATTTCGTAAGTTTATCAATGGGTATTCAATTTATAGTCAAAATCGTTATCATTAATAGATAGAATAAATCTTATTATATATAAGTCTCTATGAAAATCTGAGTTAGATTTGCCTCAAAACAGCCAACGTTATTAGTGCGTTTAAAATCCGACAATGTGTCTTATATATCACTAAGAAATAAAGGTTTACATAATATATGGTGTGGTTAATTTGGATATTGGTTTTAACAAAACAGGGTTTAATAAATAATTACTTTGTGTTATTGATATCTAATATTACTGTTTTATTCTCCAACGTATTAAAATCAATCCTATTAATGATTTTATATGCGTTCTTATTTAATTTCGTTACTCTTTCTAATTTAATATGTTTCATTACAATAAAACTTAAATACTTACGCTCGGAGGGTGAATATTTTTGCTCGTATAGATTATAGTAATATTAAAACTTACACTTAGATTTGACTTTAAAAATGGATGACTTTTTTCAAGAGAAAGTACCGTATTTAATGGCATATAAGGCGCACGGGCATATAAGACGAACCCCCCCCCATTTCAGCAGGTCAGATGCAGGAAAAAAAAAGGTTTTTAGTGTATTTAAGCATATATTGTTGAAAACAGTCTAGCTAAGCATTACACAAGCAGAAACATAGCTGTATAAAAGCAATTTGGCAGTACAAGCAAGTAATAAGCATACACAAGACATCTCAATAGCAGGAAATAATAATAATAATAATAATAATAATAATAATAATAATAATAAAATTAATTATAATAATAATAAAATTGGTCTTATCCCAGCAAGAAGACCAGACCTAGTGTTGATAAACAAAAAAGAAAGAACTTGTCAACTGGTGGATTTTGCAGTGCCAGCCGATCACAGGGTGAAGCTAAAGGAAAATGAAAAAATGGACAAATATCTGGATCTTGTCAGAGAACTGAAAAAGTTATGGAACATGAAAGTGAAAGTGATACCAATTGTAGTTGGTGCACTTGGAACGGTCCCAAAAGGATTAGAAAAGGGTTTGGAAAGTTTGGATATCAAAGGAAGGATTGAAACTGTTGTACCGGCCGTTCCTACAGTGGAGAATATACACCGGTTCTCACTATAAATAGTGAGACACCGAGTGAAAAGGTTGTACTGTTACCGTTAACGGCAAGCTAGCCGTTCCTGTACCATTATTGTAAATACACTTGTCTTATTTTACCCTACCTCGACTTGACTTCTTTTTTACTGTTGGATTAACATCACAACAGAAACCATTCAGAACAGTGCACTGCTGCAATCTGCCAGAATACTCAGAAGAGTCCTGGAGACCTGAGGAGACTTGCTGTCACTCAGACTCCAGTGAAATATCATCAGCTAACACTGGTGTGAAAACTCAAAAGAAGTGAATAATAATAAAATTAAGTCTCAAACTTCACCTACGATGTATAAGACGCAGGGCAATTTCTTGAGCCAAAATTTTGGACAAAAAAGTGCGTCCTATATACCGTCAAATACGGTACCTTACTACAATAAATAAATGGGGTTTAATTTAATTGAATTGAATAGATTGAAGCCAAAATGATTTTCCTATTTAAAATGGAAACAGTTAAAATAAAATTGTTTATATTTGCACTTAATTCTCTTGATTCGCATATTTAAGCAACTCCGCCATTTTGTTGTTAAGGTTAGCGTGCCATGCGACCAACGTCCGCAAATTCGATGTCGGACATTGCACGTAATTGAGTGAACATCTGAGTAATTTTGCCTTTTTCTTATCGTATTTTTCTGTTCTATGTGAGTTTGACCTTTTCTCGTTGGTTGAACACACGCAAAGTCTGTCACACGCAAGGCGAGGCTCGGGTTAAGATGGTTCCATCCTTTCTGTAGAGTGCATAAATAAATAATTAAAACCCTACACGCATACCATAATATATATTATATATATATATATATATATATATATATATATGCGTGTGTGTGTGTGTGCGTGTGTGTGTGTGTGTGTGTGTGTGTGTGTCTATATGCAAGTATAAACCTTTATGAAGCAAAAGAGTACTGCTGGAGAAATTTAATAATTCCTGAATAGCATAAATGCAAGGCTATATCAAGGAAAGGCCTGGCAGCTGTGTAACTGGGATATTTGCCTGGAAGTCGGCACGCGGTGGCCCACATCACTAATAACCGACAATTTCTGATTGATTGGTTGATTAATTTTAACTGCATATCAACCAGATTAGGGTTATTTTAAACCTAGAGGTTAGGTAATCGCGTTCCTTGTCCGTTCGTATTTACATTTTTAGTGAAGTTGTTTATTAAGATTTTTCACACGCTCCTATCGAATACGAATAATTTTCAAACAGATCTATTTGATCCATAGATGGAACCCTAACAGGTACTACCATTTCGGGTCATAGTGGATCTGGGAGTAATAGCAATGAAGTGATACTCTACACGCCCCAGATCTCATACCCAGGATACTGTTGTTAAGGTAATCTGTACCCCAACATTGCTCCATTATTCTATCATCAGCTCATCTACAAGATGTAGCTGGCTCGACAAAGCCTTTGTCACTATAAACAAATCACATATATTTACCAGCTCCTCCTCATAAGCAGGATGTGGCACAAGGTCAATTTATTAAGCGAAGTTTAACAGGTTTGAATTCAGAGTTTTCCTTCTCCTAGACTGGTCACTTAATCAAGGTTAAAGAGACCAGTCTGCCCTACTATTTACCCATAGCTTGAGGGAGAGTAGGATTCATACCTTTCCCAAGGGTATTAGCGCTAAATGAAAATCCAATTTCCACGTCCAGGATTTGAACTCAGGGCAACGAGTCCATTTCATATGACTCTAACCATTACACCACACACTTCCAAATAAACAAAATTGTAATAGAAATGGTCTGTAAAATCAACTTGTTAACCATTACCCATTGACTAGTAGCCTATTGATATCAATGATGATTATGAGTGTCCTATTTCCCTAGAGGAAATGATGAAAATCTTCCTAAAATATAGAGATATTAAACTCGTGTTGAAGAGGCCATGTTGACACAACCATTAGTATTATCTTGATTTATGCGGATGAACTCCTGTGGTATAACAAGTAATGGTTAACAAATTGATTTTACAGATCATTGCTATTACAATTTTACTCACTGGGTGCCCTACACAGTGACTGTACCAGACTATCTCCACTGCCTTGTGAAATGTGGAAGATATCTCCACGAAGGTAGATTCTGAGTGTTTGGAGTCTAGTAATATTTTGAGTGTCTGGAGTCTAGCAGTATTCTGAGTGGCTTGAGTCTAGCAATATTCTGAGTGTTTGCAGTCTAGCAAGATTCTGAGTATCTGGAGTCTAGCAATATTCTGAGTGTCTGGAGTCTAGCAGGATTCTGAGTGTTTGCAGTCTAGCAATATTCTGAGTATCTGCAGTCTAGCAATATTCTGAAAGTTTGCAGTCTAGCAAGAATCTGAGTGTCTGGAGTCTAGCAATATTCTGAGTGTCTGCAGTCTAGCAGGATTCTGAGTGTTTGCAGTCTAGCAATATTCTGAGTGTCTGCAGTCTAGCAAGATTCTGAGTGTTTGCAGTCTAGCAATATTCTGAGTATGCAGTCTAGCAAGATTTTGAGTGTTTGCAGTCTAGCAATATTCTGAGTGTCTGGAGTCTAGCAATATTCTGAGTGTCTGCCGTCTAGCAGGATTCTGAGTGTTTGCAGTCTAGTAATATTCTGAGTGTCTGCAGTCTAGCAATATTCTGAGTGTTTGCAGTCTAGCAATATTCTGAGTTTGGAGTCTAGCAATATTCTGAATGTTTACAGTCTAGCAAGATTCTGAGTGTTTGCAGTCTAGCAATATTCTGAGTGTCTGGAGTCTAGCAGGATTCTGAGTGTTTGCAGTCTAGCAAGATTCTGAGTGTCTAGAGTCTAGCAAGATGCGGCAACTTGTACATCTGCTGGTTATATTATGTAACACTTAGCAACTTTCTTTTCTTTTTGTTTCTTTTGCCTTTTTTCTTTTTCTTTTTTTTTTTTCTTCTCTTTTAATAGAAATTCAAAACGCGAATTTACCATCTCTTTACGTGCACATGCTTCTCTAATACAAATCCGGGATTTACAAACGTGGGTCAACGTAGATTTGAGGATTAACAAACTGACTGCTGAGATTTAGGACGTATTTCAAGAATATCAGACTATTTTCTATTTCAACTCCTACATGCGTAATTCTTAAATAGCAACTAATTTGATTGTTAGCATGCAAAATGGAGATTAACTTTTGTTCCAACAAGAATTGAAATAATAAAACTTTTGAAACTGGAAAGTTGATAACAATCTAACCGAAAAGTAATCATTTATAATTCTGAAAATGTTAATTATTTCCTACATAATATTATATTATATTACCTTTAAGGCAACGCAAAAATTTTCTATCATCCATATATATATATCTATGAAAAAGTGAATGGAAGTGAATCCGACAGTATGAAATAAATATTTTTAGAAAAACCAAACACATGATGTTATAATTCGCTGACAGAAATCTGTTACGACCCTTTATTGAAGTGGTCTTCATCAAGAGTGAAATGTTTGTGATAGAAAGATGGTGTGAGTAAACCGTTACAAAACAAAAGTGGTACAAATGAAACGTTCAAGTTCGGAGCCGGAATTTAAAAAAAAAATTTTAATTTTGAAAATGCATATTATTTTCAAAACAGAATATGCATTTTCAAAATTTAAAAAAATGTTGTTTTTTTAATTCCGGCTCCGAACTTGAACGTTTCGTTTGTACCACTTTTTATTTGTAACGGTTTACTCACACCGTCTTTCTATCATACACATTTCGCTCTTGATGAAGACCACTTCAATAAAGGGTCGAAACAGATTTCTGTCAGCGAATTATAACATCATGTGTTTGTTTTTCTAAAAATATTATTTCATATATATATATATATATATATATATATATAGAGAGAGAGAGAGAGAGAGAGAGAGAGAGAGAGAGAGAGAGAGGGAGAGAGAGAGAAATAATTAAAAGTTGATAAATTGATATCTCGCTGCTCTAACAGACAAGCTCGAATTTGTATATATTTATAATAACTATATATATTTATCTGTGTGTGACAGTGTGTGAGAAAGACAGTGATCGCGTGTGTGTTTGTGTGTGTGTTTGATAGATAGATAGATAGATAGATAGATCTTGTAGGCGTCGTAGATTCTTCAAGCACATGAATTTATTGATTGCTGCAGATATGGGAAGATACCATTTTGGTATATGTAGGAAGATACTATTGCGCCATTCTTATAAGAAAGGAGAGTTTGTATACAAAATCAACACTTGAAATTGAGACAGATTTTTACCTTGGCCGATTTTTATTGGATGAAAACGCGCAACTGTCTCAGCCACTAAACAAATCATAGAAATCTTTTTTAAAGCTTGGGTTGGTGTGACAGGATCACATAAAGACGACCCCAATCTCTTAAGTGCTACGGTGTGCTTTAAATATCGGTCACTACTTCAACAATGTGACCATAAATATATAAAAGTAAGCTGGGAATGAAAAAAAAAACGAATAAAGAAAAATCAACAGTTCTGGTAAATACAATAAAAGAAGTGCGTTTTTTTTAAGCAGAATTGATCAATATTTTGCCAATGGCTATTCTATATGTTTCTATAAAAAGTGTCTGATATCAATTAAAATTCCCGAAGGATAAAACGTAAGGACAAGAAGACTTTTAAACGCCCAAAGTAATTCCTATTGGTCTCTTCGTGGAAGATAGAAATATAAAGATGGCGTCAAAAATTGTGTACGTGATTCGAATTCATAAGCTTCACGAAGCAATGAGAGTCTAACGTTAATAGGGTTGAAAATTTGGACCAGCAAAACGGTTTCAAATCCGGCCAGCGACAATTGTAGCTACCGGATATACTCGTGCAATCAATGACTTTTTAATTTCGATTTTTCACCGCATGTTTTATTAATCGTATTAGGACAGTTTCTGTTATAAGGGACAAGTGGACATATTACTTTTTGTGGGGTGATGTTTCCAAGATTTGTTCAAGACAGCACCCAGCATCTTTGTGTAACTCCTACCTAGCGTTTTCTCTTGGCACTTTATTAGACTCCAAGTAGTGAATGAATATGGCTACAATTTAGAAGAATTCTTGCTTTTTCTCTGAATGTTTGAGATGCGGCTTGATGATTAGTATTATCAATTGGACACATGGCCTAGTGGATAAGGTAGTTAGGTTAAGACAGTTCTAAGTGACAGTTATCTCTGTATTCCATGTTCAATCCTGACCGGCAGCAGTAACATAGAAAAATAATTAACACAACTCCTACCCCAGCTATGGTTAGCGGAATGAGAACAGGATACCCCCGTGGACTAAATAAAGGGTTAGGTTCAAAGTTCCGTGATGGCTCCCAATTACGACAAGAAGGTTCCCGACTAAGACAAGAAAGTTCCCGAGTTCGAAAAGAAGGTTCCCGAGTCCGAGAAGGTTCCCGAGCCCTACAAGAAATACCTGAAGAAGGCCGGAGGGCATATCGTCCGAAACGTTGTACAGAACACAATGAAGATGAGGACAATAGTCCGAATAACACAGATAATACTAATTCTTGCTTTATTTTCTGATCTCACTTCCTTTGAATAACCTTTTTTATATTTGGTGTTAAAAACATTGGAAACCTCAGCTCTACTTACTAATCCCAATAAATTCTTTGTGGTAAACCAATATGTTATTCACTCTCTCGATTTTGAAACTTTAATCCTTTACCGTGTCAGCTGAGGCGTTAGAATGCAACGACTGCACCTCTGCAGAGGGGTAAGACTCCCCCAATGGGGCCACCTGTTGGCCGTGGGTGGCGACCCGTGATGTTTAAGGATAGAGCCCAGGTGGAGGAGCAGTTCATGACATCCAATACTCCACTTTGGCCCTATTTTGGGCTAGACGTGCGGTCGGAGAGGCCCCCTTCGATCAATCGGCTGGTCACGTCAAGCCCTAGCACCTATATGATTTTCCCAATCCTATTGCCCTTATGGCAAGCCCCAACCCCTTTTATCATATGGGTGCTAGAAGGCGGTGGCTGCGGGTCTACATGTCCTGGGAATGACGATAAACTCTATCTGATGGTGAGGTTCCAGTTCTGGAGGTTTGGGGAATGTGGAGCACCCCTTCATCACCATTGCTCCCTGGTCCACTCTGACCCGGAGTGGTAGTACCTGTTAGGGTCCCATCTATGGGTTAAATAGAAAAATATATTCATAAAAAAAATGTATTATCCATTAAGAATTGAGTTATTTCAAAACTTTATCGGCATTAAATGACCCACTGGGGTTGATATGCTGTAAAACAAACCAAACCAAACCAAACCTTTACCGTGTTTCCCCAAAATCACACCAACCAATTCAAGCAGAATAAATAAAGTAGGGTTTTGCTGGTTGGTCTACACTAGTTTTTCCATGTGTAGGTGTCCAGCATATCTTGTTTTTCTTACTCAGATAGTTTGTATGATTGGGGGCAAGTGGCTGTACAGCGGTTTTCTTGTGGAGTGATGTTTCTAAGATTTGTTCAAGACAGCACACAATATCTTTGTGTAGCTCATATCTAACATTTTCTCTAAGCTCTTTGTTAGAATCTAAACAGTGCAACCGTAAGTTAGCACTGTTACTGTGACGGCTAGGACGAATTTTCGCTTTATCTTCAGGAAATGAAGCTTCGTTAACTATTAGGATTTACTGCCAACATTGCTGTCATAATAGACCTAATATATTCAAATATGTATGGAGGTTTGCTGTAGGGTTGTCAGCCCAACCATACGTATTTAATAACCCCTCCGTCCGTGCAGGATGCGACACAAGTTCAATCTCAGTCCAATTCATAGAATAAAATAACATCTAGATGTCAGGTGCGTTAAAAACAAGAGGCCGTTTACATTTTTTTAAAGTCTCAACATATGTCTATTATTTTTTTTTACATAATCGCAATTTCGGTCGATGCATTTATTGTGCGTGTTGTGGCTGTTTTTTTTATGCCTATGACATACCAATTCGCCTCCATGTCGTTTGGGGAAGTGTAACAAGATGGGGATATTATCCTGAGCGAGAACTACTATATCAGAAAAGAGAGGAAGAAATGAGACAAGGTGGAGGCTTTGAAAAAGCGTGGAGTGATGAACGATGATTTGACCGGGGCGTGACCCCCGAATGGAGAATTGAGTGTCAACCGGAAGTTTCGGGTGTTGACCGAAACCGGAAGTCACGAGGTGACGTGGAACGACGAAGAAAAATACCAGCCTCTTTTTGCTTCCCGACTTCGTAGGGTACGGACCGGACCTCTGGACCCTAGTATGGGGTCACAGTAATTTAACAGTGTCCTCTCTCTCTCTCTCTCTCTCTCTCTCTCTCTCTCTCTCTCTCTCTCTCTGCCTTTCCTCCTCTCCGATACAGCCCACGAGACGCACGAGACGAGCCATGGAAATAAAAGCTACGCAGCTTGTGACGATATATTTCTCGCGTTGTACTTTTTTTATCGACAAGATTACCGCCACGTGCCGAACACCTTTTTAGTACGGTGAATATATCGCTATCGCCACGTTACGTATATATACGTTTGGGTACCGTGAAAATACCACAACGTTACAGAAGTCTTGAACCTCGTATTCGTTGCAAACTCCTTGGCATCTATGCACGACTCGCCGCGCATTTTTCGTTAATTGGCGATGAATTTCAACCAGTTTAATGTCCTTTGCGTTCTAAGACCGAATAACTGCATGAACTTCCCACTTGGCAACAGCGTCAATCGAGAGCTTCAGCAGAAACGACAGCCAAGCCAAAACTGAGTGTGGCAGCGAGGCGCACACAGGGTTAGGTGGAGGCACATGCACAGTAAACACAACAATTATTATTAAGAATGGAGATGCAGTCTCTATTTGCCAGTAACCGAAACTACGTCACTGCTTACGTCACATTACCCAAACTCGTTAATACGTAGAATAAACAACAACCTTATAGTATATACACTCAAAATTTGAGTATTCATATTTAGACGGTCCTACTTTATGTTTTTTTTAAACAAGTTTTAATAAATAGATGTCCGGTATTATATATTTATATAAATAGTTTGTTTTATTTTGATATATATATAAAGTTATCTAACGTATCGAGTTTTACGAGAGAATTATTTACAAACAAGAAATAGTCCGTTTTTTTTTCAGTATCAAGAGGTTAACTAAAAAGTTTACAAATAAATAAATATCTGGGATTTTGTGAAACATTGATGTGTAAAATATTAAAAATAATTATTTAATAAATAATTAATAGATGCACGCAACTGAACTAAGTTTCCATTTCAAATTGTTTTATTTTTTGCCCCTTTAATAAATTTGCTGATTTTACTTACTTATGATACAAACCCTCTAATATTGAATTTTAAACCCCCCACCCATCTGCAGCCAATATCTTTCATAAATTAACTTTTTCACCACCCGGACGGTGCTTTTTTTTGTTTTTTGTTTTTTTGTTGTTTTTTTATTTTTTTTTATTTTGCTAGTCTAAATAATAAAAACATTTCACGGGCAAATAACATATTGGTTCAATTAAACATGGTTACATGGGTAGTCAATGAATATGAAAACATAAACAAATCCTCAATATTTTTATTGTTTAAACTCTAAAACTTATTTTCATATTTTTTATATTCTATTTTCATATTCGAAATATTTAGATTAAATTAAATAGTGTTTGCATATTAGATTTTTCTGTGATGTAACATTGACATTTCAGAATATACGAGTTAATTCAGAGTTAATTTTTCATTGTTTTTTACAAATGAAATCATGAAAATGATTTCATTTGATTTAAGCTGATTAGTTTTATTTATGAATAAAATGTTATTTTGTTCATTTTTTATTAAATTTTACAAATGGAAAATTAAAATGTTTTAATTAGATTTAAGCTGGTTATTCTCATTTATAAATAAGATATTTTTGTTAATTCTTTTATTAAATTTTGCAAATGCAATAATCAAAATTATTCAATTAAATCTAAGCTGATTATTTTATTTATGAATAAAATGTTATTTTCAATAATTTAAGCTATTTGATTTATTTAATCAATCTATTTTGTTCGGTTCTATATACAAGGCGTTTTAAAAATGATACCATTTGAGATGTACAGAATGTTTCAGAAAAAAATAATACCATTTCAGATGTATAAAGTGTTTCAGAAAAATGATAACATTTCAGATGTACAGAGTGTTTCAGAAAAATGATACCATTTCGGATGTACCGAGTGTTTTTTAAAAAAACATTATACCATTTCAGATGTACAGAGTGTTTCAGAAAAAATGATACCATTTTAGATGTACAGAGTGTTTCAGAAAAAATGTTACCATTTGAGAAATACAGTGTTACAGAAAAATGATATTATTTGAGATGTACAGAGTGTTTCAGAAATATTGATACCATTTAAGATGTTTCAGAAAAAATGATATTATTTTGTAATCTAATAACTTGACCAATTCTCTTTCAAATGATCTCAAATTTAAACGGCACATTTAGCAGGATAACCGTTACGCAACGGGTGTCTCCTAATTTTCTACAGTATTTAGTTATATACAGTTACAAAATGAAATTCCAACACGCTAAATATGTCTCAATTTACTCAAATTAAACGTACAAATAATAAACTATTTGTACATTTAATCTTGATTAAACTGAAACATATTCAGCGTGTTGGAATTTCATTTTATAATTACATATAACTAAATATTGTAAAAGATTATTGCATTTATTTACTCAATCCCTTTGAAACGGCCAGGATGTGTCACAAGGTCAGTTTTTGGAATGCTTAGAACGTGCCTGATAGCGACAGAATTCACTGGTTTGAATTCAGTGTTTTCCTTCTCCTAGACTGGTTGTCGTACCAAGGTTAAAGGCCCCAGTATGCTCTACTATTTACTCATAGTCGTTAGAAGTGATGAGATTATGCCATTACAAAGGCAATTAGCGTGAAAGTAAAACACCATCAGCTTTGTACATATATATATATATATATATATATATATATATATATATATATATATATATATATATACCAATATATATAGTAAAGTAAAGTCGTCGGGGCGGCCTAAAGTCGGTATCAGCCAGTCAGCGAGGGAGTCTATCCCCTTTTCAATAGCGCTAGACCAAGGAGATTGTTTTACCATCTGAGGTGGAGCGCCACACCTACCATCAGCTCCTTACTTTACCGCACAGATCCCTGTGCTACTCATACGCTGAGTTGGCGAGGACCGGTATCGAACTAGGAACCTTGTGGTTTATAGCCGAACGCTCTACCGACTGAGCTAACCCGGCCCCTATTTACCAACCCCTACGCACGAGTAGAATGTGACACAAGGTAAATTTCTTAAGCGTTTAACAGGTTTGAATTCAGAGTTTTTCCTTCTTCTAGACTGGTTACCTAGCCGAGGTTAAAGAGCCCCGTCTGCCCTACTATTTACTCATTGCTTTGAGGAAGAGTAGTAGGATGCATACCTTTCCCAATGGTATTAGAGCTATGTGAAATGCAAACAGCCTCATCCAGGATTTGAACTCGGGTTGACGATTCCATTTTCCTACGACTCTAGCCATTACACCACAAAGGGGGTATATAACATATACAGATCGAAAAAGCTATTTAACTCTTCCTGTGCGTGAGTTACGTGTCTGTACACATCTTCATTCCTAAAGTGCAAAACTGTCATTCTTCTTTTTTTGCATTCCCCTTCCTTCACCCCCACCCACCCCCCTTAGTGGTTACTCACCGGTTTTTTGGCAAAAGGTACACAACAATCCGCTGTACCAATCAATCAACGCATGCGCACTGACATTTATCGTCTTGCCAACGAGCTTGTTGACGTGCAAAAAAAAAATGTTCAGACATCCGTCATTACCAAAATAGCGTGTCAGTGATTTGAGTTCTTTCTCACAGAATAGCCCAGCACTGATAGTACAGAATTCCTAATTGTTGCACTAAAGAATCTTGCCAGAATTCTCTCTGTCCTGTCGGCTGGGCCGTACAATACACCGACCGCACCTCTGTAAAGGGGTAAGATCTCCATGGGGCCACCGTTGGCCGTAGGTGACGAACCCTGATGCTTAAGAACGGAATCCTGATGGCTGAGTAGTCCTTGACTGCAACACTCCACTCTGACCCTTCCTCAGGTTAGTCACGTCAAGCCCTAGCACCTATATGATTGTTCCAACCCTATTGCCCTTATGGCAATCCCCAAACCTTTTTATCATATATGTGCTAGAAAGCGACGGCTGAGGGTCTTAATGTCCTGGTATAACGGTAAACTGCATCTGATGATGAAGTACCAATTCTGAATCTCTGGAGAATATGGAGTAACCCTTCATAACCATTATTCCCAGATCCATTTTGATATATGATACATGTTCCTGTGTTGGTAATTATACCTGTCTTAAACAAAATGGCATTACTTTTTGACACACCTATGTGGAGAAGTAGGGATGTGATCCTCAAAGGACCAGCTTCATTCTGATGTATGATACATGTTCTTGTGTTGGTAATTATAATCTGTCCTAAACAAAATGGCATTACTTTTGACAAACCAATGTGGAGAAGTAGGGATAGGATCCACAGAAGACCAGCTTCATTCTGATGTATGATACATGTTCTTGTGTTGGTAATTATATCTGTCCTAAACAAATGGCATTACCTTTGACTCACCCTATGTGGAAAGTAGGGATGTGATCCACAGAAGACCAGCTTTATTTTGATGTATGATATAGTTCCTGTGTTAGTAATTATACCTGTCCTAAACAAAATGGCATTACCTTTTGACTCACCTATGTGGAGAAGTAGGGATGTGATCCACAAAAGACCAGCTTTATTTTGATGTATGATATATGTTCCTGTGTTAGTATTATACCTGTCCTAAACAAAATAGCATTACTTTTGACTCCTCCTTGTACATTAAACGATCAAGTTGTAGCGAAATAATTCTATTTTAGAAGAAAGAAGAGAAAATTATAGTAACTTTTTGTTCTTGTTATGATAATCATTTGAAGATTTAAAAGATTTTTTTATTTTTGAGTGTTTGAATTCATTAAGATGGAAGCATAAGCAAAGACCAGTAATGGAAAAAATCCTTCGGGACATAACGAGTGAAATACTTACCACAAAAACTTTAAGGAGCAAAAGTTCTTCATTAACAAAGACGTGATCAAAAGGGTTTTATCAATTTACAAATTTGAAGGACACGTAAAACAGAAAACAAAATAATAATGAAGATGAAAAAAAAAAACAACAGAAAATGAAACAAAACATTAATACAAAGGAGATTATGAAATTATAGTTGAAAGCAGAATCCTTACTAGAAATCACGAAGAAACACATTAGATACAATTAGAGGTCTGAAGTGTCGAAAAGAGCAAAACAGTATGGCGATAATAACAAAATAAATAAACCAAATAAATGAAAGACTCCCCCCTCCCTCTAACAAAAAAAAATGAAAAAAAATAAAATGAAATAAAGATATAGTCGGGAATATTCTAAAACCTTTTGTTGTACAAGGTTTTATTTTATTTTATTTATTTATTTACTTATTCATTTATTTATTTTTTGTGTGTTTGCGTCTTCTTTTACAACCGCTCATTCCCCCCCCCTCTCTCTCTCTCTCTCTCTCTCTCTCTCTCTCTCGTCTCTCTCTTCTCTCTCATCTCTCTCTCGTTTCATATTTGAGAGATAATGGATGACATAGAATGAGGCAATAGGAACGTTTTTGAAAAGGCGGGAAGAAAAAAACATTCTTTTATGGATTTATAAGTTTTCTGGATTTCTCCTACTTTATTAAGGGAAATGCGTATTTATCTCAAACAGATGCATTGATAATAAAAACGATATTTTATTCTCGAATATATATATATACTATATTATATATATATATTATATATATAGTATATAGTATATATATATATACATATATATATATTATATATATATATATATATTATTATATTATGTGTGTAACAATAACTGTTCATAAAAACGTAATATTAATGAGTAAACGCTGCCTCATATATAATATATATATATATATATATTATATATTATTTATATATATAAGTGAGTGTGTGTGTGGCGTGTGAGTGCGTGTGTGTCTGTCTGTGTCTTGTGAATTGTGTGTGTGTGTGGTGTGTGTGTTGGTGTGTGTGTAAACGTTAGAATAACATAATTAAAATACTACTAGATACATTTACTCAACTCATACTACATGTTACTACAATATATATATATATATATATATATATATAATATATTATATACATATATATCAGTCGGTAGAGGCGTTCGGCTAGAGCCACAAGGTTCCTAGTTCGTAACGGTCCTCGCCAACTCAGCGTATGAGTAGTACACGGTATCTGTGGTGGTAAAGTCAAGGAACTGATGGTAGGTGTGGCGCTCCACCTGTAGTAGCTTCGGCTCACTCAAATCATGCGCGAATGTATTGTGTATAATCTGACTGATAGACGGTCCATTGTGTGTGTAGTATAGGCGCATAGTTATCTTAGGATTCTATGGTAGGCGAGCGAATACATCGTCGAATTGTCATAGGAAGGTTTTTTCATCCTATCATGACTATCAAACTGTGTAACATCATGCATATATACCTATATTACGTACTATAGTATAATCATATCTGCGATGTGGGTGTGTGATGTTGCAAGAGAGAGAAGTGAGCTGAGAGATGACTCGCGCTGTGCTGTGCGGAGCCGGTCGCTTGTGTGTTTGTGTGTGTCTGGTGTTGATGAAGAAAGCAGATGACGAGAAGGTATATGCTACAACACAAACAAGAGGGGAAGATCCTTTATCTTCTTAGAAGTCGATGACACGATTATGGAGACAGGACACGTTAATGGTCGATGCACACTACAGTTGTTATTATGGTCTTAGATACTATTCATGCGATGTCAGAATTAAGTGGAAGTGAAGTAATTAGTCGGGTAACGGGTGGCTACAACTTTAGAAAAATTGAGATGCTGAGTTCGCTATGCCAAGCTAAAAGGACCGTAACCGCGACGAGTACCGGCACTAGCATTGTTCCAGTGCGAGCATCGAAGATATAATATATATAATATTATATGTATACTATTAAATATAATTATTAAGTATAAATATATAATATATAATGAATGTTACACGCTAGCGAAAGAGATAGTCTGTGTCTAGCCAAGCACTGATCTAGAGGCCGTGAAATCGCCCGAACACGTGTTGTGTTTGGTACAATTTAATAATTAATTAATTAAGTAATATTTAAGTCGACACGCACGATGGCGAGTGTCATGTCTCACGAGTTTTAATTTTCTATGCTTTTCATAGTTTTCGGCTCAGGCTTTCTTATACTCGGATTTACCGATCACGTTATCACATTATCATAAAAAGTCATGTATCCCCACCCCCTACTATCGGAAAAGTCTAATACCGAAAACCCCTCGGTACTGCACGAATGATAAAGCGAAACAAAACTCCAAATGTCTCGAAGGCTCTATACAGTTAAGCAAAATACAACATACTTATGATAAGACTTTATTTTGAGATATATAGCACTTCACTTCCTAATCGTAGTCAATAACGTCTTTTACCGCCAATTCGCCTCCTCCACTAACCCCAGCCACCCTTTCTCATACCAGTAATTTAATTGAGTTCACCTCTGTTTTACTCTCATTTGCTAGGTCGGTTGTTTAAAACTGCCATCACGTGTTCAAAAAGACACAGCTACTCATCACATCATATGCTCTAGATCGAGGGGAGTACTTCGGGAGTAAGTGAAAATGACTAGATGGAGAACGAAAAATTTGGTGGACTAAGTCAAGCAAAAACAAGAAAAGTAATTAAGAGTGAATTGGGAACTCGTTGCCAAGTGCAATCCAACTGACAAATTGGCGATACGCTCTTTTACCCTCAAAGTTCAAACCGGCTTTTTTCAATTCACTCGTGGCAAGGTCCAGGTATTTATTCCTCTTTTCACTTTTTTCCCCACTCCAACTTCACTCTGTGATATGACATCCGGAACGAGGCAAAGTCTCGCCAGTTGACACTTCTCTGTTTTTTTGTTGGGGATCACACCACGTACTGGCTCTATCCTGGACTGGGAATACAGGGTGATCCCGTCATTTATCTCGAAGGTACCCAGAGAATTATTCTCTTGCTCAAAACCAGGATTCTGCGTTATAATTGCATATACGCATTTTTGTTGTATGTGTCAAAATTTAATATTTTTTTTGTGCATAATTACCCAGTGGAAGCTGCACAACGTGATCCAACCCAGTCGTGCCTCAATACTTTGGATGTTCTGTGTTGTAGAACAATTTGCTAGAATCTATTCAACGTGATATAGTGGTTTACAGTCTCATCTCATGTCAGCAGCACAGTCTACCATTACTGTTTCGTTGTGTCTTAATCAATTTTGATTTTGGTTCTTAAATGGCATTATTTGTTATTGTGCAGCATTTTAAGTAGATTCAGTTTCGTGAAGCTGATTTTTTTTTTACTAGAGTCTGTCGTGAAAACAAAGTCTCTCATAAGTATAAAAATAATAAAAAAATAATAATAGATGGACCCTAACGAGGTTCTACCAGACCGGGTCAGAGTGGACTTTTGGGATTACTGGACATTTTCGCGCAACCCGAGCTTTTAGAATTGGAGTTTTACTTATCAACATACGCTGTACGTGTCAATGTTGTTGATAACTCTAACAAAGTGGTTGCTCAAATAAAGAAATAAACCCAAACGGAGGTGTTGGAAATGAATGATCGTTTATAACATTAAAAGAATACAAACTGCCAAGCGGCGTGAAAGCAAAGAACCACTTGCTACGCGCGATATCAGATAACTCAAGTCAGACCATAATACTTCCCCGTAGTTAGAATGAGGGATTGGACTGACCATTAATCGTTCATAGGGTAGTGTATAGTAATACATATCCAGGACAAACCCTTTTGATGGGAAACGATTACTTCTTGGTGGGGCTTAGTTAGCATCTTTTACACCACCCCGCTATCTGTGGTCGAGAGGATAGAAGATCCGATACTTAGACTGGCAGTAGACTGAAATTGTAAGGTTAATGAAAGCCATAAACTTACATCTTGACTTACACTTCGCAATGAACCATGCTATTGGACTGGCAGTGAACCGTGTATAACCAAATGGAGCCAAGACCGAATCTGACAAGAGCCTGTCAGATGCATTATGACCCGGATTATCCTCGTTTTAGTCTGATACTTATTATTCATGGAACCTTTACGTGTTGATACTTGTTCCACGCAACCGATAATTATCTTGCCGAGTTATTGGAAGGGGAGGAATAGTCGAAAGTGGAAGTAACGGCGCAAGCATTAAACGAAAGTTTTTTAGAAGTTTTTATTTGACTGTTGGTTAGAGTTATTTAATGTCTCCCAATTGGCTTTAGTTGCTATTGTTTTTTTCAGGTCGTGTGGCGACGAGACACGAACCTGTCATCAATGACTGTTTCTAGGATAGGAGATATTCACCTACGCTAATTAATCTTCATTCACTCACATCATCCCTTTGTTTTACAGTGTCAAGTCGAGATCACAAGTTAAGCAGTGATCAGTCCAATTTAATACTACCAGATGGTGTTGATCATTAATAGAGCAACAGCAGGTATCGTAAGGCAACCTGATATCGAAAAGAAATTGATCTGTGTCATTTACATGACGATGAACAAGGGTTGATAGGCTAGTAAACACTAAAGTATAAGGCAATAAGAGGCCAGGTTCAATACTGAGAATGGGTGACCCATTAAGCAACCATGCAGGGACTCGGTCAAAGCACATAGATATAAAATGACTTGATTGGCATTAAATGACGGGTAATATGCCATAAAAATCAATACAGAACTAACCTCCTTCTCTCTCGATTCTCCTCGTCTCTCTCGTTCTTCTCATCTCTCATCTCCGTCTCTCTCTCTCTCTTCTCTCGATATCTTTTTCAGTAACTATATTTTTTTATTGGACACAGTGTGACTAGCAATATTCTACATTATAAAGAAAAACTAACAGGTAGTGTTAGGCGTTTCTTATTAATGTTTTACTTAAAAATATCTTTTCTACACCGGCTGCAAGATACCTGTGCTTTCAAATGTCAAAAACAAAACGAAATTTTTTTAATCAATATTGTTTATATATTATTAATGAGATTATGTAACTGTCTTCTGTAACCTACAATATGTCATTCTACGTTCCAGCTATGTCGAACGTGAGGCTTTGGAATACAACCGACAACGGACAGAATTTGCAGAGGGTTAATACCCCCGGCCACCACCAACTAGGTTCCAAGATGAGCCAACTGTTGGCCGTGGTTACGACGACTCATGATGCTTAAGGACGGAATTCTGCTGGAATGAGAGCTGTTTGGATAATATTGCAGTATAGTATAGATAACATATAAACGCCCTCCGAGTAACATCAATGTAATTTCTTAGGGAGTAACAACGGTTTTGAAAATTTCAATAGTTTGTTCCTCTGTACAATTAGGACCTGTGTACCAGAGCGGCATGGTTAAAGGAGCCAGTCTGCTGTGCTTATTTACCATAAGCTGGAGGGTAAAAATTGGATTTCATACCATTCCACCGAGTATGCACGACATGATGGAAATGCAAACGAACGGTTCGTCCAGACAATTGAAACTCGGGGTCGAACGACCCATTTTCTACGACTCTATACCATTTGACCACTAGCACTTCCTACCATATTTTTTGGTATATATATATATATTACGCAACCCCTCACACACGAGCAGGATGCAACACCAAAGGTACAATTTCTTAAGCGGAGTTTACAAGGTTTGAATTCCACGAGTCTTTCCCTTCTCCTAGATTTGGCTACCACTAGCCATGGTTAAGAGCCCAATCTGCCGTGCTATTTACCCATAGCTTGGAGGAGAATTGGATTCTACTTCTCCCAAGGGTATTAACCCTGTGATGCAAACAGCTTGTTCCAGCATTGGAACTTGGGTCGACGAGCCCATTCCTACGTTCTAACGCATTTGACCACGCACCCCTAATATTTCGGTATATAAGTTGTGCTGGATGACCACAATTAATTTTATACACTTGTTCCGGGCCGCGTTGGCTAATCAAACTATTTAATGGCCTTCAGTTCCTCGTGCTACACGGACGAACAGATCACAAACACAAGGAACTTTGCTTAACACTAAGGAACACGGGATTCCCAACAAACGGATAACTTAATGGCCACAAAGGGACTCCACTGTCAGTGCTCTCCCTTGCAGCCCTAATAATGGCAATAAGAATCTTAATTGAGCAGTCATGACCATGGAACACATTCTGTCACTTTGGCCCTTGCATAGGCTAGTCAGAGCGGTTGGAAGGCTCTCCCAGCAATCGGCTGATCATGTCAAAGCCCTAGCACCTATGATTGTCCGACCCGTCATGTCAGAAGTGGAAGCGGNATTCCTTAAATGGCTCATCCATATTTTACAAAGATAAGCCAACGAGAAGAGAGAGAGACAGAGAGAGACGGAGAAGAAAAGAGAGGAGAGAGAGAGGAGAGAGAGAGAGAGAGAGAGGGGGGGGGATGAGCGGTGTAAAAGAGACGCAAACAAACAAAAAATAATAATGAATAAGTAAATAAATGAAATAAAGATAAATAAAACTGTACACAAAGGTTTTAGAATAGTTTCCCGACTATATCTTTTGATTTTCATTTTATTTTATTTTCAATTTTTAGTTTTTTGTTAGAGGGAGGGGGGAGGGTTCTTTCATTTATTGGTTTATTTATTTTGTTATTAGTCGCCATATGCGTTTTGCTCTTTTCGATACACTTTCAGACCTAACTGAAAATGTATCTAATGTGTTTCTCGTGAATTTCTAGTAAGGATCTGCTTTCCAAGCTATAATTATAATGCATGCCTTGTATTAATGTTTTGTTTCAAATTTTCTGTTGTTTTTTTTTTTTTGCATCTTCATTATTATTGGGTTGTCTGTATTTAACGTGTCCTGTCAAAGTTGTAAAATTTTGGAAAAATAAAAAAATGAACGCCAGCTTTTGATCACCGTCTTTGTTTAATGGAAGAGCGTTTTGCTATTCCTTAAGTAGTTTGTGGTAAGTATTGGCACGTCTCGTGTATTTCCCGTAAGGTGTTATAATTTTTTTTTTTATTTTCTTTCATATTTGTTTTTTTTGTTTTATTTGTTTTTCTATTTCTCGATTTCAATTGACCAACTTGACCACTCAATAATTAAGAAAAAATTGCTGTTTAATCTTTCAAATGATTATCAATAGAACAGAGCAGGAAAGTTAACTATAGATTTTCTCTTTCATTTTTGTCTTCTAAATATGCGACATGTATTTTCGCTACAACTATGATCCGTTGTAATGTACAGAGGAGGGAGTGTCAAAAGTAATGGCTATTGTTTGTTTAGGACCAGTAATATTGACTGTACTAGAACACACGGTGAAATATATGCATACAGAATCAAGACATGAAGCTGGTCTTTTGTGGGGACCACATCCCTACCTGTTCGCAATGAGGTGATCCAGTCAAAAAAAAAAAGTAAAAGGTAATCGGCCATTTTGTTTTAGACCATGGGTATACACCATGGATTTACCTTAAGAAACGAGGTAACATTTGTTGATCATCAAAATGGCCAGCTGATCTTCCTGTGGATTCACAAGTCCTACCTTTCCACCACAATGAGCGGTGAGGGTCAAAAAGGTAATGTTACTTTGGCTTTAGGGAGACAGGTAATAGATGTACCTGAGAGCAACAAGAGAACATGATTATCATAGCCAATTCAGAAATGAAAGCTTAGGGTCTTCTGGGGATCCTAGTCTCTACTTCTCATGCCACATTGGTTTTGTCAAAGTATGCGCAGGTTATTTTGTTTCAGGACATGCAGACTTATTACACCGCAACAAGCATAGAACCAAGTGGTTCATACATCAGAATGTCAAAATAGCCTGGTCTTTGGGAGACTCGCAACATTCCCTACTTCCTCTATGGTGTCTCTCACAGTATGGTGTGTCAAAATTAATGCCCATTTTGGGGGACTTAAGGGGGACAGGTGTATGTGGAGCGAAGTTACCGAACCACCAGGACATGTAGTGCATATTATTGCAAAACAAGGGATCTGGGAATGTAATTGGGTATTGAAAGGGTTACTCACTGTATGTTGTGGTTGCCGTATTCGCAGGCAGGAGGTATTCGAGCAATTGGTGATGTAGATCGCTCACTCGCATCAATGCGCAGTTTAAACCGGGTGTTGTCATAGAGCAGGGGACATTAGGACCGCTCAGGGCGGTCGGCTTTCTAAGCACAATATAGTGAATGAAAAAGGTTGGGGGATTGCCATATAGGCTAATAGGGTTGGAACAATCATGAATAGGCGCTGAGGGCTTCGACGTGACTTAGACCTGAGGAAGGGTAGAGTGGAGTGTTGCAGGTCAAAGACTACTCAGCGTCCAGATTTCGTTTCTTTGAAGCATCACGGGTTCGTGCACCGGGGCTCTACCCGGCAGGGTGGCCACGCATGGAGATCTTACTACCCGTTGCTTTTACAGAGTGCAGGGTCGGTGTAGATTGTACGGGCCCCCAGCCGACAGCACCAGAGATGAGAATTCTGGCAAAGATTCTTTAGTGCAGAACAATTAAGGAATTAGTCTGTTTATCAATCAGGTGCTGGGGCTATTCTGTGAGGGAAAGACACTCAAAACACTGACACGTGTGTGCTGTTTCGGTTGGATTAATAGGGGGATACCGGCTGTGACTGTCTTGGACATTTTATTTTTTGCACGTCGCAACAAGCTCGGTTTGGGCAAGACGATAAAATGTGCGCAGTGCGCATGTGGCGTTGATTGGGGATGATTGGGAATTGGTAAAGTCAGGAGGGAGTTGTTGTGGAGGGTGTGTACAGTTGTTTGCCAAAAGCCGTGAGGTAAACCTATAAGGGTGGGTGGGTGGGGTGAAAGAAGGGGAATGCAAAAAAAGAAGAATGACGAGTTTTGCCACTTTAGGGAATGAAGATGTGTACGACACGTAACTGAAAGCTCACTCAGCCGCACAGGGAAGAGTTAAATAGGCTTTGTTCGAATCTGTAAATATGTTATGAAAACCGGCCCTTTGTGGTTGGTAAAAATGGCCTAGGAGTCGATAGGAAAAGTGGAATCGTTCAACCCGAGGTTTCAAGATCCTGGATGAGGCTGTTGCCATTTCACATAGCTTCTAATACCATTGGGAAAGGTATGCATCTAGCTACTCTTCCTCAAAGGCAAAATGAGTAATAGTAGGTTGGTTGGGCGAGACGGTGGGCTCTTGTAACGCAGTCGGCTAGGTAACGGCAGGCTCTAGAAGTAGAAGGAGAAAAGACTGTCGTGTAAATTCCAAAGACCCTGTTAAGTAACCGCTAAGAAAAATTTACCTTGTGTCACGATTCTATCTCGGTGCGTGGGGTGTGGTAATTAGGTGGGCCGGTTAGCTCAGTCGTAATGAGCGCTTCGGGCTATAAACGCACAAGGTTTCATAGTCGATACCGGTCCATCGGGCCCAACCTCAGGCGTATGGTAGTTCACAGGGATCGTGTGCGGTAGAATGTAAGGAGCCTGTGGTAGGTGTGGCGCTCGCCCACCTCAGATGGTAAAACAATCTCCCTTGGTCTAGCGCTAGTTGGAAAGGCGGATAGAAGATCTCGCCTCGCATGACGTGGTCTGGATAAAGGTATCTTTAGGCCGGTCCCCGAAGCGGAACCGAACTTTACTTTACTATATATTCATTGGTATGATATATATATATATAATAGTATATAGTAATTATATTAGTATATATATATATAGTATATAATATAATGGGTACAGAAGCTGAGGTGTTTTACCTTTCAACGCTAAGTTTGCCTTTGGGTAATGGCATAAGGATCTCAAATCATTCTAACGAGTCTATGAGTAAAATAGTAGAGCATACTGGGGGCCGTTTAAACCTGTACGGACCAACCAGTCTAGGAAGGGAAGGAAAACACTGGAATACCAAAGCGGGTCGAGTGAATTCTGTCGCTATCTATCCAGGCACGTTGCTAAGCATTAGCCAAAAACTTCAGACCTTGTGACTACGATCCTGGCCGTTTCAAAAAAAAGGGATTGAGTAAATAAATGCAAATAATTTTTACCCCAATATTGGTTAGGGTTATAATGTAGATTTATAAAATGAAATTTCCAACATGCGCTGACTGATGTTTCAGGTTTAATATCAAGATTAAATGTACAAATAGTTTATTATTTGTACGTTAATTTGAGTAAATTTGGAGACATATTTAGCGTGTTGGAATTTCATTTTTGTAACTGTAGTATAACTAATTACTGTAGAAATATTAGGAGACAGACCCGTTGCCGTAACGGTTATCCTGCTAAATGTGCTCCGTGTGTTAAAATTGTGAGATCATTTGGAAAGAGATAATTGGTCAAGTTTATTAGATTACAAAAATAATATCATTTTTTGCTGAAAACATCTTAAATAGTTATCGTGAATAGTGTTCCTGAAATACACTTCTGTACATATCTCAAATAATATCATTTTTGCTGTAACACTGTATTTCTTCAAAGTGGTTAACTTTTTTTCGCTGAAACACTCGTACATCTAAAATGGTTCATTTTTTCTGAAACACTCTGTAGCATCTGAAAATGGTAATAATGTTTTCTGTAAAACTACTTTCGTACATTCGGAAGTTGAAATGGTATCTTTTTGTCTGAAACACTCTGTACATCTGAAATGGTTATCATTTTTCTGAAACACGTTATATAAATACAATACATTCTGAAATGGTAGTTATTATTTTTCTTGAAACATTCTGTACGCACTAAATGGTATCATTTTTTAAAACGGCCTTTGTATATAGAAACCGGAACAAAAATAGATTGAATAAGAATAATATCAAATAGCTTTAAATTATTTGAAGAATAACAATTTTATTCATAAAAATACAAAATCAGCTAGACTTGTAATTGAATAAGATTTGTGATTATTTCGGCATTTCATGAGATTTAATAAAAGAATTATCCAAAAATAACTCTTATTTATAAATGAGAATAAACCAGCTTGAATCTAATTCAAAACATTTTAATTGTTCCATGTTGTAAAATTTAATAAAAAATGACAAATAACATTTTTTATATTCAAAATAGACTAATCAGGCTTAAAATTCGAAATGAAATCATTTTCATAGATTTCATTTTGTAAAAAAAACAATAAAAAAATGTAAAAACTCTGATTAAAAAAACATCGTATATTCCTGGAAATGTCAATGTTACATCAGACAGAAAATTCTATATGCAAACACTATTTTTAAGAGATTGTAAAAAGGGACTCTATATTTCGAATATGAAAAGTAGAAATATAAAAAAAAATATGAGAATAGAGTTTAGGTTTAAAAATAAAAATTATTGAGATGTGTGTTTATGTTTTTCCTATTCAATTTGGACAGCCATGTAACATGTTTACTTGAAACCTAGATTATGTTATTTTAGCCCGTGAAGGAATGTTTTTTATTAAAGTTTAGACTAGCAAAATAAAAAAAAAAGTAGAAATTTAAAAAACAATGGAATGACATAGAATGAGGCAATAGAAACGTTTTTGAAAAGGCGGGAAGAAAAAAAACATTCTTTTATGGATTTATAAAGTTTTCTGATTTCTCCTACTTTATAGGAAATGCACGTATTATCTCAAACAGATGCATTGATAATAAAAACGATTATTTATTCTCCGATATATTAATATATATATATATATATATATATATATTATATATATATATATATTATAATACATATATATATATAATATATATATATATATATATATATATTATGTGTGTAACATAACTGCTTCATAAAATGTATTAATGAGTAAACGCTGCCTCATAATTATATATATATATATATATATATATTATATATAATATATATATAAGTGAGTGTGTGTGTGCGTGTGAGGCGTGTGTGTCTGTCTGTGTCTGTGAATTGTGTGTGTGTGTGTGTGTGTGTGTGTGTGTGTGTAGAAACGTTAGAATAACATAATTAAAATACTACTAGATACATTTACTCAAAACTCATACCTACATGTACTACAATATATATATATATATATATATATAATATATAATATAATACATATATATTCAGTCGGTAGAGCGTTCGGCTAGAGACCACAAGGTTCCTAGTTCGATAACGGTCCTCGCCAACTCAGCGTATGAGTAGTACAGGTATCTGTGTGGTAAAGTAAGGAGCTGATGGTAGGTGTGGCGCTCCACCTCAGATGCTAAAACAATCTCCTTGGTCTAGCGCTATTGAAAAGAGGATATACTCCCTCGCTGACTGGCTGATACCGACTTTAGGCCGCCCCGTCGACTTTTTTACTTTTATATATATATATATATATATATATATATATATATATATATATATGCGTGGTGTGTGTGTTAGAGAGAGAGAGTGTGTGTGTGTGTTGTCGTCTGTCTGTCTGTGTGTTGTGTTGTGTCTGTGTGTGTAGAAAGCAGAAAAAGACGAAGTATTCCAAAAAGAGGAATTTATTCTTGATGGATGAAGTTGACGTTATAACGTTTCGGTCTTTGTACACCTTCGTCAGAACTTAAGTTGGAAGTAGTATTGTCTGGGTAAGGGTGGACAACTTTTTCGAAAAATTGGAGAATGCTGGTTGTATGCCAATAAAGGACCGTAACCGAGTCCGGCATAGCACTTGTTCCAGTGCGGCTCGAAATATATATATATATATATATATATATATATTATAATATATTATATATATATATATAAGTTCGACCCTAGCCTAAGGATAGTTGTGTCTAGCCACACTGAAGAGGCGTGAAACGCCGAAACACGTGTCTGTGGATGACATTAATAATTAATTATATATATATATACAGTTGAAAAAGATGGCCATTTCATGTCTCACGAGTTTCTTTTCTATCTTTTCTAGTTTTCTGGCCAGCTTCTTAATATCGGATACCAACTCCGTTTCACATTACATAAAATCACATGTATGCCCCACCCCCTCTATCGGAAAATCCTAATCGAAAACACGCTCGTACTGCACAAAGAAAAAGCAAACAAAAACTCCAAATTCTCGAAGCTCTATACATTAAGCAAAATAAACTCACTTTGAATAAGATTAATTTTGAATATAGCACTCACTTCCTAAATTGTCAATAACTCTTTTACCGCCAATTCCGCTCCTTCCACTAACCCCCCACCCTTTCATATAATTTAATTGAGTTCTCCCTCTTATTTACTCTCATTGCTACACGGTTGTTTAACTGCCATCCGTGTTCAAAAAGAACCAGTAATCTACTCAATTACGTCTATCTCTGATGAGGGAACTTCGGAGTAGTGAAAATACTAGGGACGAAAAATTTGGTGGACTAATCAACAGAAAACAAGAAAAGTAATTAAAGTAATTGGGACTGTTCCAAGTGCACCAACTACAATTGGCATCACTTTTACCCTCATATTCCACGGCTTTTTCAATTCTCTGGCAAGGTCCAGGTATTTATTCCTCTTTTCATTTTCCTTCAACTTCACTCTGTGATCTGCTGGAACCGCAAAGTCCGCCAGTTGACACTTCTCTGTTTTTTGTTGATCAACACCACGTCTGGTCTCCTGGCTGGGATAGGGTGATCCGTCTTTATCTCGAAGTTCCAGAGAATTTTATGCATTTCATTCTCAAGAACAGATTCTGGTTTATGCATATACCATTTTGTTGTATGGTCAAAATTTAATTTTTTTGCATAATTCCCAGTGGATCACCTTTCCAACCCAGTCGTGCCTAACTTTGTATTCCCGTTGTACAAATTTGCTAAATTCACTTGATATATGGTTTACAGTCTCATCTCTGTCAGCGCACAGTCTACATTAACTGTTTCGTTGTGTCTTATCAATTTTTGCTTTGATATAATTTGTTCTTATGGCATTATTTTGTGCAGCAATTATTAGTGATTCAGTTTCGTAAGCTGATTTTTTTTTTACTAGAGTCTGTGTGAAAACAAGTCTCCTCATAGTATAATAATAAAAATAATAATAGATGGGACACTAACAGGTTCTACCACTCCGGGTCAGAGTGGACTTTGGATTACTGACATTCGCGCAACCCAGAGCTTTAGAATTGGAGTTTTACTATCAGATACGTTAGTGTCATGTTGTTGTAACCTAACAAATGGTTACTAAATAAGAAATAACCAAACGGAGGTTGGAAATGAAATGGAATCTTTATAACATTAAAAGAATACAATACATGCCAGCGGCGTGAAGAAGGTAAACCACTTCTAGCGGTATCAGACTACTCAGTCAGCATAATACTCCCGTATTTATGAGGATTGGGACATGCCCATTAATGTTCATAGGTAGTGTATATAATACATATCCAGGACAAACCCTTTTTTGTGGGAACTTACTTCTTTGTGGGGGGTAGTTAGCATCTTTTAACCAACCCCCCACTACTACTGAGAGGATAGAAGATCGAATACATTGACTGGAGTAGACATGAAATTGTTAAGGTTAAATGAAAGACTAAATTTCTTGCTTACACTCGAACTGACCATCTTTGGACTGGCATGACCGTGTCATTACCAAATGAGCCAAGACCGAACTGACAAAGAGCCTGTCAGTGCACTTACTGACCCGGATTAATCCTTTTAGTCTGATACTTATTTATTCATGAACCTTTACGTGTTGATATTGTTCCACGCAACCGATATACAACGATATAAAGGGAGGAATAGCGAAAGTGAAAGTAAAGGGCAATTAAACGAAAGTTTTTAGAACCTTTTTATTTGCTGTTGGTTAGTTTTAATGTTCCCAATTGGCTTTATTGCTTTGTTTTTTTTCAGTACGTGTGCGACGAACACGAACCTGTCATCAATCGACTGTTTCTAGATAGATGCACTGTCTATTCACCTCAAAAAATTCTATTAATCTTACATTCTACCCATCTCCCTTTCGGTTACAGTCAAGTCACGTTGAAAGCACTGATTCCTGCTAGATCACCAAAGTTAAGCAGTGATCAGCCAGTTTAATACTTAGATGGGTGATCATTTAAGCAACAGCAGGTACTGTAAGCAACCTGATATCAAAATGACTTGATCTGGCATTACATGACATGAAAAGGGTTGATAGGCAGTAAAACAAAGTTAAGCAATAATGAGCCAGTTCAATACTTAGATGGGTGACCATTTAAGCAACAGCAGGGACTGTAAGCAACCTGATATCAAAATGACTTGATCTGGCATTAAATGACCTGAAAAGGTTGATATGCCATAAAAAACAAAACAACTAACCCCCCCTCTCTCTCTCTCTCTCTCTCTCTCTCTCTCTCTCTCTCTCTCTCTCTCTCTCTCTCTCTCTCTCTTTCAGTAACTTTTTATTGTGTGTAGGTGACTAGATATTTTAATATAGAAAAACTACATGTTTAGTTTTCTTATTAATGCTTTCTTAAATATTCTATGCAAAGAATACCTGTGCTTTCAAACATGTCAAAAAAAACCATAATGCCTTTCAGGAAATCTTTTTATCATATCTGTTTTATATCTTATTATAATGAAGATTATGTAACTGTCTGTCTGTAACTAAAACTATGTCATTCTATTCCAGCTATGTCGACTGAGGCTTTAGAATACACCGACAACACCTTTGCAGAGGGTTAATACCCCCCCACCCCCACCCAATGGAGCCAACTGTTGGCCGTGGTTAGCGACTCATGATGCTTAAGGACGGAATTCTGCTGGATGAGCTGTTGGAATATTTTGGTATATATATATTTACAAACCCCTCCGCATGAGTAGGATGCGACACAATGTCAATTTCTTAAGTGGAGTTCAACAGGTTTGAATTCATAGTTTTCCTTCTCATAGACTAGTTACCTAGCCATGGTTAAGAGCCCAGTCTGCTGTGCTATTTACCCATAGCTGGAGGGAAAATTGGATTCATACCATCCCAAGAGTATTAACGACATGTGAAATGCAAACGGCTTCGTCCAGCAATTGAACTCGGGTCGACGAGCCCATTTTCTACGACTCTAACCATTTGACCACGCACTTCCTAAATATTTTGGTATATATATATATATTTACCAACCCCTCCACACGAGCAGGATGCAACACAAGGTCAATTTCTTAAGCGGAGTTTAACAGGTTTGAATTCAGAGTTTTCCTTCTCCTAGATTTGCTACCTAGCCATGGTTAAGAGCCCAATCTGCCGTGCTATTTACCCATAGCTGGAGGGAGAATTGGATTCATACTTCTCCCAAGGGTATTAACCCCCTGTGAAATGCAAACAGCTTCGTCCAGCAATTGGACTTGGGTCGACGAGCCCATTTCCTACGTCTCTAACCATTTGACCACGCACCTCCTAAATATTTCGGTATATAAGTTGTGCTGGAGACCACAACTTAAATTTATACACTGTTCGTGGCCGCGTTGGCTAATCAACTATTTAATGGCCTTCAGTTCCTCGTGCTTAACACGGACGAACAGATCAACAACACAAGGACTCTGCTTAACACTAAGGAACACAAGGATTCCACACAAAACGGATCAAACTTAATGCCACAAGGGATCTCCACTGTACAGTGCTCTCCCTTGCAGCCTAATAATGGCAATAAGAATCTTAATATGAGCAGTCCATGACATGGAACACACCACTTTGGCCCTTACCTAGGCTAGTCAGGCGGTCGGAAAGGCCTCCTCCCAGCAATCGGCTGATCATGTCAAGCCCTAGCACCTATACGATTGTCCCGACCCTATTACCATTATGGTAATCCCCAACCTTTTTATCATGTAGGTGCTAGAAGGCGGTGGCTAAGGGTCTTCATGTCCTGGGTATGACGTTAAACTCTAACTGATGATGAGGTTCCAGTTCTGCAGGTCTGGGGAATGTGGAACACCTCTTCATCCCATTGCTCCCAGATTCACTCAGACCCGGAGTGGTAGTACCTGTTAGTGTCCCATCTATGGGTTAAATAGAAAATTTGTTTATAAAAAAAATTGACTTTAAAAATGTTCTTCCAAACTATTGCTACGAATCTTTCAAAACTTTGCCAGCATTAAATGACTCACCTCGGTTGATATGCCGTTAAACAAAACAAATAAACAAACAAATTATTCTATTCAAATAAAGTCCTATTATCGTCCTGCAACACCCTCTGGTTAAAAATGAAACCGTCCAAATTGTTCAAGATGCAATGGAAGAATGTAAATGCAACGTGCCGATAGCCCAGAGGTAGAGTCTCTGACTCTGCGTGCTGGGTTCTTGGTTTCGATTTCTGTCGGAGGGAAATCGTAGGTATACACCGCTGATGAAACTTAATACAGTTGAAACAGCTGTACGGTGTTCCACACGTTGCACGCGTTATTCGCCGAGTTTGCTTTTCATGATTATTTTCAATAATTATCGAATTTTATACGATATACGCATTGTAATTGCCTTCAAAAATATAAACCATAATATACTTTACTTAACAATGCTTCAAAAGCAAATTATACTACCTCAGTCTGTGAATATCTATCTAGCAATATGTCTATCTCTGTTCGTTCATATCTATATATCTATTCATCTATCTTGATTCGTTCATATCTCTCTTATATCTATCTCAGTCTATTCATGGTCAGATTTATTTATCTCTCTCTCTCTCTCTATATATATATATATATATATATATTATATATATATATATATTATAAAGTCGTCATAAGGGTGGCCTAATTTTCGGTAACAAGACAGCGAGGGAGTCTATCCCCTTTTCATTAGCGCTAGACCTAGGAGATTTTTGCGTTTAATGTGGAGCACATCTACCATCAGCTCTTCACTTTACCGCACAGATGCCTGTACTACTTATGCACTGATTGATTATATATATAATATATATATATATATATATATAATATAATATATTATATATATATATATAAGTCTGTTTAATTTATCTCTCTAGGTCTGTTCATGTCTATCTATCTCAGCTTGTCAATCTATCTATCTATTTCTTTCTATATTTGTTTTGGTACATATGAACATGAATAAATTTGCTTATATAACCCTATTATTCTCAGTTAAACTTATTATTTTGCATTAAAAAAAAGTCCTCATCAAACCTGAAGGCTTCTTGAAGTGACTAAGTAAGTATGGAAGTAAAGAATACAATAATTCTATAATCAGGACTAATGGATTTAAGGCCCCATTATTTCTTTTTAGCAAATCTGTGCTTCTTCTTCTTCTTCTTCTTCTTCTTTTCTTCTTCTTCTTCTTCTTCTTCTTCTTCTTTTCTTCTTCTTCTTTTTCTCTTTCTTTCTTTATCTTACTTCTCTCTCTTTTCCTCAATCCACTTCTTCTTCTTCCTCCACCACCCCATTCTTCTTCTTCTTCTTTTTCTTTTCTTCTTCTTCTTCTGCAAATCTTACTTATCTCTCTTCTCCTCTATGCAGTTCTTTTTCTACTTCTTTTCTTCTTTTCCCTTTTTATTCCATTCTTTTCTTCTTCTTCTTCTTTTCTTCTTCTTCTTCTTCTTCTTCTTCTTCTTCTTCTATTAATCTTACTCTTTCTCTTCTCCTCATTCCAGTTCTTTTCTTCTTCTTATTATTATTATATTAGTAGTAGTAGTATTAGTATTATTATATTATTTTTTCCTTTTTATTCTATTCGTCTTCTTTTTCCTCTTCTTCTTCTTCTTCTTCTTCTTCTTCTTCTTCTTCTTCTTCTTCTAATAATCTTACTTCTCTCTCTTCTCATCATTCCAGTTTTTTCTTCTTCTTCTTCTTCTTTCTTCTTCTTCTTCCAGTTCTTCTTCTTCTTCTTCTTCTTCTTCTTCTTCTTCCCCCTCCTCCTCCCCCTCGTCGTTCCGTCGTTCGTCGTCGTGATTTGTGCATTAAGAGTGAAGACATTCTCGGAATTGTAATTCCACATAATACGAACGTAATGACATTTCAAAAGACACCCAAGAAATATTTCGTCCGTCAATCGCTTAATGTGTCCAACTTTAAGACGCACATTTCTAATGACGATGGGATCAAGGATTGTTTCATGCAAATAGATTAACCAGTTAACCCCGCTTCCTCTCTCTCCTCTCTCTCTCTCTCTCTCTCCTCCCTCTCTCTCTTCTCTCTCTCTCTCTCTCTCCCTCTCTCTCTCTCTCTCTTTCTCTCTCTCTTTCTCTCTCTCTCTCTTTCTATCTATCTATCTATCTATCTCTTGATTAACCACTCTAATTATCTGTCTTCAACCCTCTTTCTTTCTTTCTTTCTTTCTTTCACATCCTATCAACATATTTGCAGCTTTGAACTCAAAGAGAGAAACGGGTCGTTACTCGAATATAAACTATACTTACTCAGAAAAAATTGTCGTGCTACAGTAACTCATATACAATATATTTGGGGTCTGCATTTATGATGTTACGGTCACACACACACACATACACACTGAGACCTTGTTTCAATTCCTACTTGTGCGGAGGGGTTGGTAAATGTAAGGGAGTGGTTTGTTTTGTCGAAGGTTTTGTTATGCCTGTAGGGTGGCAAGAGGTTTAATGTTTTAGGTTTAAAATGTAGCTGGTAGATTTCCCAATCTATGCTACTCAAGCGCTGAGTTGTCGGGAACCGGTATCGAACCAGAAACCTTCTTGGTGCGTGTTCAAGGGGGTTTCCTTTTACGCCATCTTATTTGGTGGTCGTACTGAAAAAGGAATTCAAGGGAAGAAAAGGAAGAGACAAAGATATTTTAGGATTTTAGGCTTATTTCATCTGTCGTAGCCACCACATTGGCAGGAAATATCTTCCTAGCCAGTAGAGTGTCTTGTGTGCTCTGATTAATTCAGAATGGCAGAGAGATTATCTTAGGGTGTCGAAGTGGGTCCTTTTTTCTTACACATGCTTGAAGAGTTTCTTCCGGTGTGAAGACTCATGGAGTTTGTTATTTTTGATTATTTTTTCTATTTTTATTTTATTTTAATCCCCACTGGCCAGCTACATTTTCTGTGTGAGCTGATAATAGAATGTTGTGGTACTGATTCGCTGAACAACAACGTCCATCATTGTAATTATTCCCTGGTCCACTCTGACCCGGAGTAGTAGTATCTGTTAGGGTCCCATCTATGGGACAAATAAATCTGTTTAGAAATTACTTGTATTTGATAGGACTGTGCGCAAAATAAAACCTCTTAAGAAACAATTACACAAAAATGAAAATATAAATGTACAATGAACGCGATTCTCTAAACTCTTCGCATAAAATAACCCTAGATAGATTGACAGGTCATTGTAGGTAGTGCTTAGTTGGATGATCGTGTACGCGAGAAACTGTCTGACACAGTTGACTCACCATTTTTAGAAATACGGGCAAGAATAGGCCGGGTTAGCTCAGTCGGTAGAGCGTTCGGTTAGAAACCACAAGGTTCTTAGTTCGATACCGGTCCTCGCCAACCCAGCGTATGAGTAGCATAGGGATCTGTGCGGTAAAGTAAGGAGCTGATGGTAGGTGTGGCGCTCCACCTCAGATGCTAAAACAATCTCCTTTGTCTAGCGCTATTGAAAAGGGGATAGACTCCCTCGCTGACTGGCTGATACCGACTTTAGGCCGCCCCGTCGACTTTACTTAATGTAATGACATATTTCAAATTAGAAAGACTAAATGATTTGATTTGATTTGTTCTTGTTTGCGGTATATCAACCTCAATGGGTCATTTTAATGCCGACTACGTTTTTGAATGTGGTGCATAATGTTTAATTTTCTAAGGTTTTTTTTTTTTTTTTACATATTTTCTTTTGTGAATGAAACTTTTAGATGTTTTTTGTTACTATTTTTTGTTTCATTTTTTTTGAAGATTTTTAGATTTTGTTGTAGATGTGTGCTTCTTATGTATCCAAGTAGTTTTCTAGGTTATTTGGTAGTTATTGTTTTAGATTTGCTGTTTTGGTAGTATTTTTCGTATTTGTTTTAGTTGCTACATTCTGTTAGTATGTGTTGTTGTTTAGGTTTTTGGCATGGATGCAATATGGGCTGTTCTTTTTGAGGAGGTATGAATGGGTAATGTATGAGTGTCCTATTCTTAGTCGGATAATATTACTTCTTTTTCTGGATTTTGGTTGATTTATTTGAAAAATTATTTGTGGCATTATTCATGTAGTTTGTTGTTTTGGAAATTATTCCAATAATTTTGCCATTTTTGAATAAACCAAATTAAATAAGAACGCATATAAAAAGATTACACTTGTATCTAATTATATTTTAATTGGTTTCTATATATAAAAAAATCATTCATAGGATTGATGTTGATACCTTGGAGAATAAAACAATGATATTATAGATCAATAACACCAAATAATTATTTATTAAACCTGGTATTGTTAAAACTAGTATGCAAAAAGACCACACCATATATTATGAAAATTTTTATTTCTTAGTAATATATAACACACATTGCAGGATCTTAAACGGTGGGGTGTTTTGAGGCAAATTTAACTCAGATGTTCACAGAGACAGCGTTAATAAATAACATTTATTCTATGTATTAATGATTTGCCTATAAATCAAATACTTATTGATAAACTTATGCAATTTCTGGGGGTATTGTGACGTATGCAGTGATATAGTTTCGGTTACAGACAGACAGATACCGGATCCCCATTATGATAAGATGTGACTTCGTATGGAATCTTGATTTAGAATAAAAGAAGAATCTTTATTTTTACAAGTTTCATACTATGACATATTTTTTTAATTGTAATTCCAACCTCCTAAAAACCGCTAGCGTTATTCAGCGTTTGTTTGTTGTTGTTTTGTTTTTTTTTTGAGATGACATCAAGAAATCATTTGAAAGATTGAAAAGTAAAAGCCAAAATGCAAACAATTTGGATTCTGTTGTATTCAACAAAATTTGTTTAAAAAGATGCCTACTCAAATTATATAATATATTATATATATATATATATATATATTTATTATATAGTATATATATATATATATATTATATATTTAATATATGAGGAAAATGGCAATTGAATGAACGACCAGAATAGAGGTAATAAGGTTAAAACAAGGAATGAAAGAACATATATATATATATATATAATAATATATATATATATATATATATATATATTAATTTTTACTTCTAAGCTTTGTCAGTGAGGGAAAAAACTAGATAACTCAGTTTTTTTTAAATAAATTTTTTTTTTTAAATGTAAAAATGAAATGAAATCCGACAATATGAGGAAGAATGAATAAAAAAGAAAGAAAATAGAATGGATAATAAAAGATGAATTTAATCAATATCACTTACACATGTGTTTCGGTCAGTTCATCTGTTGTGAAAATATTCCGTACCAGAGAAGATTCGACCTTCATCAGAGTGAAATTTATTTTGAAGAAAAGCAAAAATTCGTTGGGGAAAAAAAAAATTTTCTCCGTTGTTTCCCAACGAATTTTTATTTTTCATTCAATAAAGTTTCACTCTTGATGAAGGTCGAATCTTCTCTGTGTGCGAAAATTATTTTCACACAGATGAACTGACCGAAACACATGTGTAAGTGATATTGATTAAATTCATCTTTATTTCTATTTTTCTTTTCTTTATTCATTCTTCCTCAATATATATATATATATATATATATATATTATATATATAATGTGTGTGTGTGTGTGTGTTTGTGTGTGTTGTGTGTGTGTGTTGTGTGTGTGTAAAAATGGAAATTGGAAATGAATCCGACAATATGAGGAACAATGAATAAAGAAAAGAAAGAAATAGAATGGATAATAAAAGATGAATTTAATCAATATCACTTACACATGGTGTTCGGTCAGTTATCTGTGTGAAATATTCACACACAGAGAGATTCGACCTTCATCAGAGGGAAAACTTTATTTGAATGAAAAAAAAAATTCGTTGGGGAAAAAAAATTTCTCCGTTGTTTCCCCAACGATTTTTTTTTTTCATTCAAAATAAAATTTCACTCTGATGAAGGTCGTATCTTCTCTGTGTGCGAAATATTTTCACACAGATGAACTGACCGAAACACATGTGTAAGTGATATTGATTAAATTCATCTTTTATTATCCATTCTATTTCTTTCTTTTCTTTATTCATTCTTCCTCATATATATATAAAACGGAAAAATTTAAAATCATCATAAAAACACGAGACCCAATGACGACAAATAGTGATGCCGGTGAATGACGAAAGCAAAATGCAAGAACGATTAAGGGATCACGTAAACACGAACCAAAAGTTTAAAAACTGTCCATTTTTTCAAAATTCAACGTCTCTGACGACGAATAACACCGAAAAAGTGATATTCAGAAACCAATGGTTAGACAGAATTTTCATTTGTATTAGTTAATATGAATAAATAAATAAAATAAATATAATATATATATTATATATATATATATATATATATATATATATATATATATATATATATAATATATATATATATATTATATATTTTCCATATATATATATATTATATATATCAATCCATCAAACCCGTCAATGCATCACGCATCTGTCAATCCACTTTTTCTCAAACATTTGCCTCCTATCTTCGGTTAAACGTAATCTCCTCAGTTTCCTGTCTTGTCATTCTTATTCAAAATAAACCATCAAAGCTATCTATCAAAATTCTCACAACATTTTCTCATTTTTTTCTTTTTTTCTTTACTTTCTCCGAAACTCCTTCTTTTAGAAGCCAATCAGTAACTCTTTCCTTCTCTGGTGATTTCCTTCATTCGTCATTCGTCTTATTCCGTCCTATTCTGATATATTGGTACCCCCCTCTTGTTTGTTCTTCCCTAAATTGTGTCTCTGCCAATTGTACCGACAATAACAGAAATACATCCTTAAAAGAATACACAGTTCCCTCCTCTTCTTCCTCATCCAACATACTTTTATTACTGTCAACAGTCGCTGTACTTAATATTGAGTTTTTGTTATTCTATCTCTTTTTATTTATCCTCTTTCTAGCCCTAACACCTTGTTTTGTGTTGTTATTTTTTTTTTTTGGGGGGGTTTCGTTTTTATGTACTTTGCCTTAGATTTCTTCTTTCTTCTTCTTCTTCTTCTTCTTCTTCGTCTTCTTCTTCTTCTTCCTTTTATGATTTCTTCTTCTTTTTCTTCTTCCTTTTATGTTTTTTTCTTCTTCTTCTTCTTCTTCTTCTTCTTCTTCCTTTCATGATTTCTTCTTCTTTTTCTTCTTCTTTTATGTTTTTTTTCTTCTTCTTCTTCCTTTTATGATTTCTTCTTCTTCTTTTTCTTCTTCCTTTATGTTTTTTTCTTCTTCTTCTTTTCTTCTTCTTCCTCCTCCCGTCCGGTTCATACTTCTTCTTCCTCCACCACCTCATTCTTCTTCTTCTTCTTCTTCTTCTTCTTCTTCTTCTGATTTCTTATTATTATTCCTCTTCCGGCTCATACTTTTTCCTCCACCACCTCATTCTTCTTCTCCTTCTTCTTTTTCTTCTTTTTCTTCTTTCTCTCTATATGTTTTCTCTTTCCTTTCATTATTTCTTCTTCTACTTCTTCTTCTTCCTCCTCCTCCTCCTCCTCTGGTTCATCCTTCTTTTTCCTCCACCACCTCATTCTTCTTCTTCTTTTCTTCTTCCACCACCTCATTCTTCTTCTTCTTCTTCTTCTTCTTCTTCTTCTTCTTCTTCTTCTTCTTCTTCTCGTTTTTCTTCTTCTACCGATCCAATACTCTCTCCTCTCTTCTCTTTCTCAACACCCCCCCCCACACCCTTGTTCTTATTCACGTATATCAACAGTAATAACAACGTTAAAAGCGCTTCTGTTTGGAAAACGTTCGTCCAGCCCTGGCCAGCTCGTTAATGAGATCATCTGTTTCAATAACTGTCCTTCAATTGTTATTAACACAATCGCTGACTTGTCGATCACGTTTACCAACAATTGGATTATCAATTCTATCCCACGCCCAGATTCTCTTCCGAGGCCGGAAAGGGCAGCTGGTTCGACGACTCTAAGTCAACGAAAACGTTACTTCAGCAGCCCCCCCACCCACCCCCGTGTGTGTATGTGTGTGTTTTGTGTGTGTGTGTATGTGTGTTTTGTGTGTGTATGTGTGGTGTGTATGTGTGTGTGAGTGTGTGTGAGTGTATGTGTACTTTGTGTGTGTGTGAGAGAGAGTGTGTGTGTATGTGTATTTTGTGTGAGTGTGTGTATGTGTGTATGTGTGTGTATGTGTGTGTTGTAAGTATGTGTTTTGTGTATGTGTGGTGTGTGTGTCTGTATGTGTGTTGTGTGTGTGTGTGTGTGTATGTTTGTATGTGTGTGTATGTGTATACGTGTGTGTATGTGCATTTTTGTGTGTATGTGTGTATGAGTGTATGTGTATGTGTGTGTGTGTGTGTGTGTGTGTTGTGTGCGTGTGTGCGTGCGAGACGAGCATGTGCTTGTGTGCATATTTGTATATGTGCATTCATGAGTGCGTATATACTAAACTCAGTTTACTTTGCCTCGCTATTTTAACCAAGCAACCGGGATGGAGCAAGAAGATAAGGATGGATGCCTACCCCCTCCCCCCCGGGGCATTAGCGTGAGGGGCTCCGCAAACACAAACAACGCTCGTCCGGAACTTCGACGATAACCACCACCCTCCACCAAAGGAGGACAACCAATCTGGGAGAAGGAAAAGCTCTGATTTCAAAATCTAAAAAGTCTTGTTCAGATTGGTTGATTAATTGATTGATTGATGTTAACGTCACTTCAACGCGTTTAGAGTTTAAAGGTTAGGGAATCGCGTTCATATTTACATTTTGGGGTGGTTGTTTCTGAATAGGAATAAATACTTTAAACCATATAAAAAAGTAAAGTCGTCGGGGCGGCCTAATGTCGGTATCAGCCAGACAGCGAGGGAGTCTATCCTCTTTTCACTAGCACTAGACCAAGGAGATTGTTTTAGTATCTGAGGTGGAGCCCCACAGGTACCATCAGCTCCTCACTTTACCGCACAGATCCCTGCTCTACTCATTCATACGCTGAGTTGGCGAGGGCCGGTATCGAACCAAGAACCTTGTGATTCCTAGCCGAACACTCTACCGACTTAGCTAAGCCATATAATTATGTACAAATTATTAGTACTATCAAGAACATGCGGCCTCCGGGCGTAAGTATTTAAGTTTTACTGTGATGAAGTGTATTAAATTAGAAAGACTAACAAAATTAAATAAGAATGCATACAAAAAGATTACACTTATTTTGATTATATTTTAATTGGTTTCTATATAACATTATTCGGCGGACCTGAATTTTCAGAACACCCCCCCCCCCCATCTAAAATTTTCGTTTTTTAATTTTTTTTTCAACGGATTATTATCGATTGCACACCAATCTATCCGATTGTAAAAAAAAAAAAAAAATTTTAAGTTATTTATTTTTTGAGTTTTCAAGGGTGCTCAGTTCCCCGTATAAGTTTATCGTAAACCGATCCCCCATATCGGAACCGCTGAAAAAAAATTTTCTTTGTAATTTCTTTTCTTTTTCTTCAATGGATTATTATCGTTTACATACCAATTAATTGTAAAAAAAAAAATCTTAAAAGTTCTTTATTTTTCGAGTTTTCAGGGGTGCTCATTTCCCCGTATAAGTTTATAGTAAATCGATCAAGAACAAAAACAAATTAAAAACAAAAATTTTAGATGGGGGGGGGGGTCTGAAAGTTCAGGTCCGCCAATTGGATTCATTTCAATATGCTGGAGAATAAAACAATAATGTCAGAGATCATAACACCAAGTAATTATTTATTAAACACGGTTTTGTTAAAACCAGTATGTAAATTAACCACACCATATATTATAATAACCTTTATTTCTTAGTGATATATAAGACACATTGCAAGACTTTAAATGCACCAATAACATGTGCTGTTTTAAAGCAAAGCTAACTCAGATTTTCATAGAGACATTGTAAATGATTAATGATTTTGATTATAAATATAATACTCATTGAAAAACTTACGCAATTCCTGAGGGTATTGTCACGTAAGCAGTGGTGCAGTTTCAGTTACAGACAGACAGACTCCGAATCTGCATCATAATAAGATTTGATAGGAATATTTTAAACCAAACAACTACATGCATGGTATTTCATTAGATAAAAATACTTGATATCTTATAACTGAAATTCTTATTGACGTAAAAAAGGAGCAATTAACAAAAATACAATGGAACACTGAAAATATATTTATGATTACAATCAAACATTTAGAAATTAATGAAATTTCGGCATTAAATAACTCAGAAGGGGTTGATGTGCCGTTAAATAAACCAAACCAACTGTAAATATTAATTATTGTGATGAAACATTTAAAAAATAATAAAATTTCGGCAGTAAATAACCCATAAGTATTTGATATGCCGTTAAACAAATCAGCCAAACTAAATATAAAGAGTAATGATTATAGTCAGATTTATAGAACTGACTCAAATTTCGGCATTAAATAACCCATATGGAATCGATATGCCGTTAAACAAATAAATCAAACTGTTGGATTATTTGGTAATATAACCCTTGCTACAATACACCACTTAAATTTATAGACTAAGCAAAGTCACGTAGTTTAAACCTCAGCCAATCAACAGCCCGAATGCGTGGCTGGTTGACTACTTAATCACTGATACCGAGAGACGTCCATTTGCAATCATTGACGAAGGACTTTCAATACTGAGGAGCACCAAGGAACAACCAAAGTATTCTTTACCAAGGATTTCCCCTGGACAAGCGCTCTTGATTGAGGCTTAAAGGATGGCCCATAAAATCGTAACACAAACTGAATAGTTCAAATTTCGGCATTAAATAACCCATAAGAAAATTCCGTTAAATAAACTAAACCAAACTAAATCAACCCAACTCGGCTCACTGATTCCATTTTTCGTGTCTGTAACCGTTACGTTGGCGATCCGCATCACTAAAGGAGAAAATTAGGATGCAAAATAAGGATTCTATTAAATGTCAATTATACTACTGCACGAGGCAGTTTCCTTTTTGCAATTTAAACAGTCAAATCTGGTTACTAGATGTGCGAAAGATACATTATATATATATATATATATATATATATATATATATATATATATATATATATATATATAATTAATGTTGATATTATGATTTCACACTCATAACTTCAAGTTTCTTGGTAGTCCAATCATCAGATGAGAAGTGGTTGAGATGTCAAAAACCAGTCGATATATATATATATATCTCCTCACGTCAGGAGGGAGGAGGTCAGGAGGATGGACAAAGGCCGCATCCCCAAATACCTACTGTATGGTGAACTAGTGGAGGGTACCCGACCGGCAGGGAGACCACGCCTACGCTTCAAAGATGTCTGCAAGAGAGACATGAAGGCATGCCACATAGACATAAACACGTGGGAGGCTTGTGCAGAAGACCGTGCGACCTGGCGCCTCCTCGTCAAACAAGGAACAAAAAGAAGTGAAAAAGAGAGGAGAAAAGCTGCCACAGAAAAGAGAGCTAAAAGAAAGGAGAAACAACAGCAACCCTAACACCTACAGAAAGCATCACCTTTTGTTTGTACCCACTGCACCAGAGAATGCCATTCAAGGATGTTCACTACGCCATCTAAAATAGACAGAAGGTTGACAACCATACATATACATAAATATATATATATATATATATATATATATATATATATATATATATATATATGGTGATTGACACTTCTTCACAGAATAAGGCCATTTCTACAAGTTCGGCTGTGAGCGCGCAGTGCCCAGGCGTTCAGCTTTGTTTTCATTCACTGTCATACATATGAACCTCTTCCCCGGTTTCCTCTCGTATGCGACCGTACGTGACTGAGAAACCCAGCCTTTGACAGGCAGGCCCTGTCACACGCGTCACATATATAGTCCGGCTTAAATGTAGGAAATGTGTCCATGACGTTCGTCATGTGCCATTTGCGAAGAGACCACTTCAGGATGGAGTGTTCCAGCCGTTTTACCTTAAACCCCTTGCAGCTATCATAGACAAGTTTTTCCATACTGCACGATTCGTAGCTATTCCCTCCCACTCATGAACGTTTATGTTGATAGTTCCGAGTTCAGTACAAAACTGGAGAAGATGGGGTCCATTTTTATTCATGTCTCCCAGTCCATACTTATCTAGAGCCGCCTAGGTTCCGTAATCCTGTCCCACTGGCGTTAAAATCGCCAAGCAGTAGGATTTTATCAGCTTTTGCGATAGATGTTATGACTGACCTAAGACTCTGGTAGAAGGTCAGAATTACCTCTTTGTCGCTATCAAGAGTGGGAGCATAGGCTGAGATAGCAGTCATAAAGCAGTTGCCTGGTAATGAGGCCCGAAAGTGCATGATCCTGTCATGTGTGGCTGCTCGATATGTTTGGCCAGTTCTGTTCGAATTGCAAAGTCCACTCCGCCATCCCGCCTTTCTCCGATTGGCCTACCTTTCCAGAAGAAAGTGTACCCAGCCCCCACCTCTGTCAGTTGATCCTCATCACTGAAGCGGACTTCTGAGAGTGCCGCGATATCTACCCCGTATCGAGACAGTTCCTTTGCCACGATACCAGTTTGTCGTTCAGGGTTTCCTGATCCCGCGAGGTCCAGGAGTGTCCGAACATTCCAGGTGGCTATTGTAAGCCTAGGTTTTTTTGTTGTAGTATTTTGTTTTCATCCTCCTATATGAACGGGCATTTGTTTAGGTCACCACCTCTAGACCCCTCCCAAATGTCTGGGTGATCAGTGCTACCCAAGAGGCTGTTCAGTCACACACGACCTTGCCAAGACTCGTTTCTGTTCGATCAACGATGCAGCGAAGTTAGATGGGCCATGAGCCGCGTCACATGCAGATTCACAGCTATGTGCTTCTAACGTGTCAAGCCCGCACACGTCACCATTCCTCCACCGCCGTGGGACTTATAGAAATATCTGCACATGTTGACATTTTATGTGCTTATGCGACATATACCACATGCTCTCCTTCCCCAGAAACCAGTATCAGTGACAAGCCGAGGCAAGATGACTGAGAAGCTTTGGGTAACGCAGGTAAATGATCTGACGAGATCTACGGGTCCACCACACCGTAAAAAATCTAAGTTTTAACTTAGTATAAGTTCACAGGTACCATTTTAGATTATCGAAAAGCAAAATCAGTAAGCAAATGCAAATTAAAGTTTTTCAATGAAACTGGAGTTAATATTTAACAGTAACAATAGGGTAAAAATAAAAAAAAATTCTACACAGCAGAAATTTTAATGTAAAATATGACTTATCTGAACGCGTCTTCAGTTTTAAATAATATTTACCGTTTTGACAAATTCACAGTGCCTGACTGGCACATTTTTGGGTTATATATATATATATATATATATATATATATATATATATATATATATATTATATGGTGATTGCCGCTTCTTCACAGAATAAGGCCATTTCTTCAAGTAGTTCAGTTGTGAGCAGTTGTGAGCACGCAGATGGCCCACGGATCCAGCTTGTTTTTTATGTACCCTGTCATACATATGAAACCCTCGACATACATGCCCTGCCACAAATGTCAGATTCAATGTAGGAAATATTTCTATAGCGTCCGTCATGTGTTGCTTCAGGATGGAGGGCTCGAGTCACCTTTCCTCAAACTTCTTACAGCTACCATCGGCCTGTCTTTCCATGAGGATGCCCACCCCCTTCTCTCAATTGGTCCTTATCGCTGAAACTGACTTCCGCAAGGGTCCCATATCGAGATGCTCCCCTGTCACGATACCAGTACGTAGTTTATATATATATATATATATATATATATATATATATATATAATATATATATATATGGTGATTAATAATAACGAGATATTGTCTTTGTCACTTCGTTTACTCTTTCTCAATTTCTTGTGTTTTTGTATTCTTTCCAACTGCTTACGTCATTTCCTTGTTTGAAGGAGTTTCGCCTCTCATTCTCACCATTTTTTTTTCATTTATTTAAATGTCTTCCCTCTCTTTACCTTCGTTTCTATCTTTCTCTTCTCTTCTTTCCTTCTCTTTAAAAAAATATTGGCCTTTCTATCCTTTGTCTTTATTTAAATGTTCTCTCTCTCTCTCTCTCTCTCTCTCTCTCTCTCTCTCTCTCTCTCGCATCTTTACTTCTCTTTTCTAAAATATTGGCCCACCCACCCTCTCTCTCTCTCTCTCTCTCTCACCTCCACACACACAACACACACACACACACACTATCCTTTGTATTTATTTAAATGTTCTCTCTCTATATATATATATCTCTCATCTTTCGTTCACTTTTTTGAAATATTGGCCCACCAACACTCTCCTCTCTCTCTCTCTCTCTCTCTCTCTCTCTCTCTCTCTCTCGCTCTCTCGCTCTCATCTTTCCTTCTCTGTTTTAAAATATTGGCCCACTCACACACACTCTCTCTCTCTCTCTTTCTCTCTTTCTCTCTGCACTCGCTTTCTCTCTCTCATCTTTCCTTTTCTTATTTAAATATTGGCCCCCACCCACCCCTCTTCTCTCTCTCTCTCTCTCTCTCTCTCTCTCACTTTCTCTTTTTCTCTCTCTCTCTCTCTCTCCTCTCTCTCTCTCTCTCTCTCTCTCTCTCTCTCTCTCTCTCTTCGCTTTCTTTCGCCCTCGTACTTTTTGTCTTTTCTCTCTGTTTTTTCCTTTTTCTCCTTCCTTTCTCTTTTCTCCCCTCTCTTTCCTCCCCTTCTCTACCCTCACCACTCTCGATTTCACCCTCTCCCTTTTTCTCCTCTTTCTCTCCTTTCCTTTCACTTCGTCCCCCATCTCTCTCCTCTCTCTCTCTCTCTCTCTCTCTCTCTCTCTCTCTCTCTCTCTCTCTCTCTCTCTCTAATGTCTTACACTCAATATCCATTCTGAATAGAAAACTGTAACGTTACATGTTCACCTTCTAATTCAATAGCACAGCTTAATATTTGGCTTAAACCCCTTCGACTATCACAAAAGAGATTTGAACAGTCGGCTGCCTCATAAAATATTGTGCCATAAAAAAAAAGCTCCAATCCCCGGGAAAAGAATCCATAATGAATTTAAAAAGACATTCAACGGACAACATCGATAAATAGTCAGAAAATATGGAGGTGGACAAAAAATGCAAATAGTAAAGACAAGCGTGTAGCGAGGAACAAGAAACAGAATTCTGTTGTTTTTTTTTTACCCGGAACAATAGTAATAGGGGACAGAAGGAAAATAAACACATTGATTGTTTGTTATTGATATTAATCACCGGCAAATTATTCGCAAAGCTCCCTATTTTACGGCTCATTTGCTTTACATTGTGACAACAGTAGCAATAAAGTGTCAAATTTAACTTGCTTAACGCTAGCTAACAGGATTGACGCTCTTCTTAGATATTAAATACTAGCTGAGGCACACGCTTACGTAGGATAAGATGTCAAGAGTTTGAGAGATAGACAAAAGGAGACTGACACTGACCTTTTTTCTTATTAGTATTATTTAGATTATTCGGACTGTTGTCCTCATCTTTATTGTTATATGCACAACGTTTCGACGAGTGTGCGCTCCGGCCTTCTTCGGGTGTTTTGTATCGAACTCGGCAACTTTATTGTCGGACACGGGAGCTTTCATGTCGTAATCGGGAGCCTTCACAGAACTTCGAACCAAACCCTTTATTGAATCGGCTTTATGATATGGCTAAAAGAATTGACTCTCTTATTAGATATTAAATACTAGCTGAAGCACGCACTCACTACACTTATAAATGATCAGTGAGGCGAGATAAGTATATATATATATATATATATATATATATATATATATATATAATAGTTGAATGAAGTGTCAAATAAAAGTTTTAGCTTTTTATTCATTTATTTGGGAACGATATTACTACCAATGGTTTCCTGCTAAAAGCATTCATCAGGTAAACGAAATGTTTTTTTTTTTAATGACAGAAATGGTGTAAATGGTCAAATGTGTGCGTTTTTTAACATCACAGCCTTCACGCATTTCCACGTGCACGCGCATGACATCATACATATACGCAGAAACAAAAATACGCACACGTACAAACAAAAAGAGCATTCGACATCACATAAACACACAAACATGCAACACGAGAATACAGTTTAAAAACGCACACATTTGACCATTTATACCATTTCTGTCATTTAAAAAAAAACTATTTCGTTTGCCTGATGAATGCTTTTAGCAGGAAACCATTGGTAGTAATATCGTTCCCAAATAAATGAATAAAAGCTAAAACTTTTATTTGTCACTTCATTCAACTATCAACGCTCTATCACAGATATTGAGCACTCTTCTAATAACACTGTACTATTACTATTACTTTTTCTAGTATACTAGTGCCAACCATACACATTAATATATATAATATATATATATATATATATATATATATATATATACATATATATATATATATAAGGTGTGTCAAAAAAGTATCGAGATTTTTTGTACTTTTTGACACACCTTGTATTCTGAAAAAAATTAACGTTTCGTTCATTTTTATCTTGGTAAATACACCTTCAATCTCGATACTTTTATGACATACCTTATATATATATATATTATATATATATATATATATACATATATATATATATGAGGGTAAGTAAACAAACAAATGTGTCTATTTTTATATGGCTTTAAGCCGACAATTTTTGGAGGATATGTGTTTAATTGAAGTCATACCTAATTTTGAAAATTAATTAGTTAATAATTAATGAATTTAGGCGGGCATATATGTTCAAATGTAAGGCTAAACAAATCGAGAACATGTCAATTCCTGAATGTACATTTCGACCTATTATGTCTCATCAGCAAGGTTATAGACATGGGAGACTGCTCCGTGTGTGACTCGAAACCTCGACTGTCAAGCTGACAGGTGAAGCCTCTAACCGTTACACTAGCTGGCCATTCCCAGATTCTTCGTTTGTTTTTAAATATATATGTGTGTGTATGGGTGTGTGGGTGTGTGTGCGTGTTTGAGTGTGTACACACACACACACACACACACACACATATATATATATATACAGAGCGTGAGAGATTCTTGTCGAAATAATAAGAGTATAATAATTGTAGCAGTTATACGGTATGTGCGAGGACAAGTGTGTAAATTGTAGTTTCACGCAGGGGAGACGACAATCGTTGCACACACCGAGACATACACACACAATTAGTATATATATGTGTGTGAAAAGTCATTCGAAAATGTACATATATATATATATATATGTGTGTGTGTGTGTGTGTGTGTGTGTGCATTTGCTTCTAGTAGCTCGCCTATATATTTTCATAAACAAAGGTGAACAAAAAAATGTACCGAGAAAAGCACGCTCCTTTCTAAAACAATAAGGAAATTCTCCACACACCTGCCTACCTTACCTGCACACACACACTCACACACACACACTACCTCCTGCACCCATCTCTCTCTATCTCTCTATCTCTCTCTTTCTATCTATCTATCTCTATCTATCTATCTATCTATCTATATCTTCTCCTATACCCTACTCAATAGACATCCACACGCCAATACATAGAAGCACACTCTCCTACAATATACTTAATAGACTTCCCTCCCTTCCTCCCTCCCTCCCCCTTTCTCTCTCTATATATCTTTCTCTTTCTTTCTCTCTCTCTCTCTCTCACACACACACACACACACACACACACATACACACACATGCACATGCACATTGCAACAAACACACCTGCCAACCTTCCTTACACACACCTATGTGTGTGTACCTCTTAATCCGCTTCTGCATCGGGCAGAGATAAAAGTGAGAGGGAAATGAGAGAGAGAGAGAGAGAGAGAGAGAGAGAGGGAGAGAGAGAAGAGAGAGAGAAGAAGAAGAAGAAGAAAAAGAAAAAAAGAGAAGAAGAAGAAGAAGAAGAAGAAGAAGAAGAAGAAGAAAGAGAAAGAGCCCTAAGATGCTGCGCGCCTTATTATAGATTAGTTTACCTGGATTTAGAAATACACGTGTCTAAGGTCACCGTATCTAATTAACCAGGACGTGTAAACTTGAGACGTTTGGAAGCCGAAGAGTTGAATAGATCGGCACACAGACACTGTTTGAATTTGTCAGTTGCCATGTTTTCTTTTCACAAATTCTATGGTTGAATCACGACAAAGCCGTTAACTTACAAGATATGTTTCGTTTTGTTTTATTTGTTTGTTTTTGTGGGTTTTTATTTTGTTTTGTTTTTTGGGGGAGGGTTTTTATTTCTTTCTTCTTTTTTTTTTTTTTTGCTTTGTTTTTTGGGGTTTTTTGGTTTTTTTTGGAGGGGTTGTCTTTTTTTGGTGGATGGGGGGTGTCTAATCGTTATGACAGCAGTTCAGATAATTCTTAAAACAACAAGCGAGTTACAACCAACGTGAGACCCGTGGTAGTGCCGCGTTTCTTTTCTGAAATGCTGTCCTTTAGAGAAAACCTGTTGGAGTAGAAAAAAAGACCATCCTTAAAAATCGCTAAACAGGTAGGGGGAACTGGTCTACTGCTTTACCTGTGCGTATGTTAATATCGCTTTCAGTAGATGAGATATTACTACCGAGGTATGCGAACTCGTCAACTAATTTTAGAGGATGGCCATTGAATGATTTTGCAAAGATCAGTGATGAATCTAATTACATAGGAAATTATTTTCTACTTCTTCTTTAGCCAAAATCTTTTTATACAACTCACTCAAAGCCCTCAAAATCCAATCATCTATCAATTTGTTTTCTAATAAAAAAAACTACCTCCATAGACATACAAGGTGTGTCAAAAAAGTGTCATGATTCTTTGTACTTTTTGACACACCTTGTATTCTGAAAAATAACGTCCCATTCATTAATTTTTTTTCAGAATACAAGGTGTGTCAAAAAAGTAGCAATTTAAAGTTGTATTTATCAAGCTAGAAATAAATAATGAATGGAACGTTATTTTTTTTTTTTTTCAAATACAAGGTTTGTCAAAAAGTGTCATGATTCTTTTACTTTTTGACACACCTTGTATTCTGAAATAACGTTCCATTCATTTTATTTCTAGCTTGATAAATACAACTTTAAATTGCTACTTTTTTGACACACCTTGTATTCAGAAAAATAACGTCCCATTCATTAATTTTTTTTTCAGAATACAAGGTGTGTCAAAGAAGTAGCAATTTAAAGCTGTATTTACCAAGCTATAAATGAATAATGAATGGAACGTTATTTTTTTCCGAATACAAGGTGTGTTAAAAAATAGTCATGATTCTTTGTACTTTTTGACACACCTTGTGTTCTGAAAAATAACGTTCCATTCATTAATTTATTTCCAGAATACAAGGTGTGTCAAAAAAGTAGCAAGTTAAAGCTGTATTTACCAAGCTAGAAATGAATAATGAATGGAACGTTATTTTTTTCCGAATACAATGTGTGTCAAAAAAGTGTCATGATTCTTTGTACTATATGACACACCTTGTGTTCTAAAAATAACGTTCCATTCATTAATTTTTTTCAGAATACAAGGTGTGTCAAAAAAGTAGCAATTTAAAGCTGTATTTACCAAGCTAGAAATGAATAATGAATGGAACGTTATTTTTTCCGAATACAAGGTGTGTCAAAAAAGTGTCATGATTCTTTGTAATTCTTGACACACCTTGTGTTCTGAAAAATAACGTCTCATTCATTTTTTTTTTTTTTTTCAGAATACAAGGTGCGTCAAAGAAGTACCAAGTTTAATACAAAGTATTTAGCAAGCTAGAAATGGAGAATGAATGAAACGTTATTTTTCTCAGAATACAAGGTGTGTCAAAAAGTTCAACAAATCTCGATACTTTTTGAACTTGAACTTAGAGAAAAAGCTAGACGGAAGCTACACAATGATGCTGTGCGCTTTTTTGAGCGAATCTTTGAAGCAAGAAAGCAGCTGTACGGCCACTTGCCCCCTATCTCACAAACCATCTGAATAAGACGAACAAGACATGCTGGATACTGCTGGAGAAGCAATGGCGAACTCATAAGTGACGTTCTCCTGTGGATACCTACACATGGACACACCAATACCGGCTGACTAGCAAAAACCTTGATCAATCATTTCTGTACGATCGGGCCGAAGATCGATAGGGACGGCTGGAAAGTGAGTGTCATAGATACCCATGCTGCCAGTACGATATGATATTTAAATCGGTCTACAAAGGATGAATGTTCTAGTTTGCATTTATAAATCCCTCTGTAATGAACGCTTATAATGAAGGGCCGGTTTAGCTCAGTCGGTAGAGCGTTCGACTAGGAACCACAAGGCTCCTGGTTCGATACCGGTCCTCGCCAACTCAGTGTATGAGTAGCACAGGGACCTGTGCGGTAAAGTGAGGAGCTGATGGTAGGTGTGGCGCTTCACCTCAGACGCTAAAATAATCTCCTTGGTCTAGCGCTATTGAAAAGGGGATAAACTCCCTCGCTGTATGGCTGATAGCAACATTAGGCTGCCCCGATGATTTTACTTACTTTACTTTTAATTATATATTGTATACACACATCTTGAGTATACAATGGAGAGAGAGAGACAAAGACAGAGATAATAGATAAATATAAAAATTATTTCATTCTGTAGTTCGTTGCATCGGCAAACTCAACTAAATGACAAATCTTCATGTCAATCAATACGCATTTTCTGTCCGGGATTTTGTGGTCCACCTGGATTTCTAAAGAAGCAGATAATTCCAGGTGTCTCGTTCTTTAGAACAAAATTCTGATTTGTTGGATTTTACGGCAAATCAACACTTGTTGGGTTATTTTTGTTACATAATTCATGGGCAGCCTATGACTTACGTAAGCAGTGTAGTTAGAAGTTCGGAAAATTAAAATAACGGGGGTTAAGGGGAAAATTATTGTCAGCCGTTATAGCTATGATTAGCATGTGATAACCCTTACCTGACCTCCGAAACACGCCAATAGATAGCGACCGAAACTACGTCACTGGTTATGTCACAATACCCTCAGGAATTGCGTATGTTTATCAATGAGTATTTAATTCAGTCAAAATAATTAATACATAGAATAGATCTTATTTATTAACGATGTCTCTATGAAAATCTGAGTTAGATCTGCCTCAAAACAGCCGAGGTTATTAGTACGTTTATAATCCTGCAATTTGTGTTATATATCACTAAGAAATAAAGGTTTACATAATATATGGTTTGGTTAATTTGGATACTGGTTTTAACAAAACCGGGTTTAATAAATAATTACTTGGTTTTATTGATCTCTAATATTATTGTTTTATTCTCCAATTTATTAAAATAAAACCTGTGAATGATTTCATATAAAAACCATTTAAAATATAATTAGAATAAGCGTAATCTTTTTATATGTATTCTTATTTAATTTCGTTAGTCCTTCTATTTTAATACATCTCATTGCAGTAAAACCTTTTCCGGTTGGCGCCGGGGTCCGGCGAGCTTCGGCCGCTGGACTTGTCGAGAGTTTAATAATAGCGTCGATCCCAGGGGGCTATCCCCCCCCCCCCCAGGCAACGATGCAATTTTTGTTCTTTTCCACCCATGAGCTTCGGCTTGTGATTGGGCCCACGTTAAAATGAGGCCTTGTGCCAATCCATACAAGTGGGGTATGAGACAAATATCCTCATTGCAGTAAAGCCTAAATACTTACGTTTGGAGGGAGTATATTCTTGCTTAGTAATAAAAAGGTTCTTTTGTGAATAAGAATAAATATGAAGGGGAAATGCCGACGAAAACAATGTTTGATATTTTAAAACGGTAAAGAATAATATTGCAAACAATAATTTATGGTAAAAGGAAAGAACAAAATAAAATACAAAGACTCAAAAAAACTGGATTCAATTTTCCCGCCAAGGCTGAGATATTACCGCCATTTTTCTTTTCAAAATACCAGATTTTCTTTCTTTTCTTTTAGTTACTTTTTTTTTTTATTTACCGATTTTGTTTTTCTTTTTTCTTTTCTTTTTCTTTTTTACTCTCTTTGGACCAACAAATACAATTACCTGGTCTTTCAAGTCACATTCGAATTATTTACATATCCTCAGTGACTTGTTGCAAGCAGGTGTGGCAGGCTACAGGTGGCATCGGTGGAGCGTCTGCACAAAGGGGAGCATGAAAGGGCCGGTCGGGTGGAGCAAAAGGTGGGTAAAAGAAAGGATCAATTGAATTAGAGTTGAATTGTCTGATTCGTGTTGGGTGTGGACAATTGGCCTCACCCTGACATGCGGACTTGAAGATAAACATCCGACTAATTTGGCTGTAGCCAAATCAAAAACAAAGTATCGAATTGTTTTCACACTGGACAAAGCGTGGACAGAATATTTAATATATAAACTACATGTGGAAGCGCGTGGTGTAACGGTTAAAGTAAGGGGAAATGGACTCGTCGCCCCGAGTTCAAATCCTGGATGTGGTAATTGCATTTCACTTAGCGCTAATACCATTGGAAAAGGTAATGAAATCGACTATTCCTCCAGCTATGTATAAAATAGTAGGGCAGACTGGGTTCTTTAACCTTGGTTAGGCAACCGGTTCTAAAAGGAAAACTCTGAATTCAAACCTGTTGAACTCCGCTTGTTGAAATTGACCTTGTGTCACATCCTGATCGTGCAGGAGGGTTGGTAAATATATATATATAACTAAATAGTAGGGCAGACTGGGTTCTCTAACTTTGGTTAGGCAACCGGTCTAAAAGGAAAACTCTGAATTCAAACCTGTTGAACTCCGCTGTTGAAATTGACCTTATATCACATCCTGATCGTGCGGAGGGGTTGGTATATATATATATATATATATATAAACTACATATAAAACCATACAGGCGCGTTGTGTAATGGTTATCGTCACAAGAATATGGACACGTGAGACGAGTTCAAATCCTGGACGAGGCTGTTTACATTTCACGTAGCGAATAATATTACCTTCGTAAGATGATATAATAGCTATATCTCTGCAATCAATTCCTTTGTATAAAATGGTCTATCTATGCATATATAAAGAGCGGTTTGTGTGTATGTATGTATGCATGCATGTGCATATGTATGTCAGGGGAAAACTACGCAAATACACATTCACTACCACCAGTCCATATTAACGCAAGGTCCTTTTACATGGTGATTTTTCAATGGGGCATCCAGCGAGGATCCAACTCGCTATTCAGTAATGGTGGATCTGCTAGACTAACTTTTTAAACTCCCCTCTACCCAGGCGACACCGGGTAGCCGCTTCTAGTAAAATGAAAAGTAATAAAAACATTGTAGCTCAAACCTACTACAAAAAAGGTTAATTAATATAATGATTAAACTGATAATATTAAAATACCTTAAACCCGACTGTTGTAAGTAACTTTTTTTTATTTAGTATAAAAAATACATGTGGGAAAATGTGGAGTTCTCAGCTCAGAAATCAGAACCGGCAAAGCGTGTTCGAATTCCCGTTAAGACTGCTTATATCAGTTTTCACTCTAATTCCCATGAGAAATACAGGAACCCAATTTGCGCTCGGTCCCGTCGTCGGTCATCTTGAGCCGGCCGGTGCAACAAGGGTAGACTGAAAGAAGAAACAGGATATTAATTCATGAGCAATTTCCTCATAACTATATTTAGCTTACCTGCCAATGAAATAGCAGAATTTTTTTTTACTTTTTTTTTTTTTTTTTTCTAATTATTTTTTTTTTTAATTATTTTTTTTTTTTTGTATCAGTTAATTATCCCCTAAATTAAAAATGCTGGGTTGGTGCATAATTATTGCGAATTTTTTTCAACAAATTTTTTCAGCAAAAAAAATAACAATTGGTGGTTTATTTAATTTGTTTCATAAAGCTAATCTTTTCAGAATGCGTATCGAAAATTATAGGCACATTCGTCATACAAGGTGTGTCAAAAAAGTAAAGAGATTTTTTGTAAATTTCTAATATTTAAATTTTTAACAGGATGGCTATTTATTAGCACCCCACTATTCTGCATTAGTACTAATGCATAATAGCGCGCAATAGATAACATCATTAAAATCGCATTTTACGTTTAAATAGCATTAGATGTCGGAAACTCCCGAAGTAGCCTAACACTAACACTAACCCTAATCCTAACACTGACCCTAATCCTAACCCTAACCCTAACTCTAACCCTAACACTGACCCTAGCGTCTCAAAGGTTTCGGGTATTTCCGAGAAAATGAAGGAAATGTAATGCCTTTTATGTGTAAAAACTAAGTAAAGCAAAGCTGACGGAGTGGCCCATTGTCGGTATCAGCCAGACAGCGAGGGAGCCAATCATCTCTTCGCTAGCGCTAGAACAGGGAGATTATATTTTCTTAGGTGGAGCGCCACCCCTACCTTCAGCTTCCCACTTTACCGCACAGTTCAGATTACTCAATCTGTATTATTCATACGCAGAGTTGGCGGGGACTGGTATCGAACCTGGAACCTTGCGATTCCTAGGCGGGTGCTCTACCGACTGAGCTAAACCATAATACGTAATCTAATGATATTATCTCTTGCGCGCTATTGTGCATTAGTACCGAATTGATAAAAGCTGTCGAGTACATTTAACTAGAAGAAATTATTGCAGTTCATGTCATTATAAACTATTAGAGATGCCAACCGGGAGAAGACGCTGCCATTTACGATTAAAATCAAGATATCTTAACATTTTGAAATAGAATTAAAGATATAAAACATATTGAGTTTGAGATTGGTTTTGGTTTACGGCATATCAACCTCGGTGGGTCATTTAATGCCGATAAAGTTTTGAAATAAATCAATTCTTAATGGATAATACAATTCTTTTATAAATACATTTTTCTATTTAACCCATAGATGGGACCCTAACAGGTACTACCACTCCGGGTCAGAGTGGACCAGGGAGCAATGGTGATGAACGGGTGCTCCACATTCCCCAAACCTCCAAAACTGGAACCTTACCATCAGATAGAGTTTAACGTCATTCCCAGGACATGTAGACCCGGAGCCATCGCCTTCTAGCACTCATATGATAAAAAGGGATTGGGGCTTGCCATAAGGGCAATAAGGTTTGGAAAATCATATAGGTGCTAGGGCTTGACGTGGCCAGCCGCCCGTCTAGCCTAAGTAAGGTTCTAAGTGGAATATTGCATGGCATGGACTGCTCATCCACCAAAACTCCATCTTACCCCTCTGCAGAGGTGCAGTCGGTGCATTCTAATGCCCCAGGTGACAGGGCGGTTTGAAATAGAATTAAAGATATAAAACATATTGAACCCATGAAATAGAAGTTTATAGTAAGAATAAAGTAGAATACATTATTTGAGTACTAATGCAGAATAGCACGCAATAGATAATATCATTAGATTATGTATTAAAAGCATTACATTTCATTACATGGTATAAATGCAGAATAGTACGTAAGTGATGATATTAGATCACGTATGAAAAATAATTTTCATTACACGCCACGGAAATACCCGAAAACTTTGAGACGCTAAGGTTAGTGTAAGGGTAAGGGTTAGTATTAGGATTAGGGTTAGTCTAAGGGTTAGAGTTAGGCAACTTCAGGAGTTTCTATAATCTAATGTTATGTAGGAAGTGCGTGGTGTAATGGTTAAAGTCATGGGAAATGGACACGTCGCCCCGAGTTCAAATCCTGGACGTGGTAATTGCATTTCACTTAGCGCTAATATCCTTGGGAAAGGTATGAATCCTACTCTCCCTCCAGCTATGGGTGAATAGTAGGGCAGACCGGGCTCTTTAACCTTGGTTAGGCAACCAGTCTAGGAGAAGGAAAACTCTGAATTCAAACCTGTTAAACTCCGCTTAAAAAATTGACTTTGTGTCGCATCCTGCTCGTGCGGAGGGGTTGGTAAATATATATAATCTAATGTTATTTATACGTAAAATACGATTCTAATGATATCTCTTGTGTGCTATTCTGCTTTTGTACTATTATTTGTCTTACTTTGGGAATTATGCGTCCTCAAAGACTTCTCGGTGTTCTTGTGATAATTATTTTGTAGCTGCCTTTTTGGGGCTTCTCTGTGGGTACCCATGTCCCCACCTGTAATTTCAGCAGCATTCTTCATAGTATTTTCTGTCGGAATCTGATTGCACGGCGTGGCGGAAGTGACGTATATGATCTTGGGATTTACCCTATCCTCACAGCCAGCAACAAATGGAACTTCGTTGAATTCTTCTTCCGGGATGATGATGCAGAAATATTTCATCATAAGGTTCACCCAAGATACACGCCTTTCGTTAGCCATTCTTGTTTTGCTGGGTTTATTTTTGGGGTTTTTTCTTTTCTGGTTTTGTTTTTTCTTTTGTTTTGTTTTATTCTTTGTTTTTGTTTTCTTTTGCCAATTAATTTACAAAGATAACTTCAGTAACAGAAATCTCTTGTATAGAGATTTCTTGTATAGAATTTACCAATCTTCTGCGACAGTATGAGTCGTTAGCCTTTGTCTTGAAAGGAGACTATAATTTCAAGAATTCTTCGCAGTCATAAGAGTCTTCAGTGTCACAAAAAAAACCCTTAGCCCTCCAAGCATCCGGTAATCCAAACACGTCGTTCTTTTTTATCAAACAACAGATTCTTAACTATAAGACTTCTCGTTTCTTAAAGAAAAACAGGATTTCTATAAACTATTTTGAAATCTTGTCTGTTCAGAAGAGATTCAACAGAGATAGTGACTTTAGTTTTATAAATACGTTATAATGACGTCGAAATATATGATGTCATAAAAGATTGTGACGTGTAAAAAAGAAAGGAAGCTTATCAACCTCTCTTTCAATGGGGCAAAGTTCGTATTCTGATTAAAACCGATGAATTTTACATAAAATCTCCCTTCATGCAATTCCATTGTCAAATAAAAGAACTCGTCATTGGCATGTCACAATTTATGACGTTAAAGAGAATTTGGATGATTCGGACTATTGTCCTGATCTTTATTGTTATCTGCACAACGTTTCGACCGGAAAGTGAACGTAATAATGCGACTGGAGATTGTGGGGATTAATAAAAGTAAAAATAAATAAGACAAAAGTAAACAAAATTAAATTAAGTAAATAAATAAATAAAAAGACACAAAAATAACCTTCTCCCAGAGGGCTTAGGACAGGAAGAGACCTCCGGACATGCGCAGGAAAAAAACCAAGTCCTTGGCGTCGAAAAGGTCTCTAAGACGCTTGGATTGGAGACTTTGGAGAGGTCACACCTATCGAATTGTTCGGGAAATATATCCCCCCAACGAAATAGTGTGAACCCGATAATAAATGTCTAACTTTAAAGTCATCCCTGTCTCTGTTCCTTTCCTTCTTTTCGGTAAATTCTATTTCAGCTCACCAGCCCACACGAATTAAGTAATACTTTTATTGGGGGATAGGTTACAAGACGAATGAACCAAGACTTATTCCCATAAGATCGAACTCGTTTACTATGATGTCATCCAGCCAACACGCTAGCCACTTGTGACGGAGAACGAGAAAGGAAAAAGAGCAAGACATTGTCTTGCCTGCCTGGATCGAACTCGCGTCCTCCCGCATGCAAAAACAAATGCGTTTTGGGCACTGGACGGACGCGAGGTTCGATTGATGTGCCCGGATGTTTGGCAAATATGCCCATAAAATAACAAGTGAGTCGAGCGCTGGGCAGTCAGCAGCAGCAGAAGCAGTCGACGACGAAGCGCTTTTCAGTAAAGAAATGGATTTTAGTCGAACAGAAACAAAACTAAATAGGAAATGTGATTTTGAACATCTAAAGATTATTTCGACTACGACGACGGATTTTCCAGCTGCTAGACTAAGAATGTGTTGACCAACAGAGGGTCTGACTTGTGAGAAGACGGAGAATTCGCTTGTTTTTGGTTCCCCCTTGGCGGGAGCTTGTTGATTCGAAGGTCTATTTCGCCCCATATATTTCCCCCCTTCTATACCACTTCGCTACGGAGGACTCGATTTAGATATTTTTAAGTTCTTAGATTCCACTCTGTTATTTATTTGGTATCTTTACTCCACTTAAAACGCCGGAAAAGATTAATTCTTTTAAAGACCAATTCCAACCGATAGGTACTCTATATAATTGTAAAAGAATCCCAATATCTGTGTTTCTTCATTAAAACTACCAATTCAAAAGATTATACGCCATTAGTGTGGTGAAACATTTATTCAATTTTTAAAAGAGAATATTTATTTTCTAACGATTTCGAGAGGCTTCGGACCGACATTTTGTCCACCACTTAATAAAAATTGGAACTTAACTCGTAACTACTTAGATTCTAAGCAACACTTCTTAATAGAAGGTTGTTTTGTTTGATACGAATTTAAATAGTATCAGCTTTTTTAATTCTTGAGATACACTCTATCTGTTAGCAAAAGGAAGAAAAAGAATTGTATGCATTCACCCAGACTCTCCGCACAAACAGGATGTGACACAAGGTCAATTTTTAAGCGGTGTTTAACATGTTTCAATTCAGAGTTTTTCTTCTCCTAGACTGTTTGCCATAACAAGTTAAAAAATCTCATCCTTTCCTACAATTTACCCATAGCTAAAGGGGGAATAGTTGGATATATAGCTTGCGTAAGTGTATTAGCGCTATGAGAAATGTGACCAGCCTTGTCCAGGATTGAAATCCTGTTGCCGTATCCATTTCCTACGACGATAACCAATGCATACCAGGCGCCTCTTTGAAAAACAGAATTGTAATTGACATTGGATGATGGTGTGGTGGTATGATGTCCAGTTGGTTGGTTGGTTGGTTGGTTGGTTGTTTGGCTTTACGGCATACCAACCGTTGTTGGGTTATTTTATGCCGAAGACATTTCGCTTTATTCATTCCGTTGGACATTACATTTTTTTTCATACTCGATTTTTAAAAACGTTTGTAATACTCATTTTTATCTATTCAATCCATAGACGGGACCCTAACATGTACTACCATTCTGGGTTAAGGTGGACCTCGGAGTAATGGCGAATAAAGAGTGCCCCATATTTCCCAGAGTTCCAGAATTGGAAATTCACAACTAGATGCAGTTTAACGTCATACCCTGGACACTAAGACCCTCAGCTACCGCTTTCTAGCACATATGATAAAAAGAGTAGAGATTTGCCATAAGAGCAATAGGGTTGGACAATCATATAGGTGCTAGGGTTTTATGTGACCAGCGATTGTTTGGTTGTTTTCTGATAAAGCTTTATTTCACAATCCAGCCCATATCAACCGCCGCGGGGGAATTGCGAAATCCTGAGAGACATCCACTCGCTTGGGGTACCGGCTCGCATCTCAACCTAATTCTCACGCGTCTGTAATGGGCGCGTTTTCAAGGGGTTAAGTAAAAAGGTTATTACCCGTCAATAACTGTCTAGTAACTTTCCACTGGACCCTGTCATTCTGAAACTAACGGACCCTATTCAAATTATTCTAACTACATAAATCATAAGCTGCTTATGAAATTATGTAACATTGGTATGCATTTGATTTTTATCATAAATTATAATGTATAATGGAATCTATGCGGTTGCATAAGCTGATGGCCCTTTTCATATGACTTTCCAGTCACATTCGCAGTTTCAGCTTGGACAATCGAAGGTTGGAAGAAGAACGTAAGATACCAAAGATGAACAGAAGAAAAATAGAAGTAAAAAGAAGAGTATACAACAGTTCGAATACAACTGCATTAAGTACAAATAAGATTAAGGTAATAAGGAGATTATGTTGAAAATAAATTAATTGTTGTCTAAAAGGAAATTTTTTCATTATGAGGCCACAGTCTTGTTGATATGCGAGTGGATAGTTTTTAGTTTTTGGTATTGGAGTAGTGTCCAAAAGTTTTTTTTTAACTACATAGCCTGGGCGGGTTGATATGGAGGATGTCTGTGGCCCAAGCAGCAAATCCCCCATTTCCACACTGCCGCTGTGGTCCAAATGAAGGGTAACAAACCAATGCAGTTTTGGCAACGGCAGTGTCGCAGGAGTTGCTGTGTAGCGCTGAAGTTCAGTGTTATGCCATCTTAGGGACTCCGGCTCCGGATTTGTTTTAGGGGTTTACTCCCCTAGCTTTTCCCCAGGAACATTGGCAGCTATATATATAACACCTAAATAATCAACTATGATTACATGAAATAATCCACTTGTAATAAAATAGAAAGTTATGTCCTATAATTGTAATTAATAATATTATATTCTATATTATTAAAACAAAAAATAATGAAAGTTAAAACAATATGTAGGAATGACAAGACTTTCCGAAAGTCTTGTCATCCCTACATATATTCTTTAAACTAGCAAAATAAAAAAAATCCCTCAGGGCGATGTAAAATTAGATTTTTGAAACATATTGCCTGAGGGGTGGGAGTTAAAAATTCAATGTCAGCGAGTTTGTACCCTAAGTAAGTAAAATCATCAAATTCATTAAAGGATTAAAAAATAAAACAATTTGTAAAACAAACTATATATAGATATATAATACCAGTCATGTATTTAATAAAACTTGTTTTAAAAAACAATAAGGACTGTCTAATGTTGCATGTTTCAAATTTTGACTGTATTTATTCTATGTTATGACGATTTTGGGTAATGTGACGTAAGCAGTGACGAATCTCCATTATTAATAATAGATATAAAATGATTATATAACTTATATATATTATTATTAAAATAAAACATTTTGAATGTTAAAACAATATGTAGGAGTGCTATGACTGTTTTTAGCATTGATATTCATATATACTAGCAGGACCTGTGGATATACCACAGTATGATAATTTAATTATTACACGCTTTATATTTTTACTTGAGAGCTATTGCTAAATAATTCAATATGTAAAAAGTTTAATAATCTCTCTCTCTCTCTCTCTCTCTCTCTCTCTCTCTCTCTCTCTCTCTCTCTCTCTCTCTCTCTCTCTCTCTCTCTCTCTTCTTTCCTTATTTTCATTATGTTCGATTGAGACAGATTAGTATTATCACTTCCGTTTGCTCACCCTCTATCCATTTCCCCCTACTATTTTCCTTTCTTTCGTTCTTCCTCTCATTCTTTTTTATATTCTTTCTGCGTAGTATGTCCTTTTTCTTCCCTTTCTTTTTCTTTTATTATAAAAATGGAATGTTCCATCATTTAGCTGACGTGATAACATTTATAAAAATAAGAATTCGGTAGATAATCAGGATTTAAATTTCATTTCATCTTGGACGTTTTGGACCGTGTCATCTTTAACCAGAGGATGTTGCAAGATGATAACGGTCGTACTTTTAAGGAACACTAGTATTAGTATATAGATTCTTTAAATTTAAAATAATGCTCGGGTGATGACAACTGAGAATTACATACAAGTGTTTGAATGTTTCTATGTATTTTTGAGCTGTTTGAAGTAAAACAGGCCTCCATGCTGGAATTTGAGAAAAACTGGCATCTTATATTTCATAGGATTTTTTAGACATCGCTTCAAATGCAATGAAAAATACAGATAATTGATGGGTGATTTTTTGTCTAAATGCACTGCCTGGTAAATTTCAACATTTCTATTTTTACCGGATTTATTTCCTCGAAAAATAGAAAATAACCACTCTTTCACCAACTTATATTTTACCGCCAAATACAAGGTTTGTAGTGTAATGGTTAGCAAGGTAGACTGGCAAACTATGACTAGTGAGTTTGAGCCCCACTGGGTGCCCTTTACACTCGGCCTTGTGCCACATCTAAGCAAAGCTTAGTAAATAACTATGCAAGGTTTGTAAAAAAAAGTATCGAGATTTTTTTATTTTTTTTTTTTGACACGCTTTTTATTCTGAAAAAATTAACGTTCCATTCATTCTTCATTTCTATCTTGGTAAATAATGCTTTAAACTTTGTACTTTTTGGACACACCTTATATTCGGATAAAAAAAAATAATGATTGGAACGTTAATTTTTCAGAATACAAAGTGTGTCAAAAAGTACAAAATATCTGGATATTTTTTTACACACTTTGTATATATAGGTACTCTTCGCGGAGTTCTGTCTCAGCCTCCTGCCTCAAAAACCGCTAGCCGGTGGCTGCTGAAAAAACACACCAGCTACGATTGAAGTTCGTAGCAGAAGCGGTTTCACTTGAAAAAAAACAAAAAAAACAACCAACTTAGAGCGTTTTTCCCGAAAACCCAACCCCAAGCCCAACCCTAAACCTAACTCTAAACCCTAACCCTAACCCCCCTAGTTAAAATTAACAGTTTTATTACAAATGTGTGGGTTCTGTCTTTTCAGAAAAAACAGAGCCCAAATTATTCATTTATTTTCCCATTAAACTAACCTAAACCCCAACCCAACCCTAACCCTAACCCTAAACCCTAGCCTTAGCCTTTTTTCAAGTGACACCGCTTCGGCTACGGACTTCAATTGTAGCTGGTGTTTTTTTCAGCAGCCACCGGCTAGCGGTTTTTGAGGCAGGAGGCCAGGACGGAACTCCGTGAATATACCGTATACATATTTACCAACCCCTCCTCGGAGCAGGATGTGACACAAGGTCAATTTCTTAAGCGGAGTTTAACAGGTTGTGATTCAGAGTTTTCCTTCTCCTAGACTGATTACCTAGCCAAGATTAAATACCTCAGTCTGCACTACTAGTTACCCATAGCTGAAGGGAGAGTAGTTGGATGCATACCTTTTCTAAGGGTATTAGCACAATGCGAAATGCAAATACCCTCGTCCAGGATTTGAACTCGGGTAGATGTGTCCATTTCCTTCGACTCAAACAATTGCACCTCCACATTTACCGCCATATACAGGGCCGGACATAGAGTGGGTGGGGACAAGTGGGGCCATGTGGCCTGGGTCTTTGATTTTTAGGTGTTCTACTACAGAAATCTTCTTCGCAACCCGTCCTTACAAGTCATCACATCTGGCAAGTTCTCCTCACGACATCCAGTATCCGCACAGAGCTGGTCAATGTAAGTATTTGCTGGTCGGCGTACTCTAGTGTGTCTATGTGTAGGTGTTCCCTTATGAGTACGTCCTTACTTCTCCAACAGTGTCCAACATTACGTCAGATGGTTTGTGTAATAGGAGGAAAGTGGCTTATATATATATTATATATATATATATATATATATGTGTGTGTGTGTGTGTGTGTGTGTATGTGTTTATTAGATAAGATAGATATATGTATGTATTATATATATATATATATATATATATAAGAGAGAGAGAGAGGAGAGAGAGAGAGAGAGAGAGAGATAATATAATATACCAAACTTGTTAGTAAACCCTTGCGGTAACAAAACACCCGGCAAATAGTTTGATTGTAAAAATATACTACCAAACTTCACCTGGGGAAAAAATGAAAAAAAAGAAAAGACTAAGATAGTCGTACCAACCGAAAATAATAGGTTAATACTATAACACTTGGCCTAAAGAGATAAACTATATATATATATATATATATATATATATATATATATATAACCGCCAGGATTATCTAAAGCTAAAATGTAAAGAGTGCTCAATACCTAAGTAGAGCAAATAATAAAGTTAAACCTAATGAGTCAGATATATACTACTAACAGTTTTGCTCAGTAGCTCATCAGGGCAAAACTCTGACTCTATAACTTTATATATATATTTCTTAAACGGATAATGTGCACGTGTGTAATATTCAAAAAATCTTAGAAAAAACGCTTTTGCGACAAACAAAAATTCCCTTTTTACTGGTTGACTAAAGAAACAATGGAAAAACAAGTGTTTCCAGTCAAGTCTAGTAACATAGAAGTTAATACGATGGATTGTTAAGAGTTGGGTGGAGGGTGACAGAGTGACAGGTAATTCTTTGGTAAAAAAAAGAAAGTGTGGTCGGACTAAGTAAAGGGTAACTGGCGCCCACCCGCTGTTATCGTTGTCCGGGCAGTGACGCGTGCGTCCGGCTTGTTTGAACGTTTGAGTCAACAGGCAAAGAAGAATGGAAAGTCGACCGGATTTGCAAGAGCATAATTAGCTAACGCACACTTCAATGAAAATAAATTATCCATCTCGACCTCCTCTATGTTTTTTTTTCTCAACAACCCCCTCTCTCTCTCTCTCTCTCTCTCTCTCTCTCTGCTTCACACACTTTCTTTATAATTCTATCGCTTTGTATCTAGATCTGATAATTCTCTTGCGATAGGAAGTCCTACATAAAAAGAAAAAGAATTTGTTTCTTCTCAACAACCTCCTCCCTCTATCTCTCTCTATCTCTCTATTTCTCTCTATCTCTTTCTCTATCTCTCTCTTTCTCTCTATCTCTTTCCCTCTATCTCTTTCTATCTATCACTCTCTTTCTCTCTCTCTCTCTCTCTCTCTCTCTCTCTCTCTCTCTCTCTCTCTCTCTCTCTAGTTGTACTTGCCTTGTATCTGGTCATTGTCTCACGATAGGAAGTCCTACATAAAAAGAAAAAAAACAGCCTATTTTTTAAAAGTTTTTTCTTTAAATAAGAAAAATAGCACTGTATTATATAAAAACTTACTGAAATAAAATTTAGTTAATTATTTGCAGGAATATGTTTTAATTATTTACTTTTTATAAATATATTTTCTTTGGCGCAAAAAAAAATTAGCGTATCAGGAACTCAAATTTTAGTTTACAACTCAAAGCAAAAGATCAACCGAGTGACAGTTCGTAACTCTTATATCTATATATATAAAAGGGACTTTGGTATGTACGTGTCGATTTATAAGTCAAAAACTAGATGTTATTCAGATTCAAAATCTTGCATATACCTTGACATCCTTATAACTAAGAAACACAAAACGTCTGGTTATTGATTTTTACTGATTAAGGGATATAATTAAATATTTAATAAAAAATCAAACTATTTGCGATAATCGGGGCATAGCTGCTGCTGCTAATATGAAAAAAAATTCGCTTGACTGCTGCCTATATATGATTTAAAATGCAGCTGCTGCTAGTATATATATATATATATATATATATATATATATATAGTGTGTACCATAATGATGCGACACATTTTAAATGCTATTTTCCCAGATTACAAAAGGGACACAGAATATTAAGTATGTTTATTACATAACTGATACATAGGAGTTTTACATGTGATCTAAGATTTGAATATTATGTCCTTGAGATTGTCACTATCATAACGAAAACATTCGCGAGCTCGATTTCTCATATCACGTAAAGTGTGGTTTAGCATATAAACTGGAATAGCTGTTATCTCTCTAAATTTGTAACAGCACGAAGGATCACCTTTCGGGATGGTACCTCTCGCTTTCCAAAATGCTATCGGAATTTTCTTTGGGCTGCAACGATGGATCTTTGGCTGGCGAAGTATTCTTCGACTACATACGCAATTTCTTTTGGACTCCACGGCATTATGAGGATCTTTAAAATCAATACCTGAAAATAATTAAAAATTAATGTAATATTCAAATCTTAGATGACACGTAAAACTCCTGTGATTCAGTTATGTAATAAATATATTTAGTACTCTGTGTCGTTTTTATAATCTGAGAAAATAGGATTTAAAATGTGTCCCATCGTTATGGTCTACTATATATATATATAATATATATATATATATATATATATATATATATATATATATAATGTCAATGAAAATTTTTGAATTAAATTAACTTTTCAAAGTTCCACCTATACATGAGCGTATATAGTTGTTTTGAATTTTAATAGCTTTAGTAGTAATAAGACGCAAATTCTGAAATCTATTAATAATGGAGATTGTCTGTATTTCTGTCTGTAACAAAAACTACTTCATAGCTCTACGTCACAGCTTACGTCACAATATTCTTATGCTATATACACCCAAAATTTGAGTAAGCAATTTTAAAAATTGTTTTTTTTACTCTCGTCCCTTTTTTTTACTGTAACAAGAAGTTAACTAAAAAGTTTACAAATAAATGAATACCTACGATTTTGTCTAAAATTGATGTGGAAAATATTCAAAATAATTGTTTGATTATTACATGCACGCAACATTTTATTTGAGAGGGACGGGGCTCAGTTTTCATTTTTTTTTTTTCTTTTTTTTTTTTTTTTTTTTTTTTACTCCTTTAATAAATATGAGGATTTTGCTTACTTATGATACAGACCCTCTGATATTGAATTTTTAACTCCCACCCTCTCAGGCAATGTCTTTCAAAAATTAATTTTTACGACGCCCGGAGGGTGTTTTTTTATTTTGCTAGTAATCTTAACGTAGGAAAATTCAGTCTTTCGTGTAAAAGTTGTCTGAGTTTGTTGCTCTATTTTACATTCTCTTAAACTTCATTTAACGAAAGAATTGAAAAAAAAGAAAAAACACAAACTAGAAACAAAAAAATAAAGATTCTGGTAACGTTTCTTCTTGTCACGATATTTCTCACTTAATCAGTTTTACTTTCTCGGGATTTTCTAAGTGACTGCTTATCTTTTTTATTTCTTTTTTATTTCATTAATTTACTTTTAGAACTCATTTAATTTGACTTTGTCAACTAAACGACTATCCTTCCATCGTGCATTTTCAAATCATCACCAAGCCAAAATGGCTACCGTACTTTGCTAATATGCGCATGTGCAAAGATTAAGTATACGCATGCGCAGAAGAGAAGCCAAAAAAAAAAGATGTGTTCTTTGAGCGTTTGTTCACAGTTTAATTAGAACCGATCTACAGCTGAGACAGAAGTCACGAAATTCCGTGCTGCTGTTTGTAAACCATAGAGATTTTCATCATCTCAACAGAAAGGAAGGTTTTATCCGTTGCTCATAGGAAAGAAAAGTTTTATAATTAAAAAAAAAAAAACAACAGATTCTATGATAAGTTCAGTCACTTTAATCATACTGTTAAACCCTCATAATCCTGTATATTGGTTGGTTTTACGACATATCAACTCTTTTGGGTCATTTAATGTTTGATCCAGTAATAAAAATCAATCCAAGTTGCTAACAGTACCAGCTGTTGCTTAAATGGTCACCCAATTAAGTATTGAACAGGCTCATCGCTGCTTAACTTCGGTGATCTCACGGGAACCGGTGATTTCAGCGTGACTTAACCGTAATATAATCAAGTATTTGCAGTGCCAGCAGATCACAGGGTGAAGTTAAAGGAAAATGAAAAAATAGACAAATATCTGGACCTTGCCAGAGAACTGAAAAAGTTATGGAATATGAAAGTGAAAGTGATACCAATTGTGGTTGATGCACTTGGAACAGTCCCAAAGGGATTGGAAAAGGGTTTGGAAAGTTTGGATATCAGAGGAAGGATTGAAACCATTCAGAACACTGCACTGCTGCAATCTGCCAGAATACTCAGAAGAGTCCTGGAGACCTGAGGAGACTTGCTGTCACTCAGACTCCAGTGAAAGACCATCAGCTAACACTGATGTGAAAACTCAAAAGGAGTAAATAATAATAATAATTTACTGTATTCTGCCGCTGTTGTTGTTAGGTCGGTTGGTTAATTGATTGATTGGTTGGTTGGATTTTACGGCATGTCAACCCTTGTTGGTGATTTTATCCTGAAGACGTTGTTATATTCATTAATGATGGTTACTGAAAATATTTTAAAACTCAATTTTTTAAACAAATGTTTGTTAATCCATTTTCTTTTATTCAACTTATAGATGAAACCCTAACAGGTACTACTAATCCGGGACCAGAGTGAACCTGGGAGTAATGGCGATGAAGGGGTACTCCCTACTCCCCAAGTGCTCAAGAATTGGAACTTCACCATTAGATGCAGTTTAACGGGTTGACGTCGTAAAATCCGACCAACCAACCAACCAACCAGCCAGCCAGCCAATTACATTGACTGAGATTCGCTCGCTGCATTTTAACATGAAAAGCTTTTGAAAATTACGTTGATAGTGAAATTTCAACCCCTCCCCTTGTGTTTCTGTTAAAAATGTTAACCCCACGAAAACGCTCCACACCTGATCTCTCTCTCTCTCTCTCTCTCTCTCTCTCTCTCTCTCTCTCTCTCTCTCTCTCTCTCTCTCTCTCCCTCACACACACACACACACACACACACAAACGCCTTTCTACATTTGTTTAGGGCGCGTTTTCTGTTAGTGCAACGCCAAATAACAATCAGATACATAACTGACTTGCAGATAATTATCAAACTCAAACCGGTGACCATCTTTAATCAAATCAGTAATCAGTGATTTCGAACCTGGTACCCGCGAGGCTTGTTGTCTGTGGCTTAACAAAATAAATACAGAATCGTTATTTCGAAAAAGGCAGCAAAGAAAAGGCAACAAAAGAATATTAAATTGCATTATCTTGTTATTTCGTCTTTTCTATTCTAATTGACAGAATCGTTACAGACGATAATGTGAGACTTCGAAATGAACCTTACGAAAATTGAAAAGATGAACTTACTAACGATATTGAGAGCAAAATGGAATACAACTTAAGGATTGAACGGCCTTGGGCGTTTCTGCTCGTATTTATTTAGATTTGATTTGATTTTTAAGCCTTTTTAAAGAAATTCAAATGAAATCATCACGATATCAGGTCTCATACAATATTATCGTCGGCTACTGACCGACAACTCTTATTTTGGATGATGCGTTGTGATTCACTAAGATGAACTGATTGGTTGGTTGGTCGGTTGGTTGGTTGGATTTTAGGGCATGCCAACTCTTGTTGGATTATTTTATGCCGAAGACATTTTAATTGGTGGATTATGAAAATATTCATTTTTTTCATCAAATCACGGATCATATTAAAGAAAATTGGTTGGTTGGTTGGTTGGTTGGTTGGTTGGTTGGATTTACGGCATGTCAACTCTTGTTGGGTTATTTTATGCCGAAACATTTTAATTCATGGATTATAAATAATATTCTTTTTTTTTCAATACACGGATCATATTAAAGAAAATAGGTTGGTTGGATTTTAGGGCATGTCAACTCTTGTTGGGTTATTTTATGCCGAAGACATTTTAATTCATATGAATATATCAGTTTTTTCTTCAATACACGGATCATATTAAAGAAAATAGGTTGGTTGGATTTTGGGGCATGTCAACTCTTGTTGGGTTATTTTCCGAAGACATTTTAATTCATATGAAGATATCAATTTTGTTCTTCGATGCACGGATCATATTAAAGAAAATAGGTTGGGTGGTTGGTTGGATTTTAGGGCATGTCAACTCTTGTTGGATTATTCAATGCCGAAGACGTTTTGTTTTTATTTTCGATGGGTACGCAATATTTTTTTAATTCAATTTTTAATTCAATTTTTTAAACACATTTTTAACTCATTTTTTCTATTTAACCTAGAGATGAGACCCTTACAGGTACTACCACTCCGGGTGAAAGTGGACCTGGGAGTAATGGTGACGGAGGGGGCTCTCCGACCGCCCGTATAGCCTAAGTAAGGACCAAAGGAAATGAACTGGAGTTAAACGATGTGTAGCTGTTTGAATCACAAAACTAGTATATAATAACTGACAGCTATTATATTGATAAATTTAGAATTGAAATTGAACTTTTATCTTCTATCATTAAAACAAATGCTTCTGATTGGGTTCGAAACCCTTTTATAATTTTTATACAAAAACAAAAACGATAATAACTTTTGTGAATTAAAGGGGATATATATATATATATATATATATATATATATATACCAACCCCTCCACACGAGCAGGATGTGACACAATGTCAATTTCTTAAGCGGAGTTGAACAGGTTTGAATTCAGAGTTTTCCCTCTTCTAGACTGGTTGACTAACTAAGGTTAAAGAGCCCAATCTTTCCTACTATTTATCCATAGCTGGAGGGAGAGTATGATTCATACCTTTCCCAAGGGTATTAGCGCTAAGTGAAATGCAATTACCACGTCCAGGATTTGAACTCGGGGCAACGAGTCCATTTCTCATGACTTTAACCATTACACCACGCGCTTCCATTAAAGGGGAAATAAGTCTTTTTATTTAATGTGTGTCTTAGATAACACAAATAAACAGACTTATGTATCCTTCAGTTCACAGAAGTTTTTATCGTTTTTGTTTTGTTTTGTTTTGTTTTTTTTCAAAATGTAATCCATTAATAATGGAGTTTAGGTGTCTATCTGATTGTAACCAAAACTACATCACTGCTTACGTCACAATATCCAAAATCGTTAATACATCAGATAAATAACAACCCTGTATTATGTATCGTTTTTATTATTATTATTCAATTAATAATTAATAGATGCACGCAACATTTTATTTGAGTGGGGGTGGGGCAGAACTAAGTTTCCATTTCAAATTGTTTTATTTTTTATTCCTTTATCAAATTTGATGATTTTACTTACCTATGATACAAACCCTCGGACACTGAAGTTTTAACTCCCAACTCTTCGACCAATATCTTTTTAAAATTATTTTTTACACTTTTTTTACACTTTCTTTTTACACTTTTTTTTACACTTTTTACACTTTCTTTTTACACTTTTTACACTTTCTTTTTACACTTTTTTACACTTTCTTTTTACACTTTTTTACACTTTTCTTTTTTTACACTTTCTTTTTTACACTTTTTTACACTTTCTTTTTACACTTTCTTTTTACACTTTTTTTACACTTTCTTTTTACACTTTTTTTTACACTTTCTTTTTTACACTTTCTTTTTACACTTTCTTTTTACACTTTTTTTTACACTTTTTACACTTTTTTACACTTTCTTTTTACACTTTCTTTTTTACACTTTCTTTTTTTACACTTTCTTTTTACACTTCTTTTTTACACTTTTTTAACTAAAGAAAAGACAACTCTAATTCAGATAAATATAAAATGGATATATATTTTTAGATACTGATACTCTCATACAAGCTGTCCTGTGTAAGACGCTAAACTCCATCTAGTGGCCTATTCTCGATATCAGCCGGGCAGTGAGGGAGTCGGTCCCCTTTTCCCTTAGTGCTAGATCAGGGTTTTTTGTTTCAGCGTATTAGATGGAGCGCCGCACCTAATATAAGCTCCTCACTTTACCCAAACTGATCCAAAATGTACTACTCATGCGATAAGTTGGTGAAGGTCGGTATCGAACCCGAAACATTGTGGTTCTGAGGGGGAATACCCTACCAACAGAACTAAACCAAACCCTGATAAATAACTTTTAAATCCATTATTCTATTTATGTACGTAAATGTAAGTAAAGTCGACCGGGCGGCCTAGTGTCGGTATCAGCCAGATAGCGATGAGTCTATCCCCCTTTCACTAGCGCTAGACCAAGGAGATTTTTTTCTTCTTTTTTTTGCGTCTGAGCTGGAGCACCACACCTATATTCAGCTTCTCACTTTGCCGCACAGATCCGATCCCTGTGCTACTCATACGCTGAGTTGGAGAGGGTCGGTATCAAACCCGAAACCTTATGATTTCTAGGCGAACGCTCTACCGACTGAGCTAGTAGTAATATTTTCTTTATTCCCCAAGGAGGATAGATTGGGAAACTAATGTTCAACATTATAGAATTACATACGAAAATGTACATTGTTTGCACTAGATATTGATAACCTGTAATTTGTGCATCTTTCATATCAGGGATCGCCAAAAGGGTCGATATCGGCCCCAGGGGGTTAATGGGACTTTCCAAGAGGTCAATAAGTGCATGAAGGTCAGAAAGTGATCGATTAGTGTCGATGGGGGTCGAAAATTGACATTAAGAAATGAAAATATTCAGATTATTATATCAATACGAAAGGAGTGTCAAACAGGTTCTCCACTTTGCGTATTACTCGATATTTTATGTAATATGTTCATTTATAATTAGTGGGAACCGTGGATATACCACGGTATGATAATTTGACTAGAAAAATCATCAAATGACGAGGTCCTTTCAAAAAAGAAATCAATTTACAAAAAACGAAAGAAAGAAAGAAGAAAGAAAGAAGAAGAAAAATAAAGAAAGAAAAAAAGAAAGAAAGATAGATAGATAGATAGATAGATAGATAGAAATAAAGAAATAAGAAAATCGAACGAAAAAATATCTTTTCGTGAAGAGATCTTTTCAACTAACGGAATGAATTTAAAATTAAAAGAAAGAAAGAAAGAAAGAAAGAAAGAAAGAAAGGAGAAAGAAAAAGAAAGAAAAAAGAAAGAAAGGATGAATGAATAAAAGAAAAACGAAAATATCTTTTCATGAAGATATCTTTTCAACTAACGGAATGAATTCGAAATGAAAAGAAAGAAAGAAAGAAAGAAAGAAAGAAAAAAAAAAAAGGAAAGGAAAGGAAAGGAGAAAAAACAGACAAAAAATAATCTAGGAAAAGATAATTCAACAAACGGAAAGAAAGAATAAATAAATAAATAAATGAATGAATGAACGAATGAATGAAAAATGTAAGAGGAAGAACAAAGAGATCTTTTCAACTAATCAAATCAATTCGAAATGAAAAGAAAAGAAAGATACGGACAATTTTTTTTCTAACAAACAGAGTAAATTTACAAAGAAAGATAGAAATATATAAAAAGAAAAGAATGAGATATGAAAAGAGTTAAGAAAGAAATCGGCGAAGAAAACAAAAAAGAGGAAGGAAAAAAAACAAAAAAAAAAAAGAACTGAGAATGTAAAAACAAACAAGAAAAATAAGAAAAAATGTTGTATATAAATAAATAAAAAGATACAAAAATAACGAAAAGATGAATGAATGAACGAACAATAATAATCAGGGAATTGCAATGATACGCCCGTAGGACGCATGATCATGATCCCTACAAGCACAGCTTCCCCCATATCTCTCTCTCTCTCTCTCTCTCTCTCTCTCTCTCTCTCTCTCTCTCTCTCTCTCTCTCTCCAATATATACATACTGTTTACGTATATATCCACACAAATATCAACGTCAGACGTATGATAATGTTCCCTACAAGCACCGTTCCTTCAAATCTCTCTCTCTCTCTCTCTCTCTCTCTCTCTCTCTCTCTCTCTCTCTCTCTCTCTCTCTCTCTCTCTCTCTCTCTCTCTCTCTCCAATACATACATACATGTTTACATATATATATATCCATACAAATATGCACGTTGATCTGCCAAACAGATATTCACATCCAAAATGGCGCACTCCCCGAAGAGCCTTTGATTTTATTTGCCTCCCAATATGATTAGACGAGCAATGTCATTCCTGACCCATCCAGCTTTGCGCCCAACAGTGCCAGCAGATGACCCCCCTGAGGGCCCGGCGCATGACCACAGGTGTGCAGCGCGCCGCTCACGATTTGATTAACTCGGGCAATTGTGCTGGACATCCCTGCTTCACTCATCCACCACCCAAGACCCTGTGGGGCCTTTCTCGGCCGTGCTCCGCGCCCGTCACTAGTCGCAAATGTTTTCTAGGAGGCCCGGGGGCCATCTAACTCGGCATCGCCGTCCTTAGGGAGCGAACCACTGTCAGTTCCCGCCAGAAATCTTATCAAATTATGATCCCGCCTTTCTCTTACGGCCCCAATCCGCAACCCTTGATAGAGCGGAGATCTCGTCGGACACGGTTCATTGTTGCATGTTTTCATTTAATGAAAATCGCATCTCTGTCGATTTATTTGTTCGTCATAATGATGACGACTGAGAGCGGGAAATGAGACAAGAAAAAGAAAAAAAAATACGTTACAGAAGATAAAAAAAAGAAAAAGAAATTGACGGAAGTTTAACTAAACAGAGATGTCAATTACATATCTTTATGTATCTATGAGACTGAAAGAGAATGCGCATATATCAGAGGACTCGTATATATATAATATATATATATATATATATTATATATATATATATATATATAACCAAAAGTCCAGAGAAGAAATCTTCCTTACGACACAAGAGTTTTATTTAAAAAAACCTGTCGCACTTTAATAGCTCAATGTGTGCTCTTAATGTTAGAGTCACAGAGCAAATATATAAGTAAAGAAATAACAAAAGACTTAGAGATTTAGCATTATAGTCTCCCTGAAATAGACTATAATGCTAAATCTCTAAGTCTTTTGTTATTTCTTTATATACATATATATATATATATATATATATATAGTTTTCTATTATTATCATTTTATTTTGTATTCAAAATAATAATAGATAGAGTGCATGTGTGCATGGATAAACTCCTGGCCGAAACACATGTCAGTAAAATAGATTCTATTTTATCCATTCAGCATTTTCTTTTCTTTATTTTTCTTTCCAACACACACACATATATATATATATATATATATTATGTGTGTGTGTGTGTGTGTGTGTGTGTGTGTGTGTGTGTGTTTTAGTTTAATTTATTTACATTGGAACAATTTTACTACCATTGGTTTCTTGCTGTGTAGCAGTCATCAGCCAAACATTACACGCGCAAACATGTAAACAAACAACTGACACGCGAATGCAGTTAACCAAACACACACATTTGACCATATTTATATCATTTGTATCATTTTCAAAACATTTTCGTTGCCTGATGACTACTACACAGCAAGAAACCAATAGTAGCAAATTTTTTCCAATGTAAATAAATATAATCTAAAACATTTATTTGTTTAGTATTATCTGCGTTATTCGGACTATTGTCCTCATCTTCATTGTTATTTGTACAACGTTTCGGCCGATATATCCTCCGGCCTTCTTCGGGTATTTCTTCTTCAGGTCCAATTGGACACATGGCAGAGTGGATAAGGCAGTTAGCTTAAGACAGTTCTAAGTGACAGTTATCTCTGGAACCCGAGTTCAATCCTGAGTGAAAGCAGTTAGAAAAATAATTAATTAACACAACTCCTACCCCAGTTAGCGGAATGAGAACAGGATACACCCGTGGAATGAATAAAGGGTTAGGTTCAAAGTTCAGTGATGGCTCCCGAATACGACAAGAAAGTTCCCGAGTTCGAAAAGAAGGTTCCCGAGTCCGAGAAGGTTCCCGAGTCCGAGAAGGTTCCCGAGTCCGACAAGAAATACCTGAAGAAGGCCGGAGGGCATATCGGTCGAAACGTTGTACAAATAACAATGAAGATGGGGACAATAGTCCGAATAACGCAGATAATACTAATCTTCAAGCCTCATCTCAAACATTCAGAGAAATAATTTATTTGTTTATCTATCTATTAACGCTCTATCACAGATATTGAGCACTCTTCTAATAACACTGTACGTTGGATTACTATCGCTTCTTCAAGTATAATAGTGCCAACCATACACATTGATATATATATATATATATATATATATATATATATACAGATGCTGATAGGTACGCGTCTTGCGTCCCTGACGCACAATAATCTAAAAGGGCGCAGTAAAATCATATCTGTGCATCATAGTGTTTTTCTTTTTTCTTCCCTCATCATTTCAAGCTAACTGTAAATACATTTCAATAGTTTCTTAGAAACAAATTACGCAGCATATGTTACAAGGTAGGAGTTAGACGGCTTTAATTGTTTCTCCTGATCATAAATAAAAACCCTACAATCTATTAAGAAACTTTAGTTGGGCCTCATAAATTCTCCCAGGGACTCATTCAAAGCAAATATGTGTGTCCCAGGACGCACTAAATTAAAAAAAAATTATCAGCATCATTATATATATATATATATATATATATATATATATATATATATATATATGGTTGAACTATGCAGGCATTTTGTGTCTGCAAATTTTGTTTATAATCTTTTCTAGGTGCCGAATAGATGATATAATATCACGCTGGAATTGGCTGATGTATTTGCCATAATTTATTTTTTCCCAGTACTTTCAGTCCCTTCATGGCCCCCATTATCAGGAGGAAATTTTAAAACAATACAACCGTTCGATTCTTTATACTGGTGTTCTATTTTTCTAAGTTTTTATTTGTTATTTTAAAAGCATTTTATAATAAAATTTTAGTAAATTTAAAGCAACTAAAGTTTGTTTTGTTTGAACTCTTTGACTACTTTAAACCGCTCACAGCGGTTCCCGACTACTGCGATGCTACCGTAAGCAAAGCAGAAAAACTCAACAGGAGGATTCAGATTACAATAGTAATGGGACTTCATTTGAATAGAATGAATTCTGGGCTGAACAGATAGTGAACTTCGAAATATCCGATCATATAGGTAAAAAAAATACCAACAAAATTTTGGGAGATGTTTGGTAGGCAAAGAGTTAAAGAAAGGCGTTTATTTCCCCCCATTAGGATGCTGCGCAAACAGGAAAAGATGTTCTCTTGTGTGTTTTTTTAAGAAACCTTAACACGCCATAAACGACGAAGTGCAGTAATGTTAAAATGCCATCTTACAAAAAAAAAAAAAAAAGAAAAAAGAAAAGAAAAGAAAAACTTAATCAATGGATCTTTTTACAAAGCCATAAAAGCAAAAGAATTGTTCGGGAAACAAACAAATCAATGCGCAATAATAAAAAATAAAAAATAGTGCGTAAAAATATACAAATTTAAATCATGAAAATTTGTGGTCACTTAAAAAACGGTTATTGCTCATTTGTGACTTGTCGTTGGTGTGTTTAACTTTTTAACTTAATTTATTTATTTGGTTAATTTATTTCGAGATGGTTTTCCTAATGAATTGTATCGTTTTATGAGTCTCGAAAAAAAAGTTCACCGATTTAGCTTAATTGTAGAGCATCCGCCTAAGAGTGGAAAGAATCACGAACTATTTTAGTGAGTGAACAAAACTTAATCAAAAAATCATTTGAAATTAGTCTATGTGCCGTTAAGTGTGTTACATAATTATTAGATTCCTAATATTTGTGTACAGTAGTGTAGAAATCAAAATGGCTGTTATAAGTTGCAGCCGGTGGCCTTGAAGGATGAGTGACAAGGCTTGACCTCGGTCCTGATCCTTTCCGGTGGATACCGTGAGAATCGGTGGAGAAGACTCTCTTCCGGTTTAGATTAGAAGGAGATTTTTAATCAGTCGGTCAAAAACCACGACGGTGGTAAGTCGTGTTATGCACGCTCCGACTCAATCTGCGCAGGTAGTCTGTTGGGGATTTCCGAATAAAATATGATCTAAGTTAAATCGAAGTCTTGTGTTATTATCTAAAAACTACCAATGACACAGGGCTTCTGATAAAGAGAAATCCCCAATGGAAGACCAGACACGAAGTCCCCAAGACGAAGTCCAGACGCTAGAAGAGACGCTAGAAGAATAGAAGTAAGAAAGGAAAGAGGTATACAAGTGATCAAGACATTATTTTCTGTTAGCGTGTCCCTAGTCTCGCAGATCTGAATATAGCGAGTTCTACTGAATATAGCGAGTTTGATTCTGGCTGGAGACCCCATACTTGAGACCTTGTGCCACATCCTCCCCGTATCAAACAGATTGAGTAAATATCTGCATACTGATTACACTATACAAACCAATAGACCAGATATCTATCTATGCCTATAACTACCTACTCTTAGGGTGTTCCATCGTAGTGTAATGGTTAGCATGCTAGTCTCGCAGATATATTAATACTGAAGAGCGTGCTCGATCTTCACTGGGTGCCCCATACTTGAGACCTTGTGTCACATCCTACTGTGGAAAAACGGGTTGTATAGGCGTCCCATTGCGGTGTAATGGTTAGAAAGCTAGTCTCGCAGATCTATTACTACTGATTATATTACTTCGATCCTGGCTGGATGACCCACACTTGAAATCTTGTGTCACATCCTACACCTGGAAAACGGGTTGTATAGGCTTCTCATCGTGGTGTAATGGTTAGAATGCTAGTCTCGCATGTCTATTATTACTGAGTATAGTGAGTTCGATCCTGGCTGGATGCCCTATACTTGAAATCTTGTGTCACATCTTATCCGTAGTAAACCCGCTCACCCTCCCAGATATACTTTAAATAGTACTAATACTGTTCTTCTACAAGGAGGGGTTTGGCATTAAATACTAAATACAAATGAAGGTTTTTATGCCATTAGACAAAGAAACCAAATCAAATGTTGCATACCCTTCTCATTACTTCTTTACTTTCTTCAATTCTTCTGTGGTTCATCTTTTCTATCTTAAGTTCTTCTTCTGACGTCTTTGATATGTTAAGTTCTTCTAGGTCTCTTCTAGCGTCTTGGACTTCGTCTTGGTGACTTCGTCTTGGTTGTCGGTCGCACTTAACTCATTTCTTCTCTTAAATCAATCTTGTTACCAAGACGTTCATTAATCACAAGACTGTGCTAATTTCTTAAGCTTTTTATTTCCTTAACTATACATTTCATGTAACTAAATATCTGACTAACATATCGCGCGTATGCAGAGTGAGTCACAGTTAAGGCAGGACATCCTCACTGCCCGACGTCCAACTGAAAACTGAGGACACAACCAGGTCCCACGTGACTTCACATATTTCGCGGGCTTTCTGTACTATTCCATGGAAAGTCCCACCCGTGATATGAAAAGGGCCATCCCTTTAGAATTACAGGGGATTGACAATAATCTTATGCAACCGCATAGATTATGTAACACAAATCATTGCACTATGATAATTGCCTTTGATAATTTAAGATCTGCTTTGTCTGGCACAAGATGACATGTGTGGAGCACTCACTAACTACTCATTTACATCCCTTTATTTGGAGATGGTTTTCCTAATAAATTAAATCGTTTCATAAGTCTCGAACAAACCGGGCGGATTAGCCTAGGCGGTAGAGTATCCACCTTTGAACCTCGAGGTTTCACGTTCGATAACGACCTTCGCCAACTCAGCACATGAGTCGCACACCTTGGATCTGTGCGGAAAAACAGGTAGCTGATGGTTGATGCGTTTCTCTACCTCAGATGCCCCCCCCCCAAAAAAGAACAATCTCCTTGGTATAGCGCTAACGAGCGTGTGGTGTAATGGTTAGAATCGTAGGAAATGGACTCGTCGACTCGGGTTCAAATCCTAGACGAGGATGTTTGCATTTCGCATAGCGCTAATACCAGTGGAAAATGTATGCATCCATAAAATCGCTGTAGCTATGGCGAAATATTAGGGCAGACTGTGTTCTTCCGTCCTGGCTAGGTAACCAGCATAGGAGAAAGAAAACTCTCAATTCAACCGGTTAAAACTCCGTTTAAGAAATTGACCTTGTGTCACATCCTGCTCTTGCAGAGGGACTAGTATATATTTATATATATATATATATATATATATATATATATATATATATATATATATATATATATATTGAGAGAGAGTTTTGCAAGATGATAACGGTCGTACAATTTAAACACGAGTATTAAAATATGGATGAACAAATAAACATTAGAACCTATTACGTCACATAATTCCTTACATTTTATGTTTTTATACAATATAGTGTTATTCTCCTTGTTTAAAAAAA
>CM042140.1:9134051-9149051 GCA_023376005.1 Doryteuthis pealeii
ATAATGATTTTATTTATATCTGGGAAGATATTTAAAAATTAGGATTTGAATAGTAAGAAAATGGAAAGTCATTGGTTGCGTTCGGGATTAAGACATAAATCAATTATATAAGACTAAACAAATCAATGGATCTGCGAGACTAACTTTTTATTCTCGCTCCAGCAATGAGTAGGGCTGGCTGGGCTCTTTAACCCTGGTTAGGCAACCAGTTTATGAGAAGGAAAACTGAATTCAAACCTGTTAAACTCTGTTTCAAAAATCGACCTTGTGTCACATCCTGTTTGTGTGGAGGGGTTTGGTAAATAGATATGAGGGGGCACTGATCAGTGAACTAGGCTAACAGATTATTGTTAGTGAATTTGATTCTAATTGTTTTATCATAGAAACAAATTTTTAATAGTTTTTACTATAGAAATGATTTACTAATTTTTTTTAAAAACTATATAAATGCTTTGCTAATGGTCTTTTAAATATATAAATGCATTGGTAATAGTGTCATTTTTTATCATAGAAATGCATTGCTAATGTTGTTTTGTTATAGAAATGCATTGTTAATGGGGTATCAATCAATGTATTGCTAATTTTGGGTGGTTTTGTTATAGAAATAAATTGCTAATATTTTACTATTTATTTATAGAAATGCATTGCTAATGTTGGGTAGCCAATTCTAGTATAGTATAGATATAACTTCTGTCCCAAAATAGCTATCACATTTCGTGTATAAAATATATGCGAAACTGTAACAACGATTATGAGATAGAGATAATATCTGATTCTATATGAAAAAGATGGAGGAGGAGAAAGAAAGGAAGGAAAAGAGAATTGAAAACGATAAGAGAGAAATCGGGCGGGAAAGAAGAGACAGTGTTGTAATGAGTAAATTGTCTTCGTAGGAGTCGGGGGTGCCCATCGTGCCAGTCTGTTGATGGTGAACGTACCGAGGAGAAAGAGAAGGTAAAGTCGAACTGTTAATCATTTAAGGAGCCATACTTTACCCTGCGGTACTCATCCCTAGTTTCGCACTTTCACGCTGTGGAACCCGGATTTCGCTCCGGGTTGATATTTTTACATGCAGGGGACGTTTTAGCCAACCGCATCGATCTCCTACCAGCTTTTGGCGGGATTATTGCCGTTTTTAATGTTATCACCATGGTACTTTATATTGAACAACTTTCTTATACCCATTATGGTTCTTCTTCTTCTTCTTCTTCTTCTTCTTCTTCTTCTTCTTCTTCTTCTTCTTCTTCTTCCATTAACCTTACTTCTCTCTTTTCTCCTCACACAAGGTTTCCTTCTTTATCTTCTTCTTTTACTCATGGTTTTTAATCCTTCTTCTTCTTCTTCTTCTTCTTCTTCTTCTTCTTCTTCTTCTTCTTCTTCTTTCTAACTACTACTACTACTTCTTCCTCTTCTTCTTCTTCTTCTTCTTCTTCACTTCAGTTTTTCTTTTCTTCATATGCTTCTTCTTCATATTCTTCTTATTATTATGATAATTTATCTTTCTTCTTCTCCTTCTTCTTCTCTTGATTTCAGTTCTTCTTCCTTCCTTCTTCTTCTTCTTCTTCTTCTTCTTCTTCTGATTTCAGTTCTCGTTCTTGTTCTTTTCTTGTTCTTCTTCTTCTTCTTCTTCTTCTTCTTCTTCTTTCTTGATTTCAGTTCTTCTTCTTCTTCTTCTTCTTCTTCTCTTCTTCTTCTTCTTCTTCTTCTTCTTCTTCTTCTTCTTCTTTTTCTTCTTCTTCTTCTTCTTCTTCTTCTTCTTCTTCTTCTTGATTTCACTTCTTCTTCTTCTTCTTCTTCTTCTTCTTCATTTCACTTCTTCTTCTTCTTCTTCTTCTTCTTCTTCTTTCTTCTTCTTCTTCTTCTTGATTTCTTCTTCTTCTTCTTCTTCTTCTTCTTCTTCTTCTTCTTCTTCTTCTATCACGTAATTGACGCAAAATCATGCCAACATCAGCGTGTAAGTTGCGGTTTTTCTCCGGGCTTTTTTATTTATCAACTTTGCTCAGTGGTCTCAGCATTGGAATCGGCTTTGCGAGGTCCCCTGTATAATTTTATATACTAAGCACGTGAGATTCTTTCTTCATAGCCTCAAAAAAATTGAAATGCCTTGCACACACATAAATACACTAAAAATGGACAAGAAAACTCCACTGTCCGTAAACTGGAATAGTCAACATTTCTTTTTGATAAATCCAGTAATCGCCATGATTTAGTCAACGACTTTCAGTATATCGTGTTACTTATTTAATAGTTTAATATAGAATTCAGATTTGATATTATTATTACTACAAGAATATTCGTCCTTTAGGCATAGGTATTTAAGTCTTATTGTAATGAAATATATCAGAAAGACAAACGAAATTAAATAAGAACGCATATAAAAAGATTACACTTGTTTTAATCATATTTTAATTGAATTCTATATAAGATCACTCATAGGGCTAATTTTAATACATTGGGGAATTAAAAAATAATATTAGAGATCAATGATACCAAGTAATTATCTATTAAACACGATTTTATCAAAACCAGTATGCAAATTTTTCACACCATATACTATGTAAACTTTTATTTCTTAGCGATGCATAAGACACGTTGCAGGATTTAAATGTACTAATAACATGGGTTGTTTTGAGGCAAATCTAACTCGGATTTTCATAGAGACATCGTTAATAAATAAGATTTATTCTATGTATTAATGGTTTTGACTATGAATTAAATACTCATTGATAAGCTTACGCAATTCCTGAGGGTATTGTGACGTAAGCGGTGACGTAGGTTCGGTTACAGACGGACAAAAAATCAAAATAATATAATTTTACTATTCAACTAAAGAGTTTTTAATTTCAACAAAAAGTCATTTTTGATGGAAGAATGATTTCAAGAAATTCATAATTCAAAAGGCCATTCCATCCGCTAGCTTTGTTTGTCTGGTATAGCTGACGGAGCCCGTCCCTCTCCGGTTCGACAACTGGTTTGAATTCAGCGTTTTCCTTCTCCTAGACCAGTTACCGTATCAAGGTTAAAGAGCCCAGTTTGCCCTACTATTTACGGGAAGGATAATCGTTTTAGTCACACCTCTTACAATATGAAATGCTAACAGACTCATTCGGGATTTGAACTCAGGTAGTCGAGTCCGCTTCTTAAGTCGATAATCGTTACGAAACGAGCGCCTTTCTCAAGAGTCCCAATAAAGAATAAATGAATAATAAATAATATGTCAAACTTGATAAAGAAAGATTTTTAAACATTTTGTTGGGAATAAGGTTAGTGTAGTATACTGGAGATTAATTTATTCATAAAAGTAAAGTCATTGGGGTAGCCTAAAGTCGGTATCAACCAGACAGCGAGGGAGTCTATCCCGTTTTACTGGCACTAGACCGAGGAGATTGTTTATTTAGCGTCAGAGGTGAGCGCCACACCTACCATCTACTCCTCCCTTTACTGCACAGATCTCTGTGCTACTCCTATGCTGAGTTCACAAAAAGATTTTTTAAATATATTTCCTGGGAAATATCTTATGACTAATTGATTACATTTTTTATGTGTCAGTCTTTTATGGTTATCTATATCCGTGGTTATGTCTCTCATATTAAATCTTTTTGTCGTAACTTTTTACGTATTTCTTGAGTAGTTTTTAATCTTTCTTGTGGTCTGTACTTTCTTTCTTAGTTGTGAGTCTGTGTCTACGAGTAAAATCTTTTTTCTTACTTCTATATTCTTTAAGGTTCTCTAATTCATGGCTTCTTCCTAATTCTTCAAGGTCTCGTATCTATTTGTCAGTGGATGGTTTGTCTTTCTTCTTAGGTTCGCTGGTTTCGGCTTCTTCAAAGTTGTTGGTTAAGCCTTGAATGTCGTTGTTTTTAGAGACAAACTCAAGGCATATATTTTTGTGAACTCTCATTTTATTAATTATCCTTAACTACGCGCTCGAATCGAGTCGACCTGTCTTTACATTACGACGACCAGAAGTAGACTGATTTAACTAAAAACTTTTTTTCTCACAGTTGCCTTGCAACAGGAAATCGGGGGTCAGGCTGAGGTCATTAAATGTCACTCAATCTAACAGTCCAGATTTGAGTTCAACAACACCTGAATTCAATTCTATTTCTACACTAACCGTTCAAAACCGATGGTGTGCCCATTAATATTTAACAAACTATACTCCCATGGAATGTGACAAAATGAGGTTTATTTTTCAATATAGTTTTCCTTGCGGTTTACGCACTTCTTCCATCGGTATTGCAGTGCTTAGGTACAATTGTTAATATTCATTAACAGTAGATATGACATCATAATATATATATATATATATATATATATATACCAAACCCCTCCACCGAGCAGGATGCGACACAAGGTCAATTTCTTAATCGGGGTTTAACAGGTTTGAATTCAGAGTTTTCCTTATCCTAGACTGGTTACCTAACCATGGTTAAAGAGCCCAGTCTGCCTTGCTATTTACCCATAGCTGGAGGGAAAATTGGATTCATACCTTTCCGAAGGGTATGAGCGCTATGTGAAATGCAAACAGCTTCGTCAGGAATTGAACCCGGGTTGACGAGTACATTTCCTATTACTCTAACCATTAGACCACGCGCCTCCATGACATCATCATATAAGATTTTCAGCCAATTAACTTTTCAGCCCACTCTTGTATGGAATCTTTTCCTCATCCAAGCTTTTCTAAAAGTTTTTGAAGGTTATGCAATTCTCAACATAAATTATCTTTTCGATGGCATTAGCTTTTCTAAGAGTTTTTGAAGCTTATGTAATTATCTAAATATGGTATATTCAACTTAACCCTTTCAAACCTAACCCTTTATTTAATACGTTAGGGGTAGATTTTTTCTCATTCCGTTAACCATAACTGGTTCTGACATGATGGCTCCCGAATTTCGATGAGAATATTCCAGAGTTCGACAAGAAACACCTGAAGAAGGCCTGAGGGCAGACAGACCGAAATCTTGTGTATATAACAATAAAGATGAGGACAACAGCCCTAAAAACCTAGATAATGCAAATTATCAAGCCTCGTCACATAAATTCAGACATATATAGAGCTTATGTCTATCTTACATTCATCTGGCACAAGGCAGTAATTTTCGGGTCGAAATTACTTACAATTGCTTGCAAGACTAATTTGCTAAAAGTCACTTGAGACTGGCAAGGTGTTTGTAATAAAAGATGACAAATGGAAGACACGCATCTACGGAAGTATCGTAATTTCTCTGGCATTCGGCAAAAGTGTTTATTAAAATCGTCATTTACAAACAAGAGAAAGTGAGATTTATATCTTAATCAAAATCGACAGCAAGGTAAGTCATTATTTCTATTAATATTTGAAAATTGCCTTAATTTATTTGACAATTCCTCAATATTCTTAGTGAATTCTAAGTGAATAACACATCACTCAATAAAACAACAACTTTTAGACAAAATTCGACTTTATTCATCAACATAGTCTCCTTCTAGAGTGATACACTGATTCCAACGCTTCTCTAACAATTCGATGCTTTTTTTTTTTTTTTTTTTGTAGAACGATTTGGCCTCAAAATACGCCTCGGTTTCCGATATGACTTCTTCATTGGAGCCAAATCTCTTTCCCATGAGCATTTTTTTGAGGTCTGTAAACAGTCAGTAGTCACTGGGGGCCAGATCTGGAGAATAGGGTGGATGCGGAAGCAATTCAAAGTGCAATTCACGTAGTTTTGCCATCTTTGATATCGACTTGTGATACGGTGCATTGTTTTTATGATAGAGCACTCTCCCCCAGGCAACACCTGCCCCCTTGATTTAATGGGGCAGTGCTGGGTTTATTGCCCAGTGCTTGAGGCGCCACCTTGAGGCAGAATGCCGACGGAATCAACGCATATTTTGCACCTACCATCCCATAAGTCTCGGCTTGTTGGTGGTCCCACATTAAAATGTCCTTGTGTCACCCCGTATACGTGGGATATTCGTAAATAAAGAAATCCGTCATTTGTTCGGTCATATACATTTTTGCTTATTTTTTTTCTTACATCTTTTTTACCTTTTTAATGAAGAAGTATCACTTTATTAGGAGGGTGATTCTATATCAAATCATCCAGGCTATGTCACCCCCGCCCTGAAATTTAGTCCAAGTGTGGATTATGTTAAAGTTAGCCAATCGCCAAAATTTGAGCTTCCGGTTCCAAAAATTGGCGGAGTTATGTTGATTTTTAGCTCTCCAATTTTAAGGGGGGTGCGGAAAATCCCCATGCAAAAAAAAAGACCTTCTGTTAATGAGGGGGGGGGTCGTCAGGGTAGAGGAAATAACATCACATATAACGATATAGGAAGAAATTTTAATTCAATAATTAACAATCTTTTTTTAATAATTTATAAATAAGATATAAATTAGTTTGTTAATTTGATATTTCAAATAAAAAATCATACGAAAAAATTAAATAAAGTATATTAATTTGAAATAATTCTTTAACTTTAAGAATGTTTTTGTAATATGTAAAATTCAATAAATAATTTTAAAAATAACATTCCACGCCTAGCCGATCGAATATCAAATTGTTATTGTAAAAAAAATTGAAACATACTTAAAAAAAAAGAAGAATTTTGGATGTACTTAAAAGTTGAATATAAAAAAACTTATTTTATTAAAGAGAATTTTTAATTTGTTATATAAAATGACGTAGTATTTGCATAAAATCTACGCATATTCTCTGTATATTTGAAACAATCTCTAGATTACTTGTAATACTTAATACACTGTATATTAGTGTAGGTCGATTTTTCAATTTTTTTAAATATCAAATTGCCCATCTATGGGAAAGTTGTGTGTTAGTATACAGAATACTGATACCAAAAATTAGATCTTCTATTTGCACCATTGTTTGAGGAAATAGCATCAAAGATCGTCTACTAAAATGCACTAAAATCCTCGTTTTCGCAAAAATTTAGCCTTCAGAAAACGATGATTTTTAGTGCATTTTAGTAGACGATCTTTGATGCTATTTCCTCAAACAATGATGCAAGTAAAAGATCTAATTTTTGGTATCAGTATTCAGTATAATAACACACAACTTTCGCATAGATGGACAATTTGATATTTTTAAAAAGTGAAAAATCGACCTACCCTACTTCACATAGTATTATGAATTATTTGAATAAATGATATCCAACAATGTCGTTAAAACATATGACTGAAAAATGAAAACAAAATTTGTTGAAATAAAAAAATTATTAAAGATTTCAAATGTAGATCATTACATAATATTTCAAACTTTCAAAATTGTTGAATGCTATCATATTTAGAAAATTATACAAGCTTTACAGGCCTGTTTAACTGAGTTGGTAGAGATACATAGATAAATAGATAGGTAGTTGAAAATTTAAGATAGATAGATAGATGGATAGATAGAATATAGGCATATAGATAATATATATATATATATATATATATAATATATATTATATATATAGGAGAGAGAGAGAGAGAGAGAGAGAGATAGATAGATAGATAGATAGATAGATAGATAGATAGATACATAGATAGATAGATAGATAGATAGATAGGATAATAGATATAGATAGATAGATAGATAGATTAGATAGATAGATAGATATGAACATACCATACATACATAGATGAGATAGATAGATAGATAGATAGATAGATAGATAGATGAAATACTAAGATATAGATAGATAGATAATAGATAGATAGATACATAGATGATAGATAGATAGATAGATAGATAGATAGATAGATAGATACATATATATATATATATATATATATATATATATATATATATATATATATTATAGAGAGAGAGAGAGAGAGAGAGAGAGAGAGAGAGAGAGAGAGAGAGAGAGATGAAAAATACTAAGATAGATAGATAGATAAATAAATAAATAAATAAATAATGAGCATAGATAGATAGATAGATAATGAACATATATATATATTATAATATAATATATATATATATATATATATAGAGAGAGAAGAGAGAGAGAGAGAGAGAGATGGAGGGAGAGAGAGTGAGATGAAAATACTAAGATAGATAGATAGATAGATAGATAATAAATAATGAACATAGATAGATCGATAGATACGCTGAAGTTGAATTTGTGTAACACGTATAAAGGTAAAAAAAAATCCTGTAGATCACTAGCTTTATAGAAACCTTAGTTGATAATTTTAAACTTTTCAATCAATTCTTTGTCACGAATTGAAAAGGACGTAATTCAACTCAACTGGAGTTTGATATTCCACGACAGCTGCGAAACAAACAGATACAACAGCACGAATCAAGTGCGCGCACGCCGGCATGCGCGTTGGCCTCTTCATTTTCGAAGCAGCCGTTCACCGAGCAGTCAAATTTTGATTCGCCACTCAAGTGGCCGAACGTTCGCACCCGACCCAAGAAGAGAAATATATTAGTTCTGGGTATTTTTCTTTTTATTTACTACTTAACTAAATAGCCATTCATACTTCACGGGTTTTAAAGAAAATTCTTTTTTTTTTCTTTTTTTTTTTCTTTTTTTCTTTCATTTTTCCTTTTTTTTTTTTTTTTTTTTCAATCATTGATAACAATTTTTTTTTAAATCAGAAAAGAAAAAGAAGAGTGAAAAAAAAATATAAAAAAATGTATGCATTGGAGATGAACCGTCAGCAGAGAGCATGACCCACCCACACACACACACACACACACACACACAGCTAGAAGAGGAATTACGAACGAACAGAAAAAAAGAAGAATGATACTCACAACAGATGATCAGCAAACTCCTGTGATTATTAATTCCTCAGTTCGGTTGTTTTGTTTTGTTTTTCTATTCATTTTTCATCTGGTTATTCTGCCCTGTGATTCAAGTCAGGGTTTAGTTATTAAAAATGTTGACCAGGATGCTCTGTGCTTAAGAGTCTTAATCCAAAGTCCAAGTTCTCCCAAAAAAATAATTATTCAAATTAATAATCTGTATAGGATACTAGTGAAGGAAAGGGGCAAAAGGGGTTTCAATATATATATATCATTATTATTATATATATATATATATATATACGTGTGTGTATGATGATGATGATGATGATAAATTTAACATTAGTTAAATGTATATCCATGTCATCAAATTTATATGAAAAGCATACGTGAAACCCACAATTCAAAAAAAAATATTATATATAGCTCAGTCGTAGAGCATTCGGCTAGAAACCACAAGGTTTCCTGTTTTCGTACGGTCCTCGCCAACTCAGCGTATGAGTAGCACAGGGATCTGTGCGTAAAGTAAGGAGCTGATGGTAGGTGTGGCGCCCCACCTCAGATGCTAAAACAATCTCCTTGGTCTAGCGCTATTGAAAAGGGGGATAGACTCCTTCGCTGACTGGCTGATACCGACTTAGGCCGCCCCGACGACTTTAATTACTTTACTTTATATATATATATATATATATATATATACACGTGTGTGTGTGTATGATGATGATGATTATGATTATGATGATTATGATGAATTTAATATTAGTTAAATGTATAGTCCATGTCATCAAATTTATATGAAAACATACGCGAAACCCACAATTCAACAATATATATATATATATATAATATATATATATATATATATATATATGAGGTAGGTAAAAGGATAGGGAACAAGAAATTTTTTTTACCTTTCACTGTCGGATTCTACTACATCCATCCTATCTTCATATATATATATATATATATATATGTATATATTATATACAGGAGGGGTGCAAAGTAGGTATACAGTATAAAAAACACATACAATACTCATTTGCATTTATTAAACAAGCAAATGTTACATATCTTATATAATGGAGATTGGTGTTTTCTGTGTAACCGAAACATATACTACTCAAGTCACAATTCCCTTAATTATTTATATTCATTCTCCATGATCTTATCTGTTTTACATTGTTGACGATAGTAAGGCACAAAGTCCCTATTAACGTTCATGAAGTGGCAGGTGAAAAATTGCGTCGATCCCGTCGGCATTCCCCCTCAAGACAATAAACCCAAAATCACAGGTGTTGCCTGGAGGGTGCCCCCTGGATCGACGCCGTTAATAGAGGCCGAAGCCACTGTTGAGATCAGTGTGAAGGGGAAGGCTATTTACTATTGATATTAAAAATTGATTTTAATAAATATGTGCTCATAATTGATTTCTAATGTTTGGTTTATCTTAATGAATATGCAAAAACCTTCCAATAAATCCATTAACAATATTAACAGTAATCTATCTTTACTTCCTAATTTAACTATAGTAAATTATGAAATTTAGCAATGAAAGGTGGGAGGGAAGAAAAAGCAAGTTTTAGTTGTTCTCCTCTGTTTCAAATCTTTTTATCGGCATCTTATTAGTTCATTAGCCTTTCTAAGTTAATAATATTTTATTTCATTAAAAACTTAAATACTTGCACCCGGAGGGTTATATATTGCTAGTATGTAATAACATAATTATTATTAATAATAACATGTTAATTATTAGTCACAATTAAATATGGCTAATGACCAACTTTTACAAAATGAGGACACTTAAGATTATGTTACTAATTTCATGTATGATAATGTTGTTAACCTACATTTGCACCCCCTATTATATATATATATATATATATAGTATATATATAATATATTATATATATGAGGAAAAAATGAGTAAAGAAAAGAAAGTAGATGGATAAAATGAATTATATCGATATCACTTTTAATCGATATCACTTACACATGTGTTTCGGTCTGTTTATCAAAATGTATACGGATTTTCGTTATTATTATTAAAATAATCAGATGGAGTTGAAATGATGATAATAATAATAATAGGAAAAATGCATAAAATATTCCGCATACAGAGAGATTTTTCAACTCCATCTGATTATTTTAATAATAATAATAACGTAAATCCGTATACATTTTGATAAACAGACCGAAACACATGTGTAAGTGATATCGATTAAAAGTGATATCGATATAATTCATTTTTATCCATCTACATTTCTTTTCTTTACTCATTTTTTTTCATCATATTGTCGGATTCATTTTCCATTCTTATATATATATATATATATATATATATATATATATATAGCGAATCATTCTACAAACGCCTCAGATGCCAAAACATTCTTCAAAATCAAGCGCTAGGGAAAAGGGGATCGACTAGCTGATACCGACTTTAAGCATCTCTGACTACTTATATATATATATATATATATATATATATATATATATATATATATATATATTCTTTTGCCTCTTTTACAAAGAGGGATAAAAACAAGGGAAGCTGGGGATAGAATTTTGAATCACAATGCCTGCCGAAATGATTTTTTTTTTAAATTATTCCTTAAGATACTGTCGCCGAAAAAAGTATTGTTCTCTCTCTCTCTCTCTCTCTCTCTCTCTCTCTCTCTCTCTCTCTCTCTCTCTCTCTCTCTCTTCGTTTGGAAAATTAATGTGATCTGTTGAACTTTCGTGAAATGGTGAATTCAGAAAATTGTTAAGATTGAAATACGGCTGAATTAATTTCCGAAAAGTAATTGAAGCTATATTTTAAAATTTCAATTCTGTCTCATTTTTCTTTCTTTCTTTTCCTTCTACAAATGACTCTTTGTTTCAACCAAACGTGCCACTACAAAATACATTGTTATCTCTTTACTTTTTTTGAAATTATTGCCTGTCAAATTATTCAAGACGGACCACTAAAATTTATAGTGGGGCCTCACAACACGTGTTAGTAAGTTAGTTAATTTCTATCGAGATAAATGCTCACCGGGCGTCACTCTGAACTAACCTTAGTAAATAAACCTTAATTATACGTCTTCGTATACGTATATTTGGCTTCAAGATAGTGCAGAAAAAAGGGGGTCTGGGATGGGCACTGCCCTTGGGTGCAGCTTCAGTGTCTACAAAATCGCCCTAACCCAAAAGCCTAACTTTTTCCAGTATAACAATGAATTATGAATACGTAGGATTCGAAAGGGGCGGATAGGTGAAGCTTTGAAAAATCTGAATCAGTATTTATTAGCCACTGGAGGGGGCGCTGGTGAAGCTCTTGCCCCACCCCCAGGATAACGCCACTGTTTCAGGTTACCCTTACTCAACCTTTAACTTGAAGTATATAATTTCTGATTATTTATTTTGTGTATTTACCCAGCCGTTCCACACGAGCAGGATGTGACGCAATGTCAATTTTAAAATTTGAATTTGAAGTTTTCCTTCTCCGGATGCCACACCAAGTTCATTATTTTTGTGACAGCAAGAGCAGCCTGTATGCATTTACCCAGCCCCTTCTGTCACGAGAAAGATGCGACACAAGGTCAATTTTCAGTGGATTAAACCTGGTTTGAATTCAGAGTTTTCCTTATCCTAGACAGGTAGCCTAACCGAAACTAAAGAACTCAGTCTGCCCAACTTTTTACCCATAGCTGGAGAGAGAATAAATGGATTCATATCTTTCCGAGGACATTAGCACTTCTAGATAGAATATACGTCTTCCGGGCCTACGTATTTCAGTTTTAATTAAATTAAATATATAAAATTAGAAAGACTAACGAAATTAAATAATAACGCATATAAAAGATTAAACCTATTTTAATTATATTTTAATTGCTTTAAATCATTAATACATTGGAGAATAAAGCAATAATATTAGAGATCGATAACATCAAGTAAATATTAATTAAACACGGTTTTATTAAAACCAGTATGCAAATTAACCGCACCATATATTTGTAAACCTTTATTTCTTAGTGATATATAAGACACATTGCTGGATTTGAAACGCTCTAATAACATGGCTGTTTTGAGGGAAATCTAATTCAGATTTTCATAGAGACATCGTTAATAAAATATTGATTTTTAAGATTTAAGATTTAATCTATGTATTAACGATTTTGACTATAAATTTAATACTCATTGATAAACTTACGTAATTCCTGACGGTATTGTGACGTAATTAGTGGCGTAGTTTCGATTTCAGACACCGAATATCCATTATAATAAGATATTGTTTTCTGTTTAGTATTTTCATGATATTATACGTTCTATCATTTCTTAATTCTTTTTTTTTTATGTCAGTAATTATCGAATCTCCATAAGATGTGAAATGCAAACGGCCTAGTCCACGATTTGAACTCGGCATAAATGTAATGCTCACGGGGGTGTCAGACTGAAAAAATCATAGTAAGTAATTAAAAAGTAAAAGTTGGTGGAGTGGTCTGTTGTCGGTATCAGCCAAACAGCGAGGGAGTTTATTCCTATTTTCGCTAGCGCGAACCAGAGAGATTTTTTTTTTAGGTATTTATGCTATTACTGGTTCCATAATTTGGTTTGGTTTGGGTGCTACTCATATAAAGTGTCTTAGGAACGAATATCCTGACGGAGCCCATCCCTCTCCGAGTCTATAACTAGTTCGAATTCTGAGTTTTCTTTCTTCTAGATTGATTGCCATACTTAAGGTTAATGAGCTCAGTCTGCGCTAGTCAAGTGGTCTATTGTCTGTATCAGCCAAACAGCGAGGGAGTCTATCCCCTTTTCGCTAGCGCGAGACCAGATAGATTTTTTGCTGAGGTGGGGCGCCACACCTACAGTCAGCTACCCACTTTACTACATTTCCCGAGATGTGCTATGCATACGCTAAGTTGGCAGGGACCGGTATCGAACCCGGAACCTCGCGATTCCAAGGCGGATGCTCTACAGACTGAGCTAAACCGTATAAACCTTAACTATATGTCGAGGTGGCCTAAAGTTGGTATCATCCAGACATCGAGGGAGTCTATCCTCTTTTCACTATCGCTAGACCAAAGAGATGTTTTTTTGCGTCTGAGGTGGAGTGCCACACCTACCATCAGCTCCTTAATTTACCGCACAGATGTCTGTACTACTCATACGCTGAGTAAGCGAGGGCCGGTATCGAAACCGGAACCTTGTGGACACTCTAACCACTGAGCTAAACCAACCCTTAAGTGAAGGTAAATATTTACAGATTTTTCAGCGGTATTAGGGGTCAGTGTCCGGGGATAGGGAAAAAATCAAGAATTTTAATGCTGATTTTTAAAAACAAGTAATCTCCACTTGTAAGTGTGATATAAGATAAATATTCATTGGGACAGAGTGTCGCTCGAAGCGGTGTTGTGTAAATATAAATAATACTTGTAAATACAAATGAGTGAAAATGTAATAAATTTTGCAACTGCTAGACACGTTATTTGTAATGAAGAGTAGTGCTTATCTCATATAGATATATAGATATATTAATCCTTTTAAGAATAAAATGCAATCGTAAAAAGACGGGGGCGAGGGGAGAGTAATTTTAAGTTGTTCTATTTTTTTAATTATACCCCCCTTCTGTTTCATATCTTTTTATGGCGGACCTGAACTTTCAGAGCCCCCATCTAAAATTTTTGTTTCTAATTTTTTTTTCTTCTTTCGATGGATTATTATCGACTACACACCAATCTATCAGACTGTGAAAAAAAAATTTTTTTAAGTTATTTATTTTTCGAGTTTTCAGGGGTGCTCAGTTCCCCATATAAGTTTATCGTAAACCGATCCCCTTATCGGAACTGCTAAAAAAAATTATTTATGTATTTATTTATTTTTCCTTCAATGGATTATTATCGATTACACACCAATCTATCAGATTTTTTTAAAATTCTTGAAAGTTCTTTATTTTTTGAGTTTTCAGGGTTGCTCATTTCCCCGTATAAGTTTATAGTAAATCGAACCCCCATATCGGAACCGCTCGAAAGGAAACTGGCGCAAAGGTGTCAAAGTTAGGGTGGCCCCGAAAAAACAAACCCAAATTATTTATTTATTTTCCCAATAAACTAACCTTAAACCCCAACACCAACCCTAACCCCTAACCCTAACCCTAACCACAAACTCTAACCCCCCCCCCTAGTTAAAATTAACAGTTTTATTACAAAATTTGTGGGTTCTTTTTTTCTGTGTCACCTTAATTTTGACACCTTAGTGCAAATTCAGCCCA
>CM042140.1:9155975-9173475 GCA_023376005.1 Doryteuthis pealeii
AGCAAGAACTTCATCCGTGAAATTTCCTGGATGACTCTCATGCAATTCTTTCAGTAACGCCTCTCGACACTTTGCTGGGATAATCACCCGTGATCCCCATAAAATACAACCCAGTTGTTCCGACAAACTCATCCTTCCTGGTTGTATATGGTTGAAAGTCAAGAGATCCTTTTCCCGGCCATCCATGCAAGATCCATCTACGCACTTGTGATAACACGGGGTCTCTTGATGTGTAAAAAGCAACAGTTTTTGACGTGACTGGGGTTAAGTCTAAAGCTGACATGGAGAGTACTACTTCCTCCGGACAAGGTAATGGCGTAAAATGGTCCTCTATAGGTAGCCGACTCAGTCCATCTGCATTAGAAATTTTTGAACCTGGCTTGTATTCTAATTGATAATGATAACTTGCTAGAATCAAGGCCCAACGTTGAACTCTAGCACTTCCTGTTGGTGATATTGCACGGTCCTCTTTAAAAAGCCCAAGCAGTGGTTTATGATCAGTGATGATGGTAAATTCTCGACCATAGATATATTTATGGAATTTAGAAACTCCAAAAATGACTGCCAGTCCTTCACGTTCTATCTGGGCATAATTTCGTTCTGCCTTTGATAATGTTCTGGAGGCAAAATAAAATCGGTTTTTCACTCCCGTCTTTCATTATATGCGATAACACTGCCCCACACCCACTGGAGATGCATCCACCGTCATGATAAGTTTAAGTTCAGCATTGTAATGAACCAAAACACTAGTTGACATTAGCAACTCCTTTGATTGCTTGAAAAACAAGGCTTCGTCTGGTCCCCATTTCCAGGGAACTCCCTTTTGTTGTAATTTGTACAAAGGAGCTAAAACTGTGCTGATATTGTTTAAGTACCGCCGATAGTAATTAACAAAAGCTAAAAAACTACGCAGTTCAGACACATTCTTTGGGGTGGGTGCTTTATGAATTGCATTGACTTTATCTTGCGTTGGGTGGATTCCTTCAGAATCAATCCTATGGCCCAGGTATGAAATTGACGACTTTTTTTAAATTCACATTTATCCCCTTTAAGTCGGAGACCGGCATCTCGTAATCTCTTTAATACTGCCCGCAGGTTCCTATTATGCTCTTCCATAGTTTGTCCCGAGATTAGGATGTCATCTAGATAAGCAACTGTCTTTGGTACTCCTTGAATAAGTTGATCTATGATCCTTTGGAAAACTCCTGGTGATGAAGCAATACCAAAACACAAACGAGTATACATAAAAAGACCTTTATGTGTGTTTATAGTAGTTAGTTTTTGTGACTCTTCATCCAAAGGAACCTGTAAATACGCGTCACTCAAATCTAGTCTCGTAAAATACTGTCCACCCGAGACTTTGGAATACAGGTCGTCTATATTTGGAATGGGATATTTGTTGATTTGCAAAACACGATTAACGGTCTGTTTAAAATCCCCACAAATCCGAACTTGACCATTTCTTTTTAAAACGGGGACAATAGGGGAAGCCCATTCTGCAAAACGGACTGGCTTGATAACAGAGGTAGCAACCATTCGTTGAAGTTCAGTTTCAACTTTTTCTCTAATTGTTAAGGGTACGGGTCTAGCTTTCATAAAACGAGGTTTGCTATTTTCTTTAACATACAATTTAGCTTTTTCAATATTTAATGTACCCAAGCCTGGTTTAAAAAGTTCTGCAAATTCTTGATTAAAATCAGTCCATTCCATTTTGTTGCAGGTAGGATAGATATTAATTGGCAATTTTTGCAGCCAGTCTCTTCCAAGAAGACTTGGTCCAGAACCTGGTACAACTAACAGTCTTAAATAATGTGTTTTTCCCTGGTATTTTACACTCAGGTTAGCAACCCCTTTAGGTACAATGACCTCACCCGAATAGGTCCGCAACCTCTGTAATGTTGCCGTTTTTATAAGTTTCGCGTTCGGCAGTAAGTCAAACTGCTGTTTACTTATCAGAGTAGACGAACAACCGGTGTCAATTTCCATTTGACATTGAATACCATTTAAATAAATATTACACATATATGGTTCACGGCTATTCGATCTCGTAAAAAATAAGGGTATGTCGTCTGTCTCTTGTATGTAATTCGACACCTTTTTTCCTTTGTTCATTTTTACAAAATTTTGAAAAGTGATGTTGTTACATTTAAAACAAATTTTCCCCCATGCGGGACAAAAAAATCTTTTCTCATGCCATTTCCCACCACAACCAAGACAACTTTTTTCTTTCTTTTGTAATTCAGTTGTGTTAGACTCGGAACATATTTTATTTACTTTATCCGTCTCTTTTTTCTTTATATGTGCAACGTCACTCATTGCTAATTCTATAGCTGTGGCCATTTTAACAGCTTCTTCTAACGACATATCTTGGGACAATAATTTTCTTGAATTTTATCGTCCCTTAATCCACACACAAATTTGTCACGCAATGCTCTTTTTAAAAATGACCCAAATTCGCATGTAGAAGCCAAATGTTTAAGGCGAACAAGAAATTTTGAAATTGACTCACCCTCCTCTTGTTTTGCATTATGGAAACGAAAACTTTCAGCCACTATTAGTCTTTTAGGCTTAAAATGTTCCAACAACAACTGGGTAATTTCCCCCAGAGACTTCTCGCTTGGTTTTTGAGGGGTACATAAATCCTCCAAGACTCTGTAGGTCCTTTCTCCAATTGTACTCAGTAATATGGCTTTGCATTTTACTTGGTTCTCATGTCCAATATCGTTTGCGATAAAAAACTGTTCTACTCGGTCCAAATAGGTTGAAATATTTCCTGATTCCGTACAGAATTCTTCTAAATGTCCGAGTAATGACATTTTCTTCAGTGAAACAAATCCTCGTCTGCCAATTGTTATAACGCGCTTAGCGAATAATAAGACGTGTAGCCCAGTTGACGTTAACTGCGAGAAGAACCCACTTCCGCCTTTTATTTAAAATAATACAAGATGGCGGAAACAGTACTTCCGTTTCATACAACAATGTTATAACCGGTGCTTCCAGGTCTTAGTATACCACAGTTGAACACTTTGAAATCACTCTTGGAAGTTAACTAAAATGATATGTAAAATTTAAACTAATTTTTAGATGTCTGACTCAATTAGACGCCTGTTGTGTAACGGTTATCGTTGTTAGAAATGGACACGGCGACCCGAGTTCAAATACTGAACAGGACAGTTTGCATTTTACATAGTGGTTGGGAAAGATAAGGATAAGTAATAGAGCAAACTGTCCTGTTCAGTATTTGAACTCGGGTTGCCGTGTCCATATATTTACACTCCCTGTTGTATGTATTTACACCCAGATTGATAGATAGATAAATAGAGAGAGAGAGAGAGAGAGAGAGAGAGAGAGAGAGAGAGAGCAGGGAGAGAGAGCAGGAGAGAGAGAGAGAGTGAGAAAGAAAGAAAGAAAGAAAGAGAAGAATGAAAGAGAAAGAAAGAGAGAGAGAGAGAAAAGAAAGAAAGAGAGAGAGATAAGAAAGAAAGAAAGAAAGAAGGAGAGAGAGAGAGAGAGAGAGGAGAGAGAGAGAGAAAGAGAGAGAGAGAAAGAAGAGAGAAAGAAGAGAGAGAAAGAAGAGAGAGAGAGAAGAGAAAAGAAAGAAAGAAAGAAAGAAAGAGAAAGAATGAAAGAGAAAGAAAGAGAGAGAGAAAGAAAGAGAGAGAATAAAGAAAGAAAGAAAGAGAGAGAAAGAAAGAAAGAGAGAGAGAGAGAGAAAAAAAAAAAGAAAGAAAGAGAGAGAGAAATAAAGAGAGAGAGAGAGAAAAAAAAAAGAAAGAAAGAGAGAGAGTATTATAAATGACGCTGATGAAAATGCTGAGTGTTGAAGATTCACTTAGTAAAATCAATTCTTATAGATTTTTACCTTTTAATGAGCTTCTCAATTTAAAAAAAATGACAAATAAATAAATAAAAAAGGCACAAAAAAAACAAAGAAACAAAATATATCTATTCCATTTTGTCTACTTTTCTCTCACGTTTCTCATTTACCTTCTTTGTTTTTCTTGCCAACTTTTTCTTAATGCAACTTTATGTTATTTGTCAAACGTTTTTTCTTCTATTCTTTACATGTTTTTTTTGTTTTTTACCCCCAAAAAATCCACCTGCGCAGAAATACAATAAAACTACCGATTTCAAATGCACATTTGCGCATGTCTGTATTTCCTTCTTTTTTCAGCTCGATATTTTTTTAATAGAAATATTCCTTTTTTTTTCTTTTTTTTTATTACTTAGCTACAATTTAGTCTTTTGTTTGGATTCCGAGTTTGGATTCCATTATATTTTTCTTTAAACTCCAACCTTCTACTTAAATGTCAACAGGAAAGCGTAGTTTTCATTTGACGAAGGGAACAAAATCATTACCAAATTTTTGCCTTCCATTTTATTTATTTTTTCTTAAGTTACAGTTAAAAACTAAAACGTGAAATATATTCTAAATTCTGTAATTTTAGAATTCTAGAAAATTTCATTTAATCTCTGTTTAGATTTTGATTCGTTTATCTAAACTCTTATATCGATGATTGTGTCTTTCTATGAGAGTATAAAATTGATTTGATTGCAATCTAATGAATTTTAGAAAATTCTGATAATAATTAGATATTTCTCTATGAAAAAAATAAAATATCAAATAATATGATATCAAATTATCAATATTAATATTAATACAATATCAAATAATATTATCAATATCAATATTAATATTAATATAGTATCAAATGCATCAGTTATCTTATTTAAAAACTTTTACATTTTTTCAGCTCAGTTAACTTGGAACCACGTATCTTTCAGGCGTAACACAGATTCTCTAATATATATATTTACCAACCCCTCCACACGAGCAGGATGTGACACAAGGTCAATTTCTTAAGCGGAGTTCAACAGATTTGAATTCAGAGTTTTCCTTCTCCTAGACTGGTTACCTAACCAAGGTTAAAGAGCCCAGTCTGCCCTACTATTTATCCATAGCTGGAGGGAGAGTAGGATTCATACCTTTCCCAAGGGTATTGGCGCAAAGTTAAATGCAATTATCACATCTAGGATTTGAACTCGGGGCGACGAGTCCATTTCCCATGACTTTAACCATCGCACCACGCGCTTCCTACAGATTCTCTAATATAGATGGTTTAAAGTTAACTGACCTGAAAAAATGTAAAAGTTTTAAAATAGAATAAGTGGTGCATTATATCTTTTATTCATTAATATATCAACACTGAAAATTTAATTAAATTCGGTTAATTCCTTGATTTTTTGTATTTTTTGGGGGGTGGGGGTGACATAATATGGTGGAATTTAAGTCCGTTTAGTTCGATTTAACCGAAAAATGTTATTTTTAAAAAAAGCATTAAAGCATATTACAGTATATAATTAATTACATTCAATTTTATTTTATGTTTTTATACAATATACTGCAATTTTTCTTAATAAAAAAGTAACAAAAAATTAAGATGTGTTGGGGTGGCTGAAACGTATCAATTACTACCCGGGGTGGTAGTACCTGTTAGGGTTCCATCTATGTGTCAAATAGTTTTGTTTAAAATTATATGTATTTTATAGGACTGTGTGCATAGTAAAACCTCTTAAGAAACAACTACACCTTGGGTTGGTAAATATCTTATTATAATGGTGATTCGGTGTCTGTCAGTCTTTAACCGAAACTACGTCACTACTTACACCATAATACACTCAGGATTTCGTAAGTTTTTCAATGGGTATTCAATTTATAGTCAAAATCGTTATCATTAATACATAGAATAAATCTTATTATATATAAGTCTCTATGAAAATCTGAGTTAGATTTGCCTCAAAACAGCCAACGTTATTAGTGCGTTTAAAATCCTACAATGTGTCTTATATATCACTAAGAAATAAAGGTTTACATAATATATGGTGTGGTTAATTTGGATATTGGTTTTAACAAAACTGGGTTTAATAAATAATTACTTTGTGTTATTGATTTCTAATATTACTGTTTTATTCTCCAACGTATGAAAATCAATCATATTAATGATTTTATATGCGTTCTTATTTAATTTCGTTACTCTTTCTAATTTAATATGTTTCATTACGATAAAACTTAAATACTTACACTATAGATTATAATAATATTAAAACTTACACTTAGATTTGACTTTAAAAATGGATGTTTTTTTTCAAGAGAAAGTACCGTATTTGACGGCATATAAGACGCACCCCCATTTCAGCAGGTCAGATTCAGGAAAAAAAGGTTTTTAGTGTTTGTAAGCATTTATTGTTGAAAACAGTCAAGCTGTGCATTACACAAGCAGAAACATAGCCGTATAAAAGCAATTTCGCAGTACAGGCAAGTAATAAGCACACACAAGACATCTCAATAGCAGGAAATAATAATAATAAAATTAATAATAATAATAATAATAATAATACTTGGACTTTGAAATAAAAACGGATCACCTTATCCCAGCAAGAAGACCAGATCTAGTGTTGATAAACAAAAAAGAAAGAACTTGTCAACTGGTGGATTTTGCAGTGCCAGCAGATCACAGGGTGAAGCTAAAGGAAAATGAAATGATGGACAAATATCTGGACCTTGCCAGAGAACTGAAAAAGTTATGGAACATGAAAGTGAAAGTGATACCAAATGTGGTTGGTGCACTTGGAACAGTCCCAAAAGGATTAGAAAAGGGTTTGGAAGGTTTGGATATCAGAGGAAGGATTGAAACCATTCAGAACACTGCACTGCTGCAATCTGCCAGAATACTCAGAAGAATCCTGGAGACCTGAGGAGACTTGCTGTCACTCAGACTCCAGTGAAATACCATCAGCTAACACTGGTGTGAAAACTCAAAAGAAGTGAATAATAATAAAATTAAGTCTCAAACTTCACTTACGATGTATAAGACGCAGGGCAATTTCTTGAGCCAAAATTTTGGACAAAAAAGTGCGTCCTATATACCGTCAAATACGGTACCTTACTACAATAAATAAATGGGGTTTAATTTAATTGAATTGAATAGATTGAAGCCAAAATGATTTTCCTATTTAAAATGGAAACAGTTAAAATGAAATTGTTTATATTTGCACTTAATTCTCTTGATTCGCATATTTAAGCAACTCCGCCATTTTGTTGTTAAGGTTAGCGTGCCATGCGACCAACGTCCGCAAATTCGATGTCGGACATTGCACGTAATTGAGTGAACATCTGAGTTAATTTTGCCTTTTCTTATCGTATTTTCTGTTCTATGTGAGTTTGACCTTTTCTCGTTGGTTGAACACACGCAAAGTCTGTCACACGCAAGGCGAGGCTCGGGTTAAGATGGTTCCATCTTCTCTGTAGAGTGCATAAATAAATAATTAAAACCCTACACGCATACCATATATATATATATATATATATATATATATATATATATATATATATACGTGTGTGTGTGTGTGTGTGCGTGTGTGTGTGTGGGTGTGCGTGTGTCTATATGCAAGTATAAACCTTTATGAAGCAAAAGAGTACTGCTGGAGAAATTTAATAATTCCTGAATAGCATAAATGCAAGGCTATATCAAGGAAAGGCCTGGCAGCTGTGTAACTGGGATATTTGACTGGAAGTCGGCACGCGGTGGCCCACATCACTAATAACCGACAATTTCTGATTGATTGGTCGATTAATTTTAACTGCATGTCAACCAGATTAGGGTTATTTTAAACCTAGAGGTTAGGTAATCGCGTTCCTTGTCCGTTCGTATTTACATTTTTAGTGTAGTTGTTTATTAAGATTTTTCACACGCTCCTATCGAATACGAATAATTTTCAAACAGATCTATTTGATCCAAAGATGGAACCCTAACAGGTACTACCATTTCGGGTCATAGTGGATCTGGGAGTAATGGCAATGAAGTGATACTCTACACGCCCCAGATCTCATACCCAGGATACTGTTGTTAAGATAATCTGTACCCCAACATTGCTCCATTATTCTATTATCAGCTCATCAACAAGATGTAGCTGGCTCGACAAAGCCTTTGTCACTATAAACAAATCACATATATTTACCAGCCCCTCCGCATAAGCAGGATGTGGCACAAGGTCAATTTATTAAGCGAAGTTTAACAGGTTTGAATTCAGAGTTTTCCTTCTCCTAGACTGGTCGCCTAATCAAGGTTAAAGAGACCAGTCTGCCATACTATTTACCCATAGCTGGAGGGAGAGTAGGATTCATACCTTTACCAAGGGTATTAGCGCTAAGTGAAATCCAATTTCCACGTCCAGGATTTGAACTCGGGGCAACGAGTCCATTTCCTATAACTCTAACCATTACACCACACACTTCCAAATAAACAAAATTGTAATAGAAATGGTCTGTAAAATCAACTTGTTAACCATTACCCCTTGAATAGTAGCCTATTGATATCAATGATGATTATGAGTGTCCTATTTCCCTAGAGGAAATGGTGAAAATCTTCCTAAAATATAGAGATATTAAACTCGTGTTGAAGATGCCATGCTGACACAACCATCAGTATTATCTTGATTTATGCGGATGAACTCCTGTGGTATAACAAGTAATGGTTAACAAATTGATTTTACAGATCATTGCTATTACAATTTTACTCACTGGGTGCCCTACACAGTGACCTTGTACCAGACTATCTCGACTGCCTTGTGAAATGTGAAAGATATCTCCACGAAGATAGATTCTGAGTGTTTGCAGTCTAGCAAGATTCTAAGTGTCTGCATTCTAGCAAGATTCTGAGTGTCTGGAGTCTAGCAAGATTCTGAGTGTCTACAGTCTAGCAAGATTCTGAAGTGTCTGGAGTCTAGCAGGATTCTGAGTGTCGGGAGTCTAGCAAGATTCTGAGTGTTTGGAGTCTAGCAAGATTCTGAGTGTTTGGAGTCTAGCAAGATTCTGAGTGTTTGGAGTCTAGCAAGATTCTGAGTGTTTGGAGTCTAGCAAGATTCTGAGTGTCTGGAGTCTAGCAAGATTCTGAGTGTCTGGAGTCTAGCAAGATTCTGAGTGTCTGCATTCTAGCAAGATTCTGAGTGTCTGGAGTCTAGCAAGATTCTGAGTGTCTGTCTAGCAGATTCTGAAGTGTCTGGAGTCTAGCAAGATTCTGAGTGTCTGGAGTCTAGCAATATTCTGAGTGTTTGCAGTCTAGCAATATTCTGAGTGTCTGGAGTTTTAGCAGGATTCTGAGTGTTTGCAGTCTAGCAATATTCTGAGTGTTTGCAGTCTAGCAATATTATGAGTGTTTGCAGTCTAGCAATATTCTGAGTGTCTGGAGTCTAGCAAGATTCTGAGTGTCTGGAGTCTAGCAAGATTCTGAGTGTCTGGAGTCTAGCAAGATACTGCAACTTGTACATCTGCTGGTTATATTATGTAACACTTAGCAACTTTCTTTTCTTTTTGTTTCTTTTGCCTTTTTTCTTTTTCTTTTTCTTTTTTTTTCTTCTCTTTTTATAGAAATTCAAAACGCGAATTTACCATCTCTTTACGTGCACATGCTTCTCTAATACAAATCCGAGATTTACAAACGTGGGTCAACGTAGATTTGGGGATTAACAAACTGACTGCTGAGATTTAGGACGTATTTCAAGAATATCAGACTATTTTCTATTTCAACTCCTACATGCGTAATTCTTAAATAGCAACTAATTTGATTGTTAGCATGCAAAATGGAGATTAACTTTTGTTCCAACAAGAATTGAAATAATAAAACTTTTGAAACTGGAAAGTTGATAACAATCTAACCGAAAAGTAATCATTTATAATTCTGAAAATGTTAATTATTTCCTACATAATATTATATTACCTTTCATATATATATATATATATATATATATATATATATATATATATATATATAAAGTAAAAGTTGTCGGGCGGCCTAAAGTCGGTATCAGCAAGTCAGCGAGGGAGTCTATCCCCTTTTCAATAGCGCCAGACCAAGGAGATTGTTTTTATCATCTGAGGTGGAGCGCCACACCTTCCATCAGCTCCTTACCTTACCGCACAGATTCCTGTGCTACTCATACGCTGAGTTGGCGGGACCGGTATCGAATAAGGAACCTTGTGGCTTCTAGCCGAACACTCTACCAACTAATATATATATATATATATATATATATATATATATATATATATATAATATATATATATATATATATTATGGACTCTCTCGTCGATTTCGTCGCATGAGGGTTCATACAATGAACACCCACACAGTGATTTGTTTATAGTGGTGAAGGCTTGTGTTGGACCATCCACACTTTTTAGTACAGTCGATAGAAAAGAATTGGTGCATCAAGGGTTGCCACAAACCCAATCAATGAACGACCTCAGGAATTTTGATCCCTCTCCTAGACTGGTTACCTACCCAAGGCTGAAGGCCCCAGTCTGTCCTACTATTTAACCCATAGCTGGAGGGAGAATATATGGTTTCATACCTTTCCCAAGGGTATTAGCGCAATGTGAAATGCCAACAGCTTCGTCTAGGATTTGAACTCGAATCAACGAGTCCATTTTCCACGACTCTAACCACTAGCCCACGCGCATCTATCTATCTATCTATCTCTCTCTCTCTCTCTCTCTATATATATATATATATATATATATATATATATTATATATAGAGAGAGAGAGAGAGAGAGAGAGAGAGAGAGAGAGAGAGAGAGAGATAATTAAAAGTTAATAAATTGATATCTCGCTGCTCTAACAGACAAACTCGAATTTGTATGTATTTATAATAACTATATATATTTATATGTGTGTGACAGTGTTTGAGAAAGACAGTGATCGTGTGTGAGTTTGTGTGTGTGCTTGATAGATAGATAGATAGATAGATAGATAGATCTTGTAGGCGTCGAAGATTCTTCAAGCACAGGAATTTATTGATTGCGGCAGATATGGGAAGATACGTTTTTGGTATATGTAGGAAGATACTATTGCGCCATTCTTATAAGAAAGGAGAGTTTGTATACAAAATCAACACTTGAAATTGAGACAGATTTTTACCTTGTCAACCATGGCCGATTTTTATTGGATGAAAACGCGCAACTGTCTCAGCCACTAAGCGAATCACAGAAATCTTTTTTAAAGCTTGGGTTAGTGTGACAGGATCACATAAAGACGACCCCAATCTCTTAAGTGCTACGGTGTGCTTTAAATATCGGCCACTACTTCAACAATGTGACCATAAATATATAAAAGTAAGCTGGGAATGAAAAAAAAAACGAATAAAGAAAAATCAACAGTTTTGGTAAATACAATAAAAGAAGTGCGTTTTTTTTAAGCAGAATTGATCAATATTTTGCCAATGGCTATTCTATATGTTTCTATAAAAAGTGTCTGATATCAATTAAAATTCCCGAAGGATAAAACGTAAGGACAAGAAGACTTTTAAACGCCCAAAGTAATTCCTATTGGTCTCTTCGTGGAAGATAGAAATATAAAGATGGCGTCAAAATTGTGTACGTGATTCGAATTCATAAACTTCACGAAGCAATGAGAGTCTAAAGATAATACGGTTGAAAATTTGAACCAGCAAAACGGTTTCAAATCCGGCAATTGTAGCTACCGGATATACTTGTGCAATCAACGACTTTTTAATTTCGATTTTTTTCCGCATATCTTATTAGTCTTATTAGGACAGTTTCTGTTATAAGGGACAAGTGGACATACAACTGCTTTTTTGTGGAGTGATGCTACCAAGATTTGTTCAAGACAGCACCCAGCATCTTTGTGTAGCTCATATCTTGCGTTTTCTCTTGGCACTTTATTAAACTCCAAATAGTGCATGAATATGGCTACAATTTAGAAGAATTCTTGCTTTTTCTCTGAATGTTTGAGATGAGGCTTGATGATTAGTATTATCAATTGGACACATGGCCTAGTGGATAAGGTAGTTAGGTTAAGACAGTTCTAATTGACAGTTATCTCTGGATTCCAGGTTCAATCCTGACCGGCGGCAGTAACATAGAAAAATAATTAACACAACTCCTACCCCAGCTATGGTTAGCGGAATGAGAACAGGATACCCCCGTGGACTAAATAAAGGGTTAGGTTCAAAGTTCCGTGATGGCTCCCACTTACGACAAGAAGGTTCCCGACTAAGACAAGAAAGTTCCCGAGTTCGAAAAGAAGGTTCCCGAGTCCGAGAAGGTTCCCGAGTCCGACAAGAAATACCTGAAGAAGGCCGGAGGGCATATCGGCCGAAACGTTGTACAGAACACAATGAAGATGAGGACAATAGTCCGAATAACACAGATAATACTAATTCTTGCTTTATTTTCTGATCTCACTTCCTTTGAATAATCTTATTGATATTTGGTGTTAAAAACATTGGAAACCTCAGCTCTACTTTCTAATCCTAATAAATGTTTTATGGTAAACCAATATGTTATTTACTGTCTCTATTTTGAAACTCTGCGAGGTAATATCTCCTCCACAGATAGTGATGTTAATACGCGGATAGCAAAGGCATGGTCGGCTACAAATAGATTATCGGTCATATAGAGGTCCGATCTCCCTAACAGGCTGAAGTGACAGTTCTTCCAGGCAGTGGTTGTGTCGGTGCTGTTATATGGTTGCACCACCTGGACCCTAACTAAACGTCTTGAGAATAAGCTAGATGGGAGCTGCACAAGGATGCTGCGAGCAGTGTTGAACAAGTCATGGAAACAGCACCCCACAAGGAAACAGCTATACGGTCACCTGCCCCCCATCTCACAAACTATCCGAGTGAGACGGACAAGGCATGCAGGACATTGCTGGAGAAGTAAGGGTGAACTCATAAGCGACGTTCTCCTGTGGAAGCCAACACATGGACATGAAAGTGTGGGGCGCCCAGCAAGGACCTACATTGACCAGCTATGTGAAGATGTTGGCTGTTCCGCAGAGGAGCTTCCAGGTGCAATGAATGATAGGGAGGGTTGGCGTAAGATTGTCATGGATACCCGTGCTGCATGCGCGACATGATGATGATGATGAATCCTTTACTGTGTTTCCCCAGAATCACACCAAACGATTCAAGCAGAATAAATAAAGTAGGATTTTGCTGGCTGGCCTACAGTAGGTTTTCCAAGTCCAGCATATCTTGTTTTTCTTACTTTGTGTGATTGGGGGCAGGTGGCTATACAGCGGAGTGATGTTTCTAAAATTTGTTCAACACAGCACACAGTATTTTTGTGTAGCTCCTATCTAACGTTTTCTCTAAGCTCTTTGTTAGAATACAAACAGTGGAACCGTAAGTTAGCACTGTTACTGTGACGGCTAGGACGAATTTTCGCTTTATCTTCAGAAAACGAAGCTTCGTTAACTATTAGGATTTACTGCCAACTTTGCAGTTATAAGAGACCTAATATATTCAAATATGTATGGAGGTTTGCTGTGGGGTTGTCAGCCCAACCATACGTATTTAACAACCCCTCCGTCCGTGCAGGATGCGACACAAGTTCAATCTCAGTCCAATTCATAGAATAAAATAACATCTAGATGTTAGGTGCGTTAAAAACAAGAGGCCGTTTACATTTTTTAAAGTTTCAACATATGTCTATTATTTTTTTTTTTTTTTATATAATCGCAATTTCGGTCGATGCATTTATTGTGCGTGTTGTGGCTGTTTTTTTTTTATGCCTATGACATACCAATTCGCCTCCATGTCGTTTGGGGAAGTGTAACAAGATGGGGATATTATCCTGAGCGAGAACTACTATATCAGAAAAGAGAGGAAGAAATGAGACAAGATGGAGGCTTTGAAAAAGCGTGGAGTGATGAACGATGATTTGACCGGGGCGTAACCCCCGAATGGAGAATTGAGTGTCAACCGGAAGTTTCGGGTGTTGACCGGAACCGGAAGTCACGAGGTGACGTGGAACGACGAAGAAAAATACCAGCCTCTTTTTGCTTTCCGACATCGTAGGGTACGGACCAGGCCTCTGGACCCTAGTATGGGGTCACAGTAATTTAACAGTGTTCTCTCTCTCTTTCTCTCAGCCTTTCCTCCTCTCCGATACAGCCCACGAGACGCACGAGACGAGACCTGGAAATAAAAGCTACGCAGCTTGTGACGATATATTTCTCGCGTTGTACTTTTTTATCGACAAGATGACCGCCACGTGCCGAAGACCTTTTTAGTACGGTGAATATATCGCTACTGCCACATTACGTATACATACGTTTGGGTACCGTGAAAATACCACAACGTTACAGAAGTCTTGAACCTCGTATTCGTTGCAAACTCCTTGGCATCTATGCACGACTCGCCGCGCATTTTTCGTTAATTGGCGATGAATTTCAACCAGTTTAATGTCCTTTGCGTTCTAAGACCGAATAACTGCATGAACTTCCCACTTGGCAACAGCGTCAATCGAGAGCTTCAGCAGAAACGACAGCCAAGCCAAAACTGAGTGTGGTAGCGAGGCGCACACAGGGTTAGGTGGAGGCACATGCACAGTAAACACAACAATTATTATTAAGAATGGAGATTCAGTCTCTATTTGCCAGTAACCGAAACTACGTCAGTGCTTACGTCACATTACCCAAACTCATCAATACGTAGAATAAACAACAACCTTATAGTATATACACTCAAAATTTGAGTATTCATATTTAGACGGTCCTACTTGATGTTTTTTTTAAACAAGTTTTAATAAATAGATGTCCGGTATTATATATTTATATAAATAGTTTGTTTTATTTTGATATATATATATAAAGTTATCTAACGTATCGAGTTTTACGAGAGAATTATTTACAAACAAGAAATAGTCCGGTTTTTTTTCAGTATCAAGAGGTTAACTAAAAAGTTTACAAATAAATAAATATGTGGGATTTTGTGAAACATTTATGTGTAAAATATTAAAAATAATTATTTAATAAATAATTAATAGATGCACGCAACTGAACTAAGTTTCCATTTCAAATTGTTTTATTTTTTACCCCTGTAATAAATTTGCTAATTTTACTTACTTATGATACAAACCCTCTAATATTGAATTTTAAACCCCCCACCCATCTGCAGCCAATATCTTTCATAAATTAACTTTTTCACCACTCGGACGGTGCTTTTTTTTTTTGTTTTTTGTTTTTTTTGTTGTTTTTTTTTTTTTTTTTATTTGCTAGTCTAAATAATAAAAACATTTCACGGGCAAATAACATATTGGTTCAATTAAACCTGGTTACATGGATAGTCAATGAATATGAAAACATAAACAAATCCTCAATATTTTTATTGTTTAAACTCTAAAATTTATTTTCATATTTTTTATATTCTATTTTCATATTCGAAATATTTAGATTAAATTAAATAGTGTTTGCATATTAGATTTTTCTGTGATGTAACATTAACATTTCAGAATATACGAGTTAATTCAGAGTTAATTTTTCATTGGTTTTTACAAATGAAATAATGAAAATGATTTCATTTGATTTAAGCTGATTAGTTTCATTTATGAATAAAATGTTATTTTGTTCATTTTTTATTAAATTTTACAAATGGAAAATTAAAATGTTTTAATTAGATTTAAGCTGGTTATTCTCATTTATAAATAAGATATTTTTGTTAATTCTTTTATTAAATTTTGCAAATGCAATAATCAAAATTATTCAATTAAATCTAAGCTGATTATTTTATTTATGAATAAAATGTTATTTTCAATAATTTAAGCTATTTGATTTATTTAATCAATCTATTTTGTTCGGTTCTATATACAAGGCGTTTTAAAAATTATACCATTTGAGATGTACAGAATGTTTCAGAAAAAAATGATACCATTTCAGATGTATAAAGTGTTTCAGAAAAATGATACCATTTCGGATGTACCTAGTATTTTTAGAAAAAAATTATACCATTTCAGATGTACAGATTGTTTCAGAAAAAAATTATACCATTTGAGATGTACAGAGTGTTTCAGAAAAATGTTACTATTTGAGATGTACAGTGTTACAGAAAAATAATATTATTTGAGATGTACAGAGTGTTTCAGAAATATTGATACCATTTAAGATGTTTCAGAAAAAATGATATTATTTTGTAATCTAATAACTTGACCAATTCTCTATCAAATGATCTCAAATTTAAACGGCACATTTAGCAGGATAACCGTTACGCAACGGGTGTATCCTAATTTTCTACAATATTTAGTTATATACAGTTATAAAATGAAATTCCAACACGCTAAATATGTCTTAATTTACTCAAAATAATAAACTATTTGTACATTTAATCTTGATTAAACTGAAACATATTCAGCGTGTTGGAATTTCATTTTATAATTGTATATAACTAAATATTGTAAAAGATTATTGCATTTATTTACTCAATCCCTTTGAAACGGCCAGGATGTGTCACAAGGTCAGTTTTTGGAATGCTTAGAACGTGCCCGATAGCGACAGAATTCACTGGTTTGAATTCAGTGTTTTCCTTCTCCAAGACTGGTTGTCGTACCAAGTCGTTAAAGGCCCCAGTATGCTCTACTATTTACTCATAGTCGTTAGAAGTGATGGGATTATGCCATTACAAAGGCAATTAGCGTGAAAGTAAAACACCATCAGCTTTGTACATATATATATATATATATATATATATATATAGTAAAGTAAAGTCGTCGGGGTGGCCTAAAGTCGGTATCAGCCAGTCAGCGAGGGAGTCTATCCCCTTTTCAATAGCGCTAGACCAAGGAGATTGTTTTAGCATCTGCGGTGGAGCGCCACACCTACCATCAGCTCCTTACTTTAACGCACAGATCCCTGTGCTACTCATACGCTGAGTTGGTGAGGACCGGTATCGAACTAGGAACCTTGTGGTTTATAGCCGAACGCTCTACCGACTGAGCTAACCCGGCCCCTATTTACCAACCCCTACGCACGAGTAGAATGTGACACAAGGTAAATTTCTTAAGCGTTTAACAGGTTTGAATTCAGAGTTTTTCCTTCTCCTAGACTGGTTACCTAGCCGAGGTTAAAGAGCCTCGTCTGCCCTACTATTTACTCATTGCTTTGAGGAAGAGTAGTTGGATGCATACCTTTCCCAATGGTATTAGAGCTATGTGAAATGCAAACAGCCTCATCCAGGATTTGAACTCGGGTTGACGATTCCATTTTCCTACGACTCTAGCCATTACACCACAAAGGGGGTATATAACATATACAGATCGAAAAAGCCATTTAACTCTTCTTGTGCGTGAGTTACGTGTCTGTACACATCTTCATTCCTAAAGTGCAAAACTGTCATTCTTCTTTTTTTGCATTCCCCTTCCTTCGCCCCCACCCCCCACCCCCTTAGTGGTTACTCACCGGTTTTTGGCAAAAGGTACACAACAATCTGCTGTACCAATCAATCAACGCATGCGCACTGACATTTATCGTCTTGCCAACGAGCTTGTTGACGTGCAAAAAAAAAATGTTCAGACATCCGTCATTACCAAAATAGCGTGTCAGTGATTTGAGATTTTCTCACAGAATAGCCCAGCACTGATAGTAACAGAATTCCTAATTGTTGCACTAAAGAATCTTGCCAGAATTCTCTCTGTCCTGTCG
>CM042140.1:9178475-9180975 GCA_023376005.1 Doryteuthis pealeii
TATTATATATATATATATATCAGTCATCCACAGACACGTGTTTCGAATTTTACTTCTCATCAGTGTGGCTCGACTTTTTTAACAGCTACCAATAGCCGGGATCGAAGCCCGATAGAATTTTCGTCAGCTAAGTCCCTTAACCTTGGGGCTATCAGCGGCCGTCAGTCTGAAGTGAACAATTAATTGATACATCCCTACGCGGAGTGTTTTTACAGTCACCAGAGAACTCAAATCTGTAAACAGACGAGTAATGGCTATATTTATGGGTGATATCAAGGGATTTTTGAAAGGATTCAACCAAAACTGAGAATTCAAACGTACATATAAAGATTTGCGTATAGATTTTTACACGCACGGAGCATTATGAATGAATGAACAAATTGATAAATTCTAACAATTTCTTATCTACATGAAAGGTCTTCGAAATTGTAAAATTCAAACCCTTTTTTGTGGGAGTTTACTTCTCAGTGGAGGATAGTTAGCATCTTTTAACCAACCTCCCACTACTACTGAGAGGATAGAAGATCGAATACATTGACTGGAGTAGACATGAAATTGTTGAGGTTTGATGAAAGACTAAATTCCTTGCTTACACTCGAACTGACCATCTTTGGACTGGCATGACCGTCTCATTACCAAATGAGCCAAGACCGAACTGACAAAGAGCCTGTCAGTGCACTTACTGACCCGGATTAATCCTTTTAGTCTGATACTTATTTATTCATGAACCTTTACGTGTTGATATTGTTCCACGCAACCGATATACAACGATATAAAGGGAGGAATAGCGAAAGTGAAAGTAAAGGGCAATTAAACGAAAGTTTTTAGAACCTTTTTATTTGCTGTTGGTTAGTTTTAATGTTCCCAATTGGCTTTATTGCTTTGTTTTTTCCAGTACGTGTGCTACGAACACGAACCTGTCATCAATCGACTGTTTCTAGATAGATGCACTGTCTATTCACCTCAAAAAATTCTATTAATCTTACATTCTACCCATCTCCCTTTCGGTTACAGTCAAGTCACGTTGAAAGCACTGATTCCTGCTAGATCACCAAAGTTAAGCAGTGATCAGCCAGTTTAATACTTAGATGGGTGATCATTTAAGCAACAGCAGGTACTGTAAGCAACCTGATATCAAAATGACTTGATCTGACATTAAATGACCTCAAAAGGGTTGATATGCTGCAAAACAAAACAACTAACTCACCCCCCCGCTCTCTCTCTCCTCTCTCTCTCTCTCTCCTCTCTCTCTCTCTCTCTCTCTCTCTCAGTAACTTATTTTTATTGTGTGTAGGTGACTAGATATTTTAATATAGAAAAACTACATGTTTAGTTTTCTTATTAATGCTTTCTTAAATATTCTATGCAAAGAGTACCTGTGCTTTCAAACATGTAAAAAAAAAACATAATACCTTTCAGGAAATCTTTTTATCATATCTGTTTTATATATTATTATAATGGAGATTATGTAACGGTCTGTCTGTAACTAAAACTACGTCATTCTATTCCAGCTATGTCGACTGAGGCTTTAGAATACACCGACAACACCTTTGCAGAGGGCTAAGACCCCCCACCCCCACCCAATGGAGCCAACTGTTGGCCGTGGTTAGCGACCCGTGATGCTTAAGGACGAAATTCTGCTGGATGATATGTTGGAATATTTTGGTATATATATTTACCAACCCCTCCGCACGAGCAGGATGCGCCACAATGTCAATTTCTTAAGCGGAGTTTAACAGGTTTGAATTCACAGTGTTCCTTCTACTAGACTGGTTACCTAGCCATGGTTAAAGATACCAGTCTGCCATGCTATTTACCCATAGCTGGAGGGGGGAGAATTGGATTCATACCTTTCCCAAGGGTATTATCGCCATGTGAAATGCAAACAGTTTCGTCCAGCAATTGAACTTGGGTCGACGAGCCCATTTCCTACGACTCTAACTATTTGACCACGCGCCTCCTAAATATTTTGGTATATAAGTTGTGCTGGAGACCACAACTTAAATTTATGGACTGTTCGTGGCCGCGTTGGCTAATCAACTATTTAATGGCCTTCAGTTGCTCGTGCTTAAGACGGACTAACGGATCAACAACACAAGGACTCTGCTTAACACTAAGGAACACAAGGATTCCACACAAAACGGATCAAACTTAATGCCACAAGGTATCTCCACTGTATAGTGCTCTCACTTGCAGCCTAATAATGACAATAAGAATCTTAATATGAGCAGTCCGTGACAGGAAACACACCACTTTGGCCCTTACCTAGGCTAGTCAGGCGGTCGGAAAGGCCCCCTCCCAGTAATCGGCTGGTCATGTCAAGCCCTAGTACCTATATGATTGTCTCGACCCTATTGCCATTATGGTAATCCACAACCTTTTTATCATATACGTGCTAGAAGGCGGTGGCTGAGGGTCTTCATGTCCTGGGTATGACGTTAAACTCTAACTGATGATGAGGTTCCAGTTCTGCAAGTCTGGGGAATGTGGAACACCCCTT
>CM042140.1:9183475-9190975 GCA_023376005.1 Doryteuthis pealeii
TTGAACTCAAAGAGAGAAACGGGTCGTTACTCGACTATAAACTATACTTACTCAGAAAAAATTGTCATGATACAGTAACACATATACAATACATTTGGGGTTTGCATTTATGATGTTACGGTCACACACACACACATACACACTGAGACCTTGTTTCAATTCCTAGTTGTGTGGAGGGGTTGGTAAATATAAGGGATTGGTTTATTTTGTCGAAGGTATTGTTGGGCTTGTAGGGTGGCAAGAGGTTTAATATTTTAAGTTTAAAATGTAGCTGGTAGATTTCCCAATCTATGCTACTCAAGCGCTGAGTTATCGGGAACCGGTATCGAACCAGAAACCTTCTTTGTTGCGTGTTCCAAGGGTTTCCTTTTAACGCCATCTTATTTGGTGGTCGTACTGAAAAAGGAATTCAAGGGAAGAAAAGGAAGAGACAAAGATAGTTTTAGGATTTAGGCTTTATTCATTGGTCGTAGCCCCCACATGGCAGGAAATATCTTCCTAGCCAGTAGTAGTGTCTTGTCTGAGTTAATTCAGAATGGCAGAGAGATTATCTTAGGGGTCGGAAGTGGGTCCTTTTTTCTACACATGCTTGAAGAGTTCTTCCGGTGTGAAGTCTCATGGGAGTTTGTTATTTTTTATTATTTTTTTATTTTAATTTTATTTTAATCTCCACTGGCCAGCTACATTTTCTGTGTGAGCTGATAATAGAATGCTGTGGTACTGATTCTCTGAACAACAACGTCCATCATTGTGATTACTCCCTGGTCCACTCTGACTCGGAGTAGTAGTATCTGTTAGGGTCCCATCTATGCGGTCAAATACATCTATTTAGAAATTACTCGTATTTGATAGGACTGTGCGCAAAATAAAACCTCTTAAGAAACAATTACACAAAAATGAAAATATAAATGTACAATGAACGCGATTCTCTAAACTGTTTGCATAAAATAACCCTAGATAGATTGACAGGTCATTGTAGGTAGTGCTTAGTTGGATGATCGTGTACGCGAGAAACTGTCAGACACAGAACGCCGTTGACTCACCATTTTTAGAAATACGGGTAAGAATAGGCCGGGTTAGGTCAGTCGGTAGAGCGTTCGGCTAGAAACCACAAGGTTCCTAGTTCGATACTGGTCCTCGCCAACTCAGCGTATGAGTAGCACAAGGATCTGTGCGATAAAGTAAGGAGCTGATGGTAGGTGTGGCGCTCCACCTCAGATGCTAAAACAATCTCCTTTGTCTAGCGCTATTGAAAAGGGGATAGACTCCCTCGCTGACTGGCTGATACCGACTTTAGGCCGCCCCGACGACTTTACTTAATGTAATGACAAATCTTAAATTAGAAAGACTAACCAATTTGATTTGTTCTTGTTTTACGGCATATCAACCTCAATGGGTCATTTAATGCCGACTACGTTTTTGAAATGAATTGGTGATAATGTTTAATTTTAGTTTGTTTTTTTTTACATATTTTTTTTTGTGAATGAAACTTTTAGATGTTTTTGTTAACATATATTTTTATGTTTTCATTTTTTTTGGAAGATTTTTAGATTTTGTTGTAGATGTGTGCTTCTTTTATGTATCCAAGTAGTTTTTCTGGGTTTATTTGGTAGAATATATGTTTTAGATTTGTTGTTTGGTAGTATTTTTTTTCGTATTTGTCTTAGGTTGCACACAGAGAAGATTCGACCTTCATCAGAGTGAAATTTTATTTTGAATGAAAAAAAAAAATTCGTTGGGGAAAAAAAAATTCTCCGTTGTTTCCCCAACGAATTTTTTTTTCATTCAAAATAAAATTTCACTCTGACGAAGGTCGAATCTTCTCTGTGTGCGAAATATTTTCACACAGATGAACTGACCGAAACACATGTGTAAGTGATATTGATTAAATTCATCTTTTATTATCCATTCTATTTCTTTCTTTTCTTTATTCATTCTTACTCATATATATATATATATATATATATATATATATATATATATATATATATATATCAATCCATCAAACCCGTCAATGCATCACGCATCTGTCAATCCACTTTTCTCAAACATTTGCCTCCTATCTTCGGTTAAACGTAATCTCCTCAGTTCCTGTCTTGTCATTCTTATTCAAAATAAACCATCAAAGCTATCTATCAAAATTCTCACAACATTTTCTCATTTTTTTCTTTTTTTCTTTACTTTCTCCGAAACTCCTTCTTTTAGAAGCCAATCAGTAACTCTTTCCTTCTCTGTTAGTTTCCTTCATTCGTCATTCGTCTTATTCCGTCCTATTCTGATATATTGGTACCCCCCTCTTGTTTGTTCTTCCCTAAATTGTGTCTCTGCCAATTGTACCGACAATAACAGAAATACATCCTTAAAAGAATACACAGTTCCCTCCTCTTCTTCCTCATCCAACAGACTTTTATTACTGTCAACAGTCGCTGTACTAATATTGAGTTTTTGTTATTCTATCTCTTTTTATTTATCCTCTTTCTAGCCCTAACACCTTGTTTTGTTTTTTGGGGGAGGGGGGTGTTTTGTTTTTTTTTCGTTTTATGTACTTTGCCTTAGATTCTTCTTCTTCTTCTTCTCTTCTTTCTTCTTCTTCTTCTTTTATGATTTCTTCTTCTTTTTCTTCTTCATTTTATGTTTTTTTTTTCTTCTTCTTCTTCTTCTTCTTCTTCTCTTCTTCTCTTCTCTTCTTCTTCTTCTTCTTCTTCTTTCTTCTTTTTTCTTTTTTATTTTTTCTTCTTCTTCTTCTTCTTCTTCCTTCTTCCTTTTATGTTTTCTTCTTCTTCTTCTTCTTCTTCTTTTTATGATTCTTCTTCTTTCTTCTTCTTCTTTTTTCTTCTTTATGTTTTTTCTTTCTTCTTCTTCTTCCTTTTATGATTTCTCCTTCATTTTATTATTTCTTCTTTTCTTCTTCCTCCTCCCTCCGGTTCATACTTCTTCCTCCATCACCTCATTCTTCTTCTTCTTCTTCTTCTTCTTCTTCTTCTTCTTCTTCTTCTGATTTCTTATTATTATTCATCTTCCGGCTCATCCTTCTTTTTCCTCCACCACCTCATTCTTCTTCTCCTTCTTCTTTTTTCTTCTTTTTCTTCTTTTCTTCTTTTCTCTATATGTTTTCTCCTTCCTTTTATTATTTCTTCTTCTACTTCTTCTTCTTCTTCCTCCTCCCCCTCCTCCTCCTCCTCCTCTGGTTCATCCTTCTTTTTCCTCCACCACCTCATTCTTCTTCTTCTTTTTCTTCTTCCACCACCTCATTCTTCTTCTTCTTCTTGTTCTTGTTCTTCTTCTTCTACCGATCCAATACTCTCTCCTCTCTTCTCTTCTCACCCCCCCACCCTTGTTCTTATTCACGTATATCAACAGTAATAACAACGTTAAAAGCGCTTCTGTTTGGAAAACGTTCGTCCAGCCCTGGCCAGCTCGTTAATGAGATCATCTGTTTCAATAACTGTCCTTCAATTGTTATTAACACAATCGCTGACTTGTCGATCACGTTTACCAACAATTGGATTATCAATTCTATCCCACGCCCAGATTCTCTTCCTAGGCCGGAAAGGGGCAGCTGGTTCGACGACTCTAAGTCAACGAAAACGTTACTTCAGCAGCCCCCCACCCCACCCGTGTGAGTATGTGTGTTTGTGTGTGTGTGTGATGTGTGTTTTGTGTGTGTATGTGTGTGTGTGTATGTGTGTTGTGTGTGTTGTGTGTGTGTGTGTGTGCATGTGTGTTTTGTGGGTGTGTATGTGAGGTGTGTGTATGTGTATTTTTGTGTGTGTGTGTGAGTGTATGTGTATTTTGTGTGTGTGTGTGTGTGAGAGAGTGTGTGTGTATGTGTATTTGTGTGTGTGTGAGTGTGTGTGTGTGTATGTGTGTATGTGTGTGTTGTATGTGTGTATGTAAGTATGTGTGTGTGTTTGTGTATGTGTGTGTCTGTATGTGTGTTTGTGTGTGTGTGTGTGTGTGTATGTTTGTATTGTGTGTATGTGTGTGTATGTGCATTTTTGTGTGTGTGTGTGTATGTGTGTATGAGTGTATGTGTGTGTATGTGTGTGTATGTGTGTGTGCGTGCGTGCGAGACGAGCATGTGTTTGTGTGCATATTTGTATATGTGCATTCATGAGTGTGTATATACTAAACTCAGTTTACTTTGCCTCGCTATTTTAACCAAGCAACCGGGATGGAGCAAGAAGATAAGGATGGTTGCCCCCCCCCCCGCAGGGGCATTAGCGTGAGGGGCTCCGCAAACACAAACAACGCTCGTCCGGAACTTCGACGATAACCACCACCCTCCACCAAAGGAGGACAACCAATCTGGGAGAAGGAAAAGCTCTGATTTCAAAATCTAAGAAGTCTTGTTCAGATTGATTGATTGATTGATTGATTGATGTTAACGTCACTTCAACACGTTTAGAGTTTAAAGGTTAGGGAATCGCGTTCATATTTACATTTTGGGGCGGTTGTTTCTGAATAGGAATAGATACTTTAAACCATATAAAAAAGTAAAGTCGTCGGGGCGGCCTAATGTCGGTACCAGCCAGACAGTGAGGGAGTCTATCCTCTTTTCACTAGCACTAGACCAAGGAGATTGTTTTAGTATCTGAGGTGGAGCCCCACAGGTACCATCAGCTCCTCACTTTACCGCACAGATCCCTGCTCTACTCATACGTTGAGTTGGCGAGGGCCGGTATCGAACCCAGAACCTTGTGATTCCTAGCCGAACACTACCGACTTAGCTAAACCATATAATTATATAAAAATTATTAGTACTATCAAGAACATGCGGCCCCCGGGCATAAGTATTTAAGTTTTAATGTGATGAAGTATATTAAGTTGAATAGACAAACAAAATTAAATAAGAATGCATACGAAAAGATTACACTTATTTTGATTATATTTTATTTGGTTTCTATATAAAATCATTCATTGGATTCATTTCAATATGTTGGAGAATAAAACAATAATATTAGAGATCATAACACCAAGTAATTATTTATTAAACCTGGGTTTATTAAAACCAGTATGCAAATTAACCACACCATATATTATGTAAACCTTTATTTCTTAGTGATATATAAGACACATTGCAGGATTTTAAACGTGCTAATAACATGGGCTGTTTTGAGGCAAAGCTAACTCAGATTTTCATAGAGACATTGTCAATTTTTAATGATTTTGATTATAAATATAATACTCATTGAAAAACTTACGCAATTCCTGAGGGTATTGTCACGTAAGCAGTGGCGCAGTTACAGTTACAGACAGACAGACTCCGAATCTGCATTATAATAAGATTAGATAGGAATATTTTAAACCAAACAACTACATGCATGATATTTTATTAGATAAGAATACTTGATATCTTATAACTGAAATTCTTATTGACGTAAAAAAGGAGCAATTAAAAAAAATGCAATGGAACACTGAAAATATATTTATGATTACAATCAAACATTTAGAAATTAATGAAATTTAAATAACTCAGAAGGGGTTGATGTGCCGTTAAATAAACCAAACCCACTGTAAATATTAATGATTGTAATTAAACATTTAAAAAATAATAAAATTTCGGCATTAAATAACCCATAAGTATTTGATATGCCGTTAAACAAATCAACCAAACTAAATATAAAGAGTAATGATTATAGTCAGATTTATAGAACTGACTCAAATTTCGGCATTAAATAACCCATATAGAATCGACATGCCGTTAAACAAATAAATCAAACTGTTGGATTATTTGGTAATATAACCCTTGCTACAATACACCACTTAAATTTATAGACTAAGCAAAGTCACGTGGTTTAAACCTCAGCCAATCAACAGCCCGAATGCGTGGCTGGTTGACTACTTAATCACTGATACTGACAGACGTTCATTTGCAATCATTGACGAAGGACTTTCAATACTGAGGAGCACAAAGGAACAACCAAAGGATTATTTACCAAGGATTTCCACTGGACAAGCGCTCTTGCTTGAGGCTTAAAGGATGGCCCATGAAATCGTAACACAAACTGAATATAAAGTTCAAATTTCGGCATTAAATAACCCATAAGAAATATCCGTTAAATAAACTAAACCAAACTAAATCAACCCAACTCGGCTCACTGATTCCATTTTTCGTGTCTGTAACCGTTACGTTGGCGATCCGCATCACTAAAGGAGAAAATTAGGATGCAAAATAAGGATTCTATTAAATGTTAATTATACTACTGCACGAGGCAGCTTCCTTTTTGAAATTTAAACAGTCAAATCTGGTTACTAGATGTGCGAAAGATACATTTTATATATATATATATATATATATATATATATATATATATATCCTCACGTCAGAGGGAGGAGGTCAGGAGGATGGACAAAGGCCGCATCCCCAAAGACCTACTGTATGGTGAACTAGTGGAGGGTACCCGACCGGCAGGGAGACCACGCCTACGCTTCAAAGATGTCTGCAAGAGAGACATGAAGGCATGCCACATAGACATAAACACGTGGGAGGCTTGTGCAGAAGACCGTGCGACCTGGCGCCTCCTCGTCAAACAAGGAACAAAAAGAAGTGAAAAAGAGAGGAGAAAAGCTGCCACAGAAAAGAGAGCTAAAAGAAAGGAGAAACAGCAGCAACCCCAACACCTACAGAAAGTATTACCTTTTGTTTGTACCCACTGCACCAGAGACTGTCATTCAAGGACTGGTCTGTTCAGCCACTCACGTAGCTGTAGATTAAAAAAAAAAATTTTTTAAAAGGACACTACGCCATCGTCTGAAATAGACGGAAGGTTGACAACCATACATATACATAATTATATATATATATATATATATATATATATATATATATATATATATATATATATATATATATGGTGATTGCCACTTCTTCACAGAATAAGGCCATTTCTACAAGTTCGGCTGTGAGCGCGCAGTGCCCAGGCGTTCAGCTTTGTTTTTATTCACTGTCATACATATGAACCTCTTCCCCGGTTTCCTCTCGTATGCGACCGTACGTGACTGAGAAACCCAGCCTTTCACAGACAGGCCCTGCCACACGCGTCACATATATAGTCCGGCTTAAATGTAGGAAATGTGTCCATGACGTTCGTCATGTGCCATTTGCGTAGAGACCGCTTCAGGATGGAGTGTTCCAGCCGTTTTACCTCAAACCCCTTGCAGCTATCATAGACAAGTTTTCTCCATACTGCACGATTCGTAGCTGTTCTCTCCCACTCATGTTCCGAGTTCAGTACAAAGCTGGAGAAGGTGGGGTCCATTTTTATTCATGTCTCCCAGTCCATACTTACCAAGAGCCGCCCAGGTTCCGTAATCCTGTCCCACTGGCGTTAAAATCGCCAAGCAGTAGTATTTTATCAGCTTTTGCGATGGATGTTATGACTGACCTAAGACTCTGGTAGAAGGTCAGAATTACCTCTTTGTCGCTATCAAGAGTGGGAGCATAGGCTGAGATAGCAGTCATAAAGCGGTTGCCTGGTAATGGGGCCCGAAAGTGCA
>CM042140.1:9198475-9218061 GCA_023376005.1 Doryteuthis pealeii
ATTCTGGATGTCGCGCTGAAGACCTGCCAGAGGCGATGACCTATAGGGGCGGCTGGAGCGCGTGAGAGTCATGGGAGTGCGTAGTGACAGCGCGACCTGCTGCTGCTGCTGATGATAATGATTAATATTAAATAAAAATTCAAAAATTAAATGACTGTATGGACGTTATCAGTATCATTTTAAACGGTCATCAGTTTATTTTAAAGTTATTTTCATTAACTTGCAAAGTTAGACACATGGTGCAACGGATATAGGGGTTGAGTTAATGCAGTTCTAAGTGACAATCATCTGTAAATTCCAGGTTTAATCCTGACCACGGGTGATAATAACATAGAATACTTCATATATGTTTGACACCCGATCATGGTTAGCGGAATGAGAACAGTCTACCTGGGTGTATTGAATAAAGGGTTCGGTTTAAAGTTCCATGAAGGCTCCTGATTATATGAAATCTCCCGAGTTTGACGAGAAACACATGAAGAAAGCCGGGTGCACATTGGCCGAAATGTTGTGTATATAACAATAAAGACGAGGACAACAGTCCTATAAATCTAAGTCAACCTGATTTAATAAAATCAAGTCTCATGAATTTCTTCCGGTTTGTACTTGAACAAACCAAATTTATCGGGATGCAACTTAGATAAGCGAAAGAAAAAAGATATTTTATTATAATGGAGATTCGGTGTTTTTCTGTCTGCAACCGAAACTACGTCACTGGTTACGTCACAATACCCTCAGGAATTGCGTATGTTTATCAATGAGTATTTAATTCAGTCAAAATAATTAATACATAGAATAGATCTTATTTATTAATGATCTCTCTATGAAAATCTGTTAGATTTGCCTCAAAACAGCCCATGTAATTAGTGCATTTAAAATCCTGCCATGTATCTTATATATCACTAAGAAATAAAGGTTTACCTAATATATGGTTAAATTAATTTACATACTGGTTTTAACAAAACCGGGTTTAATAAATAATTACTTGGTGTTATTAATCTCTAATATTATTGTTTTATTCTCCAACGTAATAAAATCCTATGAATGATTTTATATAGAAACTAATTAAAATATAATTAGAATAAGTGTAATCTTTTTATATGCACTTAGTTAATTTCGTCAGTCCTTCTATTTTGATACATCTCATTGCAGTAAAACCTAAATACTTGCGCTCGGAGGGAGCATATTCTTGCTTAGCAATAAAAGGGTTCTTTTGTGAATAAGAATAGATATGAAGGGGAAATGCCGACGAAAACAATGTTTGATATTTTAAAACGGTAAAGAATAATATTGCAAACAATAATTTATGGAAAAAGGAAAGAACAAAATGAAAATACAAAGACTAAAAAAAAACTGGATTCAATTTTCCCGCCAAGGCTGAGATATTACCGCCATTTTTCTTTTCAAAATACCAGATTTTCTTTCTTTTCTTTTAGTTACTTTTTCTTTTATTTACCGATATTGTTTTTTTTTTTTCTTTTCTTTTCTTTTTACTCTCTTTGGACCAACAAATACAATTACCTGGTCTTTCAAGTCACATTCGAATTATTTACATATCCTCAGTGACTTGTTGCAAGCAGTTGTGGCAGGCTACAGGGGCATCGGTGGAGCGTCTGCACATAGGGAGCATGAAAGGGCCGGTCGGTGGAGCAAAAGGTGGTAAAAGAAAGGATCAATTGAATTAGAGTTGAATTGTCTGATCGTGTTGGGTGTGGACAATTGGCCTCACCCTGACATGCGGACTTGAAGATAAACATCCGACTAATTTGGATGTAGTCAAATCAAAAACCAAAGTATCGAATTGTTTTCACACTGGACAAAAGCTGGACAGAATATTTAATATATTATCTACATGTGGAAGCGCGTGGTGTAACGGTTAAAGTAAGGGGAATGGACTCGTCACCCCGAGTTCAAATCCTGGATGTGGTAATTGCATTTCACTTAGCGTTAATACCATTGGAAAAGGTATGAATCCTACTATTCCTCCAGCTATGATTAAATAGTAGGCAGACTGGGTTCTTTAACTTGGTTAGGCAACCGGTCTAAAAGCAAAACTCTGAATTCAAACCTGTTAACTCCGCTGTGAAATTGACCTTGTGTCACATCCTGATCGTGCAGAGGGGTTGGTAAAATATAATATATAAACTAAATAGTAGGGCAGACTGGGTTCTAACCTTGGTTAGGCAACCGGTCTAAAAGGAAAACCTCTGAATTCAAACCTGTGAACTCCGCTGTTGAAATTGACCTTGTGTCACATCCTGATCGTGCAGAGGGTTGTAAAATATATATATAACTAAATAGTAGGGCAGACGGTTCTCTAACCTTTGGTTAGGCAACCGCGTCTAAAAGGAAAACTCTGAATTCAACCTGTTGAACTCCGCTGTGTAATTGACCTTGCTTCACATCCTGATCGTGCGAGGTTGGTAAATATATATATAAACTAATAGTAGCAGACTGGGTCTTTACCTTGTTAGGCAACCGTCTAAAAGGAAACTCTGAATCAAATCCGTGAACTCCGCTGTTGAAATGACCTTATATCCACATCCTATCGTGCGGAGGGGTTGTATATATATATATATATATATATTATATATATAAGATATATAATATATTATAAATAAAACTACATATAAAACCATACAGGGCGTTGTGTAATGGTTATCGTCACAAGAATATGATACGTGAGACGAGTTCAAATCCTGGACGAGGCTGATTTATATTTCACGTAGCGAATAATATTACCTTCGTAAGATGATATAATAGCTATATCTCTGCAATCAATTCCTTTGTAAAAATGGTCTATCTATGCATAATAAAGAGCAGTTTGGTGTATGTAATGTATGTATTATGCATGTGCATATGTATGTCAGGAGAAAACCTGCGAAAATACACATTCACTACCACCAGTCCATATTAATGCAAGGTTCTTTTTCTTGGTGACTTTTCAATGGGCATCCAGCGAGGATTCAACTCGCTATTCAGTAATGGTGGATCTGCTAGACTAACTTTTTTAAACTCCCCCTCTACCCAGGCGACACCGGGTAGCCGCTTCTAGTAAAATGAAAGTAATAAAAAACATTATAGCTCAAACCTACATACAAAAAGGTTAATTAATATAATGATTAAACTGATTAATATTAAATAACCTTAAACCCGACTGTTGTAAGTAACTTTTTATTAGTATAAAAATACATGTGGGAAAATGTGAGTTCTCAGCTCAGAAATCAGAACCGCGAAGCGTGTTCGAATTTTCCCTTAAGACTGCTTATATCAGTTTTCACACTAATTCCATGAGAAATACAGGAATCCAATTGACTTGCGCTCGGTCCCGTCGTCGGTCATCTTGAGCCGGCCGGTGCAACAAGGGTAGACTGAAAGAAGAAACAGGATATTAATTTCATGAGCAATTCCTCATTAACTATATTTAGCTTACCTGCCCAATGAAATAAGCAGAATTTTTTTTACTTTTATTTTTTTTTTCTAATTATTTTTTTTTATTTTTTTTTTTTTTTTTTGTATCAGTTAATTATCCCCTAAATTAAAAATGCGGTTGGTGCATAAATTTCATTGCGAATTTGTTCAACAAATTTTTTCAGCAAAAAAAATAACAATGGCGTTTATTTAATTGTTTCATAAAGCTAATCTTTTCAGAATGCGTATCGAAAATTATAGGCAACATCGTCATTACAAGGTGTGGTCAAAAAAGTATAAAGATTTTTTCTAATTTTCTAATATTTAGATTTTTAACAGGATGGCTATTTATTAGCACCCCACTATTCTGCATTAGTACTAATGCATAATAGCGCGCAAGAGATAACATCATTAAAATCGCATTTTACATTTAAATAGCATTAGATGTCGGAAACTCCCGAAGTAACCTAACACTAACACTAACACTAATCCTAACACTACCCTAACCCTAAACCCTAACTCTGATGTCGGAAACTCCGAGTAGCCTAACACTAACACTGACCCTAATCCTAACCCCAAACCCTAACCCTAACACTGACCCTAGCGTCTCAAGGGTTTCGGGTATTTCCGAGAAAATTAAGGAAATGTAATGCTTTTTATGCGTAAAAACTAAGTAAAGCAAAGCTGGCCCATTGTTGGTATCAACCAGACAGCGAGGGAGCCTACACCTTTCGCTAGGCTCGAATAGGAGATTATATTTTCTTAGGTGAGCGCCACCCCTACCTTTCAGCTTCCCACTTTACGCACAGTTCAGATTACTCAATCTGTATTATCATACGCAGATTGGCGGGACTTGGTATCGAACCGGAACCTTGCGATTCCTAGGCGGGTGCCTCTACCGACTAGCTAAAACCATAATACGTAATCTAGATGATATTAATCTCTTGCGCGCTATTGTGCATTAGTACCCAATGAAAAGCTGTCGAGATACATTTAACTAGAAGAATATTATTGCAGTCATGTCATTATAAAACATTAGAGGATGCCAACCGGAGAATATGTTTTATACTTTATTCAATTTCAAAATGTTAAGATATTCTGTGATTTTAATCGAAATGGCAGCGTATTCTCCCGGTTTGGCATTCTCTATAGTTATAATAATGAACTGCAATAATTTCTTCTAGTTAAATGTACTCGGACAGCTTTTATTCAATCAGTTTACTAATGCACAATAGCGCGCAAGAAGATATTATCATTAGATTTAGTATTATGGTTTTAGCTCAGTCGGTAGACACCCGCTAGGAATCGCAAGGTTCCGAGTCATACCAGGTCCCCGCCCAACCTGCGTAGAATTAAACAGATTGAGTAATCTGAACTGTGCGTAAAGTGGGAAGCTGAAGGTAGGGTGGCGCTCCACCTAAGAAAAATATAATCTTCCCTATTCTAGAGCTAGCGAAAAGGGATAGGCTCCCTCGCGTCTGGCGTTGATACCAACAATGGCCAGCTGTTGCTTTACTTAGTTTTACGCATATAAAAGCATTACATCCTTAATTTCGGCGGAAATACCCGAAACCCTTGAACCTGAGGGTCCAGTGTTAAGGCGTTAGCGTTTGGCGTTAGGATTAGGTTCATTGTTAGTGGTTAGCTACTTCGGGAGTTTCCGACATCAGAGTAGGGGTAGGGTTAGGGTCAGTGTTAGGATTAGTGTTAGTGTTAGTGTTAGGTTACTTCGGGAGTTTCCGACATCTAATGCTATTAAATGTAAATTGCGATTTAAGAAATGTTATCTCTTGCGCGCTATATGCGAATAGTACTAATGCAGAATAGTGGGTGCTAATAAATAGCCATCCTGTTAAAAAATCTAAATATTAGAAATTAAGAAAAAACTTTATACTTTTTGACACACCTTGTATGACGAATGTGCCTATAATTTTCGACTACGCATTCTGAAAAGATTCAGCCTTTACTGAAACAAAATTAAATAAACCGCCAAGTATTTTTTTGCTGAAAAAATTTCGTTGAAAAAAATTGCAATAATTTATGCACCAACCCCAGCATTAATTTAGGGGAAATAACTGATACAAAAAAAAAAAAAAAAAATAAAAAAAAAATAATTAGAAAAAAAAAAATAAAAAGAAGTAAAAAAAATTCTGCTTTCAATTGGCAGGTTAAGCTAAATATAGTTATGAGAATTGCTCATGAATAATTATCCTGTTTCTTCTTTCAAGGTCTCCCTTGTTGCACCGGCCGGCCAGATGACGACGCGGACCGAGCGCATAAGTAGAATTGGAGTCCTGGTATTCTCATGGAATAGTTGAAAAACTGATATAAGCAGTCCTTAACGGGAATCGAACACGCTTCGCCGTTCTGATTCTCTGAGCTGAAACTCCACATCCCACATGTATTTTTATACTAAATAAAAAAAGTTACTTACAAACAGTCGGGTTTAAGGATTTTAATATTATAGTTTAATCATTATATTAAATTAACCTTTTTTAGTAGTTGAGCTATAATGTTGTTATTACTTTTCATTTTACTAGAAGCGGCTACCCGGTGTCGCCTGGTAGAGGGGAGTTTAAAAAGTTAGATGGCAACCACCATTAGCTGAATAGCGAGTGAATCCTCGGCTGATGCCCAATTCGAAAAGTCACCAAGATAAAAGACCTTGCATTAATATGGACTGGTGGTAATGAATGTGTATTTGTCGCAGTTTCTGCCCTGACATTACATTATGCACATGCATACATACATAATACATACACCACAAACTGCTCTTATAATATGCATTAGATAGACCATTTATACAAAAGGAATTGATTGCAGAGATATAGCTATTATATCAGCTTACGAGTTAATATTATTCGCTACGTGAAATATAAACAGCCTGTCCAGGAATTTGAACTCGCTCCTCAACGACCATAATTCTTGTTGACGTATAAACCATTACACAACGCGCCTGTTGGTTATATGTAGTTTTATATATAATATAATATATATATATATACACTATAAGATATATATTATATATACCACCCCCCTCCGCACGATCAGGATGTGAATATAAGGTCAATCAACAGCGGAGTTCAACAGGTTGAATTCAGAGTTTTCCTTTTAGACGGTTGCCTAACCAAGTAAAGACCCAGTCTGCCCTACTATTATTATATAATATACCAACCCGCTCCGCACGATCAGATGTGACACAAGGTCAATTTCAACAGCGAGTTCAACAGCCGTTTGAATGCAGAGTTTCCTTTTTAGACCGGTTGCCTAAACCAAAGTTAGAGAACCCAGTCTGCCTACTATTTAGTATTATATAATTTACCAACCCCTTCTGCACGATCAAGGATGTGACACAAGTCAATTCAACAGCGGAGTTCAGAAACAGGTTTGAATCAGAGTTTCCTTTTAGACGGTTGCCTAACCTAAGGTTAAAGGAACCCAGCTGCCCGACTATTTATTGTTATATATATATATTTACCAAGCCCCTCTGCACGTCAGGAGGACACAAGGTCAATTCAACAGCGGATTCAACAGGTTTGAATCAGAGTTTTGCTTTTAGACCGGTGCCTAACCAAGGTTAAAGACCCAGTCTGCCCTACTATTTATACATAGCGGAGGAATAGTAGGATTCATACCTTTTCCAATGATTAACGCCTAAGTGAAAGCAATTACCACCATCCAGATTTTGAACTCGGGGTGACGAGTGCCATTCCCCTTACTTTAACCGTTACACCACGCGCTTCCACATGTTAAGATAATATATTTAAATATTCTGTCCACCGCTTTTCCAGTAGTTGAAAACAATTCGATACTTTGTTTATTTGACTACATCCAAATTAGTCGGATGTTTATCTTCAAGTCCGCATGTCAGGGTTAGGCCAATTGTCCACCACCCAACACGAATCAGACAATTCAACTCTAATTCAATTGATCCTTTTTTACCCACCTTTTGCTCCACCCGCACCGGGCCCTTTCATCTCCCCTTTGTGCAGACGCTCCACCGAGCACCTGTAGCCTTGCCACACCTGCTTGCAACAAGTCACTGAGGATATGTAAATAATTCAATGTGACTTGAAAACCAGGTAAATTGTATTGTTGGTTCCAAAGACAGTAAAAAAGAAAAAGAAAAGAAAAAAAAGAAAAACAATATCCGGTAAATTAAAAGAAAAAAAGTAACTAAAAGAAGAAAGAAAATCTGTATTTTGAAAAGAAAAATGCGTAATATCTCAGCCTTGGCGCAGGGGAAAATTGAAATCCAGTGTTTTTTTAGTCTTTGTATTTTCAGTTTTTCTTTCCTTTTTTCCATAAATTAGTTTTGCAATATATTCTTTACCGTGTTTAAAATATCAAACATTGTTTCGTTCGGCATTCCCCTTGCAAATCTATTCTATTCACAAAAGAACCCTTTTATTGCTAAGCAAGAATATGCTGCCCTCGAGCGCAAGTAATTTTAGGTCTTACGTGCAAGTGAGATGTATCAAAATAGAAGACTGACGAAATATTAAACTAAGTGCATATAAAAAGATTACACTTATTCTAATATATTTTAATTAGTTTCTATATAAAATCATCAAGGATTTTATTTACGTTGAGAATAAACAATAATGATAGAGATTAATAAACACCAAGTATTATTTATAACCCGGTTTTTTAAAACCAGTATGTAAATAATTTAACCATATATTATAAACCTTTATTTCTAAATATAAGATACATGGCAGATTTTAAATGCACTAATTACATGGGCTGTTTTGAGCCAAATCAACAGATTTCATAGAGAGATCATTAATAAATAAGAGCTATTCTATGTATTTAATTATTTTACTGAATTAAGATACTCATTGATGAACTACGCAATTCCTGAGGTATTGTACCGTAACAGTGACGTAGTTTCGTTGCAACAAAAACACCGAATCTCCCATTATAAATAAATATCTTTTTCTTTCGCTGTATCTAGTGGCATCCCGATAAATTTGGGTTTGTTCAAGTACAAACCGGAAGAAATATGAACTTGATTTATTAAATCAGTTGACTTAGATTTATAGGACTGTTTCCTCGTCTTTATTGTTTATACACAACATTTCGGCCAATGTGCACCCGGCTTGTCTTCATGTGTTCTCGTCAAACTCGGGAATTCATATAATCAGGAGCCTTCATGGAACTGTAAACCGAACCCTTTATTCAATACACCCAGGTAGACTGTTCTCCATGTCCGCTAACCATGATACGGGCAAACATTATATTAAAGTATTCTATGCTTATTATCACCCGTTGGTCAGATTAAAGCCTGGAATTTACAATGATTGTCACTTAGAACTGCAGTAATCAACCCCTATATCGGTTGCACCATGTGTCTAACTTTTGCAAGGTTAAATGAAAATAACTTTAAAATAAACTGATGACCGTTTAAAATGATACTGATAACGTCCATACAGTCATTTAAATTTTTGAAATTTTATTTAATATTAATCATTATCATCAGCAGCAGCAGCAGGTCGCGCTGTCACTACGCACTCCATGACTCTCACGCGCTCCAGCCGCCCCTTATAGGTTCATCGCCTCTGGCAGTCTCAGCGCGAATCCAGAAATCCTGACATAGCTGATAATTAGTATCGCCCGTGGTCAGGATTAAAACTTGCAACCTACAGAGACTAATTCACTTTAGAAATGTATCAACTCAACCCCTAATGTCTGTTGCCCCGTGTGTCCAACTGACAATATTAGTTGATTAGTTCCGTACCAATGTAATACTGATTCTTTTTAAAAGCTTTTTTTCATCTCATCAGGTCGCGCTATCACTACGCACTCCCATGGCGCTGTCCGCGGTCCAGCGTCCCTAGAGATCATCGCTCCTGGTAGTTTTCGCGCGACATCCAGAATCCGACATAGCTGATAGCTTAGTATCGTCCGTGCTCAAGATTAAACCTGCAACCTACGGATGAGTTGTCCAAGTTCAAAAAAAAGTATCGATATTTGTTGTACTTTTTTGACACACCTTGTATTCTTGAGAAAAATAACGTTTCATTCATTTTCCATTTCTAGCTTTCGTAAATACTTGATATTAAACTTGTACTTCTTTGACGCACCTTGATTCTGAAAAAAAATTAATGAATGGGACGTTATTTTTCAGAACACAAGGATGTCAAAAAGTACAAAAATCATGACAATTTTTTGACAACACCTTGTATTTCGGAAAAATAACGTTCCATTCATTATTCATTTCTAGCTTCGTAAATACAGCTTAAATTGCTACTTTTTTGACACACCTTGTATTCTGGAAAAAATTAATGAATGGACGTTATTTTTCAGAACACAATGTGTGTCAAAAAAGTACAAAGAATCATGACAATTTTTTGACACACCTTGTATTCGAAAAATAGCGTTCCATTTATTATTCATTTCTAGCTTGGTAAATACAGCTTTAAATTAGCTACTTTTTGACACACCTTGTATTCTGGAAAAAAATGAATGGACGTATTTTTCAGAACACAAGGTGTGTCAAAAAGTACAAAGAAATCATGACAATTTTTGACACACTTTGTATTCGAAAAAAAAAATTCCATTCATTATTCATTCGAGCTTGGTAAATACAGCTTTAAATTGCTACTTTTTGACACACCTTGTATTCCAAAAAAAAAAAATTAATGAATGGGACGTTATTTTTCAGAACACAAGTTGTGTCAAAAAAGTACAAAGAATCAGACACTTTTTGACCACCTTATATCGGAAAAAAATAACGTTCCATTCATTATCATTTCTAGCTTGGTAAATACAGCTTTAAATTGCTACGTTTTTTGACACACCTTGTATTCTGGAAAAAATAATGAATGGAACGATTTTTCAGAACACAAGGGTGTCAAAAAGTACAAAGAATCATGACCCTTTTTAGACACACCTTGTATTCGAAAAAATAACGTTCCATTCATATTCATTTCTAGCTTAAGTAAATACAGCTTTAAATTGCTACTTTTTGACACACCTTGATTCTGGAAAAAATTAATGAAGGACGTTATTTTTCAGAATACAAGGTGTGTCAAAAAGTACAAAACATCTCGATACTTTTTTGACACACCTTGTATGTCTATGGAGGTAGTTTCTTATTAGAAAACAAATTGATAGATGCTATGAGACTGTTTTCTTTTATGGATTTTGAGGGCTTTACGTTTTGAGGAGTTGTATAAAAAGATTGGCTAAGAAGAAGTAGAAAATAATGTTCTATGTAATTAGATTCATTACTGATCTTTGCAAAATCATTCAATGGCCATCCTCTAAAATTAGTTCACCAGTTCGCATACCTCGGTAGTAATATCTCATCTACTGAAAGCGATGTCAACATACGTATAGGTAAAGCAGTAGACCTGTTCCCCCTACCTGTTAAGCGATTTTTAAGGATGTCTTTTTCTACTCCAACAGGTTTTCTCTAAAGGACAGCATTTCAGAAAAGAAACGCGACACTACCACGGTCTCACGTTGTTGTAACTCGCTTGTTGTTTTAAGAATTATCTGGACTGCTGTTCATAACGATAGACACCCCTACCTCAAAAACAACCCCTCCAAAAAAGAAAAAAAAGAAAAGAAAAACAAAGCCAAAAAAAAAAAAAAGAAATGAAGAAATAAAACAACCCTCCCCCCAAAAAAACAAAACAAAATAAAAAACCCAACAAAAACAAATAAAACAAAACGAAACATATCTTAAAAGTTAACGGCTTTGTCGTGATTCAACCATAGAATTTTGAAAAAAAACATGGCAACTGACAAATTCAACAGTGTCTGTGTGCCGATCTATTCAACTCTTCGGCTTCCAAACGTCTCAAGTTTACACGTCCGGGTTAATTAGATACGGTGACCTTAGACACGTGTATTTCTAAATCCAGACAGTAAACTAATCTATAATAAGGCGCGCAGCATCTTAGGGCTCTTTCTCTTTCTTCTTCTCTTCTTCTTCTTCTTCTTCTCTCTCTCTCTCTCTCTCTCTCTCTCTCTCTCTCTCTCTCCATTTCCCTCTCTACCTTATTCTCTGCCGATGCAGAAGCGGATTAAGAGGTACACACTAGTGACACCTGTTGTTCTGTGTAAGGAAGGTTGGCCGGTGTGTTTGTGTGTATGTGTGCCGTTGCGTATGGTGTGTGTGTGTGTGTGTTGTGGTGTTGTGTGTGTAAAGAAGAGAGAGAGAGAAAAAGAAAGAGAAAATATATATATAGAGAGAGAGAGGGGGAGGAGGAAGAGTGAGAGTCTATTAAGTATATTGTAGGAATCTTCTATTATGCGTGTAATGTCTATGAGTAGTATAGGAGAAGATATAGATAGATAATAGATAGATAGAGATAGATAGATAGATAGAGAAAGACAGAGAGATAGAGAGAGATGGGTGCACAGGTAGGTGTGTGTGTGTGATGTGTGTGTCAGTTAAGGTAGGCAGGTGTGTGGAGAATTTCCTTATTGTTTTAGAAGGAGCGTGCTTTTCTCGGTACATTTTTTTGTTCACCTTGTTTATGAAATATATAAGGCGAGCTACTAGAAGCAAATGCACCACATACACACACACACACACACACACACACACCACACATATATATACATTTCGAATGACTTTTCACACACATATATATACTAATTGTGTGTGTATGTCTCGTGTGTGCAACGATTGCCGTCTTCCCCGGCGTGAAACTACAATTTACACAAGTTGTCCTCGCACATACCGTATAACTGCTACAATTATTATACTCTATTATTTCGACCAAGATCTCTCACGCTTCTGTATATATATTATATATGATACTATATGTTGTGGTGTGTGGTGTGTGTGTGACATACTCAAACACGCACACACACACACACCCATACACACTAACATATATATATATATTTCAAAAACAAACGAGAATCCTGGGAATGGCCACTTAGTGTAACGGTTAGAGACCTCGCCTGTCAGCTGACAGTCGAGGTTCGATCACACACGGAGCAGTTTCTCCCATGGCTATATAACCTGCTGGATGAGACCTAATAGGTCGAAATGTACATTCAGAATTGACATTGTCCGATTTGTTTAGCCTTACATGGAACATAATATGCCCGCCTAAATTCATTAATTATTAACTAATTAATTTCAAAATTAGGTATGGACTTCAATTAAAACAATCCTCCAAAAAATTGTCGGCCTTAAAGCCATATAAAAAATAAACACATTGTTTGTTTACTTACCCTCATATAGTATATATATAATATAAGATTATATCATAAAAGTATCGGAGATTTGAAGTTGTATTACAAGAATAAAAATGAACGGAACGTAATTTTTTTCAGAATACCAAGGTGTGTCAAAAAGTACAAAAAATCTCGATACTTTTTGACACACCCTTATATATAAATATATATAATATATTATAATATATATAATATATACTATATATTAATGGTATGGTTGGCACTAGAAAAAAGTAATAGTAATCCAACGTACAAGAGGTATATCTTCCCAAATAAAGAAATAAAAGCTAAAACTTTATATGTCACTTCATTCAACATGAAGTGACATATAAAATTTTAGCTTTATTCATTTATTGGGAACGATATTACTACCAATTGTTTTCCTGTTAAAAGCATTCATCAGCAAACGAAATATTTTTTTTAAAGACAGAAATGGTGTAAATGGTCAATGTGTGCGTTTTTTTTAAACTGATCTCGTTGCATGTTTGCGTGTTTACGTGATGTCCGAGTGCTCTTTTTGTTTGTACGTGTGCTATTTGTGTGTCTGTATGTGTATGATGTCATTGCGGCGTGTGCGTTAGTGAAATGCGTGCAAGGCTGTATCTAAAAAAAAACACACACATTTGACCATTTACACCATTTCTGTCATTAGAAAAAAAACTAGTTTCGTTACCTGATGAAGCTTGACAGGAAACCATTGGCATGAATATCTCCCAAAATAAATGAATAGAAGGCTTAAAACTTTTATTATCACTCATTCACCTATATAATATAGATATATATAGTATAGTATATATATATAGTATATATCGCCGTCACTGACCATTTCTAAGGGCTAGTGAAGTACGTTTTGCTTCAGCTAGTATTTAATATCTAATAAGAAGTCATATTCTTTTTAGGCCACCTTAAGCTATGTTATTATCATAACGGATTCAAAAAGGGTTCCGTTCGAATTTCGTGAAGGCTCCCGATTACGACATGAAAGCTCACTGTTCGACAAAAATTGCCGCAGTCGATGCGAAACCCCGAGAAGGCCGGTGCGCACATTCATCGAAACGTGTACATATAACATTAAAAATGAGGACAACAGCTCCCAATAATCTAAATAATACTAATAAAAAGTGTCAGTCTCCTTTTGTCTATCTCTCAAACTTTGACATCTTATCCCTACGTAAGCTGTGCCGCGGCTAGTATTTAAATTCTAAGAAGAGCGTCAATCCTGTAGCTAGCGTAAGAAGTTAAAATTTGACACTTTATGCTACTGTTGCTCACAAGTAAAGCAAAGAGCGTAAAAATAGGGAGGCTTGCGAATAATTTGCCGGTGGATTAATATTCAATAACAAACAACAAGTGTTTATTTCCTTCTGTCCCTATACTATGTTCCGGGTAAAAAAAAACAACAGAATCTGTTTCTGTTCCGCGCTACACGCTTGTCTTTACTATTTGCATTTTTTTCCACCTTCTCATTTCTGACATTTTATCGATGTTGTCCGTTTGAATGTCTTTTAAATTCATATGGATTCTTTTCCCCGGGATTGAGCTTTTTTATGGCACAATATTTATGAGCAGCCGACTGTTCAAATCTCTTTTTGTATAGCTAAGGGGTTTAAGCCAAATATTAAGCTTGTGCCTATTGAATAGAAGTTGAAAATGTAACTTACAGTTCTATTCAGAATGGATATTGAGTGAAGACATGAGAGAAAGAGAGAGAGAGAGAGAGAGAAGAGAAAGGCAGAGAGGAGAGAAGAGAGGAGAAGAGAGATGGGGGACGAAAGAAAGGAAAGGAGAGAAAGAAGAGAAAAAGGAGAGGAGAAATCGAGAGTTGGTGAGAGAGATAGAGTAAAGGGAGAAAGAAAGGGAAAGAGAAAGAGAGAAAAGGAAAAAAGAGAGGAAAAGACAAAAAGTAAAGGGCGAAAGAAAGCGAGAGAGAGAGAGAGGGGAGAGAGAGAGAAGGAGAGAGAGAAGAGAGAAGAGAGAAATGTGAGTGGGAGGAAGAGAGAGAGAGAGAGGGTGGGTGGGCCAATATTTAAAAAAGAAAAGAAAGATGAGAAGAGAAGCGAGTGCAGAGAGAGAGAAGAGAGACGAGAGAGAAAAAGAGAGAGAGAGAGCAGAGCAGAGAGAGAGTGTGTGTATGTGTGCGAGTGGGCCAATATTAAGAACAGAGAAAAAAAATGAGAGAGAAGAGAAGAGAACATTTAAATAAAGACAAAATAGTGAGAAGAGAAGACAGAGAGAGAAGAGAGAAAGAGAGAGAGAGGAGAGAGAGAACATTTAAAGTAAAGACAAAGGATAGATAAAGTCCAATAATTTTTTAAAACAGGAAGAAAGAAAGAAGAGAGATAGAACGGAAAAGTAAAGAGAGCGGAAGACATTTAATTAATGGAAAAAGAATGTGAGAATGAGGCGAAAACTACTTCAAACAAGGAGAATGATGTAATTCACCAGTTCATATATATATTCTCCCTCCAGCTATGTGTAAATAGTAAGGCAGACTGGCGCCTTCAGCCTTTGGGTAGGTAAGCCAGTCTCGAGAGGGTAACTCTGAATTCAAGATTCCTGAGGTCGGTTCGTTGATTGGGTTTTGGCAACCTTTGATGAGACCAATTCTTTCCATCGATGTGCCAAAAAAAGGTAGATGTCCAACACAAATCCTCACCACTATAAACAAAGTCACTGTGTGGATGGTTCATTATTATGAACACCCATACGACGATCGACGCGAAGTCCATCATATATATTAATATATAGTATATATATTATATAATATAATTTATATATAATAAACCCCAAAAAACTCCAGTCAGCACCGTTGGATTTGTCAAAAACGTCAAATATTGTTTGAGATAAAAGACGCGTTCAGATAAGTCATATTTTACTTTAAATTTCGTGCAGTGTAGAAACGTATATTCTTTAACACATGTTTTTTTTTCTTTTAACCCTAGATATACTGCTAAATCTTAACTCCAGTTTAATTGAAAAACTAATTGCATTTGCTTACTTGATTTGCTTTGCGACAATCTAAAATCGGTACCTCTGGACGTTACTAACTTAAAACTTAGATATTTTTGTCGTGTGGTTGGACCCGTAGGATCTCGTCAGATCATTCCCAACGGACCCAAAGCTTCTCATCATCTTGCCGTCGGCTGTCACTGTATACTGGTTCTGGAGAAGGAGAGCATGCGTACGTGTCTCACAACGCACAACATGTCAACATGTACAGATATTTCTATAAGTCCCACGGCGGTGCGGATGGTGACTGTACGAGCTTACAGGTTTAGAAGCGCATAGCGTGCAATCTTCATGTGACGCGGCTCATGACGTATCTAAACTTCGCCTGCATCTGTTGATCGAACAGGCAACGTGCCTCGGCAAGTTCGGTGTGGACTGAACAGCCTCTTTGGTAGCATATCACCCAGACAATTTGAGGAGGGTCTAGAGGGTGACCTAAACAAATGCCCGTTCATATAGGAGATGAAAACAAAATACTTACAACCAAAAACCTAGCTTACAATAGCCACCTGGAATGTTCGACACTCCTGGGACCTCGCGGGGGATCAGGAAACCCTGAACGACCAACTATCGTGGCAAAGGAACTGTCTCGATACGGGGTAGATTAGGCGCGCACTCTCAAAGTCCGCTGTTCCATTGAGAGGCATCAACTGACAGGGTGGGCTGGGTACACTTTCTTCTGGAAAGGTAGGCCAATCGGAGAGAGCGGGATGGTGAGTGACTTTGCAATTCGAACAGGAAACTGGTTAAACATATGAGCAGCACACGGTGTTAATGACAGGACCATGCCTTTCGGGCCCATTACCAGGCAACCGCTTTATGACTGCTATTCAGCCTATTGCTCCCACTCTGATAGCGACAAAGAGTAATTCTGACCTTCTACCAGATAGTCTTAGGTTCAGTTCAAACATCCATCGCAAAAGCTGATAAAAAACTACTGCTTGGGCGATTTAACCGCCAGTGACAGGATACGAACCGGCGGTCTCTTGTAAGTATGGAACTGGGAACATTGAATAAAAATGGACCCACCTTCTTCCAGCTTTTACTGAACTCGAATCATGAGATGGAGAGAACAGCTACAATTCGCTGCAGTATGGAGAGAAAACTGTCTTATGATAGCTGCAAGGGTTTGAGCGTAAAACGGCTGAACACTCCATCCTGAAGCGGTCTCTACGCAAATGCACATGACGAACGTCATAGGTACCAACATTTCCTACATTTAAGCCGGGCTATAATACTGTGACGCGTGGGCAGGCGCTCTGTCCTGTGAAAGGCTGGGTTCTCAGTCACCGTACGTCGCATTACGAGAGGAAAACCGGGAAAGGTTCATATGTATACAGTGAATAAAAACAAAAGCTGAACGCGCTGGCACTGCGCGCTCACAGCCGAACTTGTAGAAAGGGCCTTATCTGTTAAGAAATCGGCATCACCATAGTATATATATATATATATATAATATGAGTATAATATATATATATATATTATATATATAATATGGTAGTTGTATGGTTGTCAACCTTCCGATCTATTTCAGACGTGGCGTAGCTGTCCTTTTAAAAAATTTTTTTTTTTTAATCTACAGCTACGTGAGCTGTAACAGACCAGTCCTTGAATGACCAGTCTCTGTGCATGCGTACAAACAAAAGGTAAATACTTGCTGTAGGTGTTGGGTTGCTGTGTTCTCCTTCTTTTAGCTCTCTTTCTGTGCAGCTTTTCTCCTCTCTTTTCATCTTTTTTTTCCTCCATGTGTTTACGAGGAGGCGCCAGGGTCGCACGGTCTTCTGCACAAGCCTCCCACGTATGTTTGTTATGTCTATGTGCATGCTTCATGTTCTCTTGCAGACATCTTTGAAGCGTAGCGTGTTGGTCTTACCCTTGCCGGTCGGGTTAACCCTCCACTAGTTCACCATACAAGTAGTCTTTGGCGATGCGGCCTTGTCCATCCGTCCTGACCTCCTCCCCTCCTGACGTGAGATATATATATATATATATATATATAAATATATATATATTAAAATGTATCTTTCGCACATCTAAGTAACCAGATTGACTGTTTAAAAATTTCAAAAAGGAAGCGGCCTCGTGCCAAGTATAATTAACATTTATAAGAATCGCTTATTTTGCATTCCAATTTTCTCCTTTAGTGATGCGGATCCCAACGTAACGGCTTACAACACGAAAAAATGAATCAGTGAGCGAGTTGGGTTGATTTAGTTTGTTAGTTTCTTAACGATATTTCTATGGTTATTTAATTCCGAAATTTGAACTCTATATTCAGTTGTGTCTACGATTTCATGGCCATCCTTTAAGCCTCAAGCAAGAGCGCTTGTCAGTGGGAATCCTTGGTAAATAATCCTTTGGATTCCTTTTGCTCCTCAGGATTGAAAAGGCCTCGTCAATGATTGCAAATGACGTCTGTCATTATCAGGATTAAGTAGTCAACCAGCCACGCATTCGTGGCTGTTGGATTGGCTGAGTTTAAACACGTGACTTTGCTTAGGCTATAAAATTTAAGTGTGTATTTAGCAAGGGTTATATTACCAAATAATCCAACAGTTTTATTTGTTTAACGCCATGTCGATTCTATATGGTTATTTTAATGCCGAAATTTGATCAGTTCTATAAATCTGACCTATAATCATTACTCTTATATTTAGTTTGTTGATTTGTTTAACGGCATATCAATACTTATTGGTATTTATGCCGAAATTTATTATTTTTTCTAAATGTTTAATTACAATCATTAATATACATGGGTTTGGTTTATTTAACCAGGCACATCAAACCCCTTCTGCATATTTTAAATTTCATTAATTTCTTAAATGTTTGATGTGTAATCGATAAAATATATCTTTCAGTGTTCCATTGCATTTTTTTGTAAGTTTGCTCCTTTTTTACGTCAATAAGATTTCAGTTATAAGATATCAAGTATTCTTATCTAATAAAAAATACATGCATGTAGTTGTTTTGGTTTAAAATAATTCCATCTAATCTTATTATAATGCAGATTCGGAGTCTGTCTATTGTCTTAACTGTTAACTGCCGCCACTGCTTACGTGACAAACCCTCAGGAAATTGCGTAATTTTCAATGAGATTATATGTTATAATCAAAATCTTTTAAAAATTGACAATGTCTCTAGGAAAATCTGAAGTTAGCTTTGCCTCAAACAGCCCATGTATTAGCACGTTAAAATCCTGCAATTGTGCCTTATATATCACTAAGAAATAAAGGTTTACATAAATATATGGTTGGTTTAATTTGCATACTCTTTAAGAAAACCAGGTTAATAAATAATACTGGTTTATGATCTCGTAAATTTATTGTTTATTCGTCCAACATATTGAAATGAATCCAATTGAATATTTTATATAAAACCAAATAAAATATAATCAAAAGAAGTTAATCTTTTCGTATGCATCTTATTTATTTTGTTTGTCTATGTCAACTTGAATATACTCATCACATTAAAACTAAATACTTATGCCCGGGGCCGCAGTTCTGATAGACTAATAATTTTTATATAATTATATGGCTTTAGCTAGTCGTAGTGTTCGCTAGGAATCACAAGGTTTCTGGGTTCATACCGGCCCCTCCACTCAACGTTATGAGTAGAGCAGGATCTGTGCTAAAAGTGAGGAGCTGATGGTACCTGTGCTCCACCTCAATACTAAAACCAACTCCTTGTTCTATGCTATGAAAAGAGCATAGACTCCCTCACTGTCTAGCTGTACCGACATTAGGCCGCGCCCGAACGACTTTACTTTTAGTATGGTTTAAAGTATCCTATTCCTATTCAGAAACAACCGCCCAAAATGTAAATATGAACGCAATTCCCTAACCTTTAAAACTCTAAACGTTGTTGAATAGTTAAACATCCAATAATCATCAATCAATCAATCTGAACAAACCTCTTAGATTGAAATCAAGCTTTTCCTTCTCCCATGATTATCTCTCTTTTTT
>CM042140.1:9218161-9233161 GCA_023376005.1 Doryteuthis pealeii
AGAGAGAGATGGCGCTCAATAATGAGATAAACAGAACTGCAGAGCGGCACGTCTTCGTTTCATGAACAACCAAATGTAGATGGGAATTTCCCCTGCAATGTGTGTAACTACATCTGCAAGTCCAGAATTGAACTAATGAGCCATCAGAGGATCCACAAATGAAGACATGGAGTGACGTCTTCGCCGTCTGCGACGGACGTCGAAAAGAAAGAAAGAAAGAAAATATAAGATAATATATAGATTGCTTTTAATACGTTTAAGAATAACATGATAGTATTAAAAATCAGTAACAGCAAATAATTATTTATTAAACCCAGTTTTATTAAAATTATTAGCCACATTATTCCCACCATATACTATGTAAATCTTTATTTCTTAGAGATATATATCACATATTTCAGGATTTTGAATGCATTAATAATATGAACAGTTTGTCTGCAAATCTAATTCAGTTAAACTTTAATAGAGACATCGATAATAAAGAAGATGCTAATTAAGATTAAATAATGATTATTTCATAATCGTTGAGACATATAAATAAGGAAGCCCGTGGTGTAATGGTTAAAGTCTTGGGAAATGGACTCGTCGCCCCGAGTTCAAATCCTGGACGTGGTAATTGCATTTCACTTAGCGCTAATACCCTTGGGAAAGGTATGAATCCTACTCTCCCTCCAGCTATGGGTAAATAGTAGGGCAGACTGGACTCTTTAACCATGGTTAGTCAACCGGTATAGGAGAAGGAAAACTCTGAATTTCAAACCTGATAAACTCCGCTTAAGAAATTGACCTTGTGTCGCATCCTGCTCGTGCGGACGGGTTGGTAAAATATAACTAAGGAAATCGTGACGTCAGTGGTGACGTAGTTTCGGTTACAAACAGACTGTTACATAATATACATTATGATAAGAATTGTAAGGAATACGTAATATCAAATAACCGTATTAAAAAAAAACTTTAAGTAAACTACGCAAAAAATGTATAAATAAACGTTTAATGAACACAATTCTCTAACCTCTGTATAGTAAGAAATTGAATCCTTTGTTTATCAAAATGACTGATTCGGGATGAAAGGAAAAGGGTGGATGTGCCGTCAAACAAAACAACCAACGAACCATTTCAAACAACACGGCGTAAAATAACCCCAGATTACTTGACGTGCCGTTAAAATCAATCATTTCCTTAACTTTCTTTCTTACGTAGTTTTACTTTTTCTTAGTTTTCATTCTTTAAAAAAAAAGAAGCACGATGTTAAAGCGAACAAAAAGAAAATGCTTGAAAAGGGACGAGAGAGAGCGGAAGAGTGAAAGAGTGGAAAAGGAAGAGAGAAGAGAAGAGAAGAAGAAGAGAAGAAGAAGAAGAAGAAGAAGAAGAAGAAGAAGAAGAAGAGAAGAAGAAGAAGAAGAAGAAGAAGAAGAAGAGGGAGAGGATATAGAGAGAAGAGAATGAGAGAGAAAGGGAGAAGAAGAAGAAGAAGAAAAAGAAGAAGAAGAAGATAGAGAGAAAGAGAATGAGAGAGAGAGAAAAGAGAAAGAAAAAATAGAGAAATACATGACAGATGAAAAGTCAAAGTAGGGTTAAAGAAAAAAATCAGAGAGAGAGAAGAAGAGAAGAAGAAGAAGAAGAAGAAGAAGAAGAAGAAGAAGAAGAAGAAGAAGAAGAAGAAGAAGAAGAAGAAGAAAGAGGGATAGAGAGAGAAAGAGAATGAGAGAGAGAGAGAGAAAGAAAAGAAATAGAGAGAAATAACATGGCGACAGATGAAAAGTCAAAGTAGGGTTAAAGAAAAAAATCAGAGAAAGAGAGGGGGGGGGAGAGAGAAAAGAGAAAAAGATAGATATAGAGGGAGAAAAAGAGAATGTGAGAGAGAAAGGGTGAGAAAGAAAGGGTGAGAGAGAAAGAGAAAAGGAAAGAGATAGAGAGAGAAAGAGATAGAGAGAGAGAAGAGAGAGAGAGTTAAACATGTTATACGTGTATGAGAGACCTCTATGAAGTGCATGGTCGAAAAGCCCCTCCGGGTTGATGGCTGAAAAGGTTTAAGTGGGACGAAGCAGGAAAACTCGTAAAGAGACGAAATACAAATGGCGGCTTATCGAAGTAGAATCGGTCAAAGATGAAGGGGATTAAATAATGGCTGCTGAACTCCGTAAAAGAACGAAAACAAAAAAGGTGACCAACTGTCTACGGGGAGATGTCGTCGACTCCATCATTTTAATTCCATTAGTTAATTCTTTTTACGGGTATGCTCGTTGTCTTTTAAGTGTTTGTTTGGTGTTTGTGGTTCCAGGCGAAATAGAAACAAAACAAAAATAAAAAAAAAGGTAAAAGGTCAAATTTTAAAAAAAGGAGGGGGGAACAAATATCCTCTTACGTCATTAGGATGTCATTTTTTAATTAAACCTTTTATGATTTCCGGCTTATGATATTTATTTTTTTACTGTATTTTTTTTCTTTCAAGTTAAAGGGGACTTTTTGTGGGTTGTTTTGTTTTTTAGGGGTTTTTTTTTAATATTTTTTCGTAATTATTTTTTTTTACGAATTTATACATAAAAATATAGAGAGTCAGTGCTTCCGGTAAATATCCTGGGTGTATCATGAAGATCTAATCTGGGAAGGTCAAGTGACATAATATTGAGACATTAAGGGCAACGTCAATGACTTACATGTTTATCAAGAGTTTTCTATTAAAGAAATTTTGCTCAGAGTTTAAAATGAGAATGAACTAATAAAGAAAGGTCAAATGATTGAGGATAAAAAATTGGTTAAATCCTACTTAACGGGCCTGAATTCCACCATCGTATGTCTCCCCCGCCGAAAGAAAAAAAATAAAAATCAAGGAATTAACCAAATTTTATGAAATTTTCAGTGTTGATATATTAATGAATAAAAGATATAATGCACCAGTTATTTTATATAAAAACTTTTACATTTTTTCAGGTCAGTTAACTTTGAACAATGTATGTTTTTGAATCTGTGTTACGCCTCAAAGATACGTGGTTCAAAGTTAACTGACCTGAAAAAATGTAAGAGTTTGCAAATAAGATATACTAAGTACAAGAAGAAATAACATTTCTTTTTCATTTTTAATTGTTTTCAACATCAGGAGAATTTTTTGAAGGCTTTTAATGAGTTTTTAAAAGTGTTGATATGAAGGATGTGCTAGGGATTATAAATCTTGAAATGTTCGGTTTTAAACCAGATCTGCTTTGTATCCTGGGTATGACGTTCTATTTCATCTAATGGGGAAGTTCCAGTTCTGTAGCTATGGGGAGAGTAGAGTACCCCTTTATCGCTATTACTCTCAGGTTCACTTTGAGTGGTAGTACATGTTAGGACCCATCTATGGGTTAAATAGAAGAAAATGAGTTAACGAAAATGTGTTTCGAAAATTGAGTTCAAAAGAGAATTTTAAAACCCATCAAGAATGAATAAAACAAAACGTCTTTGGGATAAAATAACCTAACAAGGTTTGACATGCCTTTAAATCCAATAGAAAAGAAAAGACAGATCTGCTTTAAGAGCATTGAGAACTTTATATCAATTTTTTAATAAACAATTGGTGGTTGTTTTTGTCGTTATTATTTTACACCTATCAGATTTTTACACAAGATCTAATTGGTGTTTTTTTTTCACTGGATTGAGAGACAGCAAAACACCTCAAAGTTTCCAGAATATTCTAAGTATCCTAGATAAATTTAACACTGCTGTGGTCTGAATGGTTTCGATTCTTTATCTGATCTCTTGTTCCCCAATCTTTTTTCCAGGTGCCCCAAGTACGATTAGTATCCCTGTCTCCTTTGTGATCCATATATATATATATATATATATATATATATATATATATATTCAAATTCTCATCATATATATATATATATATATAAATAAATGTTCAAAATTCTCGAGATTTGCTAACGGCTCTATATCGTTCAGCGCCCTGAAAATGATTTTTTTTAAATTCTCTTCGAACATTTTTTTTAATTCTCCGTTTTTCTCCAATGAATTTTTTTTTTTCATTCAAAATAAAATTTCACTCTGATGAAGGTCGGATTTTCTCTGTGTACGAAATATTTTTACATTTTTCTATTATTATTATTTCATTTCATTTGTTTATTTAATAATAATAATAGTTTGAATCGTGTACACATAGATAAACTGACCGAAACACATGTGCAAGTGATATTGATTAAATTCATCTTTTATTATCCATTCTGTACTTTCTTTTTTTTTATTCATTCTTCCTCATATATATATATATATATATATATATATATATATATATATATATATATATGTTATAGATTTTGCGTCTCCGTATGCTTCTAGTGAGTATATATATTTGAGATATATTTTGTATCTGTATCCGTTTTTTGGAAGTACATATACCAGGTTTGGGCATAGGTGTGAAGCATTAAAGTATTCTATTATGATAATGTTGTTATAATAATGTGTTAATTTAGGAATAAATATCAGAAAACTCGGTATTTTTTTTTTTAGTTTCTTTTATTTAGACGTGGTAGTAAATTTTCAGGATCGTGACGTCCCTTCTTCAAGACCGTGAATGGTAGTAGTAATCTTCTGGCTGTTTGTAACACTGTGTGTATGGTGAGGAGGTGGTTGATGCTGATTGGTTCGTAGGATGTGACACAAGGTCAATTTCTTAAGCGGAGTTTAATAGATTTTAATTCCGAGTTTTCATTCTCTTAGACTGGTTACGAAGCTACGGTTAAAGAATCCAGTCTGTCCTACTATTTACCCATAGTTGAGGGCGAGAGTAGTTGGATGCATACCTTTCCCACGGATATTAGCGCTATGTGAAATGTAAATAGCCTTGTCCTGGATCTGAACTCGGGTCGATGAGTCCATTTCCTACGACTCTAACCATTACCTCACATGCCTCCACACATACACACACACACACATACACACACATACACATACGCACACACATATAATATATATATGTGTGTGTGTGTGTGTGTGTGTGTGTGTGCGTGTGTGTGTGTATGTGTGTGCCTCAACATCAGATACAGTTTAATGTCATGCCAGGATTCTTTATTTTTATATTATATTATATCATATTTTTATATGTGTTTATATATATATATATATATATATATATATATATATATATATATTCCGGTTGTGTAGTTTTAACTAATAGGCGCCGTGCATTCGTTTTGTTTATCTTTAAGTTCTTCGTTAGACGAGCAAATAAATAGGTGGAGATTTACGAGGCAAAGTTAAGTAGTTGTTGTTTGTTGTAAGGCCAAATCGAGTGCTTAAAATGTCCTGCGAATCGATCGTTGCCTCCAACTGATTGTATGATTGATTGATTTTCTTCTCCAGTCTCGACGAAGCAGTCAGAGAATCTCCATGATAGATCGGGTGAAATTTTCAAAACAAATTGCTTTTTCAATGCGGATACGTAAACAGACTAAACCATCGTCCCGCGAATTTCAGCAAACTGAGTTTAATATCGCCCTCGCGATTCGCTCTCCTCTTTCGCCCTACTGGAGCCGGGAGTTATTAAAAATGTTTAGTCTTGTCCAATTTTGGCAATAATTTATTTAATGGTGAATCTTCTAAATGAGAAAAAAAAGGAAAAGTTAAATTGAAAATGTATTAAATATGTAATGTTTTCTCCAAAGATTCGCATGTTTGATTTGGGTACCTGACAGCGCAGTTGTTGGCCAAATATTTATCGTGAGGCCATGACGCTTAAGGGATTTAAAACAAATATTTCTATGACAAATCGGCTGTATTTAACTAAAGGAAAATAGCCACTGGCTATTCTTTGGTTATTTTAAATAAAATATATGAGATTGTAATTCTTATTTTATTTTACTTCTTTTGCAAGAATAGAAAGATTATCCATGTCTATAAATTCTCGCAATACACCTGCCTAAGTCGAATAACTGCAGTATAGCCTGGTGTATGTAGCAAGAGGCATTGGCCTCTACGTGAACTCAGATAAAACAGTTCATATGCTTTAAACAAAAGACATCTCCATACTGGTTGCTAAGTAGACCGGTTCACATATCTAGGTAGCAATATTTCATCTATAGATAGGTTGTTGCCCTGTCGGCTGGGGTAAAAAAAAATACACCGACCGCACCTCTGCAGAGGGATAAAATTCCCACTCAAATGGGGCCAGCTGTCGACTGTGGGTGGCAACCCGTGATGCTTAAGACGCAATCCTGGTTGCTGAGCAAGTCCATATGTAACACCCCCATTTGGCCCTTAGGCAAGAAGGACGGTCGGAGAGGCCTCCTCCGATCAATCGGCTGGTCACGTCAATCCCAGGCACATATATGATTGTCCCAACCCTATTACCCTATGCTAACCCCCAACTCTTTTTATCAAGTATGTGCTAGAAGGCCGTGGCTGATGGTCTTAGCGTCCTGGGTATGACGTTAAACTGCATTTAATGGTGAAGTTCTAGAACTCTGGGGTATGTGGAGTACCACTTCATTACCAATACTCTCAGGTCCATCTAGACCTGGATTGGTATTACCTGTTAGGGTCCCATCTATGGGTTAAATAAATCAGAAAATGAGTATTAAGTAACCAGTCTAGGAGAAGGAAAACTCTGAATTCAAACCAGTTAAACTCCTCTTAAGAAATTGACCTAGTGTCACATCCTGCTGGTGAGGAAGGACCGCTAAATACATACAGAAAGTGATGTTAATATATGCATAGGAAAAACATGGATTGCTGTTGACAGATTATCGATCATGTGGAAATATCGATCGTGTGGAAATTTGATCTCTCTGACGTGCCGCATGAATTCAGTATTCTAGTTGCTCTAGGAGAAGGAATACTGAATTCAAACTATCTTTACTCCGCTTAAGAATTGACCTTATGTCACATCCTGCACATGGCGGAGGGGCTGGGTTATAGGGTAGGTCGATGTTTCACTTTTTTTAAATATCAAATTGTCCATCTATGCGAAAGTTGTGAGTTAGTATACTGAATACTGATACCACTTTTAATCAGAGGGTGTCGCAAGATATACGGTCGTATAATTAAGGAACACAAGTATTGATACATTGGTAGATTATAGAGATCCATCTTAAAAGGTCAACGAACCACTGTATGTGTGTGAGAATGTGCATTAGAGTAGGTCGATTTTTCACTTTTTAAAAATATCAAATTGTCCATCTATGCGAAAGTTTGTGTTATTATACTGAATACTGATACCAAAAATTAGATATTTTACTTGCACCATTGTTTGAGGAAATAGCATCAAAGATCGTCTGTTACAGCTTAATGAGGTAAAGAATAGCATATCAGGTGTCGGTGGGGATGGGGGTTGGACATATTTTCAATTTAAATTCACTTTCATATTTTATTCGTTTTATTTTAATGAAATAAAATAACATTTTCTGATTTAGATATTGAAAACGGTAAATTTTCTAACCAATTTCTATGCCAAACGCTCTACAAAGAAATGGTTTAATCACCTGATAGTGACACATATTTCTTTGATATTGTCACTGGAGTCCTACAAGAAGATACATTAGCACCATATAAATTTATCAATTTACCTTATGTGTATGTACTTATGTATGTATCTATCTATCGCTCTATCATCCACACTTTGTTAATATCTCTCTCTCTCTATATATATATATATATATATATTATATTATATGAATGCTGTGAGTTGTGTATGTGTGTGTGTTATGCCTGGGCCGATTCTTGAGCTTGCTCATGCAAATGACGACAAGACCTACTCTCTCATCTCTCTCTCGTCTCTCTCTCTCTCTCTCTCTTCTCTCTCTCTCTCTCTCTCTCGTCTTCTCTCTCTCTTCTCTCTCTCTCTGTTTCGTTTAAGGCGTATCAACTGTTTTCGGGTCATTTAATGCAAAATCAAAGTCATTTTTTCTAAACACGGCTCAGGTCGCTTACTGTACCTACTGTTACTTAAGTGGTCACCCAATTAAGTATTGAACCGACTCGTTGCTGCTTAAGCTGGATTCAGAGCTCAAGTCAATCTCCATGAAATAAATAAGGTTGGCATCCTCGGAGAGATTTTTTTTAAAAACCTATAAACTTGGGTATAGTATTAAAAAAACGTTCGCGTATATAGTACCATGGGCGTGGTAGTGTAATGGTTAGAATTGTAGGAAATGGACACGGTGAGACGAGTTCAAATCCTGGAGGAGACTGTTTGCATTTTATATAGCACTAATACCCTTGGAAAATCCAACTCTTCTCCCTTCGGCTGTGGGTGAATAGTAGGGTAGACAGGGCTCTTTAACCTTCGTTAGACAACCAGTTTAGGAGGAAAACTCTGAATTCAAACCTGTTAAACTCCCCTTAATAAATTGACCTTGTGTCACATCCTGCTTGTGTGGAGGGCTTGTTAAATATCTATATAGTATCATGAGTGTTAAAAGACAATTGATTAGATTAAAACCTTAATCTGAAAATACCGGCACTCTTGTATTTGTTACATAATTTTAGATCCTAATACTTATTATGGTAGTATAGAAACATCAATGGCGATTTAGTGCAGCTGATGGCCTTGAGAGTGGAGTGACGGCGGCTTGACCTCACTATACTTGCTTCCCGGGGATAAATCTGAGAACCGGAAGGCATAGAAGACTCTGTCTTCCGGTTTAAGGATAGTAAGTAAGGTCTCAGTCAGTTAGCAGGTAGGAGCCGAGCCGATAGGATGTAAGTCGATCTGCGCAGAATGTCTGGTGGGGATTTAACAATAAAATAAGATCAAAAGTAAATCGAAGTCTTGTGTTTATTACATAAAAACTAAACAATGACACAGGGCTTCTGATAAGGAGAAATCCTAACAGAAAACCCAGACCCGAAGTCCCAAGAAAGTCCAGACCTGAAGATTCCAGACAAGTCAAGATAGATGATAGAAATACCAAAAGACGATCAGAATAGCAAGCGACCAGAAGTAAGAAGTAAGAAAGGAGATATATTATTTAGTGCCAGTAAAGAAGAAGGGTATGCAACATATTTTTCTGCGACCGCAAAAGCGGTGTTCATAAATAAATGTTTCCGGCTCGAATCACAAGGACCCTGGTTTCGATACCGGCCCTGCCAACTCAACCTAAAACAAAAATAAGACTATTTAGCGATAGATAGGTTGTAACGATGCTTTATAGTGAGGCATCTATAACAAGAATATTTTTTTAAATTTTGTCAACGTAAGGTGGAAAATTTAGAACACTCTGCCGTATACTGGTTAGGGTTAAAGTTAGGGTTAATTCAAAAAAGAAGATGTGCTAGATTCATATGTTTATGGATTCTTTTGGCAAGAGAGCAAAGAAAGTAACAGTTTCAATCAAATTCTTAATGATATAGTTGATTCACAATAACGCCTTTTCTTCAAACCTACATATACTTAATGGTCTTATTTTTTTTAAGGTATAGAATTAACTGAACACCGTTCGTAACGGTCGAGAAAGTTCAGGGGTGCCAAAATATTATCAAAAAGTCAAGACAATGTGGCAAGTATTGTATCATTGAATCAGAATTCTCTGTTGAATACTGGGTTAGGAGTTAGGGTTAGGTTAGGGTTAGGGTTAATTCATTCAGGCAGAATGTGCTAGATTCATATGTTTTATGAATTCTTTTGGCAAGAGAGCAAAGAAAGTAACAGTTTCAATCAAATTCTTAATGATACTAGCAAAATAAAAAAACACCCTCCGGTCGATATAAAAATAGATTTTTGAAATATATTGCCTGAGGGGTGAGAGTTAAAAATTCAATGTCAGCGAGTTTGTACCCTAAGTAAGTAAAATCATCAAATTCATTAAAGGATTTAAAAAATAAAACAATTTGAAATGTAAACTTTAAATATGTATTAAAATAAAACAAACTATATATAGATATATAATACCAGTCACGTATTTATCAAAACTTGTTTTTAAAAAAAACAATGAGGACTGTCTAATGTTGCATGTTCAAATTTAGAGTATATTTATTCTATGTTATGACGATTTTGGGTAATGTGACGTAAGCAGTGACGTAATTTTTGTTACAGACAAAAACTGGAAGCGAATCTTCATTATTAATAGATAGTTGATTCACAATAACGCCTTTTTCAAACCTACGTATCACTTAATGGTCTTATTTTTTTTAAGGTATAAGAATTAACTGAACACCGTTCGTACGGTCGAGAAAGTTCAGGGTGCCAAAATATTATCAAAAGTCAAGACAATGTGGCAAGTATGTACATCGAATCATAATTCTCTGTTGAATACTGTTTTAGGAGATAGGGTTAGGGTTAGGAGTTAGGGTTAGGGTTAATTCATTCAAGCAGATGTGCTAGATTCATATGTTTATGAATTTCTTGTGGTGAGAGAACAAAGAAAGTAATGGTTTCGATTAGAGTCGGTTTTGCTCAGTCGGTAGAGTATTCGGCTAGGAATCACAAGGTTTCTGGTTCGATACCGGCCATCGCCAACTCAGCGTATGAGTAGCACAGCGATCTGTTAGGTAAAGTAAGGAGCTGTTGGTAGGTATGGCGCTCCACCTCAGATGCTAAAATAATCTCCTTGATCTAGCACTAGGGAAAAAGAAGATAGACTCCCTCACTGTCTGACTGATACCGACATTAGGCCGCCCCGACGACTTTACTTACTTTATAGTTGGTATAAAACATTTATCAAATCCAACTATCGCTAAATGGTCTTTGTTTTTTGTTGTTTTTTTTTTTTGGGGGGGGGGTAGGTATAAGAATTTACAAAACACAGCACCTACGACCGAGAAAGTTCAAGAGTACCGAAAAGGTTATTTCCTATAAGTCTAACAGGATCTAAGGGGAACCACCCTTGACTGATAAATTATTTATTTATTTATTGATCTACTAGGAAAAAAGAAGAGATAGTTAGGGCTAGGGTTAGGGTTTAGGGTTAGGGTTAGGGTTTAGGGTTAGTTTAATGGGAAAATAAATAATTTATCAGTCAAGAGTTGTTCCCCTTTGATCATGTTAGACTTATAGGAAATAACCATCGAAAATAACACTTCAATGAAATTCTTAAAGATATAGTTGATTCACAATAAAGCATTTTTTCAAACCCAACTATCGCTTAATGGTCTTTTTTTTTTAAGATATAAGAATTTAATGAACACGGTTTTTGCTGTTGAGAAAGTTCAGGAGTACTAAAATACCATCAACAGTTATTACAAGCAAAGTGGGAAAAGTGTGCATTGAATCGTGGGCGGGAGGTGGGTCTTAAAGAAGAAAAAAATAAGATCATCGAATTCAAGATGGCGATGAAAAACCAATGACCTCAAATAAGCATCGGATCATCGGATGAAAGCGAAGAGGAAACGGAATAAAAAAGAAATGAGTAAAGTTTCGGATAAGGGATCCATTAGAGGGGAAGATTAAGGATATGAAGCAATAAAAATAGGAAAAGTAGGGAAAGAAGAAGAAGAAGAAGAAGAAGAAGAAGAAGAAGAAGAAGAAGAAGAAGAAGAAGAAGGGCAAGAAGAAGAAGAAGAAGAAGAAGAAGAAGAAGAAGAAGAAGAAGAAGAAGTGAATCATGACAAAAAATGCTGGTGGATGGTGAGTGTTGGCGATGATGGGAGAGGAGATCTTCAGAAAACGTTACTTCGAAATATTCCAGAAGGGTAAAGCTCCAAGATGGCGGCTCTGGTGAGATTGTGAAGGTTAATGTGAAAATGGCCGTGCTAATGAAGTATGTGATTATGAGATCTATTACTGTTAACGATATTTTACTTTATTCTATTAATTGCTAGCGAGAATATGCGCCTTCCGGGCATAAGTATTTAAGTTTTAATATAATGAAATATATTAAATTTGAAAGACTAACAAAATTAGATAAGAACGCATATTAAAAGAATTACACGTATTTTAATTATATGTTAATTGGTTTCTGTATAAAATCCTTCATAAGATTTAATCAATCTTTTTATAGTAAAAATCATTTGCCATTGCATTTTTAGTGTCAAAATCATTACCAATGCATTTTTATAGTAAAAATTATTCCCAATATAATTTTATAGTAAAAATAATTTCTAATGCATCTTTATAATAAAAATTATTTCTAATGATTTTTATTGTAAAAATTATTTATTGCATTTCTAGTGTAAAAATCATTTGCCATTGCATTCTTAGTATGAAAATTATTTCCAATACGATTTTATAGTAAAAATCAAAACAATAATATTGAATCAAACAATAATATTAGAGATCAATAACACCAAGTACATTGACCAGCTCTGCGCGGATACTGGATGCTGCGTGGATGATCTCCCAAGGGTAATGAATGATAGGGGCGGTTGGCGAGAGATTGACATAGATATGCATAAAGTCGTCGGGGTGGCCTAAAGTCGGTATCAGCCAATCAGTCTATCCCCTTTTCACTAGCGCTAGACAAAGGAAATTATTTTAGCATCTGATGTGGAGCGCCACACCTACTATCACCTCCTTGCTAGTGCGACAGGAGGATGATGGTAGTAGTATAATAAGTCGTTGTCTTAGTAGTAGTTTTATATGATTTATTAACCGATTCATTTTAACGGCACGTCAACACGCGCTGGGTTATTTTATGCCACGTGGTAAATTATGAGGGATGCTTGCGTTGTCAAAACGTTGTCCAACAGTAAAATCACCACATTAACCTTAGGGGCAGTGGACGAGGGTCCAGGTTCCAGTCATCTGAAAGGGGCTATGAAGGATATAAACCACACAGGAGTTTATGGAAAAGTTTATATCGATGAAACATCAAGACAAATCAAAAACGAATATATGAACACATAAGATACTTCAAATTTGATATTAACAACTCAATGGTCTCATATAATGTATTAAATAAATACAATTTTCATTTCAAGAATCTGATCATAATAGCTTTAATTTAAAACAGCAACAAACGCATCGAATCCGTGTCATTTCAAATCATAACACTATCAAATAACGACTCTTAATTCTTTTAAAAATATCCCATTCCTTGCAAACTAATGTTGAAAGATTATGACATCCATTATTTAAAAGGATCCTAGCTCGTTCGGTAAGAAAACACAAGGTTCCTCAGCATATGAGTAGCAGAGGGATCTGTGCGGTAAAGTAAGGAGATGATAGTAGGTGTGGCGCTCTACCTCAGATGCTAAAATAATTTCCTTGGTCTAGCGCTAGTGAAAAGGGGATAGACTGATTGGCTGATACCGACTTTAGGCCACCCCGACGACTTTACTTTTTTACTTAATTCTCCTTACATACACTTATATATGCATATACTGTTAGAATTTTCTCCTATGCTTAACATGAATCTGTATAAGTTTTTTTTACTACCGCGTCAGATTCGATCTAGTATATATATATATATTATATATATATATATATATATATATATATATATATATATATATAATCCAAAAGTCCAGAGAAGAAATCTTCCTTACGACACAAGAGTTTTATTTTTTTAAAAACTGTCGCAGTTTGAGAGCTCAATGTGTGCTCTTAAGTTAGAGTCACAGAGCAAATATATAAGTAAAGAAATAACAAAAGACTTGGAGGATTAGCATTATAGTCCCTGAAATAGACTATAATGCTACTCCTCTAAGTCTTTTGTTATTTCTTTACCTAATCCTTTCACTTCATTAATTTTGTTTCTTTCATATACAGTATTTCATTTTTCTCCAGATAGTCTCTATCCCATATACCTTGAAAAAGAGTGACGGTTCACCCGAAATATCGGAATTAATCGAACCAGGGATAGACCAATAGTTGAATATCAAAAATTCTGTTTTTTTTTCTGTTTTTTGTTTGTTTTTTTGTTTTTTTTTCATATATAACTTAGCAAACTCCCCCGTTGTTTTTTCTTTTGGCCACGACATACGATGCTGAAGTTTATTTTCAGAAAGTACGGGTGTGCTGGTCTTTTATTTATTTATTTATTTTTACCCATATGTCAGTTTGAATTTTTATTTTATATTGAAAACTGAGTCATCAGGCTTTTTTTCACACCGGTAGAGTTTAGAAATTTAAAAAAATAAAATAATATATATAATATATATATATATATATATATATATATATATAAAAGATAATCTAATGAGTCAGACGAACCTACTATTAGTTTCGCATGAAGCTCTTCAGGGCTAAAATCTGATTTTTTTTTTTAGAGTCAGATTTTAGCCCTGAAGAGCTTTATGCGAACCTAATAGTAGGTTCGTCTGACTCATTAGATTATCTTATTACTTGGCTCTACTTAGGTATCGACCACTTTTTACATTTTAGCTTCTCCTAGCGGTTATATGAATATATTATATATCTTATATACATATATATATATAACATATAGATTGTTTTTTTTCTTTTGGCCAAATACTGTACCAATAGATTATTTTTTGTTTGTACGAATATCTTGGTCCTTTCTTTTTTCAAAAATTTTTTTTCTTCCTGTTGATGATTGGTAGTATATTTTACAATCAAACTTTCTGCTGGGTTTTTTTCTCTCCGCAAGGATCTACCAACACGCTGTATATATATATATATATATATATATATATATATATAATATATATATATATATATATATATATATATAAGTAAAAAATATAACAGAAGATTTAGATTTTTAGCAATATAGCCTATTTCAGGAAGCCTAGACCAAATGTCTAGTGTTTCCCAATCATTAGATGCGCATCTGTTCTAGGCTTCATGAAATAGACTATTATGCTAAAAATCTAAATCTTCTGTTATATTTTTTAATTATATTTTTGCTCTGTGACTCTGACAGTAAGAGAACACATTGAGCTCTGCAAACTACGACACTTTAAAAAACAAACTTTTATGTCATAAGGAAGATTGCTTGTCCGGATTTTTGGAATTATATAATATATTATTATATATATATATATATATATATATATATTATGTGTTAATGTTCTTGTGAACGTTGTTTGTTTGGTCTTTTTAAAGCATTGGAAATAAGAACAAACAAGAAAAACAGAACAAAAATCAGAAATTTTTATATATTCAACCGTTGCTCTATTTCTGGT
>CM042140.1:9238161-9263161 GCA_023376005.1 Doryteuthis pealeii
ATGATGATGATGATCTCACTGATAAATTAAAGCGAAAAATTTTCCAAGTCGTAGTTTTATCAGTACTACTATACATATGTATATATATATATATATATATATATATATATATATATAGTATGTATATGCATACATATGGATACATAAGTATAAATGAATTAATGAATATAATAAAAATGAATGGAATGAATAGAATAATTGAAATATTACTAATTGAAATAATTAACTAAATAATTTAGAAGCATACACGAAGATTCATATTACATACATAAGTATAAAATAGAGGGAAAAGTGGACAAAAAGAGCAAACTCAAACTAGTAGATGTAGGAGAGAGAGATAGTTTCGTACTGTTTTGAGCAGGTCCTCATCAGTTATTTATTAAAACATCAGTGCAAACATACAATATATCTCTCTCTATATCTACTAGTTTGAGTTTGCTCTTTTTGTCCACTTTTTCCCTCTATTTTACCACATTCAGTCGGATTTACGCCAACCCCCTCCCATCCACATAAGTATAAATATACATATGTATACATATATTATATACGTTTCCATGTATACGTATTCATAGGTATACATTTGGATATACATCTGTATACATATGAATACGTATACATATGTATACATATGTATACCTATACCTATGTATACCTATACATGCAGGAACAAAGGTCTTAACAGCGATACAGGAACACTAAAAGCTTATAAATATTTCCAAAATGCCCCTCCACCACCAACTCCATGACCCCCAGCAGACTACAAGGGACACAGAGTACAAACTCCTAAATTACCAACTGACCAATCAGCGCCATGTACACCCACACACAAAGATGACAACTACACTACCACAAGCAGCAGCTACCCCACTAGAAGGAACAACCAGAAGCCAACAACACTACTGTCCTTACACAGTCTGAAGAAGGGAGCTATAAAAATCCTGAAAATTTACTACTACTAAATAAACGAAACCGAGTTTCTGATATTTATTACTTTAATGCTTCATACAAATGCCCAAACCTGATATATGTACCTCCCACAAACGGATACATATACCAAAATAATATCATATATATATATATATATATATATATATATATATATATATATATATATACATGTAAGAACTTGCATGCTGCTCGGATTTACACTATTCTCCATCTTTTATTTTTCCTGCATCTTCTCGTGTTCGTTTCTTCACAGATTTATTTTCTTGTATAATTGTGTTTTGTTTTGTTTTTGCTTTTGTTTGTTTGTATGTTTTTTCTTCCCCACTTCGAACGACAAGGATTAACAAGGATTAACCTTCTACCACCATAATCCAACCGAATCCGTCAACACTGACAACGATTTCATCCGACTACAACCCACACCCCCACCCCGCCGCCATTCATCCCTTTCGCGCCTCTAAAACGCCATTCGCGCCTTTTTCATAATTTCGCCATTTTTTTTATATCTCTCTCGTTTTCCCTCCTAAATTATTTATTTATTTATCTACTTATCTATTTATTTGTTGTTTGTTTGTTTGTTTGTTTGTTTGCCTCAAGTCTTAATTGGACACCGTCCCCGTTATTTCACTTTCCCGTCAGCCATGCTGACTCGTGTTTAAGTCGATTTTACAACTTTTAAATAAAACAAAATAAAAATTCATCTGCACGAGAAAGTTGTAGCTCATTTGCTAAGGTGTTAGTTCTTTACTTTTATTTTTTGTATTTCTGTGTATTTTTTTTTTTGGGGGGGGGTCTTTGTATTTTAGCGAGTGGGGTTGGGGGGGGGTTCATATTTAATACAAGAAAAATTCAAAGAAAATAGACAAATATCAATCTTCATTTTCTTTTCTAAGATATTCAGCTGATATTATTTATGCAGACAGAAACGAACTTTATCGTGGACGAATTTTTTTTCTCTCTATGAATTATTTCTGTATCTTAACATCATTAATGTGCTGATAGAGAATTAGCATAACATTCCTAACGATATATATATATATATAATATATATATATATATATATATATATATATATATATATATATATATGGTTAGGGGATTGATTAAGAAGGCTATCACAATGCAGGTGTAAAGAAAAAATAATAATACGGTAACAATGATGTTGTGTGTTAACCTGTATTTAATTCTTGAATTTTCGAGATAATATCTCTTTTTCAAAAGATCACTGGAACTGAAGCAGTCTAGTTATGGCATTTCTTTTTATGTATATATAATATAATAGATATATAAATGTTTTATATATTTATTTATTTGATGACAAAGGAACAGTCACGACCATTTGGTTTCATGCATGTGTAACCGCAAACCGGTTACGCATGCATGAAACCAAATGGTCGTGGCTGTTCCTTTGTCATCAAATAAATAAATATATAAAACATTTATATATCATTTTTATTATATTATATAATAGCTCTATTTTTTATATTGAGTATTCTCCCAATAATACTGCACTTTGGCACACTGTTCCAGTAAAAGCTGAAACAGTGCCAATCCCACGCTATAGTTATATATAAAGAAATCGGACTAGCAAAAAGTCAGTCAGTCAGAGTTCGTTCCTGGCCAGAGATAGTTGTTTTGTCTAGCCACACTGAAGAGGTGTGAAACGCCGAAAGACGTGTCTACTGATGACTTATATATATATATATATATATTATATATATATATATATATATGGGAGAATATGTGCTTAATTGAAGTCTTACCTAATTTTTGAAAGTTAATTAATCAATAATTAATTAATTAATTAGGCTGGCATTATTAATTAATTAACTTTCAAAAATTAAGTACGACTTCAATTAAGCATATATTCTCCCAAAAATTGTCGGCTAAAAAAAGCCATATCATAAACAAATCGCTAATGTGTATTTACTTATCATTTATATAATATATATATATATATATATATATATATATATATATATATATATAAGTGTTGTTATGGTCCAACGAGAGAAAATTAAATATTTTATAAGAAAGTCCACGAAATGGTTTGAATTTTATTTTGTTTTGTTTTTTTAATTATTTTTTTTCAAAATACTTTTATTTTATTTTCGCGACACGTTTTTCGGATTTTAGTATCTTCTTCAAGTTTGTTCATTTACTTCAGACCATTGTAAGTGAGTTCGATTCTCATTGGGCGCTTCATACTTCTGGCATTGTGCCACATCTAAGCTTAGCTTAGCAAATAACTATATATAACGGGTATGATCAGATAAAGAGACAAAGCGTAAAACATACTGGTGATTTTTAGTCAGTACTGTATTTATTATTAGTTAGTCTTCTTGACAGATTTGAGAAGGGAAATGCATTTTCTATTAACAACCTAATTTTCTCAACTAACAAACACAACCTAATATTCAATCAGAACAAAAGCACTATTATAGATCAACCTCGTTTAACGCACCCTTTTACGTGTATCTCACTAAAAATGTCCATCACTTTTTATGTCTTCAATAACAAAAAAAAATAAGAAAATAAAAACAAAACAAAAAAGAAAAATTCATCGATTATAGGTCTTCTATTTACGAAAGTGCACACCTCCATTTTGTTTGTTTTTTCCCGCCTAATTTATAACATCTACATCCGGGCAAGTCGGCATTGATAGCTTGCAAAGTGTTTATCTAAATACACTTATATGACGTTTTAGTTCCAGGGGCAGCGTTGATAGTTTTCAATCTGAATCAGTAGCGAACAACGTAACTTTTTTTTTTCCTTTTTCTTTTACGGTCGAGTTTTATTATAAAGTTAAACAAGGAAAGTGTGCGATAAATGTCAAAAAATATTGTCGGTAGCGACAACAAAACAAGACCATCCGTTCTGTCGTGTATTGATGTTTATTCGCTGTCCCTGTAAAATGGATAAATAGACACACACAAAGCCCCCTCGCCCCCGCGTTTATCGTGGGCTCTGTGCAGTGGTCACGGTTTTTTACTGTCCGGACTGGACTCTTAACTAATGGTCAGTGTTTGTGGAAACAATTTAGACAATTTGCTCCGAATCAGATATCCTCTGAAGGTGAAGGCACTACAACAGAATAAACACTTTACTTGTGTCCACAAGACGTAAAATATACTAACTGTATCCTCTGAAGAGGGGTAAAACTCCTACATAAAAAATGTACTAATGCAGAATAGCGCGCAAGAGATAACATCGTTAGATTACGTATAAAAAGCATTGTTACTAATGCAGAATAGCGCGCAAGAGCTATTATTAGATTACGTATAATCATTAGATTACGTATAAAAGCATTGATACTAATGCTGAATAGCGCGCAAGAGATAAATCATTAGATTACGTATAAAAAGCATTAGTACTAATGCAGAATAGCGCTCAAGAGATAATATCATTAGATTACGTATAAAAAGCATTGGTACTAATGCAGAATAGCGCGCAAGAGATAATATCATTAGATTACGTATAAAAAGCATTGTTACTAATGCAGAATAGCGCTCAAGAGATAATATCATTAGATTACGTATAAAAGCATTGGTACTAATGCAGAATAGCGCGCAAGAGATAACATCATTAGATTACGTATAAAAAGCATTGTTACTAATGCAGAATAGCGTGCAAGAGATATATCATTAGATTACGTATAAAAAGCATTGGTACTTATGCAGAATAGCGCGAAGAGATAATATCATTAGATTACGTATAAAAGCATTGTTACAATGCAGAATAGCAAGAGATAACATCATTAGATTACGTAAAAAAGCATTACATTTCATTAAATTTTACGCAAATACTCGAAACCTTTGAAACGCTAGGGTTAGGATAAGTATTAGGGTTAGGGATAGGGTTAGTGTTAGAGTTATGAGTTCGTTTAGTGTTAGGCTACTTCGGGAATTTCCGTAATCTAATGCTATTTATACGTAAAATGTAAATTCTAGTGATATTATCTCTTGCGTGCTATTCTGTATTTGTACCTAATTTAGACAATTTGCTTGGAATCAGATATTCTCTGTAACACTGCCACAGAATAAAGACTCCGCTGTGTTGGAAAGACTTGAAATACACTGATTGTATCATCTGAAAAGGGGTAAGACTCCCACCTCCAAAAAAAGAAAACGGTAATAATGCAGAATAGCGCGCAAGAGATAATATCATTTATATTACGTATAAAAACATTACATTTCACGGAAATACACGAAACCATTGAGACGCTAGGATTAGGATTAGGGTATGGGTTAGGGTTAGTTTTAAGGTTAGGGTCAATGTTCGGTAAGGGAGGTTCATACCTTTCCCAAGGGTATTAGTCCGAAAGTGAATGTAATAGCGCGACTGGAGTTCGAACTTGCTTACTTCGATGTCGTAGTCCACCGCGTTAGCCACAATCTACAACGAACGCTAATTCCTAACATCTACGCATCAAATAACCCTAGATGGATTGATATACCGTTAAAATCTATCAATCAATCATTACATAAACATCTACAAATATTGCTTCTACTAATGATAATAAAAAAACGCGATGATAATGTTAGTTGGATTTTACGGCATGTCAACCCTTGTTGGATTATTTTACGCCGAAGACATTTTGTTTTATTCATTATTGTTGTGTATTCAATTTTTTTTTAAACACATTTTTTAATATTCATTTTTTATCTATTTCACCCAGAGATGGAACCCTAACAGGTACTACCATTCCAGATCGGAGTGGACCTGGGAGTAATGGCGATAAATAGGTACTCCATATTCCCCAGATTTCCAGAATTGAGATTTCACCACTAGATCCCATCTAACGTCATACCCAGAACATTAAGACCTTCAGCCACCGCCTTCTAGTACATATGTGATAAAAAGAGTTGGGGGTTACCTTAAGAGCAATATGGTTGGGACAATCATATAGGTACAAGGGCTTGACGTGACTAGCCGACTGATCAGAGGGACCAGACTAAGTAAGGGGTGGAGTTTTTGCATGTCATGGACTGCTTAGTCACCAGGATTCCGTCCTTAAGAATCACTGGTCGCTATGGGGTGTTTACCCCACTGCAGAGGTGCAGTCAATATATTCTACAGATCCAGACGACAGGGCGGGGTAATGTTTGTAGTAGAAATCATCCTAAGATGCACTCTTGATGTTCTTCTAGAAAAAGTATGAAACACCACAAAACTGACCCCTCATCGCGGTGTAATGGTTAACAAGGTAGTCTCGCAGATCCACTACAACTGAGTAATGAGTTCGATACAGTGGTACCTTGATTTACGAGTTTAATTCGTTACGCTCGTAACTCAATTTTTTCGTATATCAGATCAATGTTCCCCATTGAAAGAAATTGAAATGTCATTAATCCGTTCCAGCGCCCCTTCCAAACGATTGTATTTATAAAAACATAATAAAATAGAATATAATGAATTATATGTTTTATATTTTTTAATGTTTATTTTTAATGTCTAATATTTTTCTTAAAGCAATAGATTTGGAAACTTAAATGTTTTTAGTGAACTTATTAACATAAGCGTGTCTGAAGCTCGCTCGTATCTCAAATTTTAGCTATCAATACAAAGTAAAAAATCGACTGCGATACAGCTTTTATCTAGTAAAACTTGAAATTTGGAGCACTAGTGAGTAAAGGTATCACTGGATGCCCCATACTTGCGACCTTGTGTCACATCCTACCCGTGACCAGCCGATTGATCGGAGGGGGCCTCTCGACAGCCGGTCTAGTCTAAGTAAGGGCAAAAATGAAGTGTTTTCTCGTGGACTGCTCAGCCACCGTGGTTCCATCTTTAAGCATCACGGGTCGCCACCCAGGCAAACCGGTGGTCTTTATGGAGGGTTTTTTTTAACCCTCCGCAGGGGCGCAATCGGCGTATTCTACAGCCCCAGCCGTCAGGGCGGCAGTCTCACCAAGAGTTCAAGTCTATTTCCTTCAATTGCTATCATGGCGTGAAATGCTAAACATCGTGCGCATGTGATTGGAATTAATCTTATTACGTGGTGGCATCAATGTCCCATTGAATTTTTTTCGTGAAACAGTGAAAAGTGTGTTGTGTTTCATAGTGGCATATGGAGGCGTGTGGTCTAATGGTTAGAGTCGTAGGAAATCGATTCGTTGATCCGAGTTCAAATCCTCGGTAAGGCTGTTTGCATTTCACATAACGCTAATACGTCTGGGAAAGGTATGAATCCCTATATTTTCAGTTTTGGGTAAATAGTACGGCGCATTGTGATCTTTAACCATGGATAGGTAACCAGTCTAGGAGAAGGAAAACTTTTGATTTAAAAAGCCTTAGGTGAGTCGTTGATTGGGCTTGAGGCATTCCTTATGCACCAATTCTTTCCTATCGAAGTGCGGATGGTCAACTGTTCATTGGATGCGTCGAATTTTATTTTTATGAATATGGCATGAGAGATGTCCACAATTATTTAAGTTAGAATCGTTAAATTTTAATGAAAGAGATTCAGAGTAAATGTTGTAATAATGTGTAAGTCGAGATGTCTAATCTGTTTCAAGATGTGTTGTATTTTGGTATTACAGTTTCGATCGCTGGTTTCGGTTTCGGTTCCGATGGCGGGGAATAAGTCAAAATGTGGCAGATGTGGGATATGATTCAAGTCATAAACGGCAAATGGAGGACTGTGTAAGCCCTTGATTTAAATAAAGGGTCAAGTTCAGAATTTCCGAAACTTTACCGAGTACGATAAAAAAAAGTCACCAGATAGAAAGAAAAAAAAGTCAACACTACACCATCGTCTTTAGCAGACGAAAGGATACCAACAAATATATATACTAGTAAGAATATACGCCCTCCGGGTGTAAGTATTTAAGTTTTAATGTAATGAAATATATTAGATTAGAAAGACTAACGGAATTAGATAAGAACGCATATAAAAAGATTACACTTATTTTAATTATATTTTAATTGGTTTCTATATAAAATCATTCATAGAATAGATTTTAATACGTTGGAGAATTAAAAATATTTCCAAGTAATTATTTATTAAATCAGGTTTGTTAAAACTAGTATGCAAAGTAACCACAGTATATATTATGTAAACTTTTATTTCTTAGTGATATATAAGAAACATTTAAACACTAATAACATGGGCTGTTTTGAAGAAAGTCTAGCTCAGATTTTCATAGAGACATCGTTAATAAATAAGATTTATTCTATATATGAATTATTTTGACTATAATTACTCATTGATGAACTTACGCAATTCCTATGCCATAAAAAGTGACGTAGTTTCGGTTACAGAAGACACCGAATCTGCGTTATAAAAAGATATATAATATATATATAATGTGTGTGTGTGTGTGTGTGTGTGTGTGTGTGTGTGTGTGTGTGTGTGTGATACGTAATAGTACTGTGAGTGATCTCTCAGATCGGTCCGACCAGACCCCAAAAGGTGACCATTTACAAATCAAATAAAAGTACTGATTTGATGAGCTGAGATGGAAAAAGGGAAGAAGATATTAAAGTATCGTACAATGACATCACGTGGGTTCGTGACAGAGTGACATCACACGCTTATTTGGCCAATCAACGAGGCTTGACCGGTGCAAAGGCTGCTTGATGGCATGGAATTCATGGTGGGTCTGAGTGTTGATAACAGTGTGGACCGCACGCTGCGCAAACAAGCACAAGTGAACTGGTCGAACACTGCAAACTCCCCAGAGAATTGTTTACCGACAATTGTATATAAGAGACGACTGTTCGGTCATTTTCCCCTTGCCCTACCGCTCTGTCCATGCCCTGGACGTTGGAAACCACACCCTTGTCCACTTCATTTGTCCTTTCGTATGAACCGACTTCTTTCTTTTTTTTTTTTTTTTTTTTTTTGTTTGTATTTTTTTTTTTATAGAGGGCGGGTCAGCGATCGATATCAATCTGGATAATGTAAAGACTGCTATTACTTGTTTATATATATATATATATATATATATATATATATATATATATATATATATATATATGTGTGTGTGTGTGTGTGTGTGTGTGTGTGTGTGTGTGTGTGTGTGTATTCGAACGCCAGTATTGGTCATTAAGTCACTGCATTTCACTCTTTCGGAGGAGTTTATCTTTTCTGTGTTTGGGTTGAGTAGGGGGGCTCGTTATTGACTAATGTTTATGTTGCAATGAAATGCTAATCCGTTGTTGTCTTCTTCGTTTCTCTTTATTGTAAGCGCCAACTTTAGAAGTTATAGTTAGAGTAATATTAGCATTTATAGGAGAGATCTTTTGTAAATTAAGACGTCAATAAACGCTCAGTAAACAATTATGACTTATTGATCTATCCCGTAACATGGTTTTGTGTGCAGGGACCTGTCAAAACTTGTTTAACAAAAAATATTTAAAACAATTAACAAGTTAACAATTAAATAACAAGTTAACAATTAAATAGTTATCGTTGGTTAGATTTTATGGCATGTCAACCCTTTTGGGTTATTTTATGCCGAAGACGTTTTGTTTTATTCATTCTCGATGGGAACTTATATTTTTTTAATTCTTGATGGGTACTCATTTTTAAAATTCTCGATGGGTACTCAATTTTTAACTCATTTTTTAACCCATGGAGCTTTGGAGCATGTTATTGAGTTTGAGTTGGAGACTGCTGTGTTATTGTTGCAAACGATACACTTCTTAAGTTGCGAAAGTGATTACGGGATCAGTTTACAAATGACACTTACAGGTAGAAAATTACCGTTGCACAATCGGTGAGCAGGTTTGGTTTGGTTTGGTTTTTATTAACGGCATATAAACCTGTGGGTTATTTAATGCCAAATATTTTTTTTTGTATATATGATTTGTATGGGAATAATTTATTAGTAAACAGTTTGTTTTTAAACAAATTTTTAAGTGCGAGACAACAGTTGATAATGAATTTTGCTTTACAGGTGTATTTTTGTATAATTCATTTTTTGATCTATTTAACCCATAGATGCGACCCTAACAAGTACTACCACTCTGCGTCAAAGTGGACTTGATAATAATGGCCATAAAGCTATCCTCCATACTCCTCAGAGTTTAAGAATTTGAACTTCACCATTTAATGCAGTTTAACGTCATACCCAGGGTAATAATATTTAAGAAACCCCCTTTTAGCACATATAAGATTAAAGGGTTGGGGTTGTCATAAAAGAAATAGGGTCGGGACAATCATATAGGTGCTAGGGCTTGATGTTACCAGCCGATTGATCGGAAGGGCCATTAGGTGGCTCCTTTGGAGTGGAGGTTTTACCCCTGGGTAGACGTGCTGTGGTTTTGTTCTGCAGCCCCAGCTGGCAAGGCAGCCAACATTTGGGGATACGAACAAAAAATTATGGCAGGCCAATTCTTAAGTGACAGTCTTTGGTGCACTTAATTGTTTAAGTGCGAGACAACAGTTGATAATGAATTTTGCTTTACAGGTGTATTTTTGTAAAACTCATTTTTTAATCTATTTAACCAATAGATAGGACCCTAACATGTACTAACACTCCGGGTCAGAGTGGACCTGGGAGTAATGGTGATGAAGAAGTACTCCACATTTTCCAGAGCTCTAGAATTGGAACTTCACATCAGATACAGTCTAACGTCATATTCAGGACATTAAGACGCCCAGCAACCGTCTTCTAGCACATATATGATGTTAAAGGTTGGGCTTGCAATAAGGGCAATAGGGTTGGGACAATCCTATAGATGCTAGGGCTTGACGTGACCAGCCCATTGAACGAAGGAGAGGGGGGCTCTCCGACAACCATTTAGCCTAGGTAAGGGCCAAAGTAAGTGTCGCATATCACGGACTGCTCAGCTACCAGGGTCCGTCCTAAAGCATCATAATAATGAACCATTACGTTTTTATGATAAGGAAATAAAAGGAAAAGGGACATGTTATATCGAAAAATTGTAATAATAATGAAAGAAAGAAAGAAGAAAGAAAGAGATTAGAGGAAAGATAGAATGAGGGATGAGTGCGTGGAAGCGATAACGCTAATTTATTTCAATCGAACATAATAAATAAGGGTATTGTCACGAAATGTTTCAGCTTTCAGTTCAATTTTTAATGAAACCTTTTCGTGCAGTTGTATATGATGTTAAAGGTTGGGGCTTTTAATAAGGGTAGTAGGGTTGGGACAATCATATAGATGCTAGGGCTTGACGTGACCAACCCATTGAACGAATGCCTAGGTAAGGACCAAAGTAAGTGTTGCATATCATGGAATGCTCAGCTAAAAGAGTCCCGTCCTTAAGCATCATAATAATGAACCATTCCGTTTTTAATAATGAAAGAAACAAACAAAGAAAGAAAGAGATTAGAGAAAGATAGAAGGGGGATGAGTGCGTGGAAGTGATAGCGCTAATCTGTTTCATCGAACATAATAAAAAGATAAAAATAAGGCATTGATACGAAGTGTTTCAGCTTTCTGTTCAATTTTTTTTTAATTCAAACCTTTTCCTTGTAGCAGCAAGTGGTAAATAAAAAGCAGCAAAAACTGATCGTAATTTTGAAAAAAAAGGATTATCTACGAAAAATGAGTAATACAACAAAATACGACCGTAATCATCTTGCAATACCCTCAGATTAAAAATGAGACCGTCCAAAAATGAAATTAAAAAAATGTAAATCCTAGTTATCTCTTATTATTTCTTATGAGTGTCGTCACCTCAGCTAAATAATGGACTGTTCCGTTTTTATTATAAAGAGAGAAAGGGAAGGAAAGGGACACGCTATACAGAAAAATATAATAAGAAAGAAAAAAGAAAGAAAGAAAGAAAGAGGGGTTGAGCGGACGGAAGCTATAACACTAATCTGTTTCAATTGAAAATATGAAAAGAAGGAAAGAAAAGAATTAAAGAGTGAGAGAGAGTTAAATCAAAATTATTATACTTTTTACATATTGAAGTATTTTGCAATAGCTCTTCTGTAAACAGATCAAACGTTTTAATAATCAAATCATCATACTCTGGTATATCCACAGGTCCTGCTAGTAGTGATAAATTCTGGGTGAGTAAATCTTCAGAATCTTTGACTATATACAAACCTAATGATATGGTAATTTTATGACAGACATTAGAATTAATGTTATTTCAATCGATAGAAATATCACAGAAAGTAAAATGATTCAAAAAGCCTAGAAGATTTGCATTCATTTTATCTTTTCTTTTGATATCCCTTTTTTCGTACCATTTGATCGCTATCATCGAACTCTTCACATTACCAATACATTCTGCTTGAACCAGGCGCAAGAGAGAGACTGGCTCTTATCTTCCTGCAGGATACCTTTGATGTCTTCAGAGCGCCCTACTGTTCTTCAATTTTTGCACTTTATTTACGACTTTGAGCAACGGTGATTTGAAACGGAGACATTTACCTTCAAACGCGATAGAATCAGAAGTTACCGCATTGCTCATAAAAAGTATATATATATATATATATATATATATATATATATATATATATATATATAAAAGGAAGAACTCAATACAGTAATCCCATAATAAATTTATTTCGACGAAAATTGGGGCCCATATAAATCTAAGTTGATTTAAACCGGCTTCCCCAAATTTTCGCCTCATCAGATGGGTCTCAATTCACTTATGGACAAGCATATCACAAAAAAAACTAAAGAGCTGAATATATATAAATTCAAACAAAAAAAAAAAAATTATTAAAAAAAAAAAAAAAATTATTAAAAAAAAAAACAGTGTGGGAGTGTAACCATATATATATATATATATATTGTGGTTGAGGTGAATCAATATATATATATATATGGGGGGTGTAAAAGGAATGACTTACCGGTAAAAATATTGCGTTGGTCTCAATATTTGGTTGGTACAAGTGTTACTCGGATAAGTCAGCGTTATAACAAATATAAAGTACTCAATACGTAAGTAGAGCGGATTTAGTATTATAGTGTGTGCAGAAATAACCTACTCGAGTTTCACTATAAGAATCCTCAGCGTTAAATCCACTGAATTAATCAAGATATTGAGTAATCACAGCTAACTGCAGGAGTTGACGTTATATATATATATATATATATATATATATATATATATATATATATATATATATATAAAGTTAAACCTAATGAGTCAGATATACCTACTATCAGTTCATCAGGGCAATAAAAAGAGTAAGATTCTTGCCCTGATGAGCTACTAAGCGAAACTCTTAGTAGGTATATCTGACTCATTAGGTTTAACTTTATCATTTGCTCTACTTAGGTATTGAGCACTCTTTACTTTTTAGCTTTAGATAATCCTGGCGGTTTATATATATATTTTTTCATATATATATATTTTTCTTTTGGCCAAGTATTGTAGTACTAACCGATTATTTTTCGGTTGGTACGACTATCTTGGTCTTGTATGTGTTTATTTTTGTTTGTGTGTGTTATTTGTGTGTGTGTGTGTGTGTGTGTGTGTGTGTATACGTATACGCAATTTTATTTTGATACTATATATATATATATATATATATATATATATATATATATATATGTAAAAGTGAATGGAAGTGAATTCGACAGGATGAAATAAATATTTTTTTAAAAACAAACACATGATGTTATAATTTGCTGACAGAAATCTGTTTCGACCCTTTATTGAAGTGGTCTTCATCAAGAGCGAGATGTGTATGATAGAGAGACGGTGTGAGTGAACTTGAACGTTTCATCTGCACCACTTTCGTCTTATAATGGTTCACTCACACCGTCTCTCTATCACACACACCTCGCTCTTGATGAAGACCACTTCAATAAAGGATCGAAACAGATTTCTGTCAGCGAATGATAACATCATGTGTTTGTTTTTTCTAAATATTTATTTCATATATATATATATATATATATATATATATATAGTATCATTAAATTTTACCCGCTATTACTCCCAGGTCGACTTCTGACCTATGGTTTGTATAAATAAAACATTAGTTAAAAAGTTTGAATACTCAACAATAAACGTCTTCGGCATAAAATAACCCAAGTGTTGATATGCCGTAAAATCCAAGCAAACTCAAAAATAAAACTACTTTTAGTAGTTTAGAACAGTAGTGGTATTATTTAACCCATAGCTGTGGGGATGAGAGGTTTCATGCCTATCCCAATGGTATTAGTCCGAAAGAGAATGTAATATTGAGACTAGAATCCGAACTAGCTTACTACGATTTCGCAGCCCAGCCCTTTAGCCACTGCACCACTGGTATTCCTCAGTAATACCCTAAATCAAGCCACTGGTTCCCTCTTTATCACTGAAGTTAAGATGAGCCTATTCAATACTTAATTCGTTTATCAGTTAAACAACCGCAGTCACTGTAAACAACGTGAGTCCTTTGCTAATCAAAAATGGCCTTTGCTTATCAAAGATGACTTGCTTTGGTATTAAATAACCCGAAATGAGGTCGTATGCGTAAAACTAAACATAACTAAAACAGCCAATCTAAACTAAGCCAAGATTTGGTATAAGAAAAAAATTAGTATTATTTGTATTGTTCGGACTATTGTGCTCATCTTCATTGTTATTTGTACAGCGTTTCGACCGATGTGCCCTCCGGCATTCTTCAGGTATTTCTTGTCGGACTCGGGAACCTTCTCGGACTCATGAACCTTCTTGTCGTAATCGGGAGCCTTCTTGTTGTAATCGGGAGCCATCACGGAACTTTGAACCTAACACTTTATTCAGTCCACGGGGGTAACCATGGCTGGGGTACGGGTGCTAATCTGTGTTAATTATTATTCTATGTTACTGCTGCCTCTGGCTAGGATTGAATCTACAGTCTAGAGATAACTGTCACTTAGAACTGTCTTAACCTAACTCCTTTATCCACTAGGCTATGTGCCCAACAAGAAATACCTGAAGAAGGCCGGAGGGCACATCGGCCGAAACGTTGTACAAATAACAATGAAGATGATGACAATAGTCCGAATAATACAAATAATACTAATTATCAAGCCTCATCTCAAAAATTCAGAGAAAAGGAAAAAAATTGTTTGCATATCATGAACTGCTCAGCCAGGGTTCCATCCTTAGACATCATGGGTCGCCACCCACGGCCAACATGTGGCCCCATTGGGTTTGGAGATCTTACCCCTCTGCAGAGGTACAGTCGGTGTATTCGAAAGCCCCAGTCAATAGGACTGAAAAATCACGCGTTCTTTTATCATTGATTTTGCTGAGAGTGAAAATCCTTAAGAGAGATAGCAATTTACTATCAATCGCCCATCCTTTACTATTGTTTAACAGGTCTCTTTTTTTTTATTGTTGCCGTGATAATATAATATATCGATAACAGGATAATAATGCTGAGGACAACAGAAGAAACAAACAAAAAAAATAGAATAAACTTGTCACATCTCAAATAAACACAGAGAAATAAACTGTACTATTAAAGTCTCTGGTGATTTATTCGTGTGTACGAATGAAAATTGCACCTTTTTTGTGGCTTTCCCCATAAACAAAATACGACTGTATAGATTATTCTTATTAATCTACTCTGTTTGCTGTTATTTCGTTGGTGGATCGGCATATTAAACGTGCCACTCATTAAGTTGACTATTAATTGAATGTCCTGATGCAAACTTCTGTGTCGGGTGTATCCCACCTGGGAATAGATGCGTTGACAATGAAAAAGTGTTTGAGCCAGGAGGGTAAGAACGAAATAGGTATTTGTTTACATGAGAAAATCTGCGTTGTTGGAGGATCGATTAGTTGCGAGAGTGTATGAAATGGAAGACTGTATTAGTAGCGGCTGAATTATATCGTATTTGTAAAAAGATTACAAGGACTAAGGGGGGGGGTCGAAGGAAGAGATGGAAAAGAAATGTAAGAGAAAGAAAAATGGGGGAAAAAGAAAAACAAAGATAAAAGGTAGGAGGAGTAGGGGGTGGAGAAAGATGTAAAGTTGCAAAGAAAGAAAAAAGAAAGAGACGAGAAGAAAGAAAGAAAGAAAGAAAGAAAAAGACGAGAAGAAACAAACAAACAAACAAACAAAGTGAAGTAGAAGTAGCAGGAGGCCGGTTGTTTGGTTGTATTTTACGGCATGTCAATACTTGTTGGGTTATTTTATACCAAAACGTCTTGTTTTATTTATTCTTGATGGATATTCAATTTTTTAATTTAAACTCAATTTCTTAAACAATTGTTAAACCATAAAGTTAGGCCGGAGGGCATATCGGTCGAAACGTTGTATAGATAACAATATAGATGAGGACAAGTCCGAATAATGCAGATAATACTAAGATTATTATACTTTTTACATATTGAATTGTTTAGCAAAAGCTTTTAAGTAAACATATCAAACATTTTAATAATTAAATTACCATACTGTGGTATATCCACAGGTCATGCTAGTTAAGATTATTATACTTTTTACATATTGAATTATTTGGTAAAAGCTCTTAAGTAAACATATCAAATATTGTAATAATTAAATAATCATACTGTAGTATATCCACAGGTCCTGCTAGTTAAGATTATTATACTTTTTACATATTGAATTATTGGTAAAAGCTCTTAAGTAAACATATCAAATATTGTAATAATTAAATAATCATACTGTAGTATATCCACAGGTCCTGCTAGTTAAGATTATTATACTTTTTACATATTGAATTATTTGGCAAAAGCTCTTAAGTAAACATATCAAACATTTTAATAATTAAATAATCATACTGTAGTATATCCACAGGTCCTGCTAGTTAAGATTATTATACTTTTTACATATTGAATTATTTGGTAAAAGCTTTTAAGTAAACATATCAAACATTTTAATTAAATTATCATACTGTAGTATATCCACAGGTCCTGCTAGTTAAGATTATTATACTTTTTACATATTGAATTATTTTGGCAAAAAGATCTTAAGTAAAAATATCAAACATTACAATAATTAAATCATCATCATACTGTGGTAAATCCACAGGTCCTACTTATTTGTAAGTTATAAGTTATATAAAATAAATTGGTATTCGGAATGTTTGAGCGAAGAAGACTTTGGCTACAATGTATTGTGAAGATGCTTCTTTGAATCCCTTCCCGCCCCAAACAACCAGTGGCGGATCTTATATTTTGATGTAGATAAGAATAGATAAGAAAGTTGTTATATATGTAGGGAAAACGGACAGCATTCCACGTAGAAAGGCGAGATTGAAATATATTTCAAATTTATCGATCCTTTTAAAATGTATCCCGCATGTTCCGGTTTGATTTCAACGTCTTTCAATTTAAATGATGAAATCCAAATACACATAGATGATTCATAGGCCTTCTTTTTTTTTACTGATGAGATTCTAAGAAAGAAGCAGAAAAAAAACGAGAATATATATATATATATATATATATATATATATATATATATATATATATATATATATATATATATATATATACTCCTTTTTTTCAGATATATGCATATAGTTAGATACATATTTATTTATATATAGATATGTATCTGTTTATAACATATATATATATGTAATGTTTATATAATATATATATATATATATATATATATATATATATATATATATATATATATATATTTATATATATAGATATGTATCTGTTTATATACACATATATATATATAATTGTTATATATATATATATTTGCTTATATATATAGCTTTATAATATATATATATATATATATATATATATATATATATATATATTGCTTATATATATACATATATATATATTTGTTTATACATATCTACTTATATCTTTTATATTTGTTTATATATATATATTTTACATATATATATTTGTATATATATATATATATATATATATATATATATATATATATAATATATATAATCGTATATATATGTATATATATATATGCTTATATATATAGTTTTATATATAACATATTTGCTTTTATATATATATATATATATATATATATATATATATATATATATATATATATTTGTTTATACATATCTATTTATATCTGTTTATATTTGTTTATATATATATATATATGTGTGTATTTACATATATATATATATTTGTATCGGCAAAAAGCCATATCCAAATAAATCGTGTATACATACTTAACTTATATATATATAATATGTATATATATATATATATATAACTATATATATAAGCATTTATATATAAATATATATTTTTTTTTTGTTTATACATATCTATTTATATCTGTTTATATTTCTTTATATGTGTATTTACATATATATATTTGTAAATATATATATATATATATATATATATTTTGTTTATATACATATATATACATATATATCTGTTTATATGTATACATATGTGTGTATGTGTGTGTGTGTGTGTGTGTGTGTGGTGTGTGTGTGTGTGTATTGTGTGTGTGTGTGCCTGGCGGGTGTTCTAAAATTCTCTAAAACAGCTATATCTACTTGAACCTTAAAATTTCTAATAAAGAATGAATTGCATATAAAAGCATACATGATTTATATTTACAAAATGCATTTTACTCACTATTTAAAAATACTACGGAAGGTTTACACTCGCTTTGCCAATATTTCACACACACACACACACACACACACACACACACACACACACACACACACACTTTTCATACTGTCTTTTGAAAAAACAAAATACCTGGATTTCTACATCTTTCCGGGGGCTAATGTGGTCTGCAGAACTTTTTTTATACTTTTTTATACATTTTTTATATATATTTACATCAAACTCTTTTGAGTTTTTGTTTGTGGATTATAATGCTTCTGATTTAAAAAATAAAATTTATTTTATTTTTAAAACAGAATATGCATTTTCAAAATTTAAAATAAAAAAATAATAAAAAATAAAAAAAATTCCGGCTCCAAACATGAACGTTCGTTTGTACCACTTTTGTTTGTAACGGTTTACTCTCACAGCCTTTCTATCACAAACATTTCGCTCTTGATGAAGACCGCTTTGATAAAAGGTCGAAACAGATTTCTGTCAGCGAATTATAACATCATTTGTTCGTTTTTTCTAAAAATATTTATTTCATATATGTATAAGTCGGGTGGCCTAAAGTCGGTAGTAGCCAGACAGCGAGGGAGTCTATCCCCTTTTCACTAGCGCTAGACCAAGGAGATTATTTTAGCATTTAAGAAGGAGCGCCACACCTACCATCAGCTCCTTAATTTACCGCACAGATCCCTGTGCTACTCATGCGCTGAGTTGGCGAGGGCCGGTATCGAACCAGGAACCTTGAGGTTCCCAGCCGAACACTCTACCGACTCAAATAAACCGACCCCTCATATATATATATATAAAGGGGTGGGGCTGATACAATCATATAGATGCTAGGGTTGATGTGACCAGCCGATTGGTCGAAGGGGGCCTCTTCGATTGTCAGTTCAGCCTAAAGGCCAAAATGGAGTGTTGCATGCCATGTATACTAAGGAAGTCAATAAGTACAAAACAGATGTAATATGAAATTTTACAATTTATCAGAAGAATGCAAAAAAAACTATGGGATATGAGAAGGACTATAATAAAATTCACTAATTATTTTGTCAGAATATGTAACACAACATGAATAAAGGAGGAAATTATTTCACTTTTATGGATGTTTATTTCCATTTGATTTGCAATGCATTGTTTTCTAATCGGAGGAAAACGGACAAAAAGAAAATGAAAGAAAAAGAATAAAATGTGCATATTTTGATTATTTTATAATTATCATATTTAAATTCTTTCTTGCCATTTTAATTTAACACACGTCTTTATTAATCGACTTCAGTCATTTTTTTTAAATTTTCCATCAATCATAAATCTGTTTTTGCGTATTGAACATTTGATTATTTCAAGCAACTTGCCAATAATAATAATAATAATAATAATAATAATAATAATAATAATAATAATAATAATAATATAGAAAGGCTGATTACAGTGGCCAAAAACAGCAATAACAGAATTAATTTATGGACAAACAAGAAAATAATAATAATAATAATAATAATAATAATAATAATAATAATAATAATAATAATAATAACCCGTGTATAATAACAGATATCTTTGATTTCGATTTTATAAAACGTTCCATTTTATGAACTTCGCTTTTAGAAACAAAAATAAAAATTGAATTTCAATTAAGTCCTGTAAAAAAAATCAATTTGTGCTAATGATTATTATATTTATTAAACCTCTCTTAAAGTTCACCTTCTACGGCTTTTAAGTTCGATGTTGAATCAGTTTCAACTGATAGATTTCTCGATTAACTTATATTCTACTAGAAACGGTTACCCAGCGTTGCCTGGGTCGAGGGCGTATAAAAAGTTAGTCTCACAGAACCAATGATTGTTTTGGTCTTCCGTAGTTGATTTGTTTACGTTTTAATCACAAACATCACCAATGACTTTTTCTTCTCTTACTATTCAAATTCTAATTTTTAACTATCTTCACGAATATGAATAAAATCTTTATTATTTTTGCACAAAAAGCAAGATCTGGAGATATTTAATGTGTATATATATTTACTTTGTTGTTAATTGTTTTATTTTTGTAGTTTCATCCGGACATATATATATATATATATATAGATATACATACACACCAACTACCCTTTATAAATATATAGATAAATAGATTATAATCAACTGCATGTCAATAATCAGGGGAAAATTTTTACCCTGCGATTAGGATTTGACACAAGGTCACATGTATGGGTCATCCAGCGAGGATCAAACTCACTTTTCCGTAGTAACAGATGTGCGAGACAAGTTTTCTAACCATTATACCATGATGGAACTGTTTTAAAATTATTTACGTTTGTGATGGAAACTTGTCTCTTTACATAAAAATGTAATGGTAATTATTTTTACAATAAAAATGTATTTTTACTATAAAATTGTATTGGAAATGATTTTTATAATAAAATTGCATTGGAAATGATTTTTATTATAAAATTGCATTAGAAATGATTTTTACAAGAAAAATGCATTTGGAAATGATTTTTATTATAAATTTGATTGGAAATGATTTTATTATAAAATTGCATTGGAATGATTTTTATAATAAATTGCATTAGAAATGATTTTATAATAAAAATTGCATTGGAAAATGATTTTTATAATAAAATTGCATTGGAAATGATTTTTTATAATAAAATTGCATTGAAATGATTTTTAATAAATTGCATTGGAAATGATTTTATAATAAAATTGCATTTGGAAATGATTTTTATAAAAAAATTTCATTGAAATGATTTTTATTGCATTAGAAATGATTTTTATTATAAAATTGCATTGGAAATGATTTTTTATAATAAAATGCATTGAAATGATTTTATTATAAAATTGCTTAGAAATGATTTTTACATGAAAAATGCATTGGAAATGATTTTTAATAAAAATTGCATTGAAATGATTTTTATTATAAAATTGCATTGGAAATGATTTTTATTTATAAAATTATTAGAAGAAATGATTTTACATGAAAAATGCATTGGAAAAATGATTTTTATAATAAAATTGCATTAGAAAAGATTTATTTATAAAATTGCATGAAATAATAAAATTGCATTGGAAATGATTTTGATAATAAAAATTGCATTGGAAATGATTTTTACATGAAAATGCATTGGAAAATTGATTAAAAATTGATTTTTTTATATAAAATTGCATTAGAAATGATTTTTATTATAAAATTGCATTAGAAATGATTTTTATTATAAAATTGGATTGGAAATGATTTTTATTATAAATTGCATTGGAAATGATTTTTATAATAAAATTGCATTGGAAATGACTTTTATTATAAAATTGCATTAGAAATGATTTTTACATGAAAAATGCATTGGAAATGATTTTTATAATAAAATTGCATTAGAAATGATTTTTATTATAAAATTGCATTGGAAATGATTTTTATAATAAAATTGCATTGAAATGATTTTTATATAAACATTGCATTGGGAATGCAAATGATTTTTAATAAAATTGCATTGGAAAAAAAATGCATTGGAAATGATTTTTATAATAAAATTGCATTGGAAATGATTTTTATAATAAAATTGCATTAGATTTTATAATGCATTAGAAATGATTTTTATTATAAAATTGCATTGGAAATGATTTTTATGTATAAAATTGCATTGGAAATGATTTTTATAATAAAATTGCATTGAAATTATTTTTACATGAAAGAAAAAATGCATTGGAAATGATTTTATAATAAAATGCATTGGAAATATTTTTATAATAAAATTGCATTAGAAATGATTTTTTATTATAAAATTGCATTGGAAATGATTTTTATAATAAAATTGCATTGGAAATGATTTTTATAATAAAATTGCATTAGAAAAGATTTTTACATGAAAAATGCATTGGAAATGATTTTTATAATAAATTGCATTGGAAATGATTTTTATAATAAAATTGCATTAGAAATGATTTTATTATAAAATTGCATTGGAAATGATTTTATATAAAATTAAAATTGCATTGGAAATTGATTTTTAATAATAAAATTGCATTAGAAATGATTTTACATGAAAAATGCATTGGAAATGATTTTTATAATAAAATTGCATTGGAAATGATTTTTATGCATTAAAATGATTTATTATAAAATTCATTGGAAATGATTTATATAAAATTATTGGAAATGATTTAAATAAAATTGCATTGGAAAGACTTTTATAATAAAAATTGCATTAGAAATGATTTTTACATGAAAAATGCATTGGAAATGATTTTATAATAAAATTGCATTGGAAAATAATTTATATTGTGATTTTGTTTGTTGTTTTCACTCCTGTGATATTCTTCTCATTAGCTCTGAATATTGGCACCACTAAACCCAGATATTCGAAGAAGAATGCACTTACACACATTCCACTCTAGTGTGGAGGTTCCAATACTGGAGCCCTGGTAGCACATACAACCACTCTGACCTGGAGTGGTAGTATATGCTAGGGTACCATCTATGAGTTAAATGAACCAAACAATGAGTTTGAAAAGATGATTAAAAAAGATTTTTTAAAAGTTGAATACCAAACAAGAATCAATAAAACAAATAATGTCTACGGCATAAAATAACCCAAGGGTTGACATGCCGTAAAATCCAACCAACCAACCTGCCAACCAGCCCTTTTGTACATCCTTCTGATTTGGTAAAAGTCGTAATATGATTATTTAGCCATAAACATTTACGCATTTTCCACATTGATCAATTTTCGTAAGACTGAATTTTTTTTCAAATGAGAGAGCAGCCAATCAGTGATTGCATGAGACACCATCTTGGATTCCTTTCTACGCTGATTCTACCAAACGACACCAGCCCAATTTCCCTCCATCTTATATCTCCTCACAATCTTCTGTCTTCTTTCGTTCCTTCAATCCTAACTCATCATCATCTTTTCTGTCTGCATAATTGCTTTTCTCTTGTTTTTGTTCTTGTTCTTTTTCTTGTTCTTGTTCTTGTTCTTCTTCTTTCACCCCTGGTTTCTTCTTCTTCTTCTTCTTCTTCTTCTTCTTCTTCTTCTTCTTCTTCTTCTTCTTCTTCTTCTCCCCTCTTCCTTTTTCTTCTTCTCTTCTCCTCACCCCTTCTCTTCTTCTCTTCTTCTTCTCTCACCCCTTGTTCTTCTTCTTCTCCCCTTTCCTTTTTCTTCTTCTTCTCTCCTCCCCCTTCTTCTTCTTCTTCTTCTTCTTCTCCTCACCCCTTGTTCTTCTTCTTCTCCCCTTCCTTTTTCTTCTTCTTCTTCTTCTCCTCACCCCCTTCTTCTTCTTCTTCTTCTTCTCCCCTCTTCCTTTTTCTTCTCTTCTTCTCCTTCACCCCTTCTTCTTCTTCTTCTTCTTCTTCTTCTTCTTCTTCTCCTCCTCCTCACCCCTCTTCTTCTTCTTCTCTCTCCCCTCTTCCTTTTTCTTCTTCTTCTTCTTCTTCTTCTCCTCACTTCCCTTCTTCTTCTTCTTCTTCTTCTTCTTCTTCTTCTTCTTCTTCTTCTGCAAATCATACTTCTCTCTTCTCCTCATTCCAGTTCTTCTTCCTCTTTATCAATTCTCTCTTTTTCGATTTTTCTACCTTATTTCTTTCTCTTCTTTTTTCCTCCCTTTTGTTCTTCTCCATTTTTTTCTGATTGAATGAATTATTTCCCTTTGTCGTTATGTCAACGATGACTTATTCATCATCTTTCTTCTTTCTTTTTTTTTTCTTTAACATTTTTACTCTTTTCCACTTCTTACTTTTAATATTCTTCTTTAAAGCCTTTCTCTTCATTTTCATCCTTTCTTTCCAATAAATTTCCACCTCTTTCTCATCTATTTATCATGTCTACTCTTTTGGTTTTTTGGGTTTTTTATTTATTTTCCACTTATCTTCCCTCTTTCCTTTTTTTTCTCTTCAGTTTTCATCCTTTCCCTCAGTTTTCCATCATTTCTAACGAATTTTCTCCCTTTCGCTCGAATTTTCTTCCTTTATCTCCAATTTTCATCTTTTCTCTCCAGTTTTCATCCTTTCTCTCCCAATTAATATTTTCTCTCCAATTTTACTCCTGTCTCTCCAATTTCCCCCTCCCTCTCTCTCTCTCTCTCTCTCTCTCTCTCTCTCTCTCTCTCTCTCTCTCTCTCTTTCTCTCTCTCTCCCTCCCTCTCTCCTCTCTCTCTCCAATTTTCCCTCTTTTCTCTCCAATTTTCATCCTTTCTCTCCAATTTTCATCCTTCTCTCCAATCTCCCCCCCTCCTCTCTCTCTCTCTCTCTCTCCAATTTTCATCCTTTCTCTCCAATTTCATTTCGTCTCCAATTTTCCCTCTCTCTATTTTCCCCATTCTTTTCAATTTTCCTTTTTTTCTCTTCAATTTTATTCTTTTCTCTCTAATTTTGATCTTTTCTCTCCAATAACTTTCAACCTCCTTTCTCGTCTATTTATTTCATTCTGTTTTTCATTTGATTTTTCACTTCCATCTTCTTTCTTTCTCTTAACTTTCATCATTTCCCTCATTTTTCTATCCTGTCTCTTGAATTTCTATCCTCTTTCTTCAATTTTCGTACTTTCTCTCGATTTTTCCACATTTCTATCCAATTTTCATCTTTTCTCTTTTCATTT
>CM042140.1:9268161-9288161 GCA_023376005.1 Doryteuthis pealeii
TTCTTATGATTTTTTGTAGTTTCTTTGTTTCCATTTCATTCAATTCACTCCGTCTTCTCAACTCAAATTATTTTTCATACAATTTTAGCAATTTAAATAAATCTTTTTATTTTTTTGTATTAATTCTGTTTTCAATACTTTCAATAATAACGTCACTTGCATTATTCTTTTTAACTATTATGTATGATTGCTCACAATACGTGAAAATACATATTATGTATGTGTGTTTTTTTATAAGAACTAGGTATATAATATATATATATATATATATATATATATATATATATATATATATATATATTGTATATATATATATTATATACATATATTTAAATATATATATATATGTATATATATATATATATATATATATATATATATATATATATATATTGTATTGGTATTGCAGTATCGGAAGACTCTATAATTCTTGTGCTCCTGAAGTTACAGCGCCTCCTGTGACTGTGAAGTCCAGTGTTCGAAAAACAACCTTGATCACAGATGTCGCAAGTGAAGGCTGTCGTTGCATATGTTGCTGTGCTAGCGCTTTGTTGACGACGCAACACACACACACACACACACACACACACCACACACATATATATATATAATATATATATATATATATATAATATATATATATATGTATATATAGTATAAGTGGATAATATCCAGTGTTTCCTTGATAGGATTCAACCAAAATTGAAAACTCAAACATACTTTGTGTCGTCAGTCTAAATGTTTGTGTGGAAATAAATTCCCATTTATATATACCAAGGTATCCATTTATTCATATATATATATATATATATATATATGTGTGTGTGTGTGTGTGTGTGTGTGTGTGTGTGTGTGTGTGTGTGGTGTGTTGGGGGTCTGTGTGTGTGAGAGAGTGTGTGTGTGTGTGTGCGCACGCTTGTGTTTGTGTGTGTATTTGCGCACATAAACGTTGAATATATATATTATATATAGTAGAGCACTCATCAAGGAATCGCAAGGTTCCTTGTTCGATACCGGTCACCGCCAACTCAGTGTATTATGAGTAGCAGAGATTGGGTAATCTGATCTGTGCGGTAAAGTGGGGAGCTGACGATGTGTGGTGCTCCACCTCAGAAAAAAAACTTGCTAGCGAAAGAGGAATATACTTCCTCGCTTTCCGACTGATACTGACGATAGGCCACTACATCAACTTTATATATATAATATATAATATATATATATATATATGTGTGTGTGTGTGTGTGTGTGTGTGTGTCAGGTGGGGTTGAATCCTGATGACCTACTTACCTCACTACAAAATGACCTACTCCCCTTGCTCTGATCAGCCCCGACTATCAAATTTCCTTTGATACACATCAACACATTTGACCCACACTCCAGATATCAAATTCCTCTTCTAAGTCAACCGACAGACCCCATCGAAATATATATATATATATATAATCTCCTAAACTTGTTGCCTAACCAAGGTTAAAGACCACAGTCTAGCTTACTATTTCCCCATAGCTGGTGGGAGAATAGTTGGATTCAAAACTTTCCCAACGGTATTAGTGCTATGTGAAAGGCAAACAATCTCGTCCAGGATTTGAACTCATGTCGTCTTGCCCGTTTCCTACGACGGTAAAAATTACATTAATAACTTGTTTTGGTAATTAATTGTTATTGACATTCAATAATCGTTGTCTCTCCTTAAGACAATAACAAGAAACATCTATTATGTGATGTGTTATGTAGTTGACCCATTCAATAATCATCACCATAATAATAATACGCAATTAGCACATATATCCATGACAATATCTCGCCAAACTTCTCTATCATTCATCGCTCCAGGGAGGTCCTCTGTGCAGCATCCAGTATCCACGAAGAGTTGGTCAATATAGGTCCTTGCTGGGCGGCCCACATTAGCATGTCCATGTGCTGGCTTCCACAGGAGAACGTCGTTTATGAGTTAGCCCTTGCTCTTCCAGCAGTGTCTAGCATGTATTGTCCGTCTCACTCTGATGGTCTGTGAGATAGGGGGCAGGTAGCCGTACAGCTGCTTCCTTGTGGGGTGCTGTTTCCACGACTTGTTCAAACATTCAATAATACTTTAATTTTTTGTTTGATTGATTGATTTTAACGACATGTCAAACCGTCTAGAGTTATTTTATGCCTAGAGGTTAGGGAATTGCGTTCATTATACGTTTATATTTACACTATTTGTGTAGTTGTTTCCTACTACTGATGATTATATCATTTCAAGTAATTATTTCTATTTGATAATAATCATTTGTTTGCACAGTTATATGGTTTCAAGTAACTATGATAATCCTTAGAAAATAATTATAGCTTCAAGTAACTATTCTTAATACACATAATTTGCAGTTATATCGCATCAGAGAGTGATATTAAATACGAATTTTTAAACAGATCTATTTAAGCCATACATGAAACCCTAAGTGATATTTCCACTTCGGTTCAGAGTGGACCTGGGAGTAATGGCAATGAAGGTATATTACACTCTCTCTATATTTTCAGAACTGGGGTTTCACCATTAGACGAAGTTTTGTGTCATACACAAGACACTGTTTTACCCTTCTGCAGGGTCAGCGTATTCTAAACCTCGCTTACGGTTAAAAGATTGCGAATCACATTAAAATATTGGATATTATGTTTTACGGCATATCAACCCTTTTCGGTTCATTTAATGCTGAATCAAGCCAATTTGATAAACAAAGGACTCGGGTTGCTTACAGTGCCTGATGTTGCTTAAATGGTGGCTCAATTAAGTATTGAAAAAACTTAAATTTGGTGATCCAGCGGGAAACGGACCGTAATGGTTTGGTTTGGCTTGTTGGATTTTACGGCATCTCAACCCTTGTTGGGTTATTTTATGTCGAAGACGTTTTGTTCTATGCTTGATGGGTATTCAAATTTGTTTAGAGTCAATTTTTTAACACATTTGTTAAACTCATTTGTTTTCTTCACGAACATAGTAAACTAAAACGTTACTGGTAGAACAAATGAAAATCCCCTGTAGATGGATGGTTGATGGTCGGATTTTACGGCATGTCGGATTGTTGGGTTATTTTATGCCGTAGACATCTTATTTTATTCATTCTGGATAGGTACTCAGTATTTTTAAACACAATTTTTTTCCATTTTAACGCATAAATAAGACCCTAAAAGGAACTACCACTCCGGTTCAGAGTAGACCTGGGAGTAATGGCGATTAAGGGGTACTCTACTCCTAAAGCTCCAAAACTGGAACTTCACTATTAGATGCAGTTGACCGTAATAACTAAGTATGAAATGTTTGTGAATTACATTAGTACACTGCCTCTTCAAACATTCAATTTATGTCTAGATATGAAATGTTTACGGTTTAAAATGATTGTAGAGATACATTTTTGTACCGATAATTATTAGAGACCATAATTGTTAAAATAATCCAAGAAGGGAAGACATACCTTAAATCCAACCAACCAACCAACCAGCCAACCAACCAACCAACCAACCAACCAACCAACCATGTCTTTTTCTTCCTTTTCATTGCCATTAATATCATCATGTTCCCACCGCATCTTTGAATCATTATTATTATCATTTTCATTCTTCACCGTGTTTTAGATATTTCTATATTTTTTTAAATCTCTCTTCTCCTGTATCACGTGACTGCTATTCCTATCGACGTAATTATACTTTCCTCTCCTTTTTCCTCTCTCTCTCTCTCTCTCTCTCTCTCTCTCTCTCTCTCTCTCTCTCTCTCTCTTGCTCTCCTTTTCCTCTGCCTTTTCCTCTCGTTTTACCTCTTCCTTTTTCTTTCCCTTCTCCCCCCACACTTTTTCTCTTTGTCCTATTCTCTTTTCTCTTCTTTCTCCTTCCCTTTTCCCCTTTCTCCTCTCCCTTCTCCCCTTTCTCCTCCCATTTTCTCTCCTTTTTTCCTCTTCCTTTACTCTCTTTCCTCCTCTCCCCTTTTCACTCTTTTCCCCTTTTCCTCCTTCTCTGTTCCCCCTCCCACCTTTACAATCTTCCTCCTCTTCCCTTTACTCTCCTTTCTACTCATCTCCTTTCTATGATTCCTCACCTTCCCATTCACCTCCTTTCTCCATTTCTCCTTTCTCTCCTTTTTCCTCTTTCCTTCTCTCGCCTCTCCCCTTTACTCTCTTTCCTCCACTTCCCCTTTTTCTGATTCCTCACCTTCCCATTCCCCTCCTTCGTCCTCTTCCCTTTTCTCTCTTTTTTACCTCTTCCCTTTTCTTTCTCCTCTCTCTTTATCCTCCTTTCTATTCTTTTTTTTCTCCTTTCTCCTCTTCCCTTTTCTCTCCTTCCTCCTCTTTCCTTTTCTCTCTTTTTTACCTCTTCCCTTTTCTTTCTCCTCTCCCTCTCTCTCCTTTCTATTCTTCTTTTTCTCCTTTCTCCTCTTCCTTTTCTCTCCTTTTTCCTCTTCCCATTCCCCTCCTTCCTCCTCTTCCCTTTTCTCTCTTTTTTACCTCTTCCTTTTTCTTTCTCCTCTCCTTTCTCTCCTTTCTATTTTTCTTCTTTTTCTCCTTTCTCCTCTTCCCCTTTCTCTCCTTTCTCCACTTCCCCTTTCTCTCTTTTGTCCTCTTCCCCTTTCTCTGCTTCCCCCCTCTCACCATTACACTCTTTCTCCTCTTCCCATTACCCTCGTTTCTCTTTATTCTAGAAAGTGCATCAAAATTTAAATGTAGCGAGTTTTACTGATCAGCAATTTTTTAAAGCTTATATTCAATTTAAAATTAGAAATGAATGATAATAAAATATGGAAGACAAAAAGAACAACAATAAGTATAACGTCATATTTCGAGAAGTAAAAGAGGAAAAAGAGAAGAAACAACAACTACAACAACGACAAACATAAAAACAACTAAAGTAACTAATATTTAGTCACATCAAACACTGTCTGCAGATTGAAACGTTTGTTATTTTCCGTATAATACCGAGGAGTCCTAATTTCATCCATTTTGATGATTGTACGTTTTGCAATGTAATATTTGTTAATAGCTGCACAACAAACTGAAGAAGTTTGTAAACTTTGTTCTGAAACGTCTCGAACAGAAACAGATTGGCTATGTAAAGAAATAAAAAAGCTCCTTTAATGAGATTGTCGAATTGGTTTTTTTTTTTGGTTTTTTTATTTAAGAGAAGGAAGACATTTCTTCATTTCTGTACGAGCCAACAAGAGTATGCGTGTGTCGCAATTATACTCATACATTTTAACTTGCAAACCAAGTAGTTATCAAGGAAAACAAAAAGACGACACATGTACAGAAACAAACACACACGCACAGGGATACACAGATAAACACACACACACACACACACACACACACACACACACACAACATAGGCAAATGTACACATGAATTTAGATTCAAACAAGCGCAGATAACACACTTATACTTTTTATGAGACCGTAATAAATGAATACAGGTACATAAAACAGTACACACACACACACTCACACGCACACACACACACACACACATATATATATATATATTTATATATATATATATATATATATGAATATGATATATTGAAAAAACAAAGGATGTTTACAAATGCATGGGCTCATCAGGAGAGAATGTGCAAACCGTTTCAGGGCCTTCCTCTCTACGGTTTTAAAAAGAAACACCGGCCCTAGGAAGGCCCCGAAACGGTTTGCACATTCTCTCCTGATGAGCCCATGCATTTGTAAACATCCTTTGTTTTTTCAATATATCATATTCACACTGTCGGATTAATTTCCATTTTATTTCACACAACACACACAATATATATATATATATATATATATATATATATATATATATATATATATATATATGAGGGTAAGTAAACAAACAAATGTGTTTATTTTTTATATGGCTTTAAGCCGACAATTTTTGGAGGATATGTGCTTAATTGAAGTCATATCTAATTTTGAAAATTAATTAGTTAATAATTAGTGAATTTAGGCGGGCATATATGTTCAAATGTAAGGCTAAACAAGTCGAGAAAATGTCAATTCCTGAATGTACATTTCGACCAATATTGACATATATGCCCGCCTAAATTCATTAATTATCAACTAATTGGTTTTCAAAATTAGGTATAACTTCAATTAAGCACATATCCTCCAAAAAAAATATATATATATATATCAATTAGTGAATCTCCAGGTTAAATGGTGTTAGAAATTATTCTAAGCTGGATCTCTTAACAACGAAATGTTAAATTTGGTTTGGTCCATTTCGAGAGCTCAAGAGTATCCCCTTGGGTAAAACTGCGCAATCCTCCACACCCACATCCACCCCCCCCCCCAAAAAAAAGATGGATGTATTGGGTATAACACTAACACTTGCTGGAACGATGACCGATAGAAACGGATGGCGAGAGATAGAGATAGATAGATAGAGAGAGAGAGACAGACAGACATACAGAGAGAAAGTCATGGGAATCTGTGCAGTAAGTGCGACTTGATAATGATAATTATATTATTTATTTTATACGAGTTTTCACACCTGACCTGTCACACAAGTGACCTGAGTGACGGCAACTCTTCTCGACTCTTTAGGACTCTCCTTAGTATTCTGGTAGATCTCAACAGTGTTGAGGCTCCTTTTACAGGGCTCCGACGATGGTTACTAGTTCTCTGGCAAGGTCTGGGTATTTTATCTTGTGTATCTCTTTCCTTTTACTTGATTCTATGATCTGCTGTAACGGCAAAGTACACGAACTAACAAATTCTTTTGTTTTCTTCTAAAATCATAAGTTCTGGTTGGTTGGTTGGTTGGTTGGTTGGTTGAAGGCATGTCAATCCTAGCTGGGTAATTTTATGCCGACGACGTTTTTGTTTTATTCATTATTGATGGGTACAATTTTTTTAACTCAATTTATAAAAGCTGATTTTTTTATAAACTCATGTTTTTCTATTTAATCCATAGATTGGACCGTAACAGGTATTACCACTCCGGGGCAGGGTGGACCAGGGAGTAATGGTGATGAAGAGGTACTCCACATTCCCCAGGGCTCCAAAATTGGAACCTTACTATTAGATGCAGTTTAACGTCATACCCAGGAGACCACATCCATGGCCTTCTAGCACATCTAAGATAAAAAGAGTTGGGTGTTTGCCATAAGAGCAATAGGGTCAGACAATCATATATGTGCTAGGGCTTGTCGTGACCAGCAGGTTGATCGGAGGAGGTTCTCCGATCGCCTAACTAACCTATGTAATGCCAAAGTGGAGTGTTGGGTGTCATGGACTGCTCAGACACCAGGTTCCCAGCCTTAAGCATCACGGGTCGCCACCCACGGCCAACAGGTGACCCCGTTGGTCTTACTCCGCTGCAGAGGTGCAGGGCTGAAGAAGTTCTGGTTGTCTGGTCTGATTTGGATTTAGTGATTTGTTTTGATCACCAATTCCCAAAGAATGTTGTGCATTTCTTTTTTCAAACACAGATTATGCTGCTAATATCTAGAGGCGTATGGTGTAATGGTTACCACCGTCTTCAAATCCTAGACGAGGCTGTTTTCATTTTTACATAGTTTAAGTGAAGGAAAACACTGAAAAAAATTTGTTAAACTCCCTTGAAGAAATTAATCTTGTGTCACATCCTACTGCAGAGGGGTCGGAAAATCTTATTATAATGGATATTATGTGTCTGTCTCTTCGTTAACAATGCCTCTAAAAATATTTCTCCGAATGTTTGGATGAGGCTTAAAGATTAGTATTATCAGCGTTATTCGGACTATTGTCCCCATCTTCATTGTTAGTTGTACGTTTCAGGCCGATATACCCTCCGGCCTTCTTCAGGTATTTCTTGTCGGACTCGGGAACCTCCTGGGACTCGGGAACCTTCATGTCGTATTCGAACTCGGGAACTTTCTTGTCGTATTCGGGAGCCATCACGGAACTTTGAACCTAACCCTTTATTTATTCCACGGGGTATCCTGTTCTCATTCCGCTAACCATAGCTGGGGTAGGAATTGTGTTAATTCATTATTTTTCTAACTGCTTTCACTCAGGATTGAACTCGGGTTCCAGAGATAACTGTCACTTAGAACTGTCTTAACCTAACTGCCTTATCCACTCGGCCATGTGTCCAAAAATGTCTTGCTGAGATGGATTTGCCTCAAAACAGCCCATATTATTAAGGTATTTGCCATGCATCCCATTTATGCAGGCGTGACACAAGGACATTTTTATGTGAGCCCACCCACGAGACGATACTCATGGGTGGTAGGTGCAAATAATGCGTTGATTCCGTCAGCATTCCCCCTTAAGGGGTGCCTCAGGCACTGGGCAATAAACCAAACCCTGCCAATTTAAATCGAGGGGGCAGGTGTTGTCTGGGGGGATAGCCCCTGGGATCGACGCTGTTAATTTACATTAACAAGCACAGGCCCGAATAGCCCATATTATTAATGCTTAATATGCATTGTGTATTATGTATCATTAAGAAAATGTTTACATAGTATATGGTGTGAATAATTTGCATACCGGTTTTTCAAAACCATGTTTAATACACAATTACTTGGTATTATTGATTTCTAATAGTATTGAAAGCAATCCTATGTATAATTTTATATTGAAATAAATTAGAATAAACTAAAAGTAAGTGTAATCTTTTTTGTGTTCGTAATTGTTATAGGTGATATACCCTATAGACTATAGTAACAGGAACACTTATGGTTTGACGGAAGCCAATGCGAGTCAGCTCGTAACTCTATTTGTCGGACGCAATTCCCACTTCTCTTACTGTAATTGTCTACTCTTTTGTTAATACATTTTTCTACATTTGTTACCCGTCGTTTGTCTTATTTTGACCCCTTAAAACCCCACAACAGTAATTTAATTTCATTAGTCTTTCAAATTCATATAATATTTGATTATACTAAAAGTTAAATACTTAAACAGGGGGCACATAGTTTTGCTTGTGTGTATAAGGGAAACCGTGGATGATGTAGTTTAGCTGTGGCAGCAACTCAAATTCTAATAGTGTAATATATGGAATTTCAACAGGTTGATGAGCAGTCCATGACATGCAACACTCCCCTTTGATACTTACTTAGGCTAGACGGGCGGTCGGAGAGGCCCCTTCCGATCAATCAGCTGGTCACATCAACCACTGACGCCCTATGATTGTCCCGATCCTGTAGCCCTTATGGTAACCCTTCAAACCTTTTTATCCTATATGTGCTAGAAGGTGGTGGCTGAGAGTCTTAGTGTAATGGGTATGTGTTAAACTGCATCTAATTAAACTGCATCAAATAAAAAAAGTTCCAGTTTTGGAGCTCTGGTGAGTGTGGAGTACCTCTTCATCACCATTACTCCCAGGTCCACTCTGGCCCAGATTGGTAGTACCTGTTTGGGCTCCATCTATGGGTTAAATAGAAAAAAAAATAAGTTAAAAAGATGTGTTTAAAAATGAGTTTAAATAATTTGAATACCCGTCAAGAATAAATAAAACAAAACGGTTTCTGCATGAAATAACCCAACAAGGGTTAACGTGCCGTAAAATTTAACTAACCAACCAACCTAAGGTGTTAGCAATAATCGCCCTGTAAGCGAGGCTTAGAATACGCTCCCCTGCAGAGGGGTAAGACACCTCCAAAAACAATCAAAAACTAATGTCCTCGGTATGACACTAAACTACATCTGATGGCGAGACCCCAGTTCTGGAGATCCGGTAAATGTGTTGTACCTCCCATGTTTCTTTCTGTTTACAATTGTTTGCAGTTTCACCTTTTTTCAAGAAAATCAGTATCGATGGGTCCTTTTATGTCCTAAAGAACTGTCAGCATAACCTTCTTTACTGGCTGCTACACCCGGAACATTTTTACCGGAGAGTCAGTATGTCCCCACTCCATTAACTGTTTTTTGACTCAGGCTCATAGTGGTAAACTATGTTTACCCCACTTGTAATCATTTTCTTTACTAAAACATGCTTCTCTGTACACATCACACATTTCTTTCTGTAAATTTCACATGGTTTATACTTCTCAGCCACCAAATATTTGATGACAGACCTCTGTTCAAGCCTGGAGCACTCTATTTGATTTGCTCTTATTTTGAATAGCCCCAAAACAATATTTTTGCAAGATTAGAATAATTTTTGCTACAAAACAATTCAGAGTTTACATTTATGGGGAGAAATTCTGATTTAAAAAATTGTTTTATTTGTCTGTATTTTTTAGATGAGGATTGATGTGAATTATTTTGGTGTTTCGGTCTGTTGTCCTCATCTTTATTGTGGTAGGTAGACCTAGTATAGAGATTAATACAATATGGGAACTAATCACCAAAGAGGCTAAATCAAATTGTTTTCAAAATAAATTACTTTGAAAATAAAAAAATATCGAAAAAGACTGATATCATTGGATTTAACCCCTCGGGTTGTACAGGAAATACCTATAAATATTTTTCTAAATGATCGTGATTCTTCTCGTGATATGCGTCGGAATGATAGACGTGCAAAAAGATTTTATTGGCATTTCAGTCTTGGAAGACTATAATATAGTTTTTGTGCCGCTGAAGTTACAGCGCCTCCTGTGACCGTGAAGTCCAATGTTTGAAAAACATTCTCGACCACAGACGTCGCATGTGAAGTCTGTCCCTGAAGATGTTGATGTGCCGGTGCTTTGTTGCCGATACTTTCCTCTGGACCTCTGCACCAGGGTGACTTCAGACATGAACAGTCCTCTACGGAGAGCCTGTCGTCACCGAAGGCGGTTCTGAGCCAAATTTTCCCAGCTGGAAGGAGCAATACCAAAGCACCTTATTTGAATAAGATCTTCAAAATTCTTCGACGCCTGTTTGATCAACAGTCAAAATGTTAAAAATGATTTCCCAGGCTGGGCCATTACTATAATCGGATGCACCGAGAACGCCTGAGGAAGGCCGGAGAATACCGCAGTCGAAATGTTGTGTTTATACATACCACAATAAAGATGAGTATAACAGACCGAAATATCAAAAATTGTTTTGTTTTTACAAAAGAAATTCCCCTTATTTATTGAATGACCTTAGTAGATCTGCTTACAGCCGAACGAAGTCGAAGAAAGCCGAACTAAGCCGAGTGAAGCCGAGTGAAGTCTTACAATTCTACACTCTTTGCTCTTGTATTTTCCACTGATTAGTTTAGTGCTTCATTTTCAAAAATGGCATTTGGAGAATTAATCCAAGCGTCATTTTTGGCTCTTACAAACAAATACATCCACCCACCCAAAACTTTTATATAAGCATTATGCACTTACAAAAATATTTCCAATTTGCTGTGTACTGAATGTACACTGTGTATTTGTAACCGTCAAATATACTCCTAAAAGAATCCCACATATCGTACATGCAAAGGTGAAATGCACTAGCTCCTCTGCACATGCATAAAAATGCACATAGGGTCGTTTATGTTGGCTAATATGTTCAAACAAAACATCTAATGCGTTGTATTTTCAATAACAATACTAACGTATCAATTGTCGTATATACATTTTTGTGCATCCTTATTTTTTTAAAATCGGGGACATATAATTGTAGGTTTCCAGCTCCCGCTTCTGGGGAGAATTCAAAAGGTTTTATTAATAAACACTGCAGAGATTTTTAGGGGGCAAAATCTCTCAAGAACTTTTTTTAATCTAAGTACACGAAACTAATGACTATACCAAAGAAGATGGGGATTTTTTTTTTGGGGGGGGGCATATTGATATCGCAATGCTTTTTGCAGGAAAAGGGTTATGTTTGTTGTTTTCTGAATTGTTTTTGTTGTTGTTGTTGTTGTTGTTGTTGTTATGTTGTTGTTGTTGTTGTTGTTTTTTCTCTCTTTTGGATCATCGTAATGTGTATCTGAAATAAGGAATTTTAAAGGTAAGGCACAATGATTGTTTACAATAGAGTCCATTTGGTGTATTCTTCACAATTAAGGATGATACGGGAAAGGATGTATTTGTTAACTGTAAATAGACTAACTAATGCGGGATATGATTCAATAAGAGATATGCCACGACTAGATATATGAAAATTCTTTGTACATTTCAATTAACACTTCGTCTAAGAATTACAGTATCGCCCGTAAATAAGTTCATCCTTAAGAATTTGTATTATCTGGATTTTTTGGCCTCATCTCTATTGTTATATACTTATAGGCTGATGTGCCCTCCGGCCTTCTTTAGTTGTTTCTTGTCAAACTCGGGAACCTTCACAGAATTCGGCAACCTTCTTGTCGTAATCGGGAGCCTTCACGGAACTTCGAACCTAACCCTTTATTCAATCCACCAGGACAGACTGTTTTCATTCTGTTAACCATGACAAGTGATAAGCTATGTTAAGTATTCTATGTTATTATCGCCTTTGGCAAGGATTGAACCTGCAACTGGGGTAGACAGTTCTCATTTCCTTAACCATGACTGGGTACAAGTATTAAGCTATGTTAAGTATTCTATGTTATTATCGCTCTTGGCCAGGATTGAACTTGCAACTTACATCTGTAGATGATTGTCACTTAGTAGTGTATTAACCAGAGAGGGGCAAAAGTTTCGGTACCGAACATGTATGCCGAAAGGGGGTGGGGTGGGGGTGTTCCTTAATAAAAGATTCTGATATTGTGAAAAGTACCTGATACCTATTACTTAAACTTAACATTTATTATCTAGATTTAGATATAATAATTCATTTATATATCTAGATAATAATTTGATATAAGTTATAATAAACTATCTCATTTTTTAATCCATGTAACGATGTCAGTGTTTCTATTTACTTTAACTTTTAACTTAGCTAATCAAGTCATTTTAAATTTTATAAAAAGATATACAGTTCATTTATTTGTGGCAAATGGAAATCTAATAGATTGCAATGGAGTTATCAGAATAATAATTGATTAGAATAATTGTATTTATTTTGTTATTGTCAAAAAGAACTACAATGGTTAAATTACAAAAATACTAATAGTACTAGGTACTCGCTTGGTTACTTCATTTCAGGAATGAAACCGTTTCGTTTAGAGGAACCAGATACTTTTACAATTTCACAATTATTTTAAGGGGACCCACTTTTCAGATAGATAAATAGATAGATAATGAATTAAAATAATCTATATTTAATTATTTCAATTTTTTAAATGCATATCATCATGTCCTTTTTTCTACGAACTTTAACTTTTAACTAGAAAAACTATAAATAATAACTAAAAAATACTAATAGTACGATATATTCGCTTGGTTACCTCGTTTCAGGTATGAAGCCGCCTCTTTTATGTTTTGTTTGTTTTGTTTTGTTTTACGGCATATCAACCTCAGTGGGTCATTTAATGCCGATAAAGTTTTGAAATAAATCAATTCTTAATGATAATACAATTTTTTTATAAATAGATTTTTCTATTTAACCCATAGATGGGATCCTAACAGGTACTACCACTCCGGGTCAGAGTGGACCCGGGAGCAATGGTGATGAAGGGGTGCTCCACATTCCCCAAACTTCCAAAACTGGAACCTCACCATCAGATAGAGTTTAACGTCATTCCCAGGACATGTAGACCCGCGGACACCGCCTTCTAGCATCCATATGATAAAAAGGAGTTGGGGCTTGCCATAAGGGCAATAGGGTTGGGAAAATCATATAGGTGCTAGGGCTTGACGTGACCAGCCGATTGATCGGAGGGGGCATCTCCGACCGACCGACCGCCTCTTTTAGAGGTACCAGATACTTTTTACAATATCCCCTCTTCGGCATTTGGTTTTGGTTTCAGTAGCCAAATTTTGAACCCCTTGTATTAACTCACCTGAATGAGAACAGTCTACCCCGGTGGATTGTATAAAGGGTTCGGTTCGAAGTTCGATGAAGGATCTCAATTACGACATGAAGGCACCCGAGTTCAACTAGAAGGTTCCAAGAGCTCTAAGGCGTTATCTATTCTCCTCAGACAAAATAAAAATGTCAGGGGTATTCACGTGCGAGAGCCGCCGCGAGTGGTTGGGCAGTATGATCAATGTAGTGGGTTAGCCACTGTGAGCGACTTAAAGTAGGCAAAGATTTAAAAGTGCAAACAATATTACTCATAAGGAAGTATGGTCCAACCAACCTTTATCATCATCATTATTATCATCAACTTGACCTGACAGTACGGATTTCCATGAGTCTCTCTCTCCCCCCCTCCTCTCTCTCTCTCACACACACACACACACACACAGACACACACACACACACACACACACCACATATATATATATATATATATATATATATATATATATATATTCACACACATACACACACACACTTTATAACTTCCTCTGAATCTTCACACTTTACGGTATCTATCTATCAGCCTATGTAACCCCCCTCTCTCTCTCTCTCTCTCTCTCTCACACTCACCATTATTCTCTATCTGCTTTCCTCTATATTTTCATCGTATTTCAGTCCTGTTCTATTTTTGCGTCTGACATTCTTTGTATTCGTATTTTTTTTTCAATCTCTGGATTTATCCATCTGTCTGTCTGTCTGTCTGTCTGTCTGTCTGTCTGTCTGTCTGTCTGTCTCTCTCTCTCTCTCTCTCTCTCTCTCTCTCTCTCTCTCTCTTCTGCATCACCCATCATGTTCCTATTTTCAATCTCTGGATCTATTCGTCTGTCTGTCTGTCTGTACCCCCTCTCTGCCCCTCTCTCTCTCTCTCTCCTCTCTCTCTCTCTCTCTCTCTCTCTCTCTCTCTCTCTCTCTCTCTCTCTCTCTCTGTGTGTGTGTGGTGTGTGTGTGTGTGTGTGTGGAGACCCGCGGAACAGGTCGGACCCGCACTTCCCATGATTTACCATTATACGGCGCACTTGCTTTCTCTTCACTTATCATAATTAAAAGCCGCCCAGACCGACCGTCCGGTCGTGTTTCCCCTTCGCTTTCTAATGACTCCCTCAACAGCCCTTCGGCTTGACGAACAACAATACACATTGGCATATTCCCCAGGTTGAGGCACGTGACAACGCCGCCATATTTACTATGCGCTCGCTCGCGCGTACCACTGTTTATGTAAACGCATGCGTCGAGGAGTTTGACGTAATGTCTTACACTTTCTGTGCTTATATATATATATATATATATATATATATATATATATATATATATTTAAATGTACTTTTGTTTCTTCGAACGAAAATATTAATTTGCATATGTATTTAAGACAATAAGTGTACGTTGCGACTTACCTCATTTCCGAAGATACGTTGCTTTTCAAAAATATCGAAACGTTAAAATCTTAAGATCTATATCGTCGGGGTGGCCTAAAGTCGGTATCAACCAGACAGCGAGGGAGTCTATCCCCTTTTAACTAGCGCTAGACCAAGTGAGATTGATTTTTAGCGGCTGGGGTGGAGCGCCACACCTACTATCACCTCCTCATTTTACCGCACAGATCCCTGTGCTACTCATACGCTGAGTTGGCGAGGGCCGGTATCGAACCAGGAACTTTCAGGTTCCCAGCCGAACACTCTACCGACTGAGCTAAACCGGCACTAAAAAAAAACTATATATCATAATAATCACGTTGTCTGTAAAAACAACTGTATCCTTCATATCGTATGGTACCGTTAATTCCGGGCTGTATCGATTGTTTACATTTATTTTGGTACCCGAGAAGTAAATGAAAAAAAGTGATAGTTACATATAATGTTTAGAGAATAATAACATTAATTATACAATACATATTTACCAACCCCTCCGCAGGAGCAGGATGTGACACAAGGTCAATTTTTTAGGTGGAGTTTAACAGATTTGAATTCAGAGTTTTTCTTCTCCTAGACTGGTTACCTAACCAAGATTAAAGAAGCCTGTCTGTCCTGCTATTTACCTATAGCTAGAGGGAGAGCATACTTTTCCCAAGGGTATTAGCGCTATGTGAAATTTAGACAGCCTCGTCTAGGATTTGAACTTGGTTCAACGAGTCCATTTCCTACGACTCTAACAATTACACCACGCGCCTCCACTTATAACATTAATCATAAAATACAGTACCATCATAAAAGAGATTGAATTTTGTTTAACGACATAAGCATTGAAAGTTTGAGGTTTTTGGTAATACAAATCGGAACAAGTGTACAAGTTCACACGTTTTCCGAAAGTTCCGCATTTTAGCGAAATATATCGAGGGTAACATAAAAATCTTGAAGCGGGTAAACATTTATCAACCATTCCGTAAGAAATAAGAAGATAAGATCCTAATTCTTTTCTTTTTTATACTGCTCTGCGGGTCAGCATTTGAGCACGTTTGATTTATCAAAGTGTGCCAAACTCATCTTATATAAGATGAGTTTGGCAATGTGCCTGTCTAAATAAAAGATATCAGTGGTCTGAAGAAGCTCATGGGCATACTCACGAGTGGAAATGGTCCATAACCACGATACCCATGGTATTTAAGGTCTTTTTATTCACAAATAACTTTGCTCTGTTTACAATAATTAAACATTAAGCTCTCATACGGAACCTGAACTCTACAACAAACTACTGGTAGAGAATAGGACCAGCCTAGAATCACCTTATACCAAGAAACTTGGTAGCGCACCAAAAGTATATATATAATTATATATATATATTATATATATATATATATATATATATATATATCAAAAGTTGCTAAAGAACAGATGTGTAGCCAACATAGACTTCATCAGATGAGGACTCAGGAGTTAGCTACTGTTTCTGAGCAAATAATTATTACGACTAATCCAGAGCGTGTTGGAATTGTTTTGTTATAAGGCGTGTGGCAAATGGTCACTTCTAAATATAGACTCGCCGACTACCATGTGACCAGCCTTGTCGTCCAATCACTAGCAGTGCTCTGCTGCTGTTGTTATTTATACTGGCTGATTCTAATCTTAGCTCACTACTACTTGGATCTTCTTGGACGACGGACCTAAAGGATTCACCTAAAGGATTCTCTACCACAGGACTTATTCACTTACCAAAGGATTCTATAACTCGGGACTTACTTACTTATTTACTTTGAGTTCTTTACAACTGGCCAAGGATGGCGCCCAGATACTTAACAGGTTATATCATGCAATACCACCAGTAATAATAATATCGGAACAAGTGTACAAGTTCACACGTTTTATGAAAATTCCAATAGTTAGCATTTTAGTACTAGTCAAGTCACGCACATTCTTTTAAATTTTTCACCTGTTTAACATCGTCAGTGCTGGAAGATTTTACCCTTATTTTGCCCATATTTTTGTGTTTTAAAAGATCTTGGACAAATGGCTCCGAAAAAGGATATTAGTGAAAGTGGTAAGGGTAAAGTGATAGCGTTAAAAGATAAAGTAAATATGATAAAACGAAATTTACCGAATAAGTAGACTAACATAAGAAAAACTAGGCTAGGCCTAGGTCAAAATGTAACTTAATAGAGAGAGAGAGAAAGAGAGAGAATGGAAAGAGCTAGTAGTTAGCATGGAAATATAGCCTGTATAATCCTTTGTTGTATTTATAATTTTCTATCAACGAAGCGTTAATTCGCACACACACGCACACACACGCGCACGCACGCACACACACACACACACACACATATATATATTTATATATATATATATATAATTATATATATATATATATATGAAGTTAAGTAAACAAATGTGTTTATTTTTTATCTGGCTTTAAGCCGACAATTTTTGGAGGATATGTGCTTAATTGAAGTCATACCTAATTTTTAAAATTAATTAGTTAATAATTAATGAATTTAGGCGGGCATATATGTTCAAATGTAAGGCTAAACGAATCGAGAAAATGTCAATCCCTGAATGTACATTTCGGCCTAATGTACATCCCTGAATGTACATTTCGACCATGAGACCTAATAGGTCGAAATGTACATTCAGGGATTGACATTTTCTCGATTCGTTTAGCCTTACATTTGAACATATATTCCCGCCTAAATTCCTTAATTATTAACTAATTAATTTTCAAAATAAGGTATGACTTCAATTAAGCACATATCCTCCAAATATATATATATATATTATATATATTATATATATAATATATAAGATAAATATATAGGTTTTACATATCTATTTATTGGGTGACAAAGGAACTTTCGTGGTGTATGCGTGATGTGTGCGAGCGCATATGTGTGTATATGTGTGCATGTGGTGTGTGTGTAGGAGTATATGTGTACGTATAATATATGTGTGTATGTGTGTATATGTATGTATGTGTTTATATACGTATGTGTGTGTATATATGTATATGTATGTTATATATATATATATATGTGTGTGAGTGTGTGCATGTTGCATGCGTGCTGACGTGTATGCATGCGACTGGATGTGTGTGCGCACACGCGTGTACGTGTATGCGTACGTGTGTGTGTATGTGTGTACGAGCATGCATGGTCGTGTACATGCGCGCGTGCGTGCATATGTGTGTGTGTGGCATGCATGCAGTATGAGCGTGTGCATGCGCACGTATGTGCTAAAATCTGTGTGCGTGCATGCATGTGTCTTTGGCACATATGCGTATGTATGTTACTGCGTATATGCGCGCGTGTATATATGTATGCATGTATATGTATGTGTGCCTGTACGTGAGCGTGGTGAGTGTATGTGCCAAATTTGTATGAGTACGTATATGCGTGTCTGTCTGTGTGTACATGTGTGCGTATGTGCGTATATATGTACACGTGGAGCCCATAGTAGTATGCGTATGCGCTTCAGTATGTATATGTAAGGCTTACCCAGCAAATATAGTGACATGTGTGTGCATATAAATATGTATGAATATTATTTTGTATGCGTGTATATGTCGCGAGTATATGTAACCACGTGCAACCACGTCCGGTTGTCAACGCAACACCTCGTAATAGACAACACCGAAGTTCAAACACCACCACCCACCCACCCATAATATACAACATTTACAACCTTAAAATTAATATTATTCAACCCCACTCCCAAACCATCACGACCCGTCCGTATACATCATACACGGCCCACGCATCAGATGGAAGGAAAACATGCACGCGCGCGCGCACACACACATACATGTATAGGCCGAGCGCTCGCACGTAAGCACTATTAAAATACTGCACACTAACAGATCAACGTATAATGTGTGTGACCAGCCACTACGCGTACACAACCTTTATACTGCCCATAAACACTCTCATATAATTTTCAGCTTCACATACATACACACATCATTTATCCAATCATACGCATCCCATGTCTATTGAATTTTTTGAAATTTTTTGAAATTTTTCGATTTTTCTCACATTTGAAACATCTTCACCTGATGAATGCATCGCATGAAACCAATATGGTTGTGGAAAGTTCCTTTGTCACCCAATAAATAGATATGTAAAACCTATATATTTATCTTATTATATTATATAACAGCTCTATTTTATATTGAGCACTCTACCAATTAATACTGCCTTTGGTACACCATTCCAGCAAAAGCTGAAATAGTGACCATCCCACACTACAGTATATATATATATATATATATATATAAACACGGTTTGTTTTGAATGGCTTTTTTGCCGATAATTTTTAGGAGGATAAGTGCTTAATTGGAGTCGTACCTAATTTTGAAAATTAATTAATTAATAATTAATAAATATATATATTATATAATATATATATATATATATAATATATATATAATATATATACGAGCTCGGTACGCATGTGTATGCTGGGTTGTTATAGATCAAATGTTGTCTTTCATCATCATGTGATGTAGTAATACTCATACCCGTGTACTGTCTATGCATACATTTGGAATTGCAGGATCCTGTTAACGTCCAAGGAAGGTATACAGTATATTCATATGGGGTCTGCTTAGTGTTGATACACATCTTATTTTGGAACCTGTGCATGTATTGATCTGTATTTCATACAAGTCGAAGGGTTTAACACTACCCTCTCCTTGTTGGAATGACTGAGATGATGACGTGTCAACTCTTCATTACGTCTTGCACTCTTACAAATATATATATATTGGAATTATAGTCTTTAGATGTATATAG
>CM042140.1:9296633-9316633 GCA_023376005.1 Doryteuthis pealeii
TATAATATATAAAATAATAAATTAATATAAAAATCATTATAACTCCACCACCAGAACCTTTCCTCATACTCCAAATACTCAATCAAACCTTCCTGAAGCAAACCAAAAATTGACAAATATTAACAAGAAATCCTCCCGTTTATCAGATATCATATGATAATTTATGATATGCATCACAGATCCTCTTCATATACAAATATATGCATAATATATAAAATATAAATTATATAATATAAAAAAGATAATTTAACATTCGATGTGAATTAATCCAATGATTCATACATAACACGTACAATAGCAATAACAACATCAGAAACAACAGCATTCGCATACATTAAAATTCACTGCCCAACAAAAAAAAAAAACCTGCCACACTGGAAACTACACAAAATTCAGAGACATTCATTGCAGGGCCAAATTGAGCAGCACTACGGCCCACAGCCCCTCCCCCCCCCGCACCCAGAAAACGCGCGCTCACAATACCAGACGTGCAGTCTCCGCGTATCTGCGTTTAATTGCGCGAAAAAGAAAGAAGTTTAATTGCACAAGTGAGTACGAAGAGAAGAGGCCATTGTTTGCGAGATGACGTCACAGACACCAGGTGTGGGACCTTATAGACCTGGCCACGTCCTCACCCTTTTAAAAAAAGAGACGTCGAGGCGAATCTAATAGTTGAGAAGAAGCTTGAACTGATCACGATGACATGAATGGAAGCAGGGAAAAAGAAAAAAAATAAAAAAAGAAGAAAAAAAGGAAAGAAAGAAAGAAGAATGGATATGAAGAAAGTAAAGAAAAATTGGTAAAGAAAAAAAGCATAATAATTTTGAAAGAAAAAAGAAAAAAAAAAGAAGAAGGAAAGAAAAAAAATGGAAAAACGTGGGTTTAAAGAGAATGAAAATTTGGAAAGAAAAAAGTAAATTAAATTTTATTTAAAGAAAGAAAGAAAATGAAAATGAGAAAGAAAGAAATTAAAGAAGAAAATTAAAAAAGGGGAAGAAAAATTGGAGGATTATATAATAGAAAAAAGGAAAATTAAGGAAAGGAATGTAATAATTTTGGAAAGAAAGAAAAGAAGAAAGAGAAACAAGAAAAAGATAAGAAAGAAAAGAACCTGGATATAAGTAATAAAGGAATAGAAAATTGGAAAGAAAGAAAAAAAGAAAAAGAAGAAAATTTGAAGAAATGAAATTGAAAAATAGAAAGATAATAATGAGATGAAAAGAAGATAGAAAAAAGAAAAAGAGAAAGGAAAGAACAAAAAGAGAAAAATTAAGAAAAGTGGGAGGGGAGAAGGAAACAACTACTGGAGAGAAAAAGAGACAAAATAAAAGGGAACGTAATATAATTGGCGAAAGAAAGAAAGAAAAGAAAGAAAAAAGAAGAAGAAAGAAAGAAAAAGGAAGAAGAAAAATTAAGGAAAAGGTAAAAAGAAAGAAGAAAAAAGGGAAAATAATTGGAAAGATTTTGAAAAAAAAAATAGAAAGAGAGGAAGTAAAAGAAAAAAAAAAGAGTATAGAAATAGAAAAAGGAAGTTAAAAATGTAAAAAAAAGAGGCCCGTACCCCGTCCCGCGCCCCCGGTAAATGGAATTTATGATTAGGAAAGAGAAAGAAAACAAAAAAAAAAAGAGAAAAAAAAAAAAAATATATTTAAATAAAAGAAAAAGAAGGGAAAGAAAAATAAAAAAGAAAAATTAAGAAGAAAGAAGGAAAAAAAGCAAGGGAAGAAAACATTAAGTGAAGATGAAAAAAAAAAAAAAAAAAAAAGAAAAGAAAAAGTAGAAAATAAGAAAGGCACGCCGTCCCGTCTTAATAATAGACGAAGGAGAAAGAAAAGAAAAGAAAGGATAGAAGATAAAAAAAAAAAGAGGAAAGGAAGAAAATGAGGATATGAATAAATGGAAAAATTAGAAGAAAAAATTAACTGGAAAGAAAAAGAGAAGAAAGAAAAAGAAGAAAGAAAGAAAGAGAGAGCAGTTCAAATTAGAGGAGAAAACACGCTTTTTAAAAATGAATAGAAAGAAAGAAAGAGAAAATGGATTGAAGGGGGGGGAGAAGGGGAGATAGTCGGGAGGTGTTGCATATCCGTGGCCAGGGATGGGCGAGGGCGGGGGACGGGGGCGGGAAAGGGGAGGGCGAAACTGGGAGTCTAACAAGAATACGTTTAAGTAAGTAGTTTCGGGAGAAGAGAATTTGCCGGATACATACTCTTAGTCCCTGCCCAATAATTTCCATTACAAAAGTTTAAAATAAAAAGTAAGTACTTTTCAAATAATATGAATGTGCAAGTTATACCCCTGTATGTTCTAAATGACGGAAAGGGAGGATAAAACGAAGGATAGAACATACCACCACCCACCACCAGCCTCTCTCTCTTCTCTCTCTCCTCCTCTCCTCTCTCTCTCTCCCTTCTCCCTCTCTCTCTCTCTCTCTCTCTCCTCTCCCCCAACATGTTTAGACTGATTTATTGGTGCGAAAGAGTAGACAAACGACGCTAGTTCTTTATTTTTTTGATGATTGGTTTAGAAAAATACTTGACGACAATATTCGTACGTAAACACGAAGTACGAACTTGAAAAATAAATATTTACTTACGCACGTCCATGTTGAAAAATACTACCACAGTATGAAATTTAATTATTTACGTTATAATATTTACTTTTAAAGAGCATTGATAACTAATTCGAAATGTAAAAGAAGTCGACGGGCGGCCCTAGAAGTCGTATCAGCCCAGTCAGACGAGAGAGTTTATCCCCTTTTCCCACTTGCGCTAGGACCCCAAGGAGATTATTTTTAGCATCTGAGGGGACGCCGCCACACCTACCATCAGCTCCTTAGTTTACCGCACAGATCCCCTGTGCTACTCATACGCTGACGTTGGCGAGGACCGGTAACGAGAACTAGGAACCTTGTGGTTTCTAGCCGAACGTTCTCCGTTTTCACCCAACTGAGCCTAACCCGGCCAATTCAATATGTAAAAATTATTGAATTTTAATCTCTCTTCTCCTCTCTCTCTCCTCTCTCTCTCCTCTCTCTCTCTCTCTCTCTCTTCTTTTCTTTCATCTTTTCATTAGTTCGATAAACAGATTAGATTATCGCTTCCACGGGCTCACTCCCTTGTCTCTATCTTTCCCCAACTCTCTTTTTCTTTTCTTCTCTTTCTTTTTTTCGTTATTATTTCTGTGCAGCATGTCCTTTTCCTTCCATTTTTGCTTATGGATAAAAAACAGAATGACCCTTATTTAGCTGAGGTAAAGGCACTCATAAGAAATAAGGGACATGCGGGCGGATAAGCAAATACCAGATATTCAGGATGTACATTTTTGCATTCCATCTTGGATAATTTCGACGGTTTCATTTTTAACCAGAGGTGTTGCAAAGATTATTAGGGTCGGAAGATTAAAGGAAACAAGAGTATTGATATATAGATATTAAATTAGAAAGACTTGATGAAATTAAATATGAAAGCATATAAAAAATTACACTTATTCTTGTTTAATTTAATTTCTATATAGAATTATCTATCTATCTATCTAAAATATATAAATATATATATTATATATATATATTATTATATATAAATATAGAGAGAGAGAGACGAAGAGAGAAGAGAGATTATATTATTATTTATATATATCTATAATTATATATAATAAATAAAAATATTATATATATAGATATTTAAAATGATCTAAATATCTATATAGAATTGCTTTTAATACATTTGAGAATAAAACATTAATATCAAAAATCAATAACACCAAGTAATAATTTATTAAATCTGGTTTTGTTAAAACCAGTATGAAAATTATTCCCACCTTTTACTATATAAACCTATATTTCTTCGTGATATATAACGCACGTTGCAGGATTCTAAAACCGTTAATAACAGGGTTATTTTGAGATAGACCTTAATAGTAAAAGTAAATTTGGTTTGTTTGGTTTGGTTTTACGGCATATCAACCTCATTGGGTCATTTAATGCCGATAAAAGTTTTAAAATAAATCAATTCTTAATGTGATATACAATTTTTTATAAACATTTTTCGTTTAACCCATAGAGGGACCTACATACTACCGCCCTCCCCGTTCAGAGTGGACCAGGGGAGCAATGGTGATGAAGAGGTGATCCACATTCCCCAAACCTCCAAAACTGAACCTCACCATCAGATAGAGTGTAACGTCATTCCCAGGACATGTAGACCCTCAATCACCGCCTTCTAGCACCCATATGATAAACATGGGTTGGGGCTTGCCATAAGGGCAATAGGGTTGGGAAAATCATATAGGTGCTAGGGCTTGACGTGACCAGCTGTCTAGCCCAAGATAGGGCCAATGTGGAGTATTGCAAGTCATTAACTGCTCATCCACCCTGATCTTAGCGTCTCAAAGGTTTCGGGTATTTCCGTGAAATGTAATAAAATGTCATGCTTTTTATACGTAAAAAAATAGTGAAGTAAAGTCGGTGGGGCGGACCAATATCGGTATCAGCCAGACAGCGAGGGAGTCTATCCCCTTTTCACTAGTGCTAGACCAAGGAAATTATTTTTGCATCTGAGGTGGAGCGCCACACCTACCATCAGCTCCTCACTTTACCTCACAGATCACTGTGCTACTCATACGCTGAGTTGGCGAGGGTCGGTATCGAACCAGGAACCTTGTGATTCCTAGCCGAACGCTCTACCGAAATATGAGAAGAGAACGGAAGAATAAAACCGAATGAAAGAGAAAAAGAATGAGCAAAAATGTAAGACGGAAAAGTGAAAGAAGGGGGGAAAAAAGACGCGGATGAAGGAAAAAGTGAAGGGTAAAAATAAACGAAGAAATCGTTGTTGGCATGTGTTTTTTTTTTTCTTTCTTTTTTCTTTCTTTCTTTTTTTTTTTTTTTTGTTCTCTTTTCATAAAATCAGCTAAAAAATGTATTCTTGTCGCTTCCTTTTCTCTAGAATGAAAACGTTCAGTTATTTTGCCTTATTCTGCCAGAGAAAAAAAAAGGATTTTAATTAGACAATAGATTTTTAACAAATAAGATTAAAAAATATTCGGTCAACTATATATATATATATATATATATATATATATATATATATATGCAGATTTTTCGTATTGTTATATGAAAGAAGACATCTCTTCAATTGATATATAATATATATATATATATATATATATATATATTGTTCTTTTCTCCGTATATATACTCATTTTTCTTATTTGTTTTTAAAAAAAAATAATGAAAATATATATATATGAGGAGTAAAGCATTTGAATGAATCCCACAAAATGTGGTTGAGAAAGAGGAAAGTGTGGATATAACAACACAGACAGCGTAAATTCAATTGATATTTCGACTCATTTTGAATGAAGCTTCCTCAGACAACTTTATTCAACTTTATAAAGTTTCTAAAGAAGCTCATTTCAAAATATATACTATATAAATATTATATATATAATAATATATATATATAATATATAACATTATAATATATATATATATATATATTATAAGGGGTATATTTATTTATTATTAAGAATTTAAAAAAAAAAAAATTGAATATCTGAACAAGATTGAATCAAACAAAAAAGTCTTCCGGTACAAGTAATCGTCGGGATGTGACTAAATGTCGGTATCAGCCAGACAGCCGAAAGTCTATCCCCTTTTCACTAGCGCTAGACCAAGAGAATTATTTTTAGTATCTCAGGTTGGAGCCCACACCTACCATCTCAGCTCCTCACTTTACCGCACCCCCACAGATCCTCTGTTGCTACCATACGCTTGAGTTTCGAGGCCGTATCGAACCAGAAACCTTGTGATCGCTAGCCGAAAAGCCTCTACCACCGAGCAAAACCGACTCTAATCGAAACCATTACTTTCTTGTTTTCTCACCACAAGAATTCAAAACATATGAATCGCTTTGAATGAATTAACCCTAACCCTAACCCTAACCCAACCATATCACAGAGAATTTCTGATTCAATTAAACAACTTACCACACATTATCTTGACTTTTGATAGTATTTTGGCACCCTTGAACTTAAGAACGGTGTTCAGTGAATTCTTATACCTTAAAAAATTAAGACCTTTAAGTGATATGTAGGTTTGAAAAAGGCGTTATTGTGAATCAACAATATCATTAAGAATTTGATTGAAACTGTTACTTTCTTTGCTCTCTTGCCAAAAGAATTCATAAACATATGAATCTAGCACTTCTGCTTGTATAAATTAACCCTAACTTTAACCCTAACCAGTATACGGCAGAGTTCCGAAAAAATTTTTCCCAACCTTACGTTGACCAAAATTAGAAAAAAATATTCTGGCTTTATAGTTGCCTCACTATAAAGCATCGTTACAAACCTATCTATGTCTTATTTTGCTTTTAGTTTGAGTTGGCGAGGGCCGGTATCGAACCAGGGTCCTTGTGATTCCTAGCCGAACGCAAAACCAACCAACCAACCAACCAACGAATGTAACGGTCGAAATTGGAATTACAAGATGGAACAAAAGAGATAGATTAGTGTGTATTGATGTTGACAAATCCCAAGTGTTCACATTACACGCTTTTTTCGTTCTTATTAAATTTCCTATTCTGTCCACCCATCTGTTATAGTCAGTTATTATTATTGTGTGTTAAATGTGCAAGTGTATGAAGAGAAACTGAATAAATATACAGGGTATTTGGGTGTTAAAAGAAGAGATTGAAAAAGAAAGCAATTAACATGAGGTGACAAGTGAGTAGGGAAAGCAAAAATGAGAGAGAATGAAAAGATATATGGGTTTAAAATAAATACAAATGTTTTATGGCGAAAAATAAAAGGAACCAATCGGAGGATCGAGTGAAGACAAAAAAATCAAAAGGGGGGGAGGAAAGAGAATAGACGGAAAGCATAGAAATGAAGAGAGATAAAGAAGACAGATAGAGAAGGAAAGCGGGGTTGGAAAAAAAAGAAAGATAGAATAAGACAAAACTAAGAGGAAGAATGAAGGGGGAATTGGAGAAGAAAAGAAAAGAAAGAAAAAGAAAAAAGAAGAAAAAGAAAGAAAGAAGAAAGAGAAGAAGGAAAAGAAAGAGAAAAAAAGAAAAAAAAGAAAAACCAGAAAGAACAAAAGAAAAAAAAAAGAAAAAGACGAAAAGATAAAGAAGGAAAAATACAAAGATGGGAAAAGAAAAATAGGAAAAAATGAAGAAAAAGAAGATAGAAAAAAAACAAGAAAGAAGAACAAAAAAAAATAAAAAAAAAAAAAAAAAAAAAAAAAAAAAAAAAGAAAGAAAAGACAAGAAAAAAGAAAAGGAGGAAAGAAAAAAAAAAGAAAAGGGAAAAAAGAAAAGAAAAGAGAAAAATAGAAAAAAAAAAGGAGAAAGAAAAGAAAGAGAAAGAAAAACCAAAAACCTAAAATTGAAAAAAAAAAAATATTAATATGAAGGAAAAAAAAAAAAAAAAAAAAAAAAAAAAAAAAAAAAAAAAAGAAAAAGAAGAAAAAAAAAAAAAAAAAAAAGAAAAAAAAAAAATTAGGAGGGAGAAAAAAAGATAAGATTTTAAAAAGTAAAAAAAAAAAAAATTTTTTTAAAAAATTATGTATATAAAAAACAAAAAAAAAAAATTAAAAATAAGATGAAGGAAAAGAGGGAAAGAGAAAAAAAATAGGAGGAAAAAAAAAGAAAAAATTACTTCAAAGAAAAAGAAAGAAAGAAAAGAAGAAAGAAAGAAAAAAGAAAGAAAGAAAGAAAACGAAACATTTGGATTTTATAAAAAAAGACATTTAAATTGAAAAACAAAGAAAGAAAGCCATTAAAATAGGAAAAAGATTGAAAAGATAACATTTTGAAAAGTAAAAGAAGAAACAGTAAGAGAAAGAAAGAGAAAGAAAGAAAGAATGATGAAATGAATGAATGAAAAGAAAAGAATGAAAAAAAAAAGAAATAAAAATTTGAAAGAAAGGAAAGAATGAATGAAAAGACAGTGAATAGACATGGAAAAAGTGAAAAGTAGAAGACTCAAGGAATTCGATTGGTGTTGTTAAAGTTAATTGGATCTTTCTAAGGGATTCATCGGAAAGAGAGAAAAGAAAAATTGATATAAGAAATGAAGGAAAATTGTGATGACGAAAAGAAAGTGTAATAATTTTTAAAAGGAAACAAAGAAAAATCGGAGAGTAAGAAAAATGAGAAGAAAATTTGGAAAGAAAGACAATTCAGTAATTTGAAGAAAGAAAGAAAGAAAGAAAGAAAGAAAGAAAAAGAAAGAAGGATTGGATATAAAGAATAAAGAATAGAAAATTGGAAAGAAAGAAAAGAAGAAAAAAGAATGAATGAATGCACGAAAAGAAAGAACGAAAATAAGGAAAGAAAGAAAAGAAAGAATGAATGAATGAATGAATGAAAAGAAGAAAAGTAATAAAACTGGATATAAAGAAGAAAACAATAGAAAATTGGAACGAAAAAAGAAAAAGAAAGAAAAAAGAAAGAAAGAAGAATCAATGAATGAATAAAAAGAAAGAAACAGAAAGAAAGAAAAGAAAGAAAGAAAAACTGGATATAAAGAGTAAAGAATAGAAAATTAGAAAGAATGAAAGAATGAAAGAATTAGTGAAAGAAAGAAAAAAAGAAGAAAGAAAGAAAAAAGAAAGAAAGAAAAAGAAAAATTGGAAATTAAGAAAAAGGAGAAAATAGAAATTAAATAGTTGGAAAGAAAGAAAAGAAAGAAAGAAAGAAAGAAAGAAAGAAAGAAAGAAAAATTGGAAATTAAGAAAGAGAAGAAAATAGAAATTAAATAGTTGGAAAGAAAGAAAGAAAGAAAGAAAGAAAGAAAGAAAGAAAGAAAGAATGACACTGAAAAGACTTGGAAAGGTGAAAGTAGAAGACTCAAGGAATTCGATCGTGTGTTGTTAAGTAATTGGATCTTTTAAGGGATTCATCGGGGAATTCATCCACCATATTTGGTTGCAATTTTTTATGTGTCTTCTTCTTCTTCTTCTTCTTCTTCTTCTTCTTCTTCTTCTTCATCATCATCATCATCATCATCATCCTAAAGGAATGAAATACTTGTTTATTCAATGCGTTGACTAAAAAATAAAAGTAAAAGAATATCATTAGAAAAAAGGGGTCGCGTCGAAACGGAAAAATGGTTTTAAAAAAAACAAGGGAATAAATTAAGGGGAGACAATCCAATCTGATCGAAGACAAAAGCGAACTAGATTAACAGCCAACAAAGAAGAAAGACTGAAAATGCAATAGCGAATAGAAATCATCGCTATTTTTCCTTTGGTGCCAAAACCGTTAGTTGGGAATGGGAGTTGGCATTCCCTTCTCTTTGTACACACCAACAAAAAATAATATCCAGAAAGAAAAGAAGGAAAAAAATGAAAACATATGGTGAATAACAGACAAAGAAAACAATTGGATATACAAATACAATTGTTTTGCGACTGGTTGATTCTCTTTTAGAATATCACTTTTTTTCCGTAATGGATATGAATATGAGATTAAATATATCTTAATCTAATCCCAAAGACTCGAGAATCTATCTCAGTTGTACGACGGTGAACTTGAAAAAATGTCTCACATTCTGGATTGATGTGAGTCGTTTATCTATCTATATATGACTAAAATTCTCATTATATATATATATATATATATATATATATATATATATATATATATATATATTAATGTGTATGGTTGGCACTAGTATACTAGAAAAGTAATAGTAATCCAACGTACAGTGTTATTAGAAGAGTGCTCAATATCTGTGATAGAGCGTTGATAGTTCAATGAGAAATCAAAAAAATAAAAGTTTTTGCTTTTATTTATTTAATTACGGGAACGGTATTACAACCAGCGGTTTCTTGCTTAAAGCATTCATCGGGTAAGACGAAAAGGAACTTTTCGTCTTACCCGATGAATGCTTTAAGCAAGAAACCGCTGGTTGTAATACCGTTCCCGTAATTAAATAAATAAAAGCAAAAACTTTTATTTGTTTTGATTTCTCATTGAACTATATATATATATATATATATATATATATATATATATATATTAACAATGGAAAGGAGTAACCTACTCGAGTTTCATCGATTGATTCTTCAGGGTTACATAGTTAAATTAATCGAGTTTTCGATTAATCTTAGATGGTATAATACATTAATAATAGTATTATACCATCTAAGATTAATCGAAAACTAGATTAATTTAACTAATGTAACCCTGAAGAATCAATCGATGAAACTCGAGTAGGTTACTCCTTTCCATTGTTAAAATAATTTTTTGCTCTACATTGTATTGAGCACTTTGTATTTGTTTTTTCTCAACCTTAACCTCTGGATATTGTGCGCTTCCAACGATCGTATTCATACCCACCGGTAAGTTACTACTTATACATTTACAAATATATATATATATATATATGAAAGCAAACAGTCTGTTTGAGATGGCGATAGCCGAAAATTTTTGGGAGAATATGTGCTTAATTGAAGTCATACCTAATTTGAACATTAGTTAGGTGATAATTAATGAATTAGGCGAATATATCTGTTCAAATGTAGGCGTAAACAAATCGAGAAAAAGTCGATCTCTGTATGTACATTTCGGCATATTATGCCTCATCAGCAAAGTTATACTCATAGCACTTTCCTGTCTATAACTCTGCTGGCGAGGCATAATATGCCGAAATGTACATACAGATATCGACTTTTTCTCGATTTGTTTACGCCTTACATTTGAACAGATATATTCGCCAAATATATATATATATATATATATATATATATACTAAAGCTGAGTTAATCAACTTTTGCTTCCTAAAGGGTTTTTTACTGTTTAGTGAAAATTATAATAGATTATTCCTTACTTTTAGGATTGAATTACGTTTGAAAAGAAGTCTGTTTTAATTGATTCTAATTAGTCGTAATTTGCAATTAAGTCAAAAACTGACAAATCTCTTACTTTACTCTGTGCCTATCTCTTTCATCCCCTCTATGTATCTCTTGACTACCTCCTCGTTATATAAAGTTAGTTTTTATATAGTTCTATTCGCTTTACCTACTCCCTTTTCCCTAATCTCAATAATTTAACCAGAGCTGAATAGGTGACCCAATGGGTCACGTTTTGTCTAGTATATATATATATATATATAATATATATATATATAAAAGTAAAGTAAAGTCGACGGGGCGGCCTAAAGTCGGTATCAGCCAGTCAGCGAGGGAATCTATCCCCTTTTCAATAGCGCTAGACAAAAGAGATTGTTTTTAGCCTCTGAGACGGAGCGCCACACCTACCATCAGCTCCTCATTTTACTGCACAGATCCCTGTGCTACTCATAAGCTGCGTTGGCGAGGGCCGGGATCGAACCAGGAACATTGAGGTTCCTAGCCGGACATTCTACCGACTGAGCTAATACAGTCTGACATAAGGCAACAAGTGGGTAGCGCCCAATGAGGATTGACCTTGCGATAATTTCACTGTTTAATATTGATCAGACATTGAACTCACAAGAGGATAGATAATTTAGAGGATCAGCTTGCAAACCACTGTTCCACGGAGAGGCGCACTGACAATAAATGTTGTTATACCAACAATAACTTAACTCTTTTTCCTACTTTAAACTGCTTACAGTGGCTCTCCCACCACTGCGATCCTACCGTAAGGCGCTGGCCGCAGCTCTCGCTCGTGTCACTATAATTGAGCGAAAGGACCCAGATTACAATAATAATAGGACTTTATTTTAATAGAATGAATCCTGTGGAGAACAGATAGTGAAATATCCCCTCAGGCAAGTTTTTAAAAATACCAAGATAATTATAATAACCAAACATAATAAAGTGACAATTATACCAAGCGAATAAAGAAATTTACAGTCCAATTTGTTACTGAATGATAATTGTGTGGGGTCTGCATCCGCGCAGAACGCTAGTCCTTGATTATCCAAATTAAGCATGTAACGGAGATATTTTTTAATTGGCACTGACTGGACTAGAAAAATACCAATAAAGTGATTATACATCTTAGTGAATAAGGCAATTTACAGCCCAATTTGTAACTGAATAATAACTTTGTGGGGCCGAACGTTATTGCTTCATTATCCAAATTAATGATGCAACGGAGTTTTTTAACGGGTTCTCATTCGTCTAGAACAGGGATCACAAACTTTTTTCACGGTGGACCGGATAATTGAAAAACTAACGAGTGCGGGTCACATTATTATTGTGTTCAATACTTGCTAACAAGAACGAAAGCTCTGAGAAAAAGATGTAAAACAAAATTTAACTTTCCATGTTATATGGCGTAAACAAATTTAACCAATATATTTATTTTCAAAATATTCGCAAAGAACGCAACATTCAAACGCCGTCAGCGGGCCTGATAAAATGCATTCGCGAGCCGAAGTTTGGTGACCCCTAGTCTATAATAATAATAATAATAATAATAATAATAATAATAATAAGTGAGGATCTAACTTGGTGAATAAAGCAATTTACCGTCCAATTTGTAACTGAATGACAATCCGCGCGAAACGTTATTTTGATTATCCAAATAAACGATGTAACAGAGATGCTAATTAGCATCCTTCACTCCTTCCTAAAAAGGAGCATTGATATAATCATGGATTGCTGTTACAACCGGAACAGAAAGGGGTTTACGGATTAGCAAACCCTAAGATACTCACTCGTTCGTATTTCTATATATTCTGCATTATTATTGTTTTTTTAATTCTATTAATTTTCATTTTTTATTTAGTTATGTTTTGTTTTTTTATTGTTTTTTTTGTTTTGTTTTTTTTTTGTTTTTGTTTTGTTTTTTTGGGGGGGTGCACTCTTCATATCTCGTATAAATAACCAATGCAATAACTCATACGTGTATTCAAAACTCCCAACACAGACCCGCCATATATAAACCTGCAAATGTTGGAATTATCAATGACCAAATATCTTATGGGAGAGAGGAGCGAAAGAGAGAGAGAGCGAAAGAGAGAGAGAGGGGGAGAGAGAGAGAGGGGAGAGAGCGAAAGAGAGAGAGAGAGAGAACGAAAGAGAGAGAGAACGAGAGAGCGTGAGGGGGGGACGGGTCTCTCTCTGAGAAGAAAAAACATTCCCATCTGGAGACTTGCGAGTTGGGTGCGACCATTATCTCGCTGAACGTGCGACAAACACGCGCCGAACGCCCTCTCTCGGCACGTGCCGCATTTTGTAAGCGACCCTCACAGATAGAGGACCAGCACTTGGCGATGGGAATTGAATCAAAATACATGTGGGCAGGGGGGCGGGGGGGTTTCTTCTATTCAAGGCAACACATGGAGTAAAGAAAACAAAACAAAACTTTAAAAGAAAACAACAAAAAAAAAACGAATTGTTTGCTTGAGTCGTTCGCCTCTGTGCATTTTGGCCTCCTCGCTTATGACCACGCATCTAACATCCAAGATCTTCACTGTTTTTTCTTTGCTTTTTTTTTTTTTCATATGCGTAAGATTGATTGATTGATTGATTTTAAGGGCATGTTAACCCACCCAGGGTTATTTTCTGCCAAGCGATAGGTTGTGAGGGATGGTCAAATTTATTGATATGTCTTTTTTAAGGATTTTTCTTGATTTTGACAGTTGGTTATTTGCAGTTGTTTGTTGCTAAGTGGATTGGAAATCACTTCACATGATAAGTTTATAGGTTAAAATTCAAGTTATTTTTGGAATAATTCTATTTCTTTGACAGGCCCTTAATATGCGTAAGTTTAGACATATGTGTTCGAGTGTGATGTCTGAGAAACTTGCCAAAGCCTGTTACTACTACATTTTTACACAACATGACTCACGACAAAGGGGGTCAAAGTTTAGGTACCAGACATGTATTCTGAAAAGGCGGGTCCCCTTTAAAAAAAAATTGTGATGTTGTAAAAAGTATCTGGTCCCTCTAAACGATGCGGTTTCATTCTAGAAATGAGGTATCCAAGCGAGTACATGATACTGTTAAGATTTTTGTAATTTAACCATTGTAGTTCTTTTTGACAATGACAAAATAAATAAAATTATTCTAATCAATTATTATTCTGATAACACCATTGCAATCTATTATATTTCCATACCTGTAATAGGTAACTGAGTTACCTCCCCTACCCTTCTAATAAACTGGTCAAAAATCCACCACTGTATTCTATGTAGAATAAAGCTTCTGCAAGTCCGACCGTGTTTGTTTGCTTACTACCACAATACCCCACAGTTGAATGAGCTGTATATCTTTATTAGATTATAAAATTACTTGATTAGTTAAGCTAAAAGTTAAAATTAATAGAAACAACATCGGGACATGCATTAAAAAAATTGAAATAGTTTATTATAAATTATTTAAATTTATTATTTAGACATATAAATAAATTATTTATATTATATCTACATCTAGATAATAAATGTTCTGCTTAAGTAATAGATACCTGGTACTTTTCACAATATCAAAATCCTTTATTAAGTGCCCCCCCACACACCACACACACACACTTTGGCATATTTGTCCGGTATCTAAACTTTGACCCCCTCCCTCGCTCACGAATGTGTTGATTTGCAAACCACTATGGTTTCGAACGGTCTTCACTTGTCCAATTTTCATAGATTAAGCACTAGCATTAATACACCAATACCCAGCTTAACTCTACCCTGATTTGCACTAACCCGTTTTGCGCTACCACGTTTAGAAATACTGGGTGAACCATAATGATGAAAGACATTTTGAATACTATTTTCTCAGATTAAAAGAACGACACAGAGTACTAAGTATATTTATTGGATAAATGGTACACAGGAGTTTTACATGTGATATAAGATCTGAATATAATATTTTTGAGGTGGTCACCATCATGATGAAAACATTCGAGAGCTCGATTTCTTATATCGCGTAAAGTGTAGTTTGGCATATCAACTGAAATAGCAGTTATTTCTCAAAATTTGGGATGGTGCCTCTCGCTTTCCAAAATGCTATTGGAATTTTCTTTGGGCTGCAGTGATGGATCTGTGACTGGCGGAGTATTCTTCGACTACATATGCAATTTCTTTTGGACTCCATGGCATTATGAGATCACCAAAATCAATACCTGAAAGTAATAAAAACTTAATGTAATATTCAAATCATGAATAACATATAAAACTCCTGTGTATCAGTTATCTAATAAATACATTTAGTAATCAATGTCGTGTTTTTACTCTGAGAAAATAGCATTTAAAATAAATCTCATCATTATGGTCACCCTGTACATTTAGAAATATATATTTACCAACCCCTCCGCATGAGCAGGATGCGACACAAGGTCAATTTCTTAAGCGGAGTTTAACAGATTTGGGTTCAGAGTTTTCCTTCTCCTAGACTGTCTACCTAGCCACGGTTAAAGAGCCCAGTATGCCCTGCTATTTACCCATAGCTGGAGGGAGAATTGGATTCATACCTTTCCCTAGGGTATTAGCGCCATGTGAAATTCCAACAGCTTCGTCCAGGAATTGAATACGCATTGACGAGTCCATTTCCTACGACTCTAACCATTAGACTACACGCCTCCATTTAGAAATACGTTTAGCGTTACTACCTTTGTGGTATCTCGCTTTGCGCTACCTCCTTTAGTGATATCCCGATTTGCGATACCTCACTTTGCGCTACCACGTTTAATGTTACCCGCTTTGCACTACCTTATTTAGTGATACCCCGCTTTACGATACCTTGCTTTGCGCTACCACATTCAGCGGTACCTCACTTTGCGATACCTCAATGTGCGCGACTCCGTTTAGCGCAACCCCGCTTTGTGCTATCGTGTTTAGTGCTAATTTACAATAGCGCTCTTTTTTCTTTTCTTGTAAAAGTAAACGGATTAAATTTAACTTTGCTCTTCCTTTGGGACATAGAGCACTATTTATGCGTCGTTCGCAACTGCAAACAAAATCAAATATAGTGGTACCTTGACTTACGAATTCCACTTTCCTCGTATATGAAATCAATTTCTCCATTGAAATGCCATTAATCCGTACCAACACTCAAAAAAACACCCAAAGTTTTTGTTATTTTTTTTAAATAAGAAAAATAGCAATGTATTGTATAAAAACATAATAAAATAAAATGTTATGAATTATGTGATGTAATACGTTTTAATGTTTATTTTTTTTATAGATGATATTTTCTTTGGCGTGATAAATTTGGAAACTGATTTTTTTTCAATTAACTTATTAACATAAGCGCATCTGAAGCTCACTCGTACCTGAAATTTTTGCTCTCAACACAAAGCAAGAAATCGACCGAGTGACTGCTCATAACTCCTAAAACTCATAAATTTGGTATTCGTAAGTCAAGGTACAACTGTATTGATAGACGAAAATTCTGTCGGGTTTCGATCCCGGCTAGAGTTAGCTGTTAAAATGTCGAGCCGCACTGATGAGAAGTAAACTTCGAAACACGTGTCTGTGGATGACTGATATATATGCTTCCCACTCCCATGGTTGAGCACTGTGGGGGGACATTGATTGTAACTTCACCGTTTGGCATTAGCCGTTATCCGTCTGTTTACAGATTAGAGTTCTTTGGTGATTGTAAAAACATACCACCGTAAAGTATGTAGCAATTAATTATCCACCCTTGACTAACACGTGTCTGTGGATGACTGATATATATATATATATATATATATATATATATATATATATATATATATATATTAGAGCTGTATATCTAACTTTATATTCGATCTGTTTACTTCGGCAGTCAGCGTTCGGTAAACATCGACCCTTAGTAGTAAGATTGGGGTACTTACTATTCACATAAATTCCCAACACAACCGGGCGCTTGGGTGCAAGCACTGGGGTTTCCGGGGAGGCTTGCCTCTCGTGAAGTGACTCAATACTACCAGAGACAGCACCCTGCTCGGCAGCTCGGTCGTCTCGGACTTTCTCCTGCCACTGGATTAACTACAGGACCGCCAAGATAGTGGACTGGGGTCTGTGTAGCCTCTTTCCACTTAAAATATCTCACGCACAAAGTTTCACTTCATACCATATATATATATATATATATATATATATATATATATATATATATGTGTGTGTGTGTGTGTGTGTGTGTGTGTGTGTGAAATAACCGCCGGTGGTGTTTAGAGTAGCTTTGACGACATTAGCATTAGACAATAACTATTAATAACATACACATTAGTTAAAAGAAATTAATCAAGTAAGTTTAGTTAATAGTGTCTTCAATTTTTTCCATGTTTATTTCCCTATGTTTTCATGAAGAACCAACAAATTACACATATATTCAAACATACATTAATCCAGATGTATTTAACCAGAAAACAAACGTACTGGTCACATTTGAATGTACATTTTTCTTAAAAGCATTTTTTGTGACTTGTCATTTTTTTAACAGAAATTTTTCATATTTTCTCCTGAAGATGACCTGAAGTCGAAACTAGTCAAGAACTATTATAAAACAAATAACATAAAAATATTAATGTTTGGGTTGTCACTTTTTGTTCATATTATATATATATATATATATATATATATATATAATATATATAATATATATATATATATATATCAGTCACCCACAGACACATGTTTCGACGTTTACGTCTCATCAGTGCGGCTCGACTTTTTTAACAGCTACCTCTAAGCCGGGAGCGAAACCCGACAGAATTTTCGTCTGCCAAATCCCTTAGCCTTACGGCCATCAGCGACTGTGAGTCCGGTGTGAACAATTAATCGATACATACTTACAGGATATATGTTTTTACAATCACGAGAGAACTCAAGTCTGTAAACAACAGAAGCCTTTCATAATTGTGTGAACTGTGACATCATAGTAAATGAGTGCGAACACCAGTCGCACTATTACGTTCACTTTCGGACTAATACCCTTGGGAAAGGTATGAACCCTCTTATCTCCAGACTATGGTTTAAATAGTACCTTTACTGTTCTACAACTCCTATCACATAGCCCATGAAGGTTGATATGCCATTAAACAAAGAAACAAATCCTCCTATACTAAAGTAGGTATTTTTTTCGTTGTAGTTGGGTATTTTTTAGGTGGAAGGGTTCTTAAACGTAAATGGGGCTATTCTATACATGTACTATAGAAAGGGTTAACCAGATACTGACAGGTACTACCACTCCGGGTCAGGGTTGACCTGTGAGTAATGGTGATAAAGGTACACTCCACATTACCCAGAGTTCCAGGATTAGAACTTCACCACTAGATGCAGTTTAACTCATACCCAGGACACTAACATCCCCAGCCACCGATTTCTAGCACCTATATGATAAAAAGGGCCTCTCCGATCGCCTGTCTAGCCTAAGTAAGGGCCAAAATGAAGTGTTGCATGTCATGGATTGCTCAGCCACGAAGATTTCGTCCTTAACCATCATGGGACGCCACCCACGGTCAACAGATGGTCCCAATTGGGGGGGGGGTTTATCCCTCTGCAGAGGTACAGTCAGTGTGTTCTTCTGCTGCCCCAGCCGACAGGGCGACTAGAGTCTGGAATTGTAATAATAAACTATATCTTATTCTAATGGAGATTGTGTGTTTTTCTGTCTATAACTGAAACTATATCACTACTCAAGTCCCAATTCCCTTAGTTATTTACGTCACATTCTGCATGATTTTATTTTTATTTAAACCTCAATTATTAATAAAATTGTTTTACATTGTTAATACTGTTAACCATATCTACATACTAATAACATGCAATTGTATTTATATATACAACAAAGTGGCGGTTTACAGTCTGAACGGGAAGGCTAATTTACATATTGATTTGATTTTAATAAATATGTGCTTAGTATTATTGATTTCTAATTGTTTGGTTTTATCTTAAGGAATGTGAAAAAAATATCTCGGGGATAAATCTTAAAAGAAATCCATTAACAAGAAGAAATAACTGTAATTTCATTCCTTACTTCCTAAATTAAATAAACAGTTAAATTAGTAAAATTTAGTAATGAAAAACGAGAATGGTGGAAGGGTAAGTTTCAGTTGTTCTATTTTTCGATTATACCTCCTCTGCTTCAAATCTTTTTAGCTGCATTCTTATTTAGTTTAATTGGCCTTTTTAATTTAATATATTCTATTACATTGAAACTTAAATACTTGTACCCGGAGGGTGCATATATTTGCTAGTTTATATAAAAATGAATGGTGAAAAAGATCCCTAACCTTCTTCCAACCGAAGTATTATTTTACTAATGTGCAAATGTATGGACCTAGATATCAATGTCAATTTTCATGAGGTCAACTTACTTACAGATGTGAATCTCACGCATGCGCGTTGATCCCTGTTTTATTTTGCTTTTTTGTTTATTTGTTTTTGTTTTGGGGTTTGTTTTTTTTGGGTTTTTTTTCCCATTCTCTTACGTGTACTGAGTCTGTCAATGATATGAAAATAAAAACCTGGATAGAAAAGCGTCTTTCGTGTCTCCTCGTTTTCCTGACTTCTGTATGACAAACACCAATCTACCAGCGATATTCTCGCTCCATAACTAACTGGTCGGTGAATAGTGCGCGCGCGGGAACCGCCGGTCGTTTATGCATTTCACTACACCGTTATTTGTTTTCACATTCAGAACCGTGCGCTCGCCGGCAATTGTGCGTGAGGACTCCGTGAGGTCGTCACTCGATTTCGCCTCCTCGCCGTACGCATGCGCGCGAGAATAAGTGTGCTTGCAAATATTTTGAGTGCTCATGGATTACCGTGCAAATATACATAGATGATACATCTGCGCACGTTACATAAAAACAAAAGAGTAGATATTTGCTCATTTCTTTTCTTCTTCTTCTTCTTCTTTTTATTCTTCTCCCTTTCAAATGCATCTATCTGCAAATGGTTAAGTACCGTTTTTTTCTTCGTTCGTCCGTCCGATCTCTTTCCTCTTGAGGTCACTTAGTAAAAGAAACGTCTTTTCCAATGGAGAAAGGATAATGTCAGGATTGAAGAAGTTGAGTCTATTCTTCTTCTTTTTTTTTTCATTGTTTTTGTTACTGTTGTTGTTTTAGTAT
>CM042140.1:9321633-9381633 GCA_023376005.1 Doryteuthis pealeii
GTACTTGGAACGGTCTTGAAGAATCAGGAAAAGCTGCTCGATGAACTGGTGAGTAGAGGAAGAATTGAAATCATCTAGAGAAGAGAAGAGAATTGCAAATACTCAGGAATTTTAGAAGCGGACACCATCAAACAACCAGATACGAGAGAAAATTTTTAAAAAAGAATACCTCAGAAGAACGAGAAAACTCCTAAAAACCAAGCTCTGCAGCAGAAATCTTATCAAGAAATAAATACCTAGGCCGTCCCTATTATAAGATACTCTGGACCATTTTTAAAATGGACAATAGAGGAACTCCGATACATAGAGCAAATTAATGACGATGTACAAGGCATTACACCCGAGAGATGATAGAGAGAGGCTAGATGTATAAAGAAATGAAGGAGGAAGGGGTCTCCTCACTATAGAGGATTGCTTAGTTGCCTCAATCCAAGGAATCAAAGAATACACAAAAAGAGCAAGGAAAGATTAATTACAACAGCTAATAACACCAGTTGCAACGCAGGAACAAGCAGAAAACAACAAAAACAAGGAAACAGAAATGGGAAGAAAAACAATTATATGGATGCTTCGAACAACCGATTGGGGAGATTGCACATCAAAAGACTTGGACATGGTTAAAAAAAAGGGAACCCCAAAAGAGAAACTGGGTTAATTGCAACACAAAACAACGCCATAAGAATAAATTATATCAAAGCAAAAATAGATAAGATACAAGAGAAGAGCAAATATATGGTGTGTGAAGACAGAGATGAGTCGATCTACCATGTATTACGCGAATGTAACAAACTAGTACAACGATAATACAAGACTAGGGATGACTACGTTGGAAAGGTGATCCACTGGGGATTGATTTTGACCATACAACAAAATGATATAAGCATAAACCAGAATCTGTTTTTGAGAATGAAACTAATAATAATAATAATAATAATAATACACACAATTCTCTGGGATTTCGAGGTACAGACGGATCACCTAATCCCGGCCAGGAGACCGGACCTAGTATTGATAGACAAGAAAGAGAGAACCTGCCATCTCCTGGATTTTGCTGTCCCCGATGATCACCGAGTGAAAATGAAGTAAAGCGAAAAGATAGACAAATACTTGGACCTTGCCAGAGAACTGAAGAAGCTGTGGAACATGAAGGTGAAAGTCGTACCAATTGTAATAAGTGCCCTTGGAACGATCCCCAAAGCACTGGAAAAGAATTTGGGTGAACTAGAAATCAGAGGAAGAATCGAGACCATTCACACTACGGCACTGTTGGGATCGGCTAGAATACTCAGAAGAGACCTAGAGACCTGAGGAGACTTGCTGTCACTCAGCCTCCAGTGAACCACTAACTACGGCAGGTGTGAAAAACTATAATAATAATAATAATAATAATAATAATAATAATAATAATAATAATAATCTGGGACTGAGATAAAAAATAAAAAAAGGATCACCTTATCCCAGCAAGAAGACCAAACCTAGTGTTGATAAACAAAAAAGAAAGAACTTGTCAACTGGTGGATTTTGCAGTTCCAGCTGAAAAAGATATGGAATATGAAAGTCAAAGTGATACCAATTGGAGTTGGTGCACTTGGAACGGTCCAAAAAAGTTTGGAAAAAGGACTGGAAATCAGAGGAAGAATTGAGACCATTCAGAATACTGCACTGCTGCAATCTGCCAGAATACTCAGAAGATTCCTGGAGACCTGAGGAGATTTGCTGTCACTCAGACTCCAGTGAAAGACCATCAGCTAACACTGATGTGAAAAACTCAAAAGGAGTAAATAATAATAATAATAATAATAATAATAATAATAATAATAATAATCTGCTTTAGATTTCTATTTTGTATTAACACATTTGAATTAATGTTTCATGTGAAGTTTATGGTCATTTTCAGAATGGCATATTATATCTTTATGGAAAATATGTCCAAACCGTATCGAGAAAGAAATTCAAAAAAAAAATATCTTACTGCTAAAAGGCAAAAGAAAACTGAAAAAAGCCATCTTAACTAAATGGTAAGAGACGTGATGTTGTTAATAATTAGGCAAAATGTCTGACTGAGTTGGATAGTTTTGTCTCATGCTGAGAAAAAAGTCGGGCCATTGGGTTTGCCGTTGAGAATGAGTTGGAATCTTGTTTGCGCTGTTAGTAAAAATCTGGGATGTAGTATGTCCTACGGTTATATGTAATTGAAACAACCGCGCAGCAACTAATGCTTTCAAGAATATATATATATATATATATATAAATAAATTTAAATATATATATATAATATATATATATATATATATATATATATATATATTACGCACATATGCGAATATATACGTGTGTATATATATATATATATATATATATATATATATGTGTGTGTGTGTGTGTGTGTGTGTTTGTGTGTGTGTGTGTGTTGACAAATTTCTTCTTTATATTGGCGTGTCTTTCATGTACCAATAACAATCAACAACATAGCGATCACCACGGTGAGGTATTTCCGAATCATTTTGCGGTCATCCATATATGTTGTAAGGTTATTAATATTGTTCAAAATTGTTTTATTTATATATATATATATATATATATATATATATATATATATATATATATATATATATATACCTTGTTGGTAAATTCTCGCGGTGAGAAAAAAAACAGCAAATAGTTTGATTGTAAAAATATACTACCAAACATCAACCGGGAAGAAAAAAGTTTTGGAAAAAAGAAAAGACCAAGATAATCGTACCAACAGAAAATAATCTATACAAAACCGCCAGGATACTAAAGCTAATAAGTAAAAAGTGCTCAATACCTAAGTAGAGCAAATAATAAAGATAAATCTAATGAGTCAGACGAACCTACTAAAAGTTTCGCTTAATGCTCTTCAGGGCTAAGATCTGACTTAATAGATTTATCTTTATTTATATATATATATATATATATATATATATATTATATATGTGGGGGGGGGATTAGACGAGCTGATTTCAAATCCTTAATGAGACTGTGTTTTACATTGATGCCTTGATAGATAGATAGATAGATAGATAGATAGATAGATAGATAGATAGATGTTTGTGGGCATGCACTTGAAAAGGTGAACGTACGTGAAAAATAGAGAGAGAAAGAGACAGAGGCAGGGAGACAGAGAGAGAGAGAGAGAGAGAGAGAGAGAATGATTTTAAGAGAACGTGTGGGATATTAAAAAAATTAATGTATAGAAAGAAATAAAAAAGAAATAAGAAATTTATTTATCAATAGTAGGTACAAGTTATAAAGAATAAGTAAAATAAAAACTTTATTTTTGTTAAACTACTGTTGAAGGGAGGCCATGCCTAATAGCGTGAAGCTAAGCCCATGGACATGACCACCCTTGGACGCTCACAGGAAACGATACAAGACACTCCAGATAACACAAACATATAGATATATATCATGAGACAAATTAGCCGTGTGAGAATCTAAATGCAAATCTGTTGTTTATAAGAGGCAATAAAATGCTTTTTCAAAAGTTTTTTAAGGATAAAATAATTTACCGAAACAAGCTTCACCTTTTCCTCCTTTGGAACACTTTGTTTTTCCAATTTTTATATATTGTCGGATTCATTTCCATATTTTACTCGCAAAAATGCACCTGTAAATGAAATCATGAGTACCAACTTTTATCTCGCACTCAAACAGTTTTTGGCATTAAATAATCCAAAGTCATTTGAACCTTTAATTTCTTAATTTTAAAGATTCAGCTCAAACAATACCGACTGAACAACAAAGTAAATATATATATATACACATTAAATATTAAATAAAATATACACATTAAATATTAAATAAATAGACGAACCTACAGTGGGTTTGTCTGACTCATTAGATTTATCTTTATTTGCTCTACTTAGGTATTGAGCACTTTTTACTGGCGGTTTTGTATGAATATATATATATCTTATATATATATACATATAAATTGTTTTTTCTCTTGGCCAAATATTGTACCAATAGATTATTTTTTGTTGGTACGATTATCTTGGTCTTTTCTTTTTTCCAAATTTTTTTTTCTTCCCGGTTGATGTTTGGTAGTATATTTTTACAATCAAACTATTTGCTGGGTTTTTTCTCACCGCGAGATTTACCAACAAGTTTGGCATATTAAATTGCTATATATATATATATATATATATATATATATATATTCATTATAGTGTACAATACATGTAATGTACAATTGTTACCATTGGTTTCAAAACAGCATGTTAGCCCCTTATCTTCAAGACAACGCGCCCGTTAAGAAACATGGGAATGTCGATTCATCTATATATGTATGTACTTGTGTGAGGCGAATTTTTGTATAGTAGTGCCTATATGCTCACTCACACGCACGTCCTCATGTGCCCACACATCTACACATAATGAATTGACATTCACTGCATTTCTTAACGGGTGCATTGGTCTTGACGATAAGTGGCTAAAATGCTACTTTGAAACCAATGGTAACAATTGCACCTTAAATGCATTGTACACTATAATGAATAAATGAATACAGCTCTTACAACCATAATCGAGCACTTTTTTTTAATTCTCCAATACTAGAAAAAGCTACAATAGATAAATTCGTACGCATATATATATATATATATATATATATATATATATATTATATTAAATTTTTACTTGAAGGCACTTACAACGCATGTATCGCATAAAATTCGATACTTTTTCTTATAGAAAATGAACTTGACAAGTGTAATCCCGGCAAAGGATGGCTCGGTGTGTAGAATACCGTACAGACTGGTTTCGACTTTATTAAGTTCATCAGCGGTATATACTAACGATTTCCCTCCGACAGAAATCGAAACGGGGACTTCAGCAGACACAGTGAAACACTAGTGAAACACTTTTATCGCCTCGGCCACAGTACACAGCTGACCATCCTAGCGAAATTAAGCTTGTCAAGTGATACTTACATGCCTCTACCATAATAGGTAAGGGGTGTTATTGGGAGAATAAATAACAAACAGATCGTATGCCCTTCGGCGAAGTGAATAAGATTTTTGGATGTTTTTGTTTATTTTAGAAACGTTGCTGAATAAAGTATATATATATATATATATATAATATATATATATATATATATATATATATTTAAAATAGATAAAAGGAAATGATCAGACACGCAGACATAAGCACGCACGCACACACACACACACTTACACTTACACACACAAGCACGCACACACACACACAACTTACACACACAAACACACACATAAGCAGCACCCAAACACACACACAATACAGAATTTGAAGACATGAGACAGAACAAATTTAGCGACTACTAGACACAACTTCAGTTCGACCGATCTTCTGATGATGGGATTTTTTATCCCGAATTTTAAGAATAAAATGACAGGTTAACAAACAATCATAGTTACTTCTTTTTTCTTTACACTTGCATTGTGACAGCCTTCAAAACCAACCAACAAACAATATATATATATATATATATATATATTATATATATATATATTATGAAGTGTTACTTTAAAGTTTGGACATTTCTACTTAGCAAATTTCTCTAAATCACTTTAGCCCGAAACAAAAAATATTTTTTGTTTTTGTTTTTTAGGAAACTATATCATGCTATAATTTTCCAAGAACTTTCGCGTATTACTTGGCATAGAAGAGTGGGAAGATTAAAATGGAAGTCTTGTATTGTGTAATTTTACTGACTAACTACACAATTTCTTTCCCACCTTGTGAAAACGAAGAATATGTATCGAGGTGCTCCATAAAATTTCACGAAAATTACGAGGTGTGTAAAAAAAAAAAAAAAGGAGAAAGTATCGACACTGAAGCTGTATTTACCTAGATCGAAATAATGGATGAGCGAGACGCTAATTTCCTTCAAAATTGCCCCCTTGCCATTCGACATACTCCAGAGAGTTTTCTATTAATCGAAGCACCTCTAATATGGTGCAAAGCTGTTTGTATTAATGTCCTCCGTGTCCCCAAATCTTATCTTTGAGATAATAAAGAAAAATATTTTGTTGTTGTTCAAAACGGTGATGAAAATCTTTTTCTTTACTATTATATATTCCCGAAGAAGGTTTTGCATAAACCGAAACGTTTAAGCGTCGACATAAACATCATGATAAATTCAACTTTTTTGGAACACTTTGTTTTTCCAATTTTCTATATATTGTCGGATTCATTTCCATATTTCACGCCCAAAAATACACCTGTAAATGAAAACATGAGTACCAACTTTTATCTCGCACTCAAACAGTTTTTGGCATTAAATAACCCAAAGTCATTTGAACCTTTAATTTCTTAATTTTAAAGATTCAGTTCTATACTTTGTTATCCCACATTTTATGTGTATCTATCCAATCCTACCACCAGGGATGTCAATTTTGATTAGATTAAAGTGGTTTAACTAAGTCGGTAAAGCATCGGCCGAGGACACGCAAGGTTCCGGTCCGCATTAACTCTGCGCTTGAGTAGTACAACTTGGGTAATCTGATCTGTTTGGTATAGCAGCTAAGAGCTGACGATAAGTGTGGTGCTATATGACGATAGGTGTGATGTTGGACCATATGATCTTTAGGCACCCCTTTTGCGATCTCGATTCATAAGGACATTTTTTCATTTACACCGTCAAAATCCGGTTGTTTGTTAACAGACAATTTTTAGAGTTTTTTTTTAAATTATAAAACTAACCCCTAACTCTAACCCCTAACCCTAACCCTAACCCCTAACAAACAACCTGACTTTGAAGGTGTAAATGAAAAAATGTCCTTATGAATCGAGATCGCAAAAGGGGTGCCTAAAGATAATATGGTCCGTGATGCTTTATACACACACATATATATATATATATATATATATATATATTTATATACCAACCCCCAACCCCCGCACGAGCAGGATGCAACACAAAATCAATTTCTCAAGCAGAGTTTAACAGGTTTGAATTCAGAGTTTTCCTTCTTCTAGACTGGTTAGCCAATCAAAGATAAAGAGCCCAGTCTGCCCTACTATTTACCTATAGCTGGAGGAAGAGTAGAATTCATACCTTTACCAAAGGGTATTATTATTATGTGAAATGCAAACAACCTCGATACAGGATTTGAACTCGCATCGACGAGTCCATTTCCTACGACTCTAACCAATACACCACGCGCCTGTGATTTTGTGTACGTATGTTCACAGCTATCAATTACGTTTCTATACATCGATGCATATATACGGATAATAAAGAAGAAGAAAAAAAATATGCGCAAAAAGGCAATATTTTCTCCCCCGAAGCAATAGTTTTTGAGAGAGCAAAAGCCTGCCATCAGCTAATGGCCTCGGGGTAACACTCACCGCTTGATGGGGGGAGATATGGGTTTGGTTTACCCAGCAGTCGATCAGGGCGAAAGTTGATGAACCGGTGCCACAAGGAACGGTCAAATGGAAACGCGGACAAAGAAATAGTTTTTAGGCGCGAAAATGGAGAGAGGGGAATGGGGTGGGGGGTTCTGGCAGAAACGTTTTTAGTGGCGTACACTAAATATCGGCTCTCAAGGTCGGTACTCGACCCGCGCGTTGTTTTCGAGAACATAACAGTGTGTTTACTTAGGGAGGTGTGATTATATATATATATATATATATATATATATATATATATATATATATATATATATCGGAAATAAAGAAAACTAACACAAAAACGCAATATTTCCCGCGCAACAAACATACACGCACATATATATATATATATATATATATATATAATATATATATATATAGAGAGGAGAGAGAGAGAGAGAGAGAGAGAGATGTGATCATTATATATATAATATATATATATATATATATATATATATATATATATATATTATTGCAAATAAAGAAAAATACCTTAAAAGCAATATTTTCCATTAAGATTATATATAATATATATATATATATATATATTATATATATATATATATATATATATATATATATATATATATATATATATATTCTTGGTGGAAAATCTTACATTTTAGGCTTATTTTTCCTTATTTCTGATTACACACACATAAACACACACATGCACATAATATATATATATATATATATATATATATATATATATATATATATATATGCGGTGTTAGCTTGATTTACAAATGCCCTGACTTACGAGTTTTCCGAGTTACGTCCTATCACTCGTGGATTTTTGTTTTGTATTGAGACCTAAAATTTATGGTACGAGCGAGCTTTTAGATGCGCTTATGTTGATAAGTTCACTGAAAACCTTTAGGTTTCCTAATTAATTACGCAAAAAAGTATCAATAAAAAAGATAAACATTAAAACAATTCAGTCAAAAACGTAACAAAAACTTTGACTGTTTTGTGGGCGCTAGAACGGATTAATGGCATTTCAGTTTATTTCAATGGGGAAAATTGATTTGATATACGAGGAAATTGAGTTACGAGCGGAAACGATTTTAACTCGTAAGACAAGGAACCACTGTATTATTAGTATGTTTTTATTGCCAGAAAAATCCATAGGGGTTATTATAAGTTAAGTAACGTTGTTGGAGTGGCCTAAAATCAATGAGGGAGTCTATCATCTTTTCACTAAGGATTGAACTAGGAACCTTGTCGTTTCTAGCCGAACGCTCTACCGACTGAGCTAAAATATTCGCTAGATCTGCATACGAAATTCATCCGTTCTATACTAATGCGTTTGGCTATCCATAAGACCAGGGAGAGTGTTTTTTTCTTAGGTGGAGCGCCACACCTACCTTCAGCTTCCAGATACTTTAGTGCACATATCAGATTACCCAAACTGTGCTCTTCATACGCTGAGTTGGCGAGGACCGGTATCGAACCTGGAACCTTGCGATTTCCTCTACCGACTGAGCTAAACCGAATCTTAAGTTTTAAAACTTGCTCGGCTTCAAATCTACCGAGCACCTTTTTACTCTTAGATATCTCAAGGAGAATACAGCCCTGTCAACTGGGGATTTACAATACATCGACTGAACCTCTGCAGTAGGGCAAGACCTCTCCCCTCCCCCAAATGAGACCACCTATAGGCCATGGGTGGCGACCTGTGATGCTTAAGGATAGAACCCTGACGACTGAGCAGTCCATGAAATGAGACACCCTCGTTTTGACCTTTACTTAGGCTAGACAGGCGATCGGAGAGGCCCCCTCCGATCAATCGTCTGGTCACGTCAAGCTCTACCACCTATATAATTGTTCCAACCCTATTGTCCTTATGGCAAAACCCATCCTTTTTTTCCGGTGCTCTGGGAAATGTGGAGTATCCCTACATCACCATTACTCCCAGGTCCACTCTGACATGGAGTGGTAGTACTTGTTAGGGTCTCATCTATTGGTTAAATAGAAAAAATGAATTATTGAAGTCAGTTAGTCTACTGTAGGTTTGAATAACAGCAACTAACTGAAGCAGTGTCCAAGACAGTTGGTATTTATAGAAATCAAGAATGATCCATTCATGAATTTGGGGGATTCCATTCCTTAAGTTCTGATTGGCTGCTTGGTTTCAATGATATTGTGGAGTTTTATAAATACCCTGTCATTCTGCAGTAGAATTGCAACAAGATGGGTTTGTATTAAGTTACAACCGTTTGTTGCCGTGTCTTACCAATTCGACGGTAATTGGAACTTAGTTTGATTATTCTTCAAAAATAATGTTTTAAGAAATTGAGTACCCATCAAGAATGAGTAAAACAAAACCTTTTCGTCATAAAACAACCCAATGTTATGATTTCCCCGATCGTATAGCCCATGGCCAACCCCCAATCCTTTTTTATCATATATGTGCTAGAGGGTAGTGGCCGTGGTGCCTGAGTGGTACATGACATGTAACACTCCACTTTGGCCTTTACTTGGACCATGCGGGAGATTGAAGTGGTTCCCCCACCCGATCAGTCCTTTGGTCACGTCAAGCCCTAGCTCCTATATGATTGTCCCGACTGTATTGATCTTATGGCCATGCTGTAAGATCCAACAAACCAAACCAAACGATTTTAATCCGGTAGAATCAAGAGGTGATTTCGGTTGAATAGGAAAATTATTAGTATTATCTGCATTATTCGGACTATTGTCCTCATCTTCATTGTTATTTGTACAACGTTTCGGCCGATATGCCATCTGGCCTTCTTCGGGTGTTTCTTGTCGGACTCGGGAACCTTCTCGGACTCGGGAACCTTCCAATTGGACACATGGCCTAGTGGATAAGGTAGTTAGGTTAAGACAGTTCTAAGTAAGTTATCTCTGGATTCCGGGTTCAATCCTAAGTAGAGGCAGTAACATAGAAAAATAATTAACACGACTCCTACCCCAGCTATGGTTAGCGGAATGAGAACAGGATACCCCCATGGACTAAATAAAGGGTTAGGTTCAAAGTTCCGTGATGGCTCCCGATTACGACAAGAAAGTTCCCGAGTCCAAAAAGAAGGTTCCCGAGTCCGAGAAGGTTCCCGAGTCCGACAAGAAATACCTGAAGAAGGCCGGAGGGCATATCGGCCGAAACGTTGTACAAGTAACAATGAAGATGGTGACAATAGTCCGAATAATGCAGATAATACTAATCATCAAGCCTCATCTCAAACATTCAGATAAAAAGGAAAATTATAGCACAGACAATCATCATTTATAGCCGGCTCGATAGCATTAAACTGTGACAATGAATAATAATGAACAGACACGATTAAGTTGGCTTTAGTTGCAGGATAACTATGAGATGAGAAGAAAAACAGCCAAAAAAATCCGACCCTTCCCCAAAATCATATTTAATTCAACTACACAACCATCGACTTTCCAGAGATCGATTTGCATATTTGTTTGGAGGTGGCGTCTTGTTTCGATAATCCTTCGTTCTCGATCTTTTACATAAAAGTTTTCTTATTTACAAAACCATCATGTACAGTAGGGTAGGTCAATTTTGGAACAGTATCGTATCCCATCTGGCGAAAGCTGCAAATTAAAAAAAAATATAACACAAAATATTTTTCTTTACAACTTTGCCTTCGTTTGAGGAAATTTCAATCTTTTATCACTGTTACAACTTAATTCTTAGATAAAAAAAAAATCTGCATATCGGATGTTTTGGTGGTGATGGAGGCATATTTTCAATTTGAATTCTAGTCATAATATTTTATTTGTTTCATTTAAAATGAAAACCTTTTCTGTTTTAAATATTAAAATTGCTAAATTTGCTAACGAAATTCGAGGCTAAATATTGTGGAAACAAGGATTTTTGGTACATTTTAGAAGATAATCTTTGATTCTAAGAGATCTCATTTTGGGTATCAATATTCATTATACCAACACAACTTTCGCAGTTTGAGAGAATTTGATATTTTTTAAAAGTTAAAAATCAACCTACCCTAATATACAGTAATACTTATACTTAAGAATTTAATTCGTTCCACTCGTAACTCAATTTCCTCGTGTATCAAATCCATTTTCCCCATTGAAATACACTGAAATGCCATTTAATCCGTTCCAGGCCCTCAAAAAATGAATTATGTACTGTAATATGTTTTACTGTATATTTTTTATGAAAAATATTTTTCTTTGGCGTGAGAAATTTGGAAACTTAAATGTTTTAAGTGAACTTATTAACATAAGCGTATCTGAAACTCGCTGGTACCTGAAATTTTATTCCTCAGCACAAAACAAAAAAATCGTCCGAGTGACAGCTCGTAATTCGGAAAAAGTCGTAAATTGAGGGCACTTGTACGTCAAAGTACCACTGGATCTGTATGTAATTACATAACTATTGCGAAAACCCTGTTGGTGGGGCTAGGGTTAGGGTTAGTGACGACTCTTGATGCTTAAGGACGGAATCCAGGTACCTGAGCAGTCTGCGACATTTAATACTCCACTTTGGGCATTACTTGGGCAATACGAGCGGTTGAAGAGGCTCCCTCCGATCAGTCGGTTGGTCACGTCAAGCCCTAGCTCCTATATGATTGCCTCGAGCGTAATGATATCATGGCCAACCCTCAATCCTTTTTATCAAGTAAGTGCTAAAAGGCAGTGGCTGTGGGTCATATTGTTCTGGGTGTGATGTTAAACTGCTTCTGGTAATGATATTACAGTTCTGGAGTGTGAAATACCCTTTCAATGGCACAGACAAATATGTATTTGTGCATATATATCTTATTATAATGGAGATTGTGTGTTTGTCTGTCTGAAGCCGAAACTAAATCACTACTCAAGTCACAATTCCCTTAGTTATTGACGTCACCTTCACCATGAATTTATTTTTATTTAAACCTCAGTTATTGATAAAATTGTTATACCTTATTAATACTTTTGACTTTATCTACATTCTAATAACATGCAATTGTATTTATATATGCAACAAAATAGCGGGTTACAGTGTGAACAGGAAAGCTAATTTGCATATTGATATTAAAACTTTAAATTTATTAAATATGCGCTTGGTATTATTGATTTCTAATTGTTTGTTTTTTTTCTTAATGAATATGAGCAAAAAACTCGGGGATAAATCTTAAAAGAAATCCTTTAATATAAAGAAATAACAGTAATTTTATTCTTTATTAACTAAATAGTTAAATTAGGAAAATTCAGCAATAAAACGAGGGAGTGATGGAAAATGATGGAAGACTTAGTTTCAAAGTTGTTCTATTCTTCGATTATACCCCCTCTGTTTCAAATCATTTTATTTAGATTTTTATTTAGTTTCAAAAGTATTTCAAATTTAACATATTTCATTACATTAAAATTCAAATACTTGCACCCGGAGGGTGCATATATTTGCTAGTATATATAATTTTGGGATGAAACAAAGAAACCACAGTGCTCAACCACAAATTTGTAGGAGCTTTGTTTATTTATTTGTTGAATTTTTTAAATATAATTGTTTTCCATAAGCAATTTCCCAGGTTTCAGGTTATTTCACCATCATCAAGTTGCTAATAATTCTTCTGGTGTTTATGCGAAGACTTTTCTTGCTGTTATGTTTTTGGATGGCAAATTACGTCGGTTGATTATTGTGGACGCTCTTTATGCTTTCGATTATATTTTTGAATTTTTCAATTTCAGTATTTTTTTTTAAATGCTCATAAAGTTATCTCCCTTTAATCCTTTTAAAATTTGTTCTTATTTGGAATTATTGTAATCAACTTCATATGTTAAAAGACGTATGTCTTTTCAAATTTTCTGATGGTAAAGTCGTGTAAATTTCGCAACATAATTTTTCATTAATTTATATATATATATATATATATATATATATATATATATATATTCCCTCAACACACACAAACATGTATTTGTGCGTGTATATATATATATAACATGTGCGTCAAAAAAGTATCGCGATTGAAGCTGTATTTACCAAGATAGAAATGAAGAATGAATGGAACGTTATTTTTTTCAGAATACAAGGTGTGTCAAAAAGTACAAAAAAATTCGATACTTTTTTGACACACCTTATATATATATATATATATATATATATATATATATATATATATATATATATATATATTGGTTTGGTGGTTGGTCTTCAAGGCAAAACCAACCACTAAAACCAATATAAACACAATTCTTCAAGCAAATTTTAAAATCCTCATATATATATAGATAGATAGATAGATAGATAGATTCATTGAACAACGAACATGAGCCTGTGATTAGTTGCTTTCTTGGGACTCTGCACGAAGGAAGACAGGAATATTCTGATGAGATTTCTTGTCATAATCACTGATCAGTAATCTCTAAGAATCAATCGACTGGCAAGGTTAAACTTTAACCCGGGATTATCCGGAAAGTTAGAGGAAAAAGGAAAAGACAACGGAATCGGATGCCATTTTGTTGGTTACAGTGAGCCCCTTTAGACTCCAGCTTTATATCGCTAAATACAAACTGACGATGTGACTGCACACGCATAGTCCTTTCTCCAGGGGCAACGTGTACAGATGGCTAACCAAATGTTGTATACGGGAAGGGAGATAGAGGCTCGCTCGTCCGCTGTCCAAGGCGAACATGTACGTGACCAAACTCTTTAAAGAACTAAGCCGACAGTGTCGGCCATCGTCACGCGTGTAGCGCCCTCTATCAATAGAAACGTGTTACTAATCAGTATCACTGAGGGACGCGGCTTTGCACATCTTAAAGCTGCGACCCTTTTTTTCTAGATTTTTGATTTGGCTATAACCAATATGATCAAATGAATAATAATAATAATAATAATAATAATAATAATAATAATAATAATCCTGGTCACGGTACCAAATAATAATAATAATAATAATAATAATAATAATATACTTGTCACGGCACCAAATAATAATAATAATAATAATAATAATAATAATAATAATCCTGGTCACGGTACTAAATAATAATAATAATAATAATAATAATAATAATAATAATAATAATAATATCCTTGACACGGCACCAAATAATAATAATAATAATAATAATAATAAAGAATGGATGTGGTCACTGAATTAAGACACTGCTTTGGCCGGGCGAAAATTTGCAGCATGCCGAATTATTCTGTTGCATTCCTGATTGACCGTCGCAAATGTAATCAGCCCGAGAGGCAGACAGTGTGTGTCTGCATATTTTGCCGAAAATTGATCTTTCCTAACTCCCCCCTAAAGCAATGCGGATATTTGCCAGTCCGGCCAGATAGGTTAATCCAAATTTTCCTCTCGCACATTTGGTTTTGAAATTAAAATTTACTCTTCCCCCCTCCCCTATCAAAGTTTTGGTTTCTCGTTGTTCAGCTCTTAAACATTTTATTCTTGGCAAAGTATTCTTCTTGATTTTTTTTGGTTGGTTGGATTTTACGGCATGTCAACCCTTGTTGGGTTATTTTATGACTAAGATGTTTTATTTTATTCATTCTTGATGGGTACTCAATTTTACCAACCACATTTTTAAAACTCATTTTTTCTATTTGACCCATATATGGTGAGGCTCCAGTTCTGGATATCAAGGAGTGTGGAGTATCCCTTCGTTGGCATTATTCCCAGTGCACTCTGACCCGGTGTAGTAGTACCTTTTAGGGTCTTATATGGCCCAATTAGATCAGTTTAAAGATTATTCGTAGTTTTGCAAGCCTATCAATCTGAGATGCGTAAAAACAATGACGTCATTATTTGAATGAGATCTTCAAAAGTTTTAGAAGCTTTGTTTGATCAACAGTCAAACTATTCAAAATGATTTCTCAGGTTGGATCTTTGTGTTGTATTCCCTTTTTCCTTTCTTACTTCTAATTTTCTGCTCATCTTTGGTATCTTACGTTCTTCTTCTAGCGTCTGGACTTCGTCTTGGTGGTCGGTCACACTTATCCATTTCTTCTTCTAGATCAGTCTTGTTGCCAAGACATTTATCAACCACAAAACCATATTATTTATGTAAGCTTTTATTTACTTAACTAAACATTTCATGTAACTAACATAGCGCGCGTATGCAGTGAGTCCCAGCTAAGGCAGTAACATCTTATCTGCCTGACGTCCAAGCTGAAACTGAGAGCCAACCAGGTTCCACGTGACTTCACGTATTTCGCGGGCTTTCTGTAATATTCCATGGAAAGTCCCGCCCGTAATATGAAAAGGGGCCATCCCTTCAGAAATACAGGGGGTTGACAATAATCTATGCATAGATTATGTAACAATTGCTATGCTCGGATACACAGGGAACATCTGATGAAGGCCGAAACGTTGTATTTTTAGATACCACATTTTCTCGAGTTACCTTATCATTGCAATCGAGAATCTAAACAAACGCTTGAAGGGGGGATTAAAAATTGCAACCCTAATATTTGAGCGCTGATTATACACATTGTTAGATCTCTCCCCTGGGCACTGCTGGAGAAGCAAGGATCAACTCATTAGTGACGTTATTCTGTGGAAGCCATCACATGGACACGCCAGAGTAGGCAGTCCAGCAAAGACGTATATAGACCAACTCTGCGCTGATACTGGATGCTGCACAGATGACCTCCCAGGAGCAATGAATGATAGGGACGGTTGGCGAGGGATTGTCATGGATATCCGTGCTGTCAGCGTCACATGATGAGGATGATAAGATCTCTACAAACTGTTTTTATATGTTCCTCTAGATTTTCTATGGTGAACAGATTTATTCATATTTTTCTTTTTTCAATTTTGTGTGAAGGAATTTAATTTCTTCTTGTTCTTGTTATTCTTTTTCTACCACTACTACTACTACTACAAATACTTTTTCATCTCTTTCTTTTCCTTCTTTTATTTTTTTTCTACTTTTCTTATGTTTCTATTTTTCTTTTTTTTCTTCTATTTCTTCTTCTACAACTACTGCCATTTTTCTTCATTTTTTTTCTTTTTTCTTCTTTTTGTATTTCTTCAACAACTATTCTGACTACTACTTTTTCTTCTTTTTCTTCTTTTTCCCCTTCTACTACTACTACTAATAATAATAATAATAATTCTTATTTTTTTTATTCTTCTACTTTTTATTCTTCTTCTTACTACTACTACAAATAATAATAATAATAATAATAATAATAATAATAATAATAATAATTTGTTATTTTTATTCTTTAGTTTTTTCTATTTTTGCTTCTTCAATTTTTTCTTCTTTTTCTACTTCTTTTTCTTCTTCTTTTCTACTTCTTTCTTCTTTTTTCTCTATTTTTCTTCTTTTCTTCTTCTTTTCCTTCTTTTTCTACTTCTTTTTCTTCTTCTTTTTCTACTTTTCTTCTTTTCTTCTATTTTTTCTTCTTTTTCTTCTTCTTTTCCTTCTTTTTCTACTTCTTTTTCTTCTTCTTTTCTACTTTTTCTTCTTTTCTTCTATTTTTTCTTTTTCTTCTTTCCTTCTTTCTACGTCTTTTTCTTCTTTTTCTACTTTTTCTTTTTTTCTTCTTCTTTTTCTTCGATTTTTTCTTCTTCTTTTTCTTCTATTTCTACTTCTTTTTCTTCTATTTCTACTTCTTTTTCTTCTTCTTTTTCTACTTTTTCTTCTTCTTTTTCTACTTTTTCTTCTTTTTCTTCTATTTTTTCTACTTTTTCTTCTTCTTTTCCTTCTTTTTCTACTTCTTTTCTTCTTCTACTACTGATACTTTTTTAATTATTTTTATTCTTTTTGTTGTTCTTTTTCTTCCTCTTCTTCTTTCACTTTCACTTTCACTTTCCCTGTTCTTCTTATTTCTCAATTCTTTATTACAAGATTGGTTTTACCCGATGCATTTTTTGATACGTCGTATCTGTCATTTTATTCTCTCTATATTTTTATACTCCTGTCATCTCATTCGATATATTTTTCGGGTAAAATTGTCATTTCTTTATTTCTATGTTTTGTTTCCTTGTTTCCTAGGCTTACATTTCTCTCATTGTTCTGATTCCAGTTAATTTATTATTGTTGTTATTGCTGTTTTGTTATTTGTTGTGGTTATGGCTGATGTTATTACATCAACGTTCCTTTTTTTTAAATGTCATTGTTGCTCTTGTGAGTTTGCATAGCCCTCTTAATTGTAATTTAGGGAAGTTTTCCTTTTTTTTTTATTCAGAGACAAGAGACTTTATTTTTCATTGTCTGGTGATGCCAAGGGCTTAACGATATTTTCTTGCCCTTTTTTCTTATTCTCTTTTTGCATTTATAGCGTAATGGTTATCGACCCTAGGTTATGAAAAATCATTATGTCATATATTGATAAACCGTTGTTTATTTTTGGGACGGTTAGTGTAGTTAGATTTCGAATTAAAATTCGTTGATATTCAAAATCGGAAGGGGTTAGATTATTATTGATCAACCTGTAGTTGATCCCCCGATATATACAGTGGGAAAAATAAGTATTTCATCCCCTGCCGATTTTCTAAGTTTGTCAGTTTACAAAAATATAATTTTCAGGGTAGGTTAGTCTTGAAAGTGAGAGATAGAATATTTTTAAAATTCTAGAAAATCATATATCTATTTTTGAACATTTATTTGTTTTTTTTATTGAAAAAATAAATATTTCACACACACCCCTATCAACCAGCAATGATTCAGGCCCCACAGACCGGTTATTTGACCAGGAGGCATATCATCATCATCATCATCATCATCACGTCGCGCATGCAGCACGGATATCCATGACAATCTCTCGCCAACCTTCCCTATCATTCATTGCACCTGGGAGGTCCTCTGCGGAGCAACCAGCATCTTCGTATAGCTGGTCAATGTAGGTCCTTGCTGGGCGCCCCACACTTGCATGTCCATGTGTTGGCTTCCACAGGAGAATGTCACTTATAGACTACTCATATTATTCAGTTATTATTCCTAATCATGTAGTCATTACCGTATAAAAGACACTAGTTCACAGAAACCATCAATGAATCAGAATCTAATCTCTCCACAATGCGCAAGACGAAAGAATTGTCAAAGCCCAAGGGCTGGTTTAGCTCAGTCGGTAGAGCGTTCGGCTATAAACCACAAGGTTCCTAGTTCGATACCGGTCCTCGCCAACTTAGCGTATGAGTAGCACAAGGATCTGGATTGTCAATCCTAACTAAACAATTACAGTCATGTTATGCTGCAAGTAGGGGCCAGGTTAGCTCAGTCGGTAGAGTGCTCGGCTAGAAACCACAAGGTTCCTAGTTCGATACCGGTCCTCGCCAACTCAGCGTATGAGTAGCACAGGGATCTGTGCGGTAAAGTAAGGAGCTGATGGTAGGTGTGACGCACCACCCCAGACGCAAAAAGAATCTCCTTGGTCTAGCGCTATTGAAAAGGGGATAGACTCCCTCGCTGATGGACTGATACCGACTTTAGGCGACCCCGACGACTTTTACATCAGGGACAAAATTGAATACCTGCACAAGACTCGAATGGGCTATAAGACGATTAGCGAGCAGCTAGATGAGAAGGAGTCAACTGTTGGTGCGATAATAAAAAAAATGGAAGAAATACCAATTGACTATCGAATTCCCTCGATCTGGAGCTCCCCTCCGATCAATCGGCTGGTCGCGTCAAGCCCTAGCACCTATATGATTTTCCCAACCCTATTGCCCTTATGACAAGCCCCAACCCCTTTTTATCATATGGGTGCTAAAAGGCGGTGGCTGAGGGTCTACATGTCCTGGGAATGACGTTAAACTCTATCTGATGGTGAGGTTCCAGCTTCGGAGGTTTGGGGAATGTGGAGCACCCATTCATTACCATTGCTCCCTGGTCCACTCTGACCCGGAGTGGTAGTACCTGTTCGGGTCCCATCTATGGGTTAAATAGAAAAGATGAGTTTATAAACAAAATTGTATTATCCATTAAAAATGAAATTATTTCAAAACTTTGTAGGCATTAAACATTTTTGAATACCAAATTACCAATAGAAGTATTCGGCATAAAATAACCCAAGGGGTTGACATGCCGTAAAACCCAACCAAACAAACAAACAAAATCGATCTGGAGCTCCAATCAAGATCTCCCAACGTGGAGTAAACCTGATGATGAGAAAGGTGAGGGAACAACCCAGAGCTTGTTGGTGATCTCAAGACAGCTGGGACTACAGTCACCAAGATGACCATTTGTAACATACTACGTCGTTGTGGACTAATATTATGTAGTGCCTGCAAGGTCCCCCTACTCAAGAAGGCACATGTACAGATCCGTCTGAAGTTTGCAATTGAGAACCTGGATGATTCAGAGAAGGGTTGTGAGAAAGTGCTGTGGTCAGATGAGATTGACATCAACTAGACTCGCCGTGTTTGGAGGGGGAAAATTGACTTGGACCCCAAGAACATCATCCCAACCATTAAGTGGTGGAAATATTGGTGGAAACATTATGCTTTGGGGCTGTTTCTCTGCTAAGTGGACAGGACGACTACACCGGGTCCAGGGAAAGATAGATCGGGCCAAGTACAGGGATATCTTTAGTGAAAACCTCAATGCCTCAGCCAGGACAATGAAGATGGGTTATGGTTGGGTTTTCTAGCATGACAATGACCCAAACCATGCGGCTAAGGCAACAAATGACGTGGCCTGGTTAGTCTCCGGACCTTTATCCTTTAGAAAAACTGTGGAGGGAACTGAAGTTTCGAGTTGAACGACAAACTACAAACCTTAAGAATTTGGAGAGGACCTGCAAAGAGGAGTGGGCCAAAATCCCCCCTGGGATCTGTAAAATATTGATATTTAACTATAGTAACCGTTTGGTTGATGTGCTTGCCAACACGGGTTTCTTCACTAAGTACTGAGTTACATTTTGCTTTGGGGTGAAATACTTATTTTTTCAATAAAATCTATTAATAATGGAGATTTTTTATATTTCTGTCTGTAACAAAAACTACGTCACAGCTCTACGTCACAGCTTACATCACAATATTTTTGAGTTATATACACTCAAAATTTGAATAAGCAATTTTAATAATTGTTTTTTACTCTCGTCCTTTTTTTCAGTGATAAGAAGTTAACTAAAAAGTTCACAAATAATTATTTTTTCCATAAAATCTATTAATAATGGAGATTTTGTATATTTCTGTCTGTAACAAAAACTACGTCACTGCTCTACGTCACAGCTTACATCACAATATTTTTGAGTTATATACACTCAAAATTTGAATAAGCAATTTTAAGAAGTTAACTAAAAAGTTCTCAAATAGATAACTAAATAAATACGATTTTATGGAAAATTTATGTGGAAATATTCAAAATAATTGTTTGATTAGGAATTAATATATGCACGTAACATTTTATTGGGGGGGGGGCAGGTATAAGTTTACATTTCCAATTGTTTGATATTTTTACTCCTTTAATAAATATGAAGATTTTGCTTACTTATGATACAAACACTCACCCCTTAGGAAATATCTTTCAAAATTAAATTCTACACCGCCCGGAGGGTGTTTTCTTGCTAGTACAAATGAATGTTCAAACATTAATATAATGGGATTCTTTTTTTTTTGGGGGGGGAATATTGTATCTCACTTTCAAGACGGACCTACCAGAACATTATAGACCGTTTCATTTTTGTAAGGTGGCAAACCGAGAAAATACTTATTTTCCCACTATATATATATATATATATATATATATATATGTGTGTGTGTGTGTGTGTGTGTGTGTGTGTGTGTGTGTGTGTGTTTACATACAAGTTTGATCAGTATTCAAGAAATACTAGTAAAATTTTTATAATGCCTATCTTATTTAGCATGATTCCCTACTTTAAAGTTCAAAACACAGATATGTATAAACAAAGGGGGAGTCTGTGAATGAATGAATGAGTAGAGTGAGTGAGAGAAAGTGTGAGAGTGAGTCTATTCCGTTTCTCCCGCCCTTTGTTTATACAATTGATAGATCTTAGAGTTTTAGGCATTCTCATTACGGCAGAAAAATGTAACTGTCATTTCGTCAAATTTGAACAGCTTGACAGATAGTGTTTTAGAATTTCCTTTAAAAGAGAACGTCAATCGTAAAGTATATATATATATATATATATATATATATATATATATATATATATATATATATCGTCATATTTTTAGGGAACTATGCTCGAATATATAGAAAGGATTTTTTTTTCATTCGGAACAAAATTGAAACATAATATTTTGCTATGATCAATATATGATATAATCATACATTTCAAGTCAACTTAAGCTGTTTTTAGTTAAATTTTATGAATATGCATATATATATATATATATATATATATATATATATATATATATATATATATATATATAAAGATATGAAAACACCACAAAATGCTGTTAAAGTGAAAACATTTTATAACTTAGCTGATATTGAACAATATTTCGATTTTATGAAAATCGTCATCAGAGCTTGTTTATAATCCGTGTTGTTAAGAGCGGAAACGAAAGTCATATGAGTTCAAAACAAAAACCTTGAAGTTGCAAAAAAGAAAAAAGTTATACAATAATTTCGAATGTGAGCCCTTCCGCCACATTTTTCTCAGACATCAGATTATGTATATCTTATTGTAACAGTTTTTAAAAAAGAAGATATATTGACAAGATTTGACACTAGACGAATTCTCTTATTCAAAACGGGATGAGTATTAGCCTGTTGACGGTTAGTCTTCAACAGATTTATAGAAAAAGAATTTTTATTTTTGTAATTAATATTGTAAATTGTCTGTTCTTTGTTTTTCTTATATATAAAGTAAAAAAAAAGTATGAACGGTTGTAAGGTTTTATTTTTATTTTTTGGAAAATGTGAAAATTTTTTAATTTGTTCGGAAGTATATAACAGAAAATATGAAGGGGATTTTATGGATTCTGACTACAAGTGTCGTTAAATAAGGGGATATATTTAAAAAAAGCCTTGTCTTTGGGATATGGTTTTATGGGTAAGAATAACGTAAGATTCCATAATTCTACGTAGTGTTCTATCGTGTATGTGGGTTAATATTTTGACACCTTTAAAGTCAAAGGAATGGTTATGGTCAGAAATATTGTTCAATATCAGCTAAGTTATAAAATGTTTTCACTTTAACAGCATTTTGTGGTGTTTTCATATATTTTTATATATACTCATACCGTCGGTTTCATTTCATATATGAACCTGTGTACATTCCTCTGAAGAATGAAATTAAACGAAACTTAACATCCCACAAAATGAGTTTCTTATATATTTCACACACCATGCTTCACACTAAATCACAAATAATATATATTATAGACATTTATATATACATAACATATATACTAATATAATAAATAGACACTGAGAACTAGACTCACCAGATATAGCAACAAACAAGCATACGTGGAGCTCATAACGACAGCATATATATATATATATATATATATATATATATATATATATATATATATATATATCAGTCATCCACAGACACGTGTTTCGAAGTTTACTTCTCATCAGCGCGGCTCAACATTTTTTAACAGCTACCTCTAGCCGGGATCGAATTTTCGTCTGCCAAGTAACTTACCCTTGTAGCTATCAGCGGGCCGTTCTAGAGTGAACAATTAATTGCTACATACTTTATGGCGGTATGTTTTTACAATCACCAGAGAACTCTAATCTGTAAACAGGCGGGTCACGGCAAATGCCAAACGGTGAAGTAACATTTAATGTCCCCCCGACAGTGCTCAACCATGGGAGTTGGAAGCTTATATATCAGCATATATATATGTATATATACATTCTCGCCTAGGCGATCTTCAGACCCCTCTCCATACTGCCGCTGTGATCCAAAGGAAAGGTAGGATGCCAATGCAGCCTGGCAACAGTAGTGTCGCAGTAGCGTTGCAGTAGTGTCGCAGTAGTAGCTGGGTAACACTTAATAAACATCAGGGAATTGTTCAATTCTAATGACATTTTCAGCATTTTATTCATTAAGGAATTAATTAATATCTCTTGACAGCAACCAATCGTTGGCTTATTTTACACAGGCCCTTCCACAGCAACCTATTGTCAACTTGTCTTTTCTGTGACAAATTATGTGGTTGGTTGGTTTATTGATTTTAACGGCATATTAACCAGTCTGGGATTATATCATACCTAACGGTTAGGAAGTAATATATGTTGTGTATTTATATTTATACTTTTTAGTAATTGGTTTTAACAATGTGTTAGCACCATTTGGGATCATGTTGTATGGTATTGATTTGTTTCACGTCTATATTCTATGGTATAATTTTATTTCCGTCAAAAAAGGACAGAATGTCCTCCAAGTTAACATTTTCAAATAGATCTTTCATATTGTTTGCTGTATGTGGATCTGCAGCAAATCTAAGAAGTCTTATGAAAGTGCATAAGGTTAATATCAATACTTGCCACGCATGTGATATGGCTACAATAAAATATGTATTTATTTTATATTTTATTTTAATATTAAATGTGTTACTTTTTTCAAGGGTTTTTTTTGTTTTATATTGACCGTGTGTTGCTCTTCTATTTTGTTGTTCTTTTCATTATGAAATATTTTTCTCCGCTGATTTATTAACTTCTAATCGCTACTTTTATAAGCTATCAAAAAGAAAAAATATGACAATGAAAATAAACTTAGTTATATATAAACAGGACTTAACCTCGGTCCGGGACACTTCTCAGCCTAAATATGTAGTAGGGTCTGTTAGTCCAAAGCCGAACTTGCTAGTTTCAGGACAGCAAACAATCACCAGCTCATTTTTACACAGGTCCTTTCGCAGCAACCTACAGGTAACTCGTATCTTTTCTGTAACAAAGTATGTGGGTCACTAGCAGGTATGAGAAGCCATATGAGAGTGTACAGGGAACAAAGTCAGTTATCTTGTCTTTACATATGCGACAAGCCTTGCAAGAATTAACTTAGCCAGTTGAGTCAGACGTGTTCCCACGGGTACTTTTAGCAAAATTCAGAAGATGGCCTTCCTCTGTAAAAAAAAAAAGTGTTGCTTGGCTGGTTGGTTGGATTTTACGGCATGTCAACCCATTGGGTTATTTCATGCCGAAGAATTTATTCTTTTATTCATTCTTGATGGGTATTCAACTTTTAAACTCAATTTTTAAAACACATTTTTAAAACTCATTTTATTTCTATTCAACTCATAGATGGGACCGTAATAGATACTACCACTCCGTATCAGATTGGACTTGGAAAAAATGATGATGAAGAGGTGCTCCACATTCCCCAGAGCTCCAGAACTGAAACCCCACCATCAGATAGAGTTTAACGTCATACCCAGGACTCTAAGACACAACTTTCTAGAACATATATGATAAAAAGGGTTGCAGCTTGCCATAAGGGCAATAGGGTTGGGATAATCATATAGGTGCTAGGGCTTGATATGGCCAACCGATTGATCGGAGGGGGCCTCTCCGACCGTTAGTCTAAGTAAGGGCCAAAGTGGAGTATTGCATCTGATGGACTGCTCAGCTAACTGGATTCAATTCTTAAGCATCACGGATCGCCACCCACGGCCAACAGGTGGCCCTATTGGGGGAAGGGGTCTTACTCCTATGTAGAGGTGCAGTCGTTGTATTCTAGAGCCCCAACCGACAGGGCTGAATATTTATACCTCAGTTATTAGAATCTGTTTGAAGTTCGTGGTTTCTGCGTGCATTTCTGTGAACCTAGGTTTGCCTCGGTGCGAATCTGACTGTTTATTCCATCCAGACGAATAAACAAAGATACGTTCTGTTTCTCCGAACGTAACCAATGGAAACATAATAATGATAAAAAAATGTCAACGTTATAAAAAATCAAAAAAAATATATAAAGTGACAGGAAAAAAGTAAAGCAAAAGGCATTAACAGAACCCCCACACAAAAAAAAGAGGGGGAGAAAAAAGAAATAGAATATATAAAATATTAAAAAATGCAAAAGAGATGAAAGGAAATCAGATATAAAAAAAAAACAGAAGCAAAAAGCAAAGCAAAGAGATTTTTAGACACAAAGTCAAATATAAAGAGTGGTGGGGAGCGACAAAGAAGAGGGGAGAAGAGTGTGGAGCGACAGAGAAGAGGGGAGAAGAGTGGGGAGCGGCAGAGAAGTGTTTGGCTGAGTAGCGACACTTATTCTGGTGTTTGTGATGTAAGCGACAACCGTTGAAAGAAAAGAGGCTATAACTGATCGATGAGTCGCTCTTCATTTAGTGGAGGAAGATATGGAGGAGTTTCCGGTACCATCAGATATATCTGCAAGTCAGTGATATTACACTTTGCCCTTTTTGTTCTCTTTTATTTTTTTATCATTTTTTTATTTTTATTTTTATTTTACATACACTATATGATATATTTTTTAGCCAATCATCAACCATAAAGGTTGCTTTGTTTTCATCTCCAAAACATTGCCAAACCACAGCGTGTATCTTTTATCATTATTGAAAAGACAGATCAGACATTTTTTTCTCCTATTTTAAAGACATTGGCGAAGCTAAAAAGTGATGAAAAAATCCAGAAAAAGAAAAGGGAAGAGAAAAAAAATAACTGCCAAAAAGGAAAGATGACTTACTTACCAGATTCGCTGACATCAATAAAAATAAAGAAATCATTTGATAACCAGAAAATAACAACAACAATAACAACAATAACAATTATTATTATTATTATTATTTGATTCCATGAGAATTCTTCACACCCGCCTTAGCTGGTGGTTCACTGGCGGCCAAGTGACAGCAACTCCGGGACTGATTATTATAGCCGATTTTAGCAATGCTGTTTGTTTAGATGGTCTCCATTCTACCTCTGATTTCCAGCTCATCCAGACTCTTTTTCCAAACCCTTTAGGATCATCCCAAGGGTACTAATTTCAATTGATGCATTTACATCCATGTTCCACAATTATTATTTGCCCCTTTTGAGTTTTCACATCAGCATTAGCTGATGGTCTTTCACTGGAGTCTGAGTGACAGCAAGTCTCTTCAGGTCTCCAGGACTCTTCTGAGTATTCTGGCAGATTGCAGCAGTGCAGTGTTCTGAATGGTTTCAATCCTTCCTCTGATTTCCAAACTTTCCAAACCCTTTTCTAATCCTTTTGGGACCGTTCCAAGTGCACCAACTACAATTGCTATCACTTTCACTTTCATGTTCCATAACTTTTTCAGTTCTCTGGCAAGATCCAGATATTTGTCCATTTTTTCATTTTCCTTTAGCTTCACCCTGTGATCTGCTGGCACTGCAAAATCCACCAGTTGACAAGTTCTTTCTTTTTTGTTTATCAACATTAGGTCTGGTCTTCTTGCTGGGATTCCACAATTATTATTATTATTATTATTATTATTATTATTATTTCACTCCATTCGAGTTTTTCACACCCTCTTTAGCTAGTGGTTCACTGGAGACTGAGTGACAGCAAGTCTCCTCAGGTTCCCATGACTCTTCTGAATATTCTATATTAACAGCTGATATTAACAGTGCTGTTTTTTTAATGGTCTCAGTCCTTGCTCTGATTTCCAATTCCTTCAGACTCTTTTCAAAACCCTTGGGGACTGTTCCTAGTGATCCAGTTACAATCGGTACGACTTTTACCATCATGTTCCACAGTTTTTTTAACTCTCTAGCATTAAATGACCTGAAAAGGGTTGATATGCCGTTAAACCAAACAACCAACAATCAATCAAAATAGATAGATAGATAGATAGATAGATAGATAGATATTTGAGTCTCTCTGTGTGTCTGTCTGTGTACGCACATAGTAAGTAGTTATTTGCTAAGCTTAGCTTAGTTTGGTACACGATTTATACTATATATTATTTGGTCTTAAATATTATATATACATATATGTGTGTGCGTGTGAGAGAGAGATAGGGAGAGAGAGAGAGTGTGTGTGTGTGTGTGTGTGTGTGTGTGTGTGTGTGCGTGTGTGTGTGTGTGTGTGTGTGCGTGCGTGTGTGTGTGTGTGTGTGTGTAGAAATAAGTAAGTAAAGTCGTCGGGGTGGCCTAAAATCAGTATTAGCCATACAGCGAGGGAGTCAATCTCTTTTTCACTAGTGCTAGACCGAGGAGATTCTTGTGCTAATTATACGCTGAGCTGGCGAGGGCCGGTTTCGAACCTTGCGATTCCCAGTCGGGCGCTCTATCGACTGAGCTATACCGAAAAACAATGTATTCCAAAAAAGATAAATTTATTTGTAGATGGTGAAGTCGACATTAAAACGTTTCAGTTTATTATAAAAAATTTCCCCAGGGCATTACGATGACTATTGTATTGTCTCAACAGTGTTGGAATTATGTTCTAAATGAAAAAGTGTGTGTCTGTGTGTATGTGTGTCTGTTTGTTTAGATTTAAAAATAGAGAAATATAGTCTTGGTACACTTTGGTTGTAATATCTTTTGTAGCATCTAAGAATAAATTCTGTTTAAATTATTGAAATGTGATGTTATTACATAGTGATTCTTTGGACGTCACATCTTCATCTCATATGACAGCCGAAAATTAAGTTCCCCTCCCCCCCCCAAAAAAAAAAACTGTACTTATATATATATAGGGCAATTGGTGTGTATGTATGTATGGGTGTATGTCCAAATGAAACTACAAAAATAAAACAATTAACAACAAATTAAATATGTATACACATTAAATATCACCAGTTCTTGCTTTTTGTGAAAAGATTATGAAGATTTGATTTATATTCGAAGATATCTAAAAATTAGAATATACATAGAAATAGCATTGAAATTCTACTTTAGAAATGTCCAGCATTTGTAAATCTTAAAAGTAAACAAATCAATACACCGGGGGGGGTGCCCCCCCCCCTACACAGTTGACGCTGGGTAGCTGCTTCTAATTCTATATAAGCTACTTATAATAAGAGAAAATGATTTCTAAGTGAAATGACTGACAAAATATGATTTGAGCAATAACAAATGCACCAGGTTTCCTCCCCCTCTACCCGGGTGATGCTGGGTAACCATTTCTAGTTCTCTATAATCTGCTTAGAATAAGAGAAACGAATCTCTAAGTGAAATGACAAAAATAAATATGATTTGAGCAATGACCAATGCACCAGGTTTCCTTCCCCTTCTACCTGGGTGACGCTGGGTAACCATTTCTAGTCTATAATATTATAAACACTTAATCATAATTCAGTGAGTCATGGTGTTGCAACTTATTGTTTGATCTTTCATAAATACGCTGAAAAAAAAACACTTTAACTTGTGCCTAATCCTTTGGTTTGGTTTGTTTTGTTTTACGGCATATCAACCTCAGTGGGTCATTTAATGCCGATAAAGTTTTGAAATAAATCAATTCTTAATGGATAATACAATTTTTTTTTTATATAAATTCATTTTTCTATTTAACCAATAGATGGGATAATCCTTTGGCCTAATTCTGTTCTGAAGATTTAATTGATATTCGAAGATATTCAAAAATTAAAATATACATAGAAGTAGCATTGAAATTCTACTTTAAAAATGTCCAGCATTTGTAAATCTCAAAAGTAAACAAATCAATACACTATATTCCCCCTTCCACTACCCAGGCGACGCTGGGAAACTGCTTCTAGTTTTATGATAACATCAAGTAATTTGATATTCCTACCAATGCAAGACAACTAAATTATTGCTATGGTTGATGTCGAGTATTGAGCTATTATATTTCTCGTATTCCAAGTAGTTTTGCAATCAAGTTTAACCTCGAAATATTTCCAGATGAACTGGTTCCTTTCCCAGTTGGCTATGTCTTGGTTGGAGTCAGTTTTTTGGAGTCCAGCCGGACGCACGTGTCGTTTCACACCCACCCACCCCCGCGGTTGATTGTCTGAAGCCTTCGATTGAGAGAATCTGAGGGTCGGCCAGGCGAACGACTAGCCGACTGATCGACCCAGTGAACCAGACGCTCACGGGTCTGTGGGCAGGGGCATTTGGCTCCACTGAATGTCGGTGGGTGATATATTCGACCTCTGTTTACTTCGCTCTTGGGAAATCTTCGATGTTTCCCGACGACTGCAAAAAAAAAAAAAAAAAAAAAAAAAAAAAAAAACGAAAAACAATAAAAAAATATATTACAGCAAATTCAACACGACAAATCACAAGTAGTCTTACACACACGTATACACTCACGTGCATATTCACTCACACGTATGTTTACAGAGAACGCGGTAGTGTTATGGCTAGAGTCGTAGGAAATAGCCCTGTCGACTCGAGTTCAAACCCTGGCCGATTTTGTTTGCATTTTACATAACACAAACACCCTTGGGAAAGGTGTGCATCCAACTACTCTCCCACCAACTATGGGTAAATAGTAAGGCAGACTGTGTTCTTCAACCTTGTCTAGGTAACCAGACTAAGATAAGGAAATCTCTGAATTCAAACCTGTTAAACTCCGCTTAAGTAATGGACTTTGTGGCACATCCTACTCGTGCGGAGTGGTTGGTATGTATGTACACAAACACACATATATATATATATGTCAACGCAGCAGTGACAGAAGTCGGGAAAAAATATTCGGACGAAATTACTGTGTCAACTCCAGACATTTGAACCTCCTCATTTTGTACATTTTGTCTTATGATTGTACTACTTCTTTGTTCTATGTTAAAAGTGCTGAATAAAAATACATATTCACGCACCCTGTGTTCTCTGTGTATCTTTTCCCACCTCAAGGATACAACATCAACTGAGATTAAAAATATCTTAATTAATTACATCAATTAAATATTACTACTATATTATTTTGGAAAATTAATTAATTAATTAATTACATCAAAACAAGTATAAGCAAGCCACACCATCATCATCATCATCATGTAGTGCTAGCAGCACGGATATCCATGACAATCTCCCGCCAACCATCCCTATCATTCATTGCCACCTGCAGCATCCAGCATCTGCGCAGAGCTGGTCAATATAAGTCTTTGTTGAACGACCCGCATTGGCATTCCCATGTGCTGGCTTCCACTGGAGAACGTCACTAATGAGTTCGTCCTTGCTTCTCCAGCAGTATACAGCATCTCTGGTTCGTTTCACTTAGATGGTTTGTGTGATGGGGGCAAGTGGCCGTAAAGCTGCTTTCTTGTGGGGTCTTGTTTCCACGATTTGTTTAAGATCACTCGCAGTATTCTTGTGCCACTCCCATCAAGTTTATTCTCTTGGCGCTTCATTAGGGTCCAGGTGGTGCAGCCATACAGTAGCACTAAAGAGAGCAGACTGTGTTTACCCGACCCTTCTGTCATGAGCAGTGTGTGACACAAGGTCAATTCTAAGCGAAATACAGCTGGTTTGAATTCAGAGTTTTCCTTCTCCTTGACTGGTTGCCCTACCCAGGGTAAAGAGCCAAGTCTACGCTATTATTTCCCTATAGCTTGATGATTACAGTCAAGTCAAGTTGAAAGCACTGGTTTCCACTATATCACCGAAGTTAAGCAGCGATAAGCCTGTTTAATACTTAATTGGGTGACCACTTAAGCAATAGCAGGTACTGTAAGCATGCTGAGTCCTTTGTTTATCAAAATGTCTGTCACTTGGAAGTTTAAACCATTGTCATTATCCTTTGTCTGTTTTTGTTGTGCGTGTTTCCTATACAAGCAAATTGGACAATTTGGTCTTTGATATTAATTAGCACTCTTCACTTCTATTCTCTGTTTTTGATATAAATTGATTTGGTTTCCTCTGTTAATAGTTCAGAAAATCATACCAAACTAGGAACCTTGTGGTTTCTAGCCGAATGCTCTACCGACTGTTTTAATGTTTATTTCTTCTTATAATGTTTTTTTTTTTTTTCAATGGCTTAATAAATTCAGAAACTTAAACGTTTTTAGAGTGAACTTCTTAATAAAATTTAGTACAACCGTGGGGGAAATTTGGCAGGCAAAGTGTTAAATATACGTGTAATAGTTCTTTTTTAATAAGAAAAATAACATTGTCTTGTATAAAAATATGATACAATAGAATGTAATGAATTATGTGCTGTAATATGTTTTAATGTTTATTTTCTTATAAACAGTGTTTTTCTTTGGTGTAAAGAATTTGGGAATGGAAATGTTTTTAGTGAATTGCTCAGGCGGTAGAGCATCAACCTAGACGTCCACATGAGTAGCACAGCTTGGGTCATCTGATCTGTGCGATAAAGTGGGGGAGCTGACAGTAGTTATGGCGCTCCACCTCAGCAGAAACAATCTACCTGCTCTAGTGCAATCGAAAAAGAGGTAGACTTCCTTGCTGTACGGCTGAAAACGACAATAGGCCACTTCGCACACTTTACTATTAACATAAGCGTATCTGAAGCTCGCTAGTGCCTCAGATTTTAGCTCACAACACAAAGTAAAAAATTGACCGAGTGACGGCAGGTAACTCGGAAAACTCATAAGTTGGGCATTCGTAAGTCAAATTACGACTGTATTATTGTTGCTGTTTTTTTTTTAGTACTAATGCAGAACAGCGCGCAAGAGATAATATCATTCGGTTACGTATAAAAAGCATTGGTTCTAATGAAGAATAGCGCGCAAGAGATAATATCATTAGATTAAATATAAAAAGCAATGGCACAAATGCAGAATAGCACACAAGAGACAATATCATTAGATTACGTATAAGAAAGTATTGGTTCTAATGAAGAATAGCGCGCAAGAGATAATATCATTAGATTACTTATAAAAACCATTGGTACTAATGAAGAATAGCGCGCAAGAGATAATATCATTAGATTACGTATAAAAAGCATTGGTAATAATGCAGAATAGCGCGCAAGAGATAATATCATTAGATTACGTATAAAAAGCATTTGTACTAATGAAGAATAGCGCGCAAGAGATAATATCATTAGATTACGTATAAAAAGCATTTGTACTAATGAAGAATAGCGCGCAAGAGATAATATCATTAGATTACGTATAAAAAGCATTGGTACTAATGAAGAATAGCGCGCAAGAGATAATATCATTAGATTACGTATAAAAAGCATTGGTACTTATGAAGAATAGCACGCAAGAGATTATATCATTAGATTACGTATAAAAAGCATTGGTACTAATGCAGAATAGCGCGCAAGAGATAATATCATTAGATTACGTATAAAAAGCATTGGTACTAATGAAGAATAGCGCGCAAGAGATAATATCATTAGATTACATATAAAAAGAATTGGTACTAATGAAGAATAGCGCGCAAGAGATAACATCATTAGATTATGTATAAAAAGCATTGGTACAAATGAAGAATAGCACGCAAGAGATAATATCATTAGATTACGTATAAAAAGCATTGGTACTAATGAAGAATAGCGCGCAAGAGATAATATCATTAGATTACATATAAAAAGAATTGGTACTAATGAAGAATAGCGCGCAAGAGATAACATCATTAGATTATGTATAAAAGCATTGGTACAAATGAAGAATAGCACGCAAGAGATAATATCATTAGATTACGTATAAAAAGCATTGGTACAAATGAAGAATAGCACGCAAGAGATAATATCATTAGATTACGTATAATTAGATTGAATTGTACTAATGAAGAATAGCGCGCAAGAGATCATTAGATTACATATAAAAAGAATTGGTACTAATGAAGAATAGCGCGCAAGAGATAATATCATTAGATTACATATAAAAAGAATTGGTACTAATGAAGAATAGCGCGCAAGAGATAACATCATTAGATTATGTATAAAAAGCATTGGTACAAATGAAGAATAGCACGCAAGAGATAATATCATTAGATTACGTATAAAAAGCATTACATTTCACGGAAATACTCAAAACCTTTGAGAGGGTTAGAGTTAGGGTTAGGGTTAGGGTTATGCTACTTCGGGAGTTTCCCAAATTTAATGCTATTTATGCGTAAATTCGATTCTAATAATATTATCTCATGCGCGCTATTCTGCATTTATACTTTTTTTAATCCTGTGTATATTCACGGCATGCTGCCTTGTACTTTCCCGCGAATATATACACAGGGGACATAGCACATGCAAGACTCGCGATGAGTTAGACAACTTACCTCTTTGGCTGGGGGTGTGTCTGCTTTTTAGAGAGGATAAATTTCCTGGAGTGTGTTTCTCTAGTTTATGTTCAGTAAAGAAAGACAAAAAAGAATAACAAAAATGGTGGAATTGCTGGAAAAACCGAGTAAAAACTAACATGATCTCTTAAGATGAGAGACTGGAGATTTCCAAAGTTGATATTTAGAATTTGTGGAATCGAATTAACCTCATAAAAATAAACTAAACTGACACTTGGTGCCAAGGGACAAATATTACCAAAAAGAAAAAAAAGAAACAATTTTCACTCAGTCATTTGATTCAGTTAAGAAATAATTGAGATTATGGTTTACTTTCTGATGCGTAAAAGACCTGGACTCGGTAAAATGGGTGTTGTGTTTTAATTCTTTTAAAACATGAAAATACTTATTTTCCTTCTTTAAGACATGACTTGAAGTGTCATCACTTCACGTATATATAAGTAAAAGGCTTAAGTACCGGTCATACTTGCAGTTATAATTTTATTTCGAGTGACATTCATATATATATATATATATACTATTAAAAAACCTCCTCCGGGTGGTGTAAAAATCAATTTTTGAAATATATTGCCTGAGAGGATGGGAGTTAAAATTCAATGTCAGAGAGTTTGTACCATAAGTAAATAAAATCATCAAATTTATTAAAGAAGTAAAAAAACAATTTGAAATGAAAACTTTGTTCTGATAACTTTAAATATATTAAAAAAGTAAAGTCGTCGGGGCGACCTAATGTCGGTATGAGCCATACAGCGAGGGAGTCTATCCCCTTTTCACTAGCGCTAGACCAAGGAGATTGTTTAAACTGTATATAAATATATAATACCGGGCATGCATTCCTGAAAACATTCCTGAAAAATTGTCTAATGTTGCATGCTCAGATGTTGAGTGTATTTATTCTATGTTATGACGATTTTGAGTAATGTGACTTAAGTAGTGACTTAGTTTCAGTTACAGACAAGTAGAGACCGAATCTCCATTAATAATAGATCTATATTATCGAATAGAATTCGCAATCTGATTAATCGAGTTTATATATATATATATATATATATATATTCCAAAAAAGGTGAAGAATTCTTCCTTACGACGTAGTGGGTTTTTTAAAATGTGGTAGTTGGCAGAGCTTAATGTGTTCTCTTATTGTCAGAGTCCCAGAGCAAAATTATATAAGTAAAAAGTATAACAGAAGATTTAGATTTTTTGCATTATAGCCTATTTCAGGGAGCCTAGAGAAATTGTCTAGTGCCTCCAATCCATTTTTTTTTTTGCATCTGAGAATGGGAGGCACCAGACGATTTCTCTATGTTCCCTGAAATAGGCTATAAAGCTAAAAAATTAAATCTCCTGTTATTTTTACTAATATATAATATATATATATATATATATATATATATATATATATATATATGTGTGTGTGTGTGTGTGTGTGTGTGTGTGGTGTGTGTGTGCGTGCGCGTAAAAAATAACAGAATATTTAGATTTTTAGGGAGTCTAGAGAAATCGTCTTGTGCCTCCCATATATATATATAAAGTAAAAGTCGTCGGAGCGGCCTAATGTCGGTATGAGCCATACAGCGAGGGAGTCTATCCCCTTTTCACTAGCGCTAGACAAAGGAGATTGTTTAAACTGTATATAAATATATAATACCGGGCATGCATTCCTCAAAACTTGTTTTAAAAAAACAATAAGGATTGTCTAATGTTGCATGCTCGGATTTTGAGTGTATTTATTCTATGTTATGACGATTTTGAGTAATGTGACTTAAGTAGTGACTTAGTTACAGACAAGTAGAGACCGAATCTCCATTAATAATAGATCTATATTATCGAATAGAATTCACAATCTGATGAATCGAGTATATATATATATACATGTGTGTGTGTGTGTGTGTGTGTGTGTGTGTGTGTTAACAAACTTAAATTCTTTACTATTCGATATGACATACTCTCAGATAAGAATGGTTTGCCCGTGGGCTGTGGAGCAATTCAATATGTAATTAATGATAAATCAAAATTCATTAATTTTGATCCCAATTTTGAGCATGAAGATCATTGTCGGTTGAGAACAGTTGGAACTGGGAGCAAAACCAGTGGCTTAGTTTAGAAACGAGGAGACGCTTGCATTTACTTAAAAGACAATAAGAGATCTATCTGCAAATGCATTTTTAAAGGTGCTTTTTATATCCCAAGTTTCAAACAAAATGTTTATTCAGTGCAGGCTGCCACTAATATGAGTGCGCATATCAGTTTTGGGCGTAAAAATTCCAAATGAATATACCCAAATGATAAAATATTTAACATAAAGCGAGTGGGTCGCTTATATTATTTGAAAAAATATTTGTTCTACAAAGAATGCAACCCAAGGTCGCAAAACTTGGCATAAAAATCTGGGTCACTGCAATAAACTTGACATTAAAAAATTGTCCAAAGTAAAAGGTATGAAAATAAAAGCACCCCCCCCCCCCAATATACTTCTAATTGGAATGTATATACTCAAAGTAAAATGTGCCGATTAAAAATAAAAACCTTAAACAAGGAACGCAACTAAAATATTGTCACTCATATATTGTGATTTGGCAGGCCAAATTGAACCCCCTAAGAGCAGTTGAATTAAAGGTATGTACTTAATTTCATTGACGATTGTTCAGGACTTGTGATATTGTACTTTTTGGGCCATAGGTCTACAGGCAAAAACAAAATCTAGCTTACATTGCCCCTTACAGTGTTTTTGAGGAACTGAATTCCTGTCAGAAAAATCTTAGTGACGACGTGTTCGCTTATTAAATTAAAACTGCTGAAGAACTTGTGGGTTTAAGCAATTTTCATAGGCGTATGTAAGAACCGCTGTTTTAAGATTTTTTCGAGGAAAACCCCTTTTGAATGTTTCAGTGGTTCAAAACCAAACTTAACTAGTATGCATAGTTCTGGTAAGACTTGTTTTTGAAAAGAAATTAAGATGCTCGTAGTGGAAAGGATGTTTTTGTTGGATAAGATAAACAAAGTCCAACCTGTTTCATTTATTTCCCTGAAACAAAAGCAATTAAAAATCAGATGTGTTAAATTCACTAATTCTTAGGACAATAGCTCGACAAATGAGGAGGAACAAAATCTCAAAAATCATATTGAAGCTATGAATTCGTGGGATGCGAAACAATGGCGATCCGCCATGCAAAAAGAATTTATACTCTTGTCGAGAATGACATTTTCGAATTAAAAACTGCTGCAAGTGATAAACTTATCGTGGGTAGCCGTTGGGTGTATAATCTGGGATATAGAGTTGATGGTACTTGTGAATATGGGACTTGATTTGTCGAAAAGGGATTCTTACAAATGTATTGGGTAAGATTATATAGACATGTTCTCCCCAATTACAAATCTAATTTCGATAAAGATTTGATTTAAATTGTCGTACAATTCGACTTGCTAGTACACCAGATTGACGTCGAAAGTGCGTATTTGAATGCTTCATTAGACTTATATATATATATATATATATATATATATATATATATATATATATCATTATTATCATGTCGCACTGTTAGCACGGATATCCATGACAATCTCTCTCCACCCGTCCCTATCGCTCATCATTCTCGGGAGGTCCTCTATGCAGCATCCTGTATCCGCACAGATCTGGTCAATGAACATCTTTGTTGGTCGGCCCACACTGGCGTGCCCATGTGCTGGCTTCCACAGGAGGACGTCGCTTATGAGTTCGTCCTTGCTTCTCCAGCAGTGTCCCGCGTGTCTTGTCCGTCTTACTCGGATGGTTTGGGTGATATGTGGCAGGTGGCCGTATAGCTATATATATATATAGAGAGAGATAGATAAATAGATAGATAGATAGATAGATCCGCTAAAAGGTTTTGAAAATAAAGATAAAAGATGCATTGAAGATCAAAAGGCCTTATATGGTTTAAAACAAAGAGGTTGTTCCCGGAATAACACTTTTCCTAATTACTTGATTGACAAGAATTTTAAACCCTCTCTTATAGACCGTTGCATGTATACTAGGGATATTAACAATGAAACATCAATCGAGCATCGTATTGGGAAAACGCTCCATAATCCACCAACGATCAAAACATATTGATATAAAATACCAATTTATTAGGGATGAAATTAAAAGGGTTCAATATTTATGAAGTATATTTAATCAGAAAATAATATTGCGGATTTATTTACAAAACCAGTGAGTAAAATATAATTGAATACTTTCAAAAATGTTATCATAGGGACCCAATCTTAAATAAGCTAGTAATTTCGTCTAGTCGGTGCGAGCTGTAAACGGTTTAAAAAAAATGAGTGTCTTTGGTAAGACATTAAACTAACCAAAAATAAATTACTAAAATCACTAATTGTATTTCTGCATTGTATTTTTCTAATTTTTCTGTTAATAATAAAAAAAATATCTTTAATTTTTTTTTAAATTAAAAAGAGGGGGATAATAAAATCAACAATAACAAAATAATAATAAAAAGTAATTTAAAAAATAAAGAAAAAAATGTGACATTCTTTTTTTTTTTTTTTACTGGACCAGCCCACCTTATACCACAAATAGAGGGGTGTTGGAATATTTTGCTATATATATATATTTATTATGATAATATATACATAAATTTGGCACAAGGCTGAAATTGGGAGGGGAAAGAGGCTGGTCATCACTACCCTATCTTTTAATTTAACTAATCTCATTCGTGACCCGATTCGTTCTACAATTTTCCTTTCACCACAAAAACCAATTCGCACAACAGTCACCAAAACATACCAGTCTCTCTATGAAAATCCTACACCTAACCCATATTTACATAGTCATGAGGGAGAGAGGTGTGATGATGTATATTTAACGTTAAAAAACGACAAGTGCAAAAATGAAGGAGAAAAATATAAACATTTTATAAAAATAAAATGATTATTAGTATGTACTCCCCCTCACTTAATATTATAGCAGAAAAACTAGTTCACTGCTTAGAGGGAAAAAAAATAAAAATATATTTTGCTATATATAAGTCGTACTGCAATCCACTACTTAAATTTATAGACTAAGTGAGGTCATGTGGTTTAAACCTGAGCCAATCAACAACCAAAGGATCATACCCATTATTAAGGGACACTAAGGAGGAAAACACGGATTCTTCACTAAGGATCACGCTCTGCTTAAAACAAAGGATCTCCGCTGGTCAGCGCTCTTGCTTGAAGCCTAAAGGATGACTACAAAAATTATAACATACATAGTACCGTTTTTCATATTTTATATATATATATATATATATATATATATATATATATATGAAAAAAATAAATATATAAAAAAACGTTACTATATATCAGACTTTATATATATATATATATATATATATATATATATATAGTTGTAGAAAAGTTTTTCTCTTTGCCATGGTTTCGGTGTTCAAGGTACACCTTCGTCAGGAGAATTAAAAATTTTAGGTAGCTAATATTATATATACTCGCCTGGTTTAGGATTATTTTAATCTATGTCTCCTAAAAAATTAACTTTTGTCCTTAAAACTAAAATTTTTTCCTTTTGAAATTAATGATTAGTTTACCATATGTTCACCGGCAAAAGTAATTTCTGATTCTATTTATCAGCTGTGCTAACCCCTATCCTCTTTTTTTATTATTCATTTTATTTAACATCTTACTTGTTTGTATTTCTGAAATTCGAGTCTTCTGATAAATCTATTAAGCTAGTTTTTTTTGTAATAATTAGTGCATGTATTATATTATATCTATATTAATCTTAATAATACATTAATGAGTTACGCAATCTGTGCCTGCATTTCTCCAGAAATTCATATTTTTTATTCAATAATCCTTTCTTAACTGGGAATCTACTTATCGCTAACTTTTCTTGTAAGCACAAGAAACATGGATCAGTTTAACTTGGGCAAATATTTGATCTCTTTAATATTTCCCATTTAATAATAAGTGTTATATTTTGATGCTTTAAATTCCAAATATATCTAGCTAAGGTTGTTACATTTTTTAGTTTAATATTAGAAAAAGAGTGTTTATGGTTTGTAAATCTAGTTTTAAAATCTGATTTTGTACAACCACATAAAATTTAGTAGTGTCCGGTTTCTGTGTAGACGTTATTGATGCAAGGTAAATTAAACCCTTGGTCAAACACTTTCCTGTTACCGGACACATGCCTGGGGCTCGGCAATTGCAGTTTTTCTGTCTGCCCTTTTCCTTATTTCTATTATTTGCATGGTTGTTAATTATTTTGTTGTTATGTTTTTAAATTATCCTATCTCTACTGTCCATACAGGAGAAGCTAATCTTTAAGTTGTTCCAATTAAAGATTTTATGTAGAGTGTAGTTAACTGGGAAATGTTTATTTATTAAATTTATAAATATCTTTCCTATTTTTGTTATCACCTGTAGGTTGAATGGTGGGTTATACCACAAAATCCTTCTATTTCTGTTTTTTTCCTATTTAGTTTATCATTTTGTTGCTTTTTGTTAAATTTGATTTTATTTCTAGTACACCCGTTATTATATAGTGCTTTATTATAAGTATCACTACACTATTGAAAATTTGCTGATTAGAAGAATTTTTACTAATTCTGTACTCTACTAAATCTGTGATTTACTTAATTATCGAGGGTGGATGGTTAGATCCAGGGTTAACATATATATATATATATATATATATATATATATATATATAATACATAACATAACATATATATGGTTAACATATATCTAACATATATAGATATCTGATATATAGTAACGTTTTTATATATTTATTTTCTTATATATATATATATATGTGTGTAAATAAAAGGAAATTAATCGACAGTGTGAATTTGATATATTGAAAAAACAAATATGTTTACAAATGCTTATCATCAGTGCACATTCTCTCCTGATGATCCCAAGCATTTGTAAACAGCATTTTTTTCAATATATCATATGTATATATGAAAAATAGATATATAAAAACGTTACTATATATCAGACTTTTATATATATATATATATATATATATATATATATATATATATATGTGTGTGTGTGTGTGTGTGTGTGTGTGTGTGTGTGTGTGTGTGTGTGTGTAAGGACAGTATAATAATTAGTATATAAGTAAAGACAACAAATTCAATATAAAACAAATCCGAAAATCAAGAAGCCGTCAAAAGTTAATTAGAATATAATCATCTGGTGAAATAAATAAATAAAATTGAATGAAAATAAAAGTAAATTTGTGGAGATAATTTTATTTCTGTTTTTGTGCAATAATTATGAAAAATGATATTCCCGCGGTTTTTACTAGCGGGACGTGACAAGATGGCGACTGAGATTTTGTCAAAGTGAATCAGTAAAGAAACGTTCAGTTGTGAAAAGATCTCACGCAGGGACAAGCGACGGGATATACATTGGATTTAGAAAATTGCAATAAACAAAAGATAATAAGGAGGCTATGAATTAATAAAACGAATAAATATGTCTAGCGAAAAAAATAAATAAAATGTGAATGAAGCGCCGCTTGGTGGTCGATGTTGTGTGCAATTATTACGGGAGGGACTAGACTCGCTATGGTGGATATGGACCCGGGCTTCGGAATTTCTCGATAGAAATGGAGCCAGGTGAGAGCTTCAAAAGAAACATTTTGTTAAAATTTGACAACAAACATTCAATTTGTCTTTTATTTTTTTTTTTTTATCTATTTGAGCAAATTCGTTATATTTTATTATTATTATTATCTTGTATTTCATTTATTTTATTTCGTTTAATTTATCTTAGCCGGTTTTTTTTTCTTTTCTGTCTGGTTTATAAATGTAAATATATATTGTTTCACCGGCAACAAAACCTCTACGTATACAAATACGTTGAATGCTACAGACGATAGATAGATAGATTTGAAAAGACTGAGATATCTATCTCAGTCTTTTCAAATCTATCTATCTTTGAAAAGATCCAAATAGAATCTATTTATTTAGATTTATTTATTCATTTGAGCAGAATTTTATATGAATATGCTGAGGCGCAGAACGAGAGAAATGTGAGCAGACAGAGAAAGATATTTATGAACTAACTGAGATAGATAGATAGATAAATAGATAGATAGGTTTGAAAAGTTTAGATAGATAGATAGATAGTTTTAGATAGATAGATAGATAGATAGATAGGTTTGAAAAGTTTTAGATAGATAGATAGATAGATAGATAGGTTTGAAAAAGTTTAGATAGATAGATAGATAGATAGATAGATAGATAGATAGATAGATAGATAGAAAAAGTTTTAGATAGATAGATAGATAGATAGATAGGTTTGAAAAGTTTTTAGATAGATAGATAGATAGATAGATAGAAAAGTTTTAGATAGATAGATAGATAGATTAGATAGATAGAAAAGTTTTAGATAGATAGATAGATAGATAGATAGATAGGTTTGAAAAAGTTTTAGATAGATAGATAGATAGATAGATAGATAGATAGAAAGTTTTAGATAGATAGATAGATAGATAGATAGATAGTTTGAAAAGTTTTAGATAGATAGATAGATAGAATAGATAGGTTTGAAAAGTTTTTAGATAGATAGATAGATAGATAGGTTTGAAGTTTTAGTTTATAGATAGATAGATAGATAGTTTGAAAGTTTTAGAGAGATAGATAGATAGATAGATAGTTTGAAAAAGTTTTAGATAGATAGATAGATAGATAGGTTTGAAAAGTTTTAGATAGATAGATAGATAGATAGATTTAGAAAAGTTTAGATAGATAGATAGATAGATAGGTTGAAAAGTTTTAGATAGATAGATAGATAGATGAGAGATGATAAGATAGATAGATTTTGAAAAGTTTTAGATAGATAGATAGATAGATAGATTTGAAAAGTTTTAGATAGATAGATAGATAGATAGATAGATAGATAGAGATAGATAGATTTGAAAAAGTTTTAGATAGATAGATAGATAGATAGATAGATAGATAGATAGATTTGAAAAAGTTTTAGATAGATAGATAGATAGATAGATAGATTTGAAAAGTTTTAGATAGATAGATAGATAGATAGATAGGAAAAGTTTAGATTGATAGATAGATAGATAGATAGATTTGAAAAGTTTTAGATTGATAGATAGATAGATAGATAGATTTGAAAAGTTTTAGATAGATAGATAGATAGATAGATAGATTTGAAAAGTTTTAGATAGATAGATAGATAGATAGATTTGAAAAGTTTTAGATTGATAGATAGATAGATAGATAGATTTTGAAAAGTTTTAGATAGATACATACATACATACATACATACATGCATGCATACATACATTTGAGCAAGCAGAGAAAGTAATAGACTGAGATTTATATGATCAGATTGAGACCGATTGAGTGATTGATTTGAGCACAAATAGATATTAACATACTAAGATAGACACAAAGAGGAGAGAGAGAGAGAGAGAGAGAGAGAGAGAGAGAGAGAGAGAGAGAGAGCTTGTGTGTGTGTGTGTTTTGAGAGTGAGGGAGGGAGTTTCAAATTGATTGCTGTGCTAGCTTGGGTAATCTGATCTGTGCGTTAAAAATGGGGTGCTAACTGTAGGTGTGGTGCTCGCCTCAGAAACCTCGAAACAATCTTATTGGTTTAACTTTAACGAAAAGGGGACAGACTCCTTCGTTGTCCGGCTGACACTAACAATAGGCCACTCTGTCGCGTTACTTTTTATACTTTTCTTTTCGGTGGGATTCGGGTTCTGCCTGTAGCAAAAATTACGCACTGCTTTAACGTTCACAAATACCCCTCAGGAAATGCGTAAGTTTATCAATAAGTATTATCAATCGTATAGTCAAAATCATTAATACACTAGAATAAATTTATCTAGTAACGAGTCGTATGAAAATCCATGTTATTAGTTGCGTTTAAAAAACCTACAACGTGTCTATATATCAACTAAAGAAATAAGTTTACATATATATCAGGTGTCGTTAATGTGCATACTGTTTTAAACTAAACCGGGTTTGATAAATGATTACTTGTCTATTGATCTGTAATATTTTTGTTTTAATTCTACCCAACGTATAAAAATCAATCCTTATGAATGTATTTATCTATAGAAATCATTAAAATATATGAAAATTTAAGGCCGAAAAAATCTCTTTTATATGAGTTCCATTTTAATATCATAGTCTTTTCTAAATCTATACATTGATACTATGTCCTTAATCTTCCGTTTCGTATCATCTTGATTAAAAAATGAGACGTGCCAAAGTCTCGTGACATGGATCAGGTATGCAGCAATCGCTAAATACGCACTTTTACAGTTGCTTCAGCGATATTATACACCCCCTGCGATACGTTAGCTTATTCGCTCTCTATAGCGAAAGGCATAGACTCCCCTCGCTTGCGGGCTGTCACCGCTCACTGACTACCGAACATTAACATGACCAAATTCCGTTATCCGATATCGAAGGATAAGAGAAACAAACCATCGGCGAAATGTACTATACAGAATCAATAAGAGTTTAATGCTTATAAATCAAAGAAAGAATGTATAAAAATGAGAAAAAGAGAAGTTAAATTAGAGGCAGGTTAGCGGACCAGAGTAATCGTGCAAAAAAACGCGAAAACACGCTTTTTTTTTCATAATAGTCGATATTTGAATTAAACAGAGAAATGGATGTAAGGACTCAAGAAGTCAACGGTAAAGAGAGTTATTCCGTTGGAAAAGCCTCCAAACAGTGGCTAATGCAGAGTAGGTGATGTCACGAGGATAGAGCCCAATCGCTACGCCAAGCATCAGACGAGAGGAGGAGAAAAATGAGAGATAGCCAGAATGATGAGCATACGATGTTACTATAACGTGTTTAAAGTTAAGCAAGCAGGTTAGGAGAGCTTAAGTTTGTGGCATGAGATACCTGCTCAATCTAAACATATCAAACGTTGTAAGTACATTCCTTAAATTATCACAACATGCATGAATTCATCTATCATCAGTGGGTCTTTCGCTAAGGCTAAGTGGTAATTTTCATATACAAAGTAGGAAAGCAATAGATATGATCTTTACGCTCGTGCTATGCGTCTAATGGCACCATTTAGGTAGACGCCGACTCTAATACAGATCGACTCCATACGAAAACCTCTTTACGATAGAAATTTCAAATAATTAATATTTTGACCCAGGAAAACCACTCCTTGTATATATCACGTTATAAGTCATCCTGATTGTCTGCTACCAAACGTTCCAGGGAATGCGGACCCTCCGAGCCCAATATCTAGAGTGTTTAACGGAAGTACCAGGAATTACCCAAAGATAAAAACCTAGCAATAGAGCCATTGTACAAACAAGAGGAGAGTCTATCCCCTTTCACTAACGGCTAGACCAAAATGGAGGATGTTTAGCGTCTGAGACGGATCGCCACACCTACCCTCAGCTCCTCACTGTTACCACACAGATCACTATGCTACTCAATACGCTGAGTTGGCGAGACTGGTATCGAACCAGGAACCTTGAGGTTCCCAACCGAACACTCTACCGGACTGAGCTACAATCAGTATAATACTTATAAAATCCCCGTCAAATTGGCGCTATAAAAATCTTCTCTCTTTAAATATAAATCTTTCATTACATTAAACTTAGATACTTACGCCCGGAAGGCGCATATCGGTATCGGTATTGTCGTATCAGCCGGACAGCGAGGGAGTCTATCCCCTTTTCGCAAGCGCTAGACCAGAGGGGTATTTCTGCTGAGGTTGAGCGCCACACCTACCGTCAGCTCCCCACTTTACCGCACAGGTCAGATTATACAATCTGTGCTACTCATACGTTGACGTTGGCGGGGACCGGTATCGAACTGAGAACCTTGGGATTCCGAGGCGAGTACTCTACCGACTGGCGCATTTACTCGGTAGTAATACAAGATAAAGTGCAGAAGATAACAGTCCGAAAAAACAAAATAATACAAAAGCTATACAATCAGTATAGTACTTATAAAATCCCATCAAAATTGGCGCTATAAATCTGTCTCTTTAAATATAAATGTTTCCTTACATTAAAACTTAGATACTTACGCCCGGAAGGCGCATTTACTTGTAGCAACAATAAAGATGAAGATAACAGTCCGAAAATCAAAATAATACAAAAGCTTATACAATCAGTATAGTACTTATAAAAATCCCCGTCAAAAAATTGGCGCTATAAATCTTGACTCCTTTTAAAGAGCAAAGTGACAATGAATAGAGTGTAATGAAGACATCCGTACTCCATTTGACGTATGGCTACCCGAAGCCCTTTAGGGGTCACCGGTTGAAAACTCTTCGTCTGACACCTTCTGTGTCAGAACAAGCAGCGAGTAAGCACTTACACCTGAGTGACGATGGGGATTAAAACTAGACCTCCACCCCCACCCGGAGTGTATTAGCTGATTAGGGGAAATTTTTTGTGAGACAGGCGCATCACTAACCAATCGGTCATTTTGCCCAACATTATGGCCTTAAAGTGAGGGGCTATTCGTTTTACGGTTCCATCTCCCTTTAAACATATCATCTGCCCCAGCCTCCTTGGCTGCCATTTTGACGCGCTTATGTTTATCTGTTTAAGAGATAATGGCTAATTTTCGCGCCGTTTTTTAAAAACTGTTGAAAATGAGGAGATGAACTGTTTTATGAAAAAGCTTATAAGTATTGTCAAACTGTTCAAAACTCACATGTTATGGAAATACTTTATATCGATAATTTGCTTCTTATTTTCTTTTTTTGCTTTCTCTTTTTATTTTTCTCCGACTTTTCTCTTTATTTTGTTGTTTTTGTTGTTGTTGTTTTTTTTGGGGGTTGTTTTTTGGAGGGGTGATTTTCTTGGGGGGGGTATTTTCAATTTCTTTATTCACTTTATTCTTTGTTTTATTTTTATCGATTTTTTTTATTTCTCTTTTTTCTTTTTTCTAGCTTATCTCTTTATTTTTGTTGTTGTTTTGCTTTGGGGCGGCATTTTTTTTTGGGGGGGGGGATTGTATTTTTTATTTCTTTATTCACTCTTTTATTTTGTTTGTATTTTTATCGAAAATATTTTTTTATTTTTTCTTCTCTTTTCTTTCTTCAACTTCTCTATTTATATCTATTGTTGTGGTTGTTTTGTTTGTTTGTGTTTTTAGGGGGTACTTTTAATTTCCTTTTTCACTTTTATTTGTTTTAATTTTTATCATTTTTTTTTTCATTTATTTTTATTTTTATATTTCCTCTTTCCTTTTTCTTCTGTTATAAAATACTTTAATTTCTTTAATTTGCTTCTTATTTTTCTTTTCTTTCTCTTTCTTCCTCCAAAATTATAAAGAAAGAAAGAAAAAAACAACAGAAAGAGAGAAGAGAAAATGAAATGTGGTGTGAAAAGAGACAAAAAGAAGAAAAAAGCGAAGAAAGAAATTTATTTTTGTTGTTTTTTTTTGGAGGGAGTTGTTTGTTTTGTTTGTTTTTAATTTCATTTCTTTATTCACTTTTCTTTTATTGAATTTTTCCTCTTTTCTTTGTTATGAAAATAATTTGATTTCTATAATTTGCTCCTTATTTTATCTTTTATTCCTCTTTTTTTTCTCCAATTTTACACTTCTTTATATTTCTCCTTTTCGTTCATTTTTCTATCTCTCTTTTTTTTTCAGTTTCCTTTTTTTCTTTTTTCTCTCCCCTTTTCTAATTTTTCTTTGTCCTCTCTCTCTCTCTCTCTCTCTGCTCTCTCTCTCTCCTCTCCTCTCTCTCTCTCTCTCTCTCTCTCTTTTCACTCACCTTTTCCTTTTGTTTCCTTCTTCCTTTCTTTCTTCTCTCTCTCTCTCTCTCTCTCTCTCTCTCCCCTCTCTCCTCCTTTCTCTCTCTATCGCTCTTTTCATCCACCTTTTCCTTTGCTTTCTCTCTTTCTTTCTTCCTCTTACCTCCTCTTTCTCTCTCATCTCTCTCTATCTATCTTTTTTCACTCACCTCTTTCCTTTGTTCTCTTTCTTTCTTCCTTTCTTACCCCATCACACACTCACTCTCTCTCTTCTCTCTCTCTCTCTCTCTCTCTCTCTCTCTCTCTCTCTTCTCTCTCTTCTCTCTCCTCTCTCCTCTCCTCACCTTTCTTTCTACCTCTCTCTATCCTTTGTTTTATTTCCTAATTGATCCATCAAATTCACCATACATCGTATTTCACCTTGTGTGTTGCGCTCTTCTTCCGTGCGCTCTCCGACCGATTGTGCCATTCCGAAGTAACCGCACCAAACATACCAATTCGCGCAATGGTAAAAACCCTTGTGGTCCACGTGGCCCACTGTAGATTGCAATGTGAACCGTCAGTAAATGATTGAGGAGACCCCGTGGAACTTTGACCCGCCGAACACCGTCAAGCATTACCGTTTCGCGGCCACTTCGCTACCGTATAGAGTCACGTGAACAAAACCGTCATCCAGGGCCATCGTTTCCTGTCTGAAGAGATGTTTAAAATGAGTAGTTAACCAGCAGAACCGAAAAGAGGAAACAGGAATAAAATGAATAATAATAATAATAATAATAATAATCTTTGCCCGTCCCGGCCGACCATCGAGTGTAAAATGCAAGAAAGATTAAAGTTATGACAAAACTGGACCTTGCCAGAGAAACTGAGAAAGACTGTGGAACATGAAGGTGAAGGTCGTACCAATTATAATGTTGTGCCCTTGCGAACGGCCCCCACAGCAGCCGAAAGTGATTGAGGAATTTAGAAATGAAAGAAGAATCGAGACCATCTATACTACAAACTGTTAAAATCTGGCTAAATACTCAGAAGAGTCCCGGAGACCTGAGGAGATTGCTGTCACTCAGCCTTTCAGTGAAGCACCGGCTACGACACGGTGCGAAAACCTCAGAATAATTAAATAATAATATAATGATAATAACTAATAATAAATAATATAATTACTCCGTTTCCTTAATTGCACGAACGTATCATCTGCAACCACCCTCTGAATTTAAAATGAGACCGTCCAAATCGTCCCAATGACAAATAGCCAAAATGTAAATCCTGATTATCTGTGTTGCTTATCCGTTGAATTCTTATTTCTTATGAGCTCCTCACTTCAGCTAAATAATGGACCATTCCGTTTTTATTATAAAGGAAAGAAAGGAAGAAAAAGCACATGCTACACAAGAAAAGTTAATGAGGAAGAAAGTAGGGTAAAGATAAAAGAGAGGTTGTGAGCATGTGGAAGTGATATCGCTAATATGTTTCAATTAACATAACGAAAGATGAAAAGAATGAAAGAAAGAAAAAAAGAATGAGAGAGATATCAAATTTNTATATATATATATTGAAAAGTAAACAGTCTGTTTGAGATGGTGATAGCCGCACAAATTTTGAAAGAATGTGTTTTAATTGCAATCATACCTAATTGAAACATTAGTTAGTTAGATAATTAATGAATAGGCGAATATATCTGTCAAATGTTGTGGCGTAAACAAATCGAGAAAAAGTCGATCTCTGTATGACATTCGGCATATTATTGCCTCATCAGCAGAGTTATTATCATAGCACTTCAAACTGTCTAAACTCTGCTGGCGAGGCATAATATGCCGAAATTACATACAGATATCGACTTTTTTCTCAATTTGTTTTACGCCTACATTTGAACACATTATTCGCCAAATATATATATATATATATATATATACTATATATATATTATATATATATTATACTAAAGCTGACGTTAATCAACTTTTGCTTCCTAAAGCGTTTTTTTACTGTTTAGTGAAAATTTATAATAGATTATCCTTACTTTTAGGATGAATATGTTTGAAAGAAGTCTGTTTTAATGATTCTAATTAGGTCGAAATTTGCAATAAAGTCAAAAACTGACAAATCTCTTACTTTTACTCTGCTGCCTATCTCTTCAATCCCCCTCTATGTAATCTCTGACTACCTCCTCGTTATATAAAGTTAGTTTTTTATAAAATTCTATGCGCTTACCTACTCCCTTTCCCTAATCTCAAATAATTAAAGCCAGAAGCTGAATAGGTGACCCAATGGGTCACGTTTTGTCTATATATATATATATATATATATATATATATATATATAAAAGTAAAGTAAAGTCGACGGGGCGGCCTAAAGTCGGTACAGCCCAGCTGCAAGGAATCTATCCCCTTTTCAAATACGCCTAGACAAAAGAGATTGTTTTAGCCTCTGGACGGAGAGCCACACCTACCATCAGCTCCTCATTTTACTGCACAGATCCCTCGGGCTACTCATAAGCTGCGTTGGCGAAGGCCGTGATCGAACAAGGAACATTGAGGATTCCTAGCCGGACATTCTACCGACTGAGCTAAATACAGTCTGACATAACTGCAACAAGTGGGTCTAGCGCCCAATGAGGATTGACCTTGCGATAATTTCAGTTTAATTATTGATCGGACATTGAAACTCACTAGAGGAGAGATAATTTAGGGATCAAGCTTGCGAACACTGTTCCACGAGAGGCGCGCTGACAATAAGTGTTGTTATACCAACAATAACTAACTCTTGCCTACTTTAAACCGCTCACAGTGGCTCTGACCACTGCGATCCTACCGTAAGCGCTGGCCGCAGCTCTCCACACGTGTCGCTAAATTAATTGAGGCGAGAAGCGACCCAGATTACATAATAATAGGACTTTTTTAATAGCAATGGATCCTGTGCGGTGAACAGAGAGTGAAATATCCCATCATAGCAAGGTTTTAAAAATGTACCAAGAAAACTATAATAATCAAAACATTAATAACAGTGACATTATACCAAGCGAATAAAGAAATTTACAGTCCAATTTGTTAACTGAATGATAATTTGTGTGGGCGTCTGCATTCGCCGCAAACGCGTGAGTCACTTGATTATCCAAATTAAGTATGTAACGGCAGATATTTTTTTAATTGGCTGCTGACTCGTCTAGACAAATACCAATGGAAAGTGATTATATATCTGAGTGAATAATGGTAATTTACAGCCCAATTCTGTAACATGAATTAATAACTTTGTGGGACCGAACGTTATTTGCTTCATTATCCAAAATTAATTGATGCAACGGAGTTTTTTAACGCGGTTCTCATTCGTCTAGAAACAGGGCATCGACAAACTTTTCACGGTGGACCGGATAATTGCAAAAAAACAACGAGTGCGTGGCCCACATTATTATTGTGTTCAATACTTGCTAACCAGAACGAAAGCTCTGAGAAAATGTAAAACAAAATTTATCTTTCCATGTTATTATGGCGTAAACAAATTTAACCAATATATTTATTTCAAAATATTAGCAAAGAACGCAAATTCTCAAACGCCGTCGGCGGCCGAATAAAATGCATTCGGCGGCCGAAGTTTGGTGACCCCTTTGTCTATAATAATAATAATAATTAATAAGAATAATAAGTGAGGATCTAACTGGTGAATAAAGCAATTTACCGCCCAATTTGTTAACTGAATGACAATCGCGCGAAACGTTATTTTGATTATCCAAATAAACGATGTAACAGAGATGCTAATCAGCATCCTTCACTCCTTCCTAAAAAGGAGCATTGATATAATCATGGATTGCTGTTACAACCGGAACAGAACGGGTTTACGGATTAGCAAACCCTAAGATTACTCACCGTTCGTATTTCTATATATTCTGCATTATCATACTTTTTTTAATTCTATTAATTTTCATTTTTTTATTTTATGTTTTGTTTTTTGATTGTTTTTTGGTGTTTTTTTTGGTTTTGTTTTTTTTTTGTTTTTTGCTTTTTGGGGTGGGGTGCACTCTTCATATCTCGTATAAAATAACCAATGCAATAACTCATACGTGTATTCAAAACTCCCAACACAGACCGCCATATATAAACCTGCAAATGTTGGAATATTCAATGACCAAATATCTTATGGAAGAGAGAGAGCGAAAAAGAGAGAGGAGAGAGAGAGAGAGAGAGAGAGAGCAGTGCGAGAGCGCGAAAGAGAAAGAGAGAGAGAACGAGAGAGCGTGAGGGTGGACGGGCTCTCTCTGAGAAGAAAAAACATTCCCATCTGGAGACTTGCGCAGTTGGGTGCGACCATTATCTCGCTGAAACTGCGACAAACACGGCGCCGAACGCCCTCTCTCGGCACGTGCCGCATTTTGTAAAGCGAACGACCCTCACAGATAGAGGACCAGCACTTGGGCGATGGGGAATTGAATCAAAATATATGTGGGCAGGGGGGGGGGGTTCTTCTATTCAAGGCAACACATGGAGTAAAAAAAAACAAAACCAAACTTTAAAAGAAAACAACAAAAAAAAAACGAATTGTTGCTGAGTCGTTCGCCTCTGTGCATTTTGCCTCCTCGCTTATGACCCACGCATCTAACATCCAAATCTTCACTGTTTTCTTTGCCTTTTTTTTTTTTTTTTTCATATGCGTAAGATTGATAAATGATTGATTTAAGGGCATGTTACCCACCCAGGGTTATTTCTGCTAAGCGAATAGGTTGTGAGGAATGTTCAAATTATTGTCATGTCTTTTTTAAGGATTTTTCTTGATTTTGACAGTTGGTTATTTGCAGTGTTTGTTGCTAAGTGGATTGGAAAATCATTTCAAATGATAAGTTTATAGGTTAAAGTTCAAGTTATTTTTGGTATAATTTTATTTCTTTGACAGGCCCTTAATATGCGTAAGTTTAGACATATGTGTTCGAGTGTGATGTCTGAGAAACTTGCCAAAGCCTGTTACTACTACATTTTTACAAAACATGACTCACGACAGAGAGGGTCAAAGTTTAGGTACCAGACATGTATACTGAAAAGAGGTGTCCCCTTAAAAAAATTGTGGTATTGTAAAAGTATCTGGCCCCTCTAAACGATGCGGTTTCATTCTAGAAATGAGGTATCCAAGCGAGTACATGATACTATTAAGATTTTTGTAATTTAACCATTGTAGTTCTTTTTGACAATGACAAAATAAATAAAATTATTCTAATAAATTATTATTCTGATAACACCATGCAATCTATTATATTTCCATACCTGTAATAGGTAACTGAGTTACCTCCCCTACCCTTCTAATTACTATATAAACTGGTCAAAAATCCACCCCTGTATTCTATGTAGAATAAAGCTTCTGCAAGTCCGACCGTGTTTGTTTGCTTACTACCACAATACCCCACAGTTGAATGAGCTGTATATCTTTATTAGATTATAAAATTACTTGATAAGTTAATCTAAAAGTTAAAATTAATTAGAAACAACATCGGACATGCATTAAAAAAATTGAAATAGTTTATTATAAATTATTTAAATTTATTATCTAGACATATAAATAAATTATTATATTTATATCTACATCTAGATAAAATAAAGTTCTTGCTTAAGTAATAGGTACCTGTACTTTTCACAATAATCAAAAATCCTTTATTAAGTACCCCCCCCCCCTTTCGGGATATTTTGTCCGGTATCTAAACTTTGACCCCCTCCCTCGCTCAACGAATGTGTCGAATTTGCAAACCACGATGGTTCAACGGTCTTCACTTGTCCAATTTTCATAGATGAACACTAGCATTAATACAACCAATACCCAAGCTTAAACACTACCTTGATTTGCACTAACCCGTTTTTTGCGCTACCACGTTTAGAAATACTGGGTGAACCATAATGATGAAAGACATTTTGAATATTATTTTCTCAGATTAAAAGAACGACACAGAGTACTAAGTATATTTATTGGATAAATGGTACACAGGAGTTTTACATGTGATCTAAGATCTGAATATAATATTTTTGAGATGGTCACCATCATGATGAAAACATTCGAGAGCTCGATTTCTCATATCGCGTAAATTGTAGTTTGGCATATCAACTGAAATAGCAGTTATTTCTCAAAATTTGTAACAGCACAAAGGATCACCTTTTGGGATGGTGCCTCTCGCTTTCCAAAATGCTATTGGAATTTACTTTGGGCTGCAGTGATGGATCTTTGACTGGCGAAGTATTCTTCGACTACATATGCAATTTCTTTTAGACTCCACGGCATTATGAGGATCACCAAAATCAATACCTGAAAGTAATAAAAACTTAATGTAATATTCAAATCTTAAATAACATATAAAACTCCTGTGTATCAGTTATGTATTAAATACATATAGTAATCAATATCGTGTTTTTACTCTGGGAAAATAGCATTTAAAATGTATCTCATCATTATAGTCCAGCCTGTACATTTAGAAATATATATTTACCAACCCTTCCACATGAGCAGGATGTGACACAAGGTCAATTTCTTAAGCGGAGTTTAACAGGTTTGGATTCAGAGTTTTCCTTCTCCTAGACTGGTTACCTAACCATGGTTAAAGAGTCCAGTCTGCCCTGCTATTTACCCATAGCTGGAGGGAGAATTGGATTCATACCTTTCCCAAGGGTATTAGCGCCATGTGAAATTCCAACAGCTTCGTCCAGGAATTGAACATGCGTTGACGAGTCCATTTCCTACGACTCTAACCATTAGACCACACGCCTCCATTTAGAAATACGTTTAGCGTTACTACCTTTGTGGTATCTCGCTTTGCGCTACCTTGTTTAGTGATATCCCGATTTGCGATACCTAACTTTGCGCTACCACGTTTAATGTTACCCGCTTTGCACTACCTTATTTAGTGATACCCTGCTTTACGATACCTCGCTTTGCGCTACCACATTTAGCGCTACCTCACTTTGCGATACCTCAATGTGCGCGACTCCGTTTAACACAACCCCGCTTTGTGCTATTCTGTTTAGTGCTAATTTACTACAGCGCTCTTTTTTCTTTTCTTGTAAAAGTAAACGGATTAAATTTAACTAAGATAATGCTCTGCCTTTGAGACATAGAGCACTATTTATGCGTCGTTCGCAACTGCAAACAAAATCAAATATAGTGGTACCTTGACTTACGAATTCCACTTTCCTCGTATATGAAATCAATTTCTCCATTGAAATGCCATTAATCCGTACCCAAACACCAAAAAAGACACCCAAGTTTTTGTTATTTTTTTTTAATAGAAAAATAGCAGCGTATTGTATAAAAACATAATAAAATAAAATGTTATGAATTATGTGATGTAATATATTTAATGTTTTTATTTTTTTTAAGATGATATTTTCTTTGGCGTGATAAATTTGGAAACTGATTTTTTTAAAATGAACTTATTAACATAAGCGCATCTGAAGCTCACTCGTACCTGGAATTTTTGCTATCAACACAAAGCAAGAAATCGACCGAGTGACTGCTCATAACTCTAAAACTCATAAATTTGGTACTCGTAAGTCAAGGTACAACGTAAATTGTACGTAGACGAAAATTCTTGTCGGGTTTCATTCCGGCTAGAGGTAAGCTGTTAAAATGTCGAGCCGCACTGATGAGAAGTTAACTTTCGAAAACACGTGTCTGTGGATGACAGATATATATGCTTCCCACTCCCATGGTTGAGCCACTGTGGGGGGACGTTAATTGTAACTTCACCGTTTGGCATTAGCCGTGACCCGTCTGTTTAGAGATTATAGTTCTCTTTTAGAGATTATAGTACTAGTTATAGTAATATATATATATATATTAGAGCTGTATATCTAACTTTATATTCGATCTGTTTACTTCGACAGTCAGCGTTCGGAGACATCGACCCTTAGTAGTAGGGTTGGGGTACTTCCTACTCACATAAATTCCCAACACAACCTGGCGCTAGGGTGCAAGCGCTGGGGCTTCCGGGGAGTCTTGCCTCTGGTGAAGTGACTCAATACTACCAGAGACAGCACCCTGCTCGGCAGCTCGGTCGTCTCGGACTTTCCCCTGCCACTGGACTAACTGCAGGACTGCCAAGATAGTGTACTGGGGGTCTGTGTAGCCTCTTTCCACTTGAAATATATCACGCACACGTTTCACTTCACCATATAATATATATATAATATATATATATATATATATCATATATATATATATATATATTTAATATACAAGCGTTGTTGGTAGATCCTTGCGGAGATAAAAAAAAAACCAGCAGAGAGTTTGATTGTAAAAATATACTACCAAACATCAACCAGGAAGAAAGAAAATTTTTTGAAAAAAAGAAAAGACCAAGATATTCGTACCAACAAAAAATAATCTATTGGATATAGTATTTGGCCAAAGAAAAACAATTTATATGTATAATAATGTAATATAAGATATATATATATTCATATAACCGCTAGGAGAAGCTAATCTGTAAAAAGTGCTCGATACCTAAGTAGAGCCAAGTAATAAAGATAATCTACTGAGTCAGACGAACCTACTATTAGTTTCGCATAAAGCTCTTCAGGGCTAAAATCTGACCTTTATGCGAAACTAATAGTAGGTTCGTCTGACTCAGTAGATTATCTTTATTATATATATATATATATATATATATATATAATATAATATATATTTGGGAATGAAAGGCCTTAAATACCATGGGTATCGTGGTTATGGACCCATAACCCCTACCCATGGTATTTAAGGCCTTTTATTCACAAATAAATTTGCTCTGTTTATAAAAATTAAACATTGAGCTCTCATACCGAACCTGAACTCTACAACAAAACTACTGGTAGAGAATAGGACCAGCCTGGAATCACCTTTACAGAAACTGTACCACACCAAAGTATATTATATATAGTAATATAGATATATATATATATATATGTCTGTCTCTCTCTCTCTCTCTCTCTCTCTCTTCTCTCTCTTTTCTCTCTCTCACTCTCTCTCTCTCTCTCTCTCTCTCTCTCTCTCTCTCTCTCTCTCTGTGTGGTGTGTGTGTGTGTGTGTGTGTGTGTGAAATAACCGCCGGTGTTGTTTAGCGTAGCTTTGACGACATTAGCATTAGACAATTAATAATTATTGATAAACATACACATTGTTTAAAAGAAATTAATCAAGTAAGTTTAGTTAATAACATCTTCAATTTTTTCCATGTTTATTTCCCTATGTTTTCATGAAGAACCAACAAATTACACATATATTTAAACATACATTAATCCAGATGTATTTAACCAGAAAACAAACATTTGAATATACATTTTTCTTAAAAGTATTCTTTGTGACTTGTCATTTTTTTTAACAGAATTTTTTCATATTTTCTCCTGAAGTCGAAACTAGTAAAGAACTATTATAAAATAAATAATACAGAAATATTCATGTTTGGAGTGTCACTTTTTGTATATATATATATATATATATATATATATATATAATATATAATGGATAAAAGTAACCTACTCGAGTTTTCATCGTCTGTTTCGTCGGGCATGTATTGTACCAACTGAGATTAATCGAAAACTCGATTAATTCAACGGATGTAACCCTGACGAAACAGACGATGAAACTCGAGTAGGTTACTTTTATTCATTATATAAATAAATTTTGCTCTACATTGTATTGAGCACTTTGTATTTGTTTTTTCTCAGTCTTAACCCCTGGATACTGTGCACTTCCAACGATCGTACTCGTACCCACCGGTAAGCTACTACTCATACATTAACACACACCACACACACACACACACACACATATATATATATATAATATATATATTATATATATAATATATATATAACGCAATTAACTGTGTTTTAAATATATCCCATCATTACATTAAAAGGAAAAGTTTAAAATAGTTATATTAAGCTTTTCATAATTGCGTGGACTGCGACATTATAGTAAATGAGTGCAGACACCAGTCGCGCTATTATGTTCACTTTCGGACTAATACCCTTGGGAAAGGTATGAACCCCCTTATCCCCAGACTATGGTTTAAATAGTACCTTTACTGTTCTAAAACTCCTATCAAATAGCCCACGAAAGTTGATATGCCACTAAACAAAGAAACAAATCCTTCTATACTAAAGTAGGTATTTTTTTCGTTGTTGTTGGGTAATTTTTAGGTGGAAGGGTTCTTAAACGTAAATGGGGCAATTCTAAGGGTTAACCAGAGACTGGTTAGCTGGTTGGTTGATTCGTTGGATTTTAAGGCATGTCAACCCTTGTTGGGTTATTTTATACCGAAGACGTTTTGTTTTATTCTTTCTTGATGGTATTCAAATTATTTTTCAAACTCAATTTTTTAAACACATTATTAAAACTCATTTGTTCTATTTAACCTGTGGATGGGACTCTAATAGATACTACCACTCCGGGTCACGGTGGGCCTGGAAGTAATGGCGATAAAGGGGTACTCCACACTTCCCAGAGCTCCAGAATTGGAACTTCACCACTAGATGCAGTTTAACTCATACCCAGGGCACTAACATCCCCAGCCACCGGTTTCAAGGGCAATAGGGTTGAGACAATCATATAGGTGCTAGGGGTTGATGTGACCAGCCGATTGATCGGCCTCTCCGACCGCTAGCCTAAGTAAGGGCCAAAGAGAAGTGTCGCATGTCATGGATTACTCAACCACCTAAATTCCGTCCTTAAGCATCACGGGACGCCACCCACAGCCAACAGATGGTCCCAATTGGGGGAGGGGGTTACCCCACTGCAGAGGTGCAGTCAGTGTATTCTTCTGCTGGCCCAGCCGACAGGATGACTAGAGACTGGAATTGTAATAATAAATTATATCTTATTCTAATGCAATTGTATTTATATATTACACTATTATTTTTTTGTATTTTATATTAACCGATATTTCTTAGTAATACTAGCAAATATATGCACCCTCCGGGTGCAAGTATTTAAGTTTTAATGTAATGAAATATCGTATTAAATTAGAAAGTCTAATAAGAATGCAAATAAAAAGATTTGAAACAGAGTGGGGGTATAATAGAAAAATAGAAATGAAACTTACTCTTCCATCATTGCCGTCTTTCATTGCTGAATTTTACTTATTTAACTATTTAGTTAAATTAGGAAATAAAGAATAAAATTACACTTATTTTTTCTTGTTAATGGATTTCATTTAAGATTCATTGGAGAGATTTTTGCTTATATTCATTAAAATAAAACCAAACAATTAGAAATCAATAATACTAAGCATATATTTAATAAAATCACATTTTTAATATCAATATGCAAATTAGCCTTCCCGTTCACACTGCAAACCGCTATTTTTTGTATATATAAATACAATAGCATGTTATTAGTATGTAGATATTGACAACACTAATAAAAAGGTGAAGCAATTTTATTAATAATTGAGGTTTGAATGTAAATAAAATCATGAAGAATGTGATGTAAATAACTATGTTAATTGTGACTGGATTAGTAATATAGTTTCGGTTACAGACAAAAAAACACACAATCTCCATTATAATAAGATATAAGGCAAATTACAGCATTTTAAACGCACTAATAACATGGGCAGTTTTGAGACAAATCTAACTTAGATTTTCATTGAGACATCGTTAATAAATCAGATTTATTCTGTGTATTAATATAATGATTTTGACTATAAATTAAATACCCATTGCTAAACTTACGTAATTCTTGATGGTATAATAACGTAAACAGTGACGTACTTTCGGTTACAGACAGACAGAAAAAGAATCTCCATTGTTATAAGATGTAGGGTTATTTTTTTAGTCAGCTATAGATGTGGATTTGGTAGCAGACCGACAATCACTAAGAATACTAATAGGATTACATTTTCACGAGAATATTAATGATATACATGATCTAATTTAACTAATCATTCAATAGTATATTGTATTTTGATTTTCCAAGTAATTGAATAGTTTTGTAACATTATTTTTGTTTATCTATACTAATAACACTGCGATTTAAAGTGTGAACGGGAAGGCTAATTTGATTTGATCTTAATAAATATGTGCTTAGTATTATTGATTTCTAATTGTTTGGTTTTATCTTAATGAATATGAGAAAAAATCTCGGGGATAAATCTTAAAAGAAATCCATTAACAAGAAGAAATAATTGTAATTTCATTCCTTACTTCCTATTTTAAGTAAATAGTTAAATTAGGAAAATTTAGCAGTGAAAGACGGGAGTGATGGTAAAGTAAGTTTCAGTTGTTCTATTTTTCGATTATACCCCCTCCGTTTCAAATCTTTTTTATCTGCATTATTATCTAATTTCATTAGCCTTTCTAATTTAATATATTTTATTACATTAAAACTTTAATACTGGCACTCTATTTCAAATCTTTTTATCTGCCTTCTTATTTAGTTTCATTAACTTTTCTAATTTGATATATTTTATTACATTAAAACTTAAAATACTTGTACCCGGAGGGTGCATATATTTGCTAGTTTATATAAAAATGAATGGTGAAAAAGATCCCTAACCTTCTTCCAACCGAAGTATTATTTTACTAATGTGCAAATGTATGGACCTAGATATCAATGTCAATTTTCATGAGGTCAACTTACTTACAGATGTGAATCTCACGCATGCGCGTTGATCCCTGTTTTGTTTTGCTTTTTTGTTTATTTGTTTTTGTTGTTTTTTTGTTTTTTTTTTTTGTTTTTTCCCCATTCTCTTACGTGTACTGAGTCTGTCAATGATATGAAAATAAAAACCTGGATAGAAAAGCGTCTTTCGTGTCTCCTCGTTTTCCTGACTTCTGTATGACAAACACCAATCTACCAGCGATATTCTCGCTCCATAACTAACTGGTCGGTGAATAGTGCGCGCGCGGGAACCGCCGGTCGTTTATGCATTTCACTACACCGTTATTTGTTTT
>CM042140.1:9399133-9434133 GCA_023376005.1 Doryteuthis pealeii
CCCCCACCCGACCAGTCCTTTGGTCACGTCAAGCCCTAGCACCTATATGATTGTCCCGACCATATTGATCTTATGACCATGCTGTAAGATCCAACAAACTAAACCAAACGATTTTAATCCGGTAGAATCAAGAGGTGATTTTGGTTGAATAGGAAAATTATTAGTATTATCTGCATTATTCGGACTATTGTCCCCATCTTCATTGTTATTTGTACAACGTTTCGGCCGGTATGCCTTCCGGCCTTCTTCAGGTATTTCTTGTCGGACTCAGGAACCTTCTCGGACTCGGGAACCTTCCAATTGGACACATGGCCTAGTGGATAAGGTAGTTAGTTTAAGACAGTTCCAAGTAACAGTTATCTCTGGATTCCGGGTTCAATCCTAAGTAGAGGCAGTAACATAGAAAATAATTAATACAACTCCTACCCCAGCTATGGTTAGCGGAATGAGAACAGGATACCCCCGTGGACTAAATAAAGGGTTAGGTTCAAAGTTCGGTGATGGCTCCCGATTACGACAAGAAAGTTCCCGAGTAAAAAAAAAAGGTTCCCGAGTCCGAGAAGATTCCTGATTCCGAGAAGGTTCCCGTGTCCGACAAGAAATACCTGAAAAAGGCCGGAGGGCATATCGACCGAAACGTTGTACAAATAACAATGATGATGGGGACAATAGTCCGAATAATGCAGATAATACTAATCATCAAGCCTCATCTCAAACATTCAGATAAAAAGGAAAATTATAGCACAGACAATCATCATTTATAGCCGGCTCGATAGCATTAAACTGTGACAATGAATAATAATGAACAGACACGATTAAGTTGGCTTTAGTTGCAGGATAAGAAGAAGAAAAACAGCCAAAAAAAAACGACCCTTCCCAAAAATCATATTTAATTCAACTACACAACCATCGACTTTCCAGAGATCGATTTGCATATTTGTTTGGAGGTGGTGTCTTGTTTCGATAATCCTTCGTTTTCTATCTTTTACATAAAAGTTTTCTTCTTTACAAAACCATCATGTACAGTAGGGTAGGTCAATTTTGGAACAGTATCGTATCCCATCTGGTGAAAGTTGCAAATTTAAAAAAATTATAAAACAAAATATTTTTCTTTACAACTTTGGCTTCGTTTGAGGAAATTTCAATCTTTTATTACTGTTACAACTTAATTCTTAGATAAAAAAAAAAATCTGTATATCTGATGTGTTGGTGGTGATGGGGGGCATATTTTCAATTTGAATTCTAGTCATAATATTTTATTTGTTTCATTTAAAATGACAACCTTTTCTGTTTTAAATATTAAAATTGCTAAATTTGCTAACCAATTTCGAGGCTAAATATTGTGGAAACGAGAATTTTTGGTACATTTTCGAAGATAATCTTTGATTCTAAGAGATCTCATTTTGGGTATTAATATTCATTATACCGGCACAACTTTCGCAGTTTCAGAGAATTTGATATTTTAAAAAAGTTAAAAATCAACCTACTCTAATATACAGTAATACTTATACTTAAGAGTTTAATTCGTTCCACTCGTAACTCAATTTCATCGTGTATCAAATCCGTTTTCCCCATTGAAATACACTGAAATGCCATTAATCTGTTCCAGGCCCTCAAAAAATGAATTATGCACTGTAATATGTTTTACTGTATATTTTTTATGAATAATATTTTTCTTTGGCGTGAGAAATTTGGAAACTTAAATGTTTTAAGTGAACTTATTTACATAAGCGTATCTGAAACTCGCTCGTACCTGAAATTTTATCCCTCAACACAAAACAAAAAAAATCGTCCGAGTGACAGCTCGTAATTCGGAAAAGTCGTAAATTGAGGGCACTCGTACGTCAAAGTACCAATGGATCTGTATGTAATTACATAACTATTGCGCAAACCCTGTCGGTGGGGCTAGGGTTAGGGTTAGTGACGACTCTTGATGCTTAAGGACGGAATCCAGGTGCCTGAGCAGTCTGCGACATTTAATACTCCACTTTGGCCATTACTTGGCCTATACGAGCGGTTGAAGAGGCTCCCTCCGATCAGTCGGTTGGTCACGTCAAGCCCTAGCTCCTATATGATTGCCTCGAGCGTAATGATGTCATGGCCAACCCTCAATCCTTTTTATCAAGTAAGTGCTAAAAGGCAGTGGCTGTGGGTCATATTGTTCAGGGTATGATGTTAAACTGCTTCTGGTAATGATATTACAGTTCTGGAGTGTGAAATACCCTTTCAATGGTACACACAAATATGTATTTGTGCATATATATATATAATTTTGGGATGAAACAAAAAAATCACAGTGCTCAACCATAAATTTGTAGGAGCTTTATTTATCTATTTGTTGAATTTTTTAAATATAATTGTTTTCCATAAGCAATTTCCCAGGTTTCAGGTTATTTCACCATCATCAAGTTGCTAATAATTCTTCTGGTGTTTATACGAAGACATTTCTTGCTGTTATGTTTTTGGACCGCAAATTACGTCGGTTGATTATTGTGGACGCTCTTTATGCTTTAGATTATATTTTTGAATTTTTGAATTTCGGTATTTTTTTTGAATGCTCATAAAGTTATCTCCCTTTAATCCTTTGAAAATTTGTTCTTATTTGGAATTATTGTAATCAGCCTCATATGTTAAAAGACGTATGTCTTTTCAAATTTTCTGATGGTAAAGTCCTGTAAATTTCGCAATATAATTTTTCATTAATTTTATATATATATATATATATATATAATTTTTTCCCTCAACACACACAAACATGTATTTGTGCGTGTATATATATATATATAAATTTATATATATATATATATATATATATATATATAATATATATATAACAGGTGTGTCAAAAAAGTATCGCGATTGAAGGTATATTTACCAAGATAGAAATGAAGAATGAATGGAACGTTATTTTTTTCAGAATACAAGGTGTGTCAAAAAGTACAAAAGATTTCGATACTTTTTTGACACACTTTGTATATATATAATATATATATATATATATATATATATATATATATAACTCTTTTTTACTTACATAATATATATATATATATATATATATATATATATATATATATAGATAGATAGATAGATAGATAGATAGATTCATTGAACAACGAACATGAGCCTGTGATTAGTTGCTTTCTTGGGACTCTGCACGAAGGAAGACAGGAATATTCTGATGAGATCTCTTGTCATAATCACTGATCAGTAATCTCTAAGAATCAATCGACTGGCAAGGTTAAACTTTAACCCGGGATTATCCAGAAAGTTAGAGGAAAAGGGAAAAGACAACGGAATCGGATGCCATTTTGTTGGTTACAGTGAGCCCCTTTAGACTCCAGCTTTATATCGCTAAATACAAACTGACGATGTGACTGCACACGCATAGTCCTTTCTCCAGGGGCAACGTGTACAGATGGCTAACCAAATGTTGTATACGGGAAGGGAGATAGAGGCTCGCTCGTCCGCTGTCCAAGGCGAACATGTACGTGACCAAACTCTTTAAAGAACTAAGCCGACAGTGTCGGCCATCGTCACGCGTGTAGCGCCCTCTATCAATAGAAACGTGTTACTAATCAGTATCACTGAGGGACGCGGCTTTGCACATCTTAAAGCTGCGACCCTTTTTTTCTAGATTTTTGATTTGGCTATAACCAATATGATCAAATGAATGGAAATAATAATAATAATAATAATAATAATAATAATAATAATAATAATAATAATAATAATCCTGGTCACGGTACCAAATAATAATAATAATAATAATAATAATAATAATAATAATATACTTGTCACGGCACCAAATAATAATAATAATAATAATCCTGGTCACGGTACCAAATAATAATAATAATAATAATAATAATAATATCCTTGTCACGGCACCAAATAATAATAATAATAATAATAATAATAATAATAATAATAATAATAAAGAATGGATGTGGTCACTGAATTAAGACGTTGCTTTGGCCGGGCGAAAATTTGCAGCATGCCGAATTATTCTGTTGCATTCCTGATTGACCGTCGCAAATGTAATCAGCCCGAGAGGCAGACAGTGTGTGTCTGCATATTTTGCCGAAAATTGATCTTTCCTAACTCCCCCCTAAAGCAATGCGGAATATTTGCCAGTCCGGCCAGATAGGTTAATCCAAATTTTTCCTCTCGCACATTTGGTTTTGAAATTAAAATTTTACCCTTCCCCCCTGCCTTATCAAAGTTTTGGTTTCTCGTTGTTCAACTCTTAAACATTTTATTCTTGGCAAAGTATTCTTCTTGATCTTTGTTGGTTGGTTGGATTTTACGGCATGTCAACCCTTGTTGGGTTATTTTATGTCAAAGATGTTTTATTTTATTCATTCTTGATGGGTACTCAATTTTATCAACCACATTTTTAAAACTCATTTTTACTATTTGACCCATAGATGGGACTCTGACATCCAATGGTGAGGCTCCAGTTCTGGATATCAAGGAGTGTGGAGTATGCCTTCGTTGTCATTGCTCCCAGTGCACTCTGACCCGGAGTAGTAGTACCTTTTAGGGTCTTATATGGCCCAATTAGATCAGTTTAAAGATTATTCGTATTTTTGTAAGTCTATCAATCTGAGATGCGTAAAAACAATGGCGTCATTATTTGAATGAGATCTTCAAAATTTTTAGACGCTTTATTTGATCAACAGTCAAACTATTCAAAATGATTTCTCAGGTTGGGTCATTGTGTTGTATACCCTTTTTCCTTTCTTACTTCTATTCTTCTGGTCATCTTTGGTATCTTACGTTCATCTTCTAGCGTCTGGACTTCGTCTTGGTGGTCGGTCGCACTTATTCATTTCTTCTTCTAGATCAGTCTTGTTGCCAAGACATTCATCAACCACAAAACCATATTATTTATGAAAGCTTTTATTTACTTAACTAAACATTTCATGTAACTAACACAGCGCGCGTATGCAGTGAGTCCCAGCTAAGGCAGTACATCTTCTCTGCCTGACGTCCAAGCTGAAACTGAGAGCCAACCAGGTTCCACGTGACTTCACGTATTTCGCGGGCTTTCTGTAATATTCCATGGAAAGTCCCGCCCGTGATATGAAAAGGGGCCATCCCTTCAGAAATACAGGGGGTTGACAATAATCTATGCATAGATTATGTAACAATTGCTATGCTCGGATACACAGGGAACATCTGATGAAGGCCGAAACGTTGTTTTTAGATGCCACATTTTCTCGAGTTACCTTATCATTGCAATCGAGAATCTAAACAAACGCTTGAAGGGGGAATTAAAAATTGCAACCCTAATATTTGAGCGCTGATTATACACATTGTTAGATCACTCCCCTGGGCACTGCCGGAGAAACAAGGATCAACTCATTAGTGAGGTTATTCTGTGGAAGCCATCACATGGACACGCCAGAGTAGGCAGTCCAGCAAAGACGTATATAGACCAACTCTGTGCGGATACTGGATGCTGTACAGATGACCTCCCAGGAGCAAGGAATGATAGGGACGGTTGGCGAGGGATTGCCATAGATATCCGTGCTGTCAGCGTCACATGATGAGGATGATAAGATCTCTACAAACTGTTTTTATATGTTCCTCTAGATTTTCTATGGTGAACAGATTTATTCATTTTTTTTTTTTTTTCAATTTTGTGTGAAGGAATTTAATTTCTTCTTGTTCTTGTTATTCTTTTTCTACCACTACTACTACTACTACTACTACAAATACTTTTTCTTCTCTTTCTTTTCCTTCTTTTATTTTTTTTCTTCTTTTCTTATGTTACTATTTTTCTTTTTTTTTCTTCTATTTCTTCTTCTACTACTACTGCTATTTTTCTTCATTTTTTCCTTTTTTCTTCTTTTTGTATTTCTTCAACAACTATTCTGACTACTACTTTTTCTTCTTTTTCTTCTTTTTCCCCTTCTTCTACTACCACTACTACTACTAATAATAATTTTTTAATTCTTTTTATTCTTCTACTTTTTCTTCTTCTTCTTACTACTACTACTACTACAAATAATAATAATAATAATAATAATAATAATAATAATAATAATAATAATAATAATAATTTATTCTTTTATTCTTCAGTTTTTTCTTCTTTTTATTCTTCGAGTTTTTCTTCTTTTTCTACTTCTTTTTCTTCTTCTTTTTCTACATTTTCTTCTTTTTCTTCTACTTTTTCTTCTTATTTTTCTTCTTCTTTTCCTTTTTTTTCTACTTCTTTTTCTTCTTCTTTTTCTTCTTTCTTTTCCTTCTTTTTCTACTTCTTTTCTTCTTTTCTACTTTTTCTTTTTCTTCTTCTTTTCCTTCTTTTTCTACTTCTTTTTCTTCTTCTTTTTTTCTTCTTTTTCTACTTTTTCTTTTTCTTCTTTTTCCTTCTTTTCTACTTCTTTTTTCTTTCTTTTTTCTACTTTTTCTTTTTCTTCTTCTTTTTCTTTTCTACTTCTTTTTTTCTACTTTTTTCTTCTTCTTTTTCTTCTTCTTTTCCTTCTTTTTCTACTTCTTTTCTTCTTCTACTACTGATACTTTTTTAATTATTTTTATTCTTTTTGTTGTTCTTTTTCTTCCTCTTCTTCTTCTTTCACTTTCACTTTCACTTTCCCTGTTCTTCTTATTTCTCAATTCTTTATAACAAGATTGGTTTTACCCGATGCATTTTTTGATACGTCGTATCTGTCATTTTATTCTCTCTATATTTTTATACTCCTGTCATCTCATTCGATATATTTTTCGGGTAAAATTGTCATTTCTTTATTTCTATGTTTTGTTTCCTTGTTTCCTAGGCTTACATTTCTCTCATTGTTCTGATTCCAGTTAATTTATTATTGTTGTTATTGCTGTTTTGTTATTTGTTGTGGTTATGGCTGATGTTATTACATCAACGTTCCTTTTTTTTAAATGTCATTGTTGCTCTTGTGAGTTTGCATAGCCCCTTTAATTGTAATTTAAGGAAGTTTTCCTTTTTTTTATTCAGAGACAAGAGACTTTATTTTTCATTGTCTGGTGATGCCAAGGCTTAACGATATTTTCTTGCCCTTTTTTTCTTATTCTCTTTTTGCATTTATAGCGTAATGGTTATCGACCCTAGGTTATGAAAAATCATTATGTCATATATTGATAAACCGTTGTTTATTTTTTGGACGGTTAGTGTAGTTAGATCTTGAATTAAAATTCGTTGATATTCAAAATCGGAGAGGGTTAGATTATTATTGATCAAATCAAAGTTAGATTATTATTGATCAACCTGTGTTGTATATCCTTCTCATTACTTCTTTCTTATTTCTGTTCTTCTTCTGTTCTTCTAGCGTCTTCTTCTGGCGTCTTTGACATCTTAATTTCTTCTAGCGTCTCTTCTAACATCTTGACTTCGTCTTGGTGGTCGGTCACACTTAACTCATTTCTTCTCTTAAATCAGTCTTGTTACCAAGACATTCATGAATCACAAGACCGTGTTATTTTTCTTAAGCTTTTATTTCCTTAACTATACATTTCATGTAACTAAATATTTGACTAACATAGCGCGCGTATGCAGAGTGAGTTACAGTTAAGGCAGGACATGTTCACTGCCTGACGTCCAACTGAAAATCTGAGGACCAAACCAGGTCCCACGTGACTTCACGTATTTTGGCTTTCTGTACTATTCCAAGGAAAGTCCCGCCCGTGATATGAAAAGGGTCATCCCTTTAGAAATACAGGGGATTGACAATAATCTTATGCAACCGCATAGATTATGTAACACCTGTAGTTGATCCCCCGATATATACAGTGGGGAAAATAAGTATTTCATTCCCTGCTGATTTTCTAAGTTTGTCAGTTTACAAAAATATAATTTTCAGGGTAGGTTAGTCTTGAACATGAGAGATAGAATATTTTTTAAATTCTAGAAAACCACATATTTATTTTTGAACATTTATTTGTTTTTTATTGAAAGAATAAATATTTCACCCCCCTCCTATCAACCAGCAATGATTCAGGCCCCACAGACAGGTTATTTGACCAGAAGGCATATCATCATCATCATCATCATCATCATCATGTCGCGCATGCAGCACGGATATCCATGACAATCTCTCGCCAACCTTCCCTATCATTCATTGCACCTGGGAGGTCCTCTGCGGAGCAACCAACATCTTCGTATAGCTGGTCAATGTAGGCCCTTGCTGTGCGCCCCACACTTGCATGCCCATGTGTTGGCTTCCACAGAAGAACGTCGCTTATGAGTTCATCCTTGCTTCTCCAGCAGTGTCCTGCATGCCTAGTCCGCCTCACTCGGATAGTTTGTGAGATGGGGGAGGCAGGCCCATGTGTTGGCTTCCACAGGAGAATGTCGCTTATAGCCTATTCATATTATTCAGCTATTACTCCTAATCATGTACTCATTGCCGTATAAAAGACACTAGTTCATAGAAACCATCAATGAATCAGAATCTAATCTCTCCACAATGGGCAAGACGAAAGAACTGTCAAAGCCCAAGGGCCGGTTTAGCTCAGTCGGTAGAGCGTTCGGCTATAAACCACAAGGTTCCTAGTTCGATACCGGCCCTCGCCAACTTAGCGTATGAGTAGCACAAGGATCTGGATTGTCAATCCTAACTAAATAATTACAGTCATGTTATGCTGCAAGTAGGGGCCAGGTTAGCTCAGTCGGTAGAGTGTTCGGCTATAAACCACAAGGTTCCTAGTTCGATACCCACCCTCGCCAACTCAGCGTATGAGTAGCACAGGGATCTGTGCGGTAAAGTAAGGAGCTGATGGTAGGTGTGGCGCTCCACACCAGACTCAAAAAACAATCTCCTTGGTCTAGCGCTAGTGAAAAGGGGATAGACTCCCTCGCTGATTGACTGATACCGACTTTAGGCCACCCCGACGACTTTTACATCAGGGACAAAATTGAATACCTGCACAAGACTCAAATGGGCTATAAGACGATTAGCGAGCAGCTAGATGAGAAGGAGCCAACTGTTGGTGCGATAATAAAAAAATGGAAGAAATACCAATTGACTATCGAATTCCCTCGATCTGGAGCTCCCCTCCGATCAATCGGCTGGTCGCGTCAAGCCCTAGCACCTATATGATTTTCCCAACCCTATTGCCCTTATGACAAGCCCCAACCCCTTTTTATCATATGGGTGCTAAAAGGCGGTGACTGAGGGTCTACATGTCCTGTGAATGACATTAAACTCTATCTGATGGTGAGGTTCCAGCTTTGGAGGTTTGGGGAATGTGGAGCACCTCTTTATCACCATTGCTCCCTGTTCCACTCTGACCCGGAGTGGTAGTACCTGTTAGGGTCCCATCTATGGGTTAAATACAAAACATGAGTTTATAAACAAAATTGTATTATCCATTAAAAATGAAATTATTTCACAACTTTGTAGGCATTAAACATTTTTGAATACCAAATTACCAATAGAAGTATTCGGCATAAAATAACCCAAGGGGTTGACATGCCGTAAAACCCAACCAAACAAACAAACAAAATCGATCTGGAGCTCCACACAAGATCTCCCAGCGTGGAGTAAACCTGATGATGAGAAAGGTGAGGGAACAACCCAGAACTACACAAGAGCTTGCTGGTGATCTCAAGACAGCTGGGACTACAGTCACCAAGATGACCATTTGTAACATACTACGTCGTAGTGGACTAATATCATGTAGTGCCTGCAAGATCCCCCTACTCAAGAAGGCACATGTACAGGTCCGTCTGAAGTTTGCAATTGAGAACCTGGATGATTCAGAGAAGGGTTGTGAGAAAGTGCTGTGGTGAGATGAGATTAAAATTGAGCTTTTTTGGCATCAACTAGACTCGCCGTGTTTGGAGGGGAATAAAACTGACTTGGGCCCCAAGAACATCATCCCAACCATTAAGTGGTGGAAACATTGGTGGAAACATTATGCTTTGGGGCTGTTTCTCTGCTAAGGGGACAGGACGACTACACCGGGTCCAAGAAAAGATAGATCGGGCCAAGTACAGGGATATCTTGAGTGAAAACCTCAATGCCTCAGCCATGACACTGAAGATGGGTTGTGGTTGGGTGTTCTAGCATGACAATGACCCAAAGCATGCGGCTAAGGCAACAAATGACGTGGCCTGGTCAGTCTCCTGACCTTTATCCTTTAGAAAAACTGTGGAGGGAATTACAAACCTTAAGAATTTGGAGAGGATCTGCAAAGAGGAGTGGGCCAAAATCCCCCCTGGGATCTGTAAAATATTGATATTTAACTACAGTAACCGTTTGGTTGATGTGCTTGCCAACACGGGTTTCTTCACTAAGTACTAAGTTATATTTTGCTTTGGGTTGAAATACTTATTTTTTCAATAAAATCTATTAATAATGGAGATTTTGTATATTTCTGTCTGTAACAAAAACTACGTCACAGCTCTACATCACAGCTTACATCACAATATTTTTTAGTTATATACACTTAAAATTTGAATAAGCAATTTTAAAAATTGTTTTTTACTCTCGTCCTTTTTTTTCAGTGACAAGAAGTTAACTAAAAAGTACGCAAATAGATAACTAAATAAATATGATTTTATGGAAAATTTATGTGGAAATATTCAAAATAATTGTTTGATTAGGAATTAATATATGTACGTAACATTTTATTTGAGGGGGACAGATATAAGTTTCCATTTCCAATTGTTTTATATTTTTACTCCTTTAATAAATATGAAAATTTTGCTTACTTATGATACAAACATTCACCCCTTAGGCAATATCTTTCAAAATTAAATTTTACACCGCCCGAAGGGTGTTTTCTTGTTAGTACAAATGAATGTTCAAACATTAATATAATGTGATTCTTTTTTTTTGGGGGGGGGGGGTAATATTGTATCTCACTTTCAAGACAGACCTACCCTGAACATTATAGACCGTTTCATTTTTGTAAGGTGGCAAACTGAGAAAATACTTATTTTCCCCCACTATATATATATATATATATATTGTGTGTGTGGTGTGTGTGTGTGTGGTGTGTGTATGTATGTGTGTGTGTTTTGTGTGTGTGTGTGTGTACATACAAGTTTGATCAGTATTCAAGAAATACTAGTAAAATTTTTATAATGCCTATCTTATTTAGCATGATTCCCTACTTTAAAGTTCAAAACACAGATATGTATAAACAAAGGGGGAGTCAGTGAATGAATGAATGAGTAGAGTGAGTGAGTAGAGTGAGTGAGAGAAAGTGTGAGAGTGAGTCTATTCTGTTTCTCCCGCCCTTTGTTTATACAATTGATATATCTTAGAGTTTTAGGCATTCTCATTACGGCAGAAAAATGTAACTGTCATTTCGTCAAATTTGAACAGCTTGACAGATAGTGTTTTAGAATTTCCTTTAAAAGAGAACGTCAATCGTAAAGTATATATATATATATATATATATATATATATATATATATATATATATATATATATATATATATCGTCATATTTTTAGGGAACTATGCTCGAATATATAGAAAGGATTTTTTTTCATTCGGAACAAAATTGAAAGATAATATTTTGCTATGATCAATATATGATATAATCATACATTTCAAGTCAACTTAAGCTGTTTTTTAGTTAAATTTTATGAATATGCATATATATATATATATATATATATATGTGTGTGTGTGTGTGTGTGCGTGTGTGTGTGTGTGTGTGTGTGTGTGTGTGTGTATAAAAAAGATATGAAAACACCACAAAATGCTGTTAAAGTGAAAACATTTTATAACTTAGCTGATATTGAACAATATTTCGATTTTATGAAAATCGTCATCAGAGCTTGTTTATAATCCGTGTTGTTAAGAGCGGAAACGAAAGTCATATGAGTTCAAAACAAAAACCTTGTCGTTGCAAAAAAGAAAAAAAGTTATACAATAATTTCGAATGTGAGCCCTTCCGCCACATTTTTCTCAGTCATCAGATTATGTATATCTTATTGTAACAGTTTTTAAAAAAGAAGATATATTGACAAGATTTGACACTAAACGAATTCTCTTATTCAAAACGGGATGAGTATTAGCCTGTTGACGGTTAGTCTTCAACAGATTTATAGAAAAAGAATTTTTATTTTTGTAATTAATATTGTAAATTGTCTGTTCTTTGTTTTTCTTATATATAAAGTAAAAGAGTATGAACGGTTGTAAGGTTTTATTTTTATTTTTTGGAAAATGTGAAAAAATTTTAATTTGTTCGGAAGTATATAACGGAAAATATGAAGGGGATTTTATGGATTCTGACTACGATAGTCGCTAAATAAGGGGATATATTAAAAAAGCCTTGTCTTTGGGGTATGGTTTTATGGGTAAGAATAACGTAAGATTCTATAATTCTACGTAGTGTTCTATCGTGTATGTGGGTTAATATTTTGACACCTTTAAAGTCAAAGGAATGGTTATAGTCAGAAATATTGTTCAATATCAGCTAAGTTATAAAATGTTTTCACTTTAACAGCATTTTGTGGTGTTTTCATATATTTTTATATATACTCATACCGTCGGTTTCATTTCCTTTCTTTTAACTTATATAATGTATATATATATATATATATATATATATAATATATATATATATATCAGTTCATCCACAGATACGTGTTTCGAAGTTTACTTCTCATCAGTGCGGCTCAACATTTTTTAACAGCTACCTCTAGCCGGGATCGAAATCCGACAGAATTTTTGTCTGCTAAGTTACTTACCCTTGCGGCTATCAGCGGGCCGTTAGTCTAGGGTGAACAATTAATTGCTACATACTTTACGGCGCTATGTTTTTACAATCATCAGAGAACTCTAATCTGTAAACAGGCGGGTCACGGCTAATGCCAAACGGTGAAGTAACATTTAATGTCCCCCCGACAGTGCTCAACCATGGGAGTGGGAAGCTTATATATCAGCATATATATATATATATATATATATACATTCTCTAGGCGATCTTCAGACCCCTCTCCATACTGCCGCTGTGATCCAAAGGAAAGGTAAGATGCCAATGCAGCCTGGCAGCAGTAGTGTCGCAGTAGCGTTGCAGTAGTGTCACAGTAGCGTTGCAGTAGTGTCACAGTGGCGTTGCAGTAGTGTCGCAGTAGTAGCTGGGTAACACTTAATAAACATCTGGGTATTGTTCAATTCTAATGAAATTTTCAGCATTTTATTCATCAATGAATTAATTAATATCTCTTGACAGCAACCAATCGTTGGCTTATTTTACACAGGCCCTTCCACAGCAACCTATTGTCAACTTGTCTTTTCTGTGACAAATTATGTGGTTGGTTGGTTTATTGATTTTAACGGCATATTAACCAGTCTGGGATTATATCATACCTAACGGTTAGGAAGTAATATATGTTGTGTATTTATATCTATACTTTTTAGTAATTGGTTTTAACAATGTGTTAGCACCATTTGGGATCATGTTGTATGGTACTGATTTGTTTCATGTCTATATTCTATGCTATAATTTTATTTCCCTCAAAAAGGACAGAATGTCCTCCATGTTAACATTTTCAAATAGATCTTTCATATTGTTTGCTGTATGTGGATCTGCAGCAAATCTAAGAAGTCTTATGAAAGTGCATAACGTTAATATCAAAGCTTGCCACGCATGTGATATGGCTACAATAAAATGTGTATTTATTTTATATTTTATTTTAATATTAAATGTGTTACTTTTTTCAAGGTTTTTTTTTTTTTTTTGTTTTATATTGACCGTGTGTTGCTCTTCTATTTTGTTGTTCTTTTCCTTATGAAATATTTTTCCTCGCTGATTTATTAACTTCTAAGCGCTACTTTTATAAGGTATCAAAAAGAAAAAAATATGACAATGAAAATAAAATTAGTTATATATAAACAGGACTTATCCTCGGTCCGGGACACTTCTCCGCCTGAATATGTAGTAGGGTCTGTTAGTCCAAAGCCGAACTTGCTAGTTTCAGGACAGCAAACAATCACCAGCTCATTTTTACACAGGTCCTTTCGCAGCAACCTACAGGTAACTCGTATTTTTCTGTAACAAAGTATGTGGGTCACTAGCAGGTATGAGAAGCCATATGAGAGTGTACAGGGGACAAAGTCAGTTATCTTGTCTTTACATATGCGACAAGCCTTGCAAGAATGAACTTAGCCAGTTGAGTCAGACGTGTTCCCACGGGTACTTTTAGCAACATTCAGAAGATGGCCTTCCTCTGTAAAAAAAAAAAGTGTTACTTGGTTGGTTGGTTGGTTGGTTGGATTTTAAGACATGTCAACCCATTGGGTTATTTCATGCCGAAGACTTTTTTCTTTCATTCATTCTTGATGAGTACTCAACTTTTAAACTCAATTTTTTTAAAACACATTTTTAAAACTCATTTTATTTCTATTCAACTCATAGATGGGACCGTAATAGATACTACCACTCCGTATCAGAGTGGACTTGGAAAAAATGATGATGAAGAGGTGCTCCACATTTCCCAGAGCTCCAGAACTGAAACCCCACCATCAGATAGAGTTTAACGTCATACCCAGGACTCTAAGACTCAACTTTCTAGAACATATATGATAAAAAGGGTTGTGGCTTGTCATAAGGGCAATAGGGTTGGAATAATCATATAGGTGGTAGGGCTTGACGTGGCCAACCGATTGATCGGAGCGGGGGGCTCTCCGACCGTTAATCTAAGTAAGGGCCGAAGTGGAGTATTGCATCTGATGGACTGCTCAGCTACCTGGGTTTAATTCTTAAGCATCACGGATCGCCATCCACGGCCAACAGGTGGCTCTATTGGGGGGGTCTTACTCCTATGCAGAGGTGCAGTCGTTGTATTCTAGAGCCCCAACCGACAGGGCTGAATATTTATACCTCAGTTATTAGAATCTGTTTGAAGTTCCTGGTTTCTGCGTGCATTTCTGTGAACCTAGGTTTGCCTCGGTGCGAATCTGACTGTTTATTCCATCCAGACGAATAAACAAAGATACGTTCTGTTTCTCCGAACGTAACCAATGGAAACATAATAATGATAAAAAAAATGTCAACGTTATAAAAAAGAAAAAAAAATATAAAGTGACAGGAAAAAAGAAAAGCAAAAGGCATTAACAGAACCCACACACACAAAAAAGAGGGGAGAAAAAAGAAATAGAATATATAAAATATTAAAAAATGCAAAAAGATGAAAGGAAATCAGATATAAAAAAAAAAACAGAAGCAAAAAGCAAAGCAAAGAGATTTTTAGACACAAAGTCAAATATAAAGAGTGTGGGGGGGAGCGACAAAGAAGAGGGGAGAAGAGTGTGGAGCGACAGAGAAGAGGGGAGAAGAGTGGGGAGCGGCAGAGAAGTGTTTGGCTGAGTAGCGACACTTATTCTGGTGTTTGTGATGTAAGCGACAACCGTTGAAAGAAAAGAGGCTATAACTGATCGATGAGTCGCTCTTCATTTAGTGGAGGAAGATATGGAGGAGTTTCCGGTACCATCAGATATATCTGCAAGTCAGTGATATTACACTTTGCCCTTTTTGTTCTCTTTTATTTTTTTATATTTTTTTTTATTTTTTTTTTATTTTACATACACTATATGATATATTTTTTAGCCAATCATCAACCATAAAGGTTGCTTTGTTTTCATCTCCAAAACATTGCCAAACCACAGCGTGTATCTTTTATCATTATTGAAAAGACAGATCAGACATTTTTTTTTCTCCTATTTTAAAGACATTGGCGAAGCTAAAAAGTGATGAAAAAATCCAGAAAAAGAAAAGGGAAGAGAAAAAAATAACTGCCAAAAAGGAAAGATGACTTACTTACCAGATTCGCTGACATCAATAAAAATAAAGAAATCATTTGATAACCAGAAAATAACAACAACAATAACAACAATAACAATTATTATTATTATTATTATTATTTGATTCCATGAGAATTCTTCACACCCGCCTTAGCTGGTGGTTCACTGGAGGCCAAGTGACAGCAACTCCGGGACTGATTATTATAGCCGATTTTAGCAATGCTGTTTGTTTAGATGGTCTCCATTCTACCTCTGATTTCCAGCTCATCCAGACTCTTTTTCCAAACCCTTTAGGGTACTAATTTCAATTGATGCATTTACATCCATGTTCCACAATTATTATTTGCCCCTTTTGAGTTTTCACATCAGCATTAGCTGATGGTCTTTCACTGGAGTCTGAGTGACAGCAAGTCTCCTCAGGTCTCCAGGACTCTTCTGAGTATTCTGGCAGATTGCAGCAGCGCAGTGTTCTGAATGGTTTCAATCCTTCCTCTGATTTCCAAACTTTCCAAACCCTTTTCCACTCCTTTTGGGACTGTTCCAAGTGCACCAACTACAATTAGTATCACTTTGACTTTCATATTCCATAACTTTTTCAGTTCTCTGGCAAGGTCTAGATATTTGTCCATTTTTTCATTTTCCTTCAGCTTCACCCTGTGATCTGCTGGCACTGCAAAATCCACCAGTTGACAAGTTCTTTCTTTTTCGTTTATCAACACTAGGTCTGGTCCTCTTGCTGGGATAAGGTGATCCGTTTTTATTTCAAGGTCCCAGAGAATTTTATGCGTTTCGTTCTCAAGAACAGATTTTGGTTTATACCATTATTATTATTATTATTATTATTATTATTATTATTATTATTATTTCACTCCATTCGAGTTTTTCACACCCTCTTTAGCTAGTGGTTCACTGGAGACTGAATGACAGCAAATCTCCTCGGGTTCCCAGGACTCTTCTGAGTATTCTATATTAACAGCTGATCTTAACGGTGCTGTTGTTTGAATGGTCTCGGTCCTTGCTCTGATTTGCAATTCCTCCAGACTCTTTTCAAAACCCTTGGGGACCGTTCCTAGTGATCCAGTTACAATCGGTACGACCTTTACCTTCATGTTCTACAACTTTTCAGCTCTCTAGCATTAAATGACCTGAAAAGGGTTGATATGCCGTAAAACCAAACAACCAACAATCAATCAAGATAGATAGATAGATAGATAGATATAGATATTTGAGTCTGTCTGTGTGTCTGTCTGTGTACGCACATAGTAAGTAGTTATTTGCTAAGCTTAGCTTAGTTTGGTACAAGATTTATACTATATATTATTTAGTCTTAAATATTATATATACATATATGTGTGTGCGTGAGAGAGAGAGAGAAAGAGAGGAGAGAGAGAGAGAGAGAGAGAGAGAGAGAGAGAGTGTGTGTGTGTGTGTGTGTGTGTGTGTGTGCGCGCGCGTGCGTGTGTATGTGTAGAAATAAGTAAAGTTGTCGGGGTGGCCTAAAGTCAGTATTAGCCATACAGTGAGGGAGTCTATCCCTTTTTCACAAGTGCTAGACCGAGGAGATTTTTCTGGCGTCCAAGGTGGACCGCTACACCTACCATCAGCTCCTCACTTTACCGCATAGATCCCTGTGCTAATTATACGCTGAGTTGGCGAGGGCCGGTTTCGAACCTTGCGATTCCTAGTCGACCGCTCTACCGACTGAGCTATACCGAAAAACAATGTCTTCCAAAAAAGAAAAATTTATTTGTAGATGGTGAAGTCGACGTTAAAACGTTTCAGTTTATTATAAACAAAATTCCCCAGGGCATTAGGATGAGGATTGTGTTGTCTCAACAGTGTTGGAATTATGTTCTAAATGAAAAAGTGTGTGTCTGTGTGTATGTGTGTCTGTTTGTTTAGATTTAAAAATAGAGAAATATAGTCTTGGTACACTTTGGTTGTAATATCTTTTGTAGCATCTAAGAATAAATTCTGTTTAAATTATTGAAATGTGATGTTATTACATAGTGATTCTTTGGACGTCACATCTTCATCTCATATGACAGCCGAAAATTAAGTTCCCCCTCCCCCCCAAAAAAAAAACTGTACTTATATATATATAGGGCAATTGGTGTGTATGTATGTATGGGTGTATGTCCAAATGAAACTACAAAAATAAAACAATTAACAACAAATTAAATATGTATACACATTAAATATCACCAGTTCTTGCTTTTTGTGAAAAGATTATGAAGATTTGATTTATATTCGAAGATATCTAAAAATTAGAATATACATAGAAATAGCATTGAAATTCTACTTTAGAAATGTCCAGCATTTGTAAATCTTAAAAGTAAACAAATCAATACACCAGGGGGGGGGGGTTGCCCCCCCTACACAGTTGACGCTGGGTAGCTGCTTCTAATTCTATATAAGCTACTTATAATAAGAGAAAATAATTTCTAAGTGAAATGACTGACAAAATATGATTTGAGCAATGACCAATGCACCAGGTTTCCTCCCCCTCTACCCGGGTGATGCTGGGTAGCCACTTCTAGTTCTATATAATCTGCTTAGAATAAGAGAAACGAATCTCTAAGTGAAATGACCAAAAAAAATATGATTTGAGCAATGACCAATGCACCAGGTCTCCTCCCCTCTACTCGGGTGACGCTGGGTAGCCACTTCTAGTCTATAATATTATAAACACTTAATCATAATTCAGTGAGTCAGTGTTGCAACTTATTGTTTGATCTTTCATAAATACGCTGAAAAACACTTTAACTTGTGCCTAATCCTTTGGTTTGGTTTGGTTTGTTTTACGGCATATCAACCTCAGTGGGTCATTTAATGCCGATAAAGTTTTGAAATAAATCAATTCTTAATGGATAATACAATTTTTTTTTTTATAAATTCATTTTTCTATTTAACCCATAGATGGGATAATCCTTTGGCCTAATTCTGTTCTGAAGATTTAATTGATATTCGAAGATATTCAAAAATTAAAATATACACAGAAGTAGCATTGAAATTCTACTTTAGAAATGTCCAGCATTTGTAAATCTCAAAAGTAAACAAATCAATATACTATATTCCCCCTTCCACTACCCAGGCGACGCTGGGAAACTGCTTCTAGTTTTATGATAACATCAAGTAATTTGATATTCCTACCAATGCAAGACAACTAAATTATTGCTATGGTTGATGTCGAGTATTGAGCTATTATATTTCTTGTATTCCAAGTAGTTTTGCGATCAAGTTTAACCTCGAAATATTTCCAGATGAACTGGTTCCTTTCCCAGTTGGCTATGTCTTGGTTGGAGTCAGTTTTTTGGAGTCCAGCCGGACGCACGTGTCGTTCCCCCCCCCCGCGGTTGATTGTCTGAAGCCTTCGATTGAGAGAATCTGAGGGTCGGCCAGGCGAACGACTAGCCGACTGATCGACCCAGTGAACCAGACGCTCACGGGTCTGTGGGCAGGGGCATTTGGCTCCACTGAATGTCGGTGGTGATATATTCGACCTCTGTTTACTTCGCTCTTGGGAAATCTTCGATGTTTCCCGACGACTGCAAAAAAAAAAAAAAAAAAAAAAAAAAAAAAAACAAAAACATAAAAAAAATATATTTACAGCAAATTCAACACAACAAATCACAAGTAGTCTTACACACACGTATACACTCACGTGCATATTCACTCACACGTATGTTTACAGAGAACGCGGTAGTGTTATGGCTAGAGTCGTAGGAAATAGCCTTGTCGACTCGGGTTCAAACCCTGGCCGATTTTGTTTGCATTTTACATAACACAAATACTCTTGGGAAAGGTGTGCATCCAACTACTCTCCTACCGAGTATGCGTAAATAGTAAGGCAGACTGTGTTCTTCAACCTTGGCTAGGTAACCAGACTAGGATAAGGAAATCTCTGAATTCAAACCTGTTAAACTCCGCTTACGTAATTGACTTTGTGGCACATCCTACTCGTGCGGAGTGGTTGGTATGTATGTACACAAACACACACACACACATATATATATATATATATATATAATATATATATATATATATATATATATATATATATGTCAACGCAGCAGTGACAGAAGTCGGGAAAAATATTCGGACGAAATTACTGCGTCAACTCCAGACATTTGAACCTCCTCATTTTGTACGTTTTGTCTTGTGATTGTACTACTTCTTTGTTCTATGTTAAAAGTGCTGAATAAAATACATATTCACGCACCGTGTGTTCTCTGTGTATCTTTTCCCACCTCAAGGATACAACATCAACTGAGATTAAAAATATCTTAATTAATTACATCAATTAAATATTACTACTATATTATTTTGGAAAATTAATTAATTAATTAATTACATCAAAACAAGTATAAGCAAGCCACACCATCATCATCATCATCATCATGTCGTGCTAGCAGCACGGATATCCATGACAATCTCCCGCCAACCATCCCTATCATTCATTGCCGCCTGTAGCATCCAGTATCTGCGCAGAGCTGGTCAATATAAGTCTTTTCTGGACGAACCGCACTGGCGTTCCCATGTGCTGGCTTCCACTGGAGAACGTCACTAATGAGTTCGTCCTTGCTTCTCCAGCAGTATACAGCACCTCTGGTTCGTTTCACTTGGATGGTTTGTGTGATAGGAGGCAAGTGGCCGTAAAGCTGCTTTCTTGTGGGGTCTTGTTTCCACGATTTGTTTAAGATCACTCGCAGTATTCTTGTGCCACTCCCATCAAGTTTATTCTCTTGGCGCTTCATTAGGGTCCATGTGGTGCAGCCATACAGTAGCACTAAAGAGAGCAGACTGTGTTTACCCGACCCTTCTGCCATGAGCAGTGTGTGACACAAGGTCAATTCTAAGCGAAATACAGCTGGTTTGAATTCAGAGTTTTCCTTCTCCTTGACTGGTTGCCTTACCAAGAGTAAAGAGCCAAGTCTACGCTATTATTTCCCTATAGCTTGATGATTACAGTCAAGTCAAGTTGAAAGCACTGGTTTCCACTATATCACCGAAGTTAAGCAGTTATCAGCCTGTTCAATACTTAATTGGGTGACCACTTAAGCAACAGCAGGTACTGTAAACATGCCGAGTCCTTTGTTTATCAAAATGTCTGTCACTTGGAAGTTTAAACCATTGTCATTATCCTTTGTCGGTTTTTGTTGTATGTGTTTCCTATACAAGCAAATTGGACAATTTGGTCTTTGATATTAATTAGCACTCTTCACTTCTATTCTCTGTTTTTAATATAAATTGATTTGGTTTCCTCTGTTAATAGTTCAGAAAATCATACCAAACTGATTTCTAGCCGAACGCTCTACGACTGTTTTAATGTTTATTTTTTCTTATGTTTTTTTTTTTTTTTCAATAGCTTAATAAAATTCAGAAACTTAAACGTTTTTAGAGTGAACTTCTTAATAAAATTTAGTACAACCGTGGGGAAAATTTGGCAGGCAAAGTGTTAAATACGTGTAATAGTTCTTTTTTAATAAGAAAAATAACATTGTCTTGTATAAAAATATGATACAATAGAATGTAATGAATTATGTGCTGTAATATGTTTTAATGTTTATTTTCTTATAAACAGTGTTTTTCTTTGGTGTAAAGAATTTGGGAATGGAAATGTTTTTAGTGAATTGCTCAGACGGTAGAGCATCAATCTAGACGTCCACATGAGTAGCACAGCTTGGGTCATCTGATCTGTGCGATAAAGTGGGGGAGCTGACAGTAGTTATGGCGCTCCACCTCAGCAGAAACAATCTACCTGCTCTAGTGCAATCGAAAAAGAGGTAGACTTCCTCGCTGTACGGCTGATAACGTCAATAGGCCACTTCGCACACTTTACTATTGACATAAGCGTATCTGAAGCTCGCGCGTACCTTTTAGCCCACAACACAAAGTAAAAAATTGACTGAGTGACGGCAGGTAACTCGGAAAACTGGTAAGTTGGGCATTCGTAAGTCAACTAACGACTGTATTATTGTTGTTGCTGCTTTTTTTATAGTAATAATGCAGAACAGTGCGCAAGAGATAATATCATTCGGTTACGTATAAAAAGCATCGGTACTAATGAAGAATAGCGCGCAAGAGATAATATCATTAGATTACGTATAAAAAGCATTTGTACTAATGAAGAATAGCGCGCAAGAGATAATATCATTAGATTACGTATAAAAAGCATTGGTACAAATGAAGAATAGCACGCAAGAGATAATATCATTAGATTACGTATAAAAAGCATTTGTACTAATGAAGAATAGCGCGCAAGAGATAATATCATTAGATTACGTATAAAAAGCATTACATTTCACGGAAATACTCAAAACCTTTGAGAGGGCTAGAGTTAGGGTTAGGGTTATGCTACTTCGGGAGTTTCCCAAATCTAATGCTATTTATACGTAAATTCGATTCTAATAATATTATCTCATGCGCGCTATTCTGCATTTATACTTTTTTTAATCCTGTGCATATTCACGGCATGCTGCCTTGTACTTTCCCGCGAATATATACACAGGGGACATAGCACATGCAAGACTCGCGATGAGTTAGACAACTTACCTCTTTGGCTGGGGTGTGTCTGCTTTTTAGAGAGGATAAATTTCCTGGTGTGTGTTTCTCTAGTTTATGTTCAGTAAAGAAAGACAAAAAAAATAACAAAAATGGTTGAATGCTGGAAAAACCGAGTAAAAACTAACATGATCTCTTAAGATGAGAGACTGGAGATTTCCAAAGTTGATATTTAGAATTTGTGGAATCGAATTAACCTCATAAAAATAAACTAAACTGACACTTGGTGCCAAGGGACAAATATTACCAAAAAGAAAAAAAAAAGAAACAATTTTCACTCAGTCATTTGATTCAGTTAAGAAATAATTGAGATTATGGTTTACTTTCTGATGCGTAAAAGACCTGGACTCGGTAAAATGGGTGTTGTGTTTTAATTCTTTTAAAACATGAAAATACTTATTTTCCTTCTTTAAGACATGACTTGAAGTGTCATCACTTCACGTATATATTAGAAAAAGGCTTAAGTACCGGTGACATTATATATATATATATATATATATATATATATATATATATATATACTATTAAAAAACGTCCTCCGGGTGGTGTAAAAATCAATTTTTGAAATATATTGCCTGAGAGGATGGGAGTTAAAATTCAATGTCAGAGAGTTTGTACCATAAGTAAATAAAATCATCAAATTTATTAAAGAAGTAAAAAAACAATTTGAAATGAAAACTTTGTTCTGATAACTTTAAATATATTTTTAAAAAAGTAAAGTCGTCGGGGCGGCCTAATGTCGGTATGAGCCATACAGTGAGGGAGTCTATCCCCGTTTCACTAGCGCTAGACCAAGGAGATTGTTTAAACTGTATATAAATATATAATACCGGGCGTGCATTCCTCAAAACTTGTTTTAAAAAACAATAAGGATTGTCTAATGTTGCATGCTCAGATGTTGAGTGTATTTATTCTATGTTATGACGATTTTGAGTAATGTGACTTAAGTAGTGACTTAGTTTCAGTTACAGACAAGTAGAGACCGAATCTCCATTAATAATCGATCTATATTATCGAATAGAATTCACAATCTGATGAATCGAGTTTATATATATATATATATATAATAATATATATATATATATATATATATATATGTGTGTGTGTGTGTGTGTGTGTGTGTGTGTGTGTGTGTGTGTGTGTGTTGTGTGTGTGTAACAAACTTAAATTCTTTACTATTCGATATGACATACTCTCAGATAAGAATGGTTTGCCCGTTGGCTGTGGAGCAATTCAATATGTAATTAATGATAAATCAAAATTCATTAATTTTGATCCCAATTTTGAGCATGGAGATCATTGTCGGTTGAGAACAGTTGGAACTGGGAACAAAACCAGTGGCTTAGTTTAGAAACGAGGAGACGCTTGCATTTACTTAAAAGACAATAAGAGATCTATCTGCAAATGCATTTTAAAAGGTGCTTTTTATATCCCAAGTTTCAAACAAAATATTTATTCAGTGCAGGCTGCCACTAATATGAGTGCGCATATCAGTTTTGGGCGTAAAAATTCCAAATTAATATATCCAAATGATAAAATATTTAACATAAAGCGAATGGGTCGCTTATATTATTTGAAAAATATTTGTTCTACAAAGAATGCAACCCAAGGTCGGAAAACTTGGCATAAAAACTTAGGCCACTGCAATAAACTTGACATTAAAAAATTGTCCAAAGTAAAAGGTATGAAAATAAAAGCAACCCCCCAATATACTTCTAATTGGTATGTATATACTCAAAGTAAAATGTGCCGATTAAAAATAAAAACCTTAAACAAGGAACGCAACTAAAATATTGTCGCTCATATATTGTGATTTGGCAAGCCAAATTGAACCCCCTAAGAGGGGGTGAATTAAAGGTATGTACTTAATTTCATTGACGATTGTTCAGGACTTGTGATATTGTACTTTTTGGGCCATAGGTCTACAGGCAAAAATGTAAGAACGTATGTAAGAACCGCTGTTTTAAGATTTTTTCGATGAAAACCCCTTTTGGATGTTTCAGTGGTTCAAAACCAAACTTAACTAGTATGCATAGTTCTGGTAGGACTTGTTTTTGTTATGTGTAAAACAAAAAGAAATTAAGATGCTCGTAGTGGAAAGGACGTTTTTGTTGGATAAGATAAACAAAGTCCAACCTGTTTCATTTATTTCCCTGAAACAAAATCAATTAAAAATCAGATGTGTTAAATTCACTAATTCTTAGGACAATAGCTCGATAAATGAGGAGGAACAAAATCTCAAAAATCATATTGAAGCTATGAATTCGCGGGATGCGAAACAATGGGGATCCGCCATGCAAAAAGAATGTATAGTCTTGTCGAGAATGACATTTTCGAATTAAAAACTGCTGCAAGTGATAAACTTATCGTGGGTAGCCGTTGGGTGTATAATCTGGGATATAGAGTTGCTGGTACTTGTGAATATGGGACTTGATTTGTCGAAAATGGATTCTCACAAATGTATGGGGAAGATTATATAGACACATTCTCCCCAATGAAAAATCTAATTTCGATAAGAATTTGATTTAAATTGTCGTACAATTCGACTTGCTAGTACACCAGATTGATGTCGAAAGTGCGTATTTAAATGCTTCATTAGACTTTGATCTCTCTCTCTCTCTCTCTCTATATATATATATATATATCATTATCATGTCGCGCTGTTAGCACGGATATCCATGACAATCTCTCCACCCGTCCTTATCGCTCATCATTCTCGGGAGGTCCTCTATGCAGCATCCTGTATCCGCACAGATCTGGTCAATGAATATCTTTGTTGGTCGCCCACACTGGCGTGCCCATGTGCTGGCTTCCACAGGAGGACGTCGCTTATGAGTTCGTCCTTGCTTCTCCAGCAGTGTCCGCGTGTCTTGTCCGTCTTACTCGGATGGTTTGGGTGATATGTGGCAGGTGGCCGTATAGCTATATATATATATAGAGAGAGAGAGATAGATAGATAGATAGATAGATAGATTTGAAAAGTTTTAGATAGATAGATAGATTAGATAGATTAGATAGATAGATTAGATAGATAGATAATTTTAGATTTTAGATAGATAGATAGATAGAATTTTATAGATAGATAGATAGATTAGATAGATAGATAGGATTTGAAAAAGTTTTTATAGATAGATAGATAGATAGATAGATAGATAGATAATAGATAGAAGTTTTAGATAGATAGATTAGATAGATAGATAGATAGATTAGATAGAAAGAGATAGATAGATAGATAGATAGATTTGAAAGTTTTAGAGAGATAGATAGATAGATAGATAGATAGATAGATAGATAGATTAGATAGATAGAAAGTTTTAGTAGAGAGATAGATAGATAGATAGATAGATTTGAAAAGTTTTAGATATAGATAGATAGAGATAGATAGATAGATAGATAGATAGATAGATAGATAGATAGATAGATAGATAGAAGAAATAGTTTTTGAGTTAGATAGATAGATAGATAGATAGATTTGAAAAGTTTTAGATAGATAGATAGATAGATACATACATACATACATACATAATTTGAGCAAGCAGAGAAAGTAATAGACTGAGATTTATATTGATCAAATTGAGACCGATTGAGTGATTGATTTGAGCACAAATAGATATTAACATACTAAGATAGACACAAAGAGGAGAGAGAGAGACAGAGAGAGAAAGAGAGAGAGAGAGAGAGAGAGAGTGTGTGTGTGTGTGTGTGTTTTGAGAGTGAGAGAGAGAGGGAGGGAGTTTCAAATTGATTGCTTGCATCGGTAATCTGTGCTAGCTTCGGTAATTTGATCTGTGCGTTAAAATGGGGTGCTAACCGTAGGTGTGGTGCTCGACCTCAGAAAACAATCTTCCTGGTTTAACCCTAACGAAAAGGGGATAGACTCATTCGTTGTCCGACTGACACCAACAGTAGGCCACTCAGTCGACTTGCCTTTTTTTACTTTTCTTTCGGTGGAGATTCGGTGTCTGTCTGTCTGCCTGAACCGAAATTACGTCACTACTTACGTCACAATACCCTCAGGAAATGCGTAAGTTTATCAATGAGTATTTAATCTATAGTGAAAATATAAAATACATAGAATAAATCTTATCTATTAACGATGTCTCTATGAAAATCCCATGTTATTAGTGCGTTTAAAATCCTGCAACGTGTCTTATATATCACTAAGAAATAAAGGTTTATATGATGTCGTTAATTTGCATACTGGTTTTAACAAAACCGGGTTTGATAAATGATTACTTGGTGCTATTGATCTGTAATATTTTTGTTTTATTCTACCAACGTATAAAAATCAATTTTATATAGAAACCAATTAAAATATACTGAAAATAAGCGTAATCTTTTTATATGAGTTCTTATTTAATATCATTATTCTTTCTAATCTATACATTGATACTAGTGTTCCTTAATCTTCCGTCCGTTATCATCTTGCAACACCCTCTGATTAAAAATGAGACCGTCCAAATCGTCCAAGATCAAATGCAAAAATGTAAATACGCATTATTTGCTGTCGCTTATCCGCCGAAGTCTTATTTCTCATAGAGGTTGTCACCTCAGCTAAATAATGGACCATTCCGTTTTTATTATAAAGAAAGGACATACTACACAGAAAAAATATAACGAGAAAGAAAGAAATAGAAGAGAAAGTTAGAGAGAGGGGGTGAGAACGCAAAAACAAAACGCTGTTTCAATCGATGATGAAAAGAAGGAAAGAAAGAAAAAAACAGTGAGAGAGAGAGAGAGAGAGAGAGAGAGAGAGAGAGAGTTGAATCAAGATTACTATATTTTTTACATATTGAACTATTGGGCAATAGCTCTTAAGTAAACATATCAAACGTTGTAATAATTAAATTATCACACTGTGTTATATCCACAGGTCCTGCTAGTTTAATATATTTCATTACATTAAAACATAGATGCTTACGCTCGGAGGGCGCATATATTTGGTAGCAACAATACAGATGAAGACAACAGTCCGAAAAATCAAAATAATACAAGAGCAATAGTAAAGTCGTCAGGGAGGCCTAGAGTCGGTATCGGCCATACAGCGAGGGAGTCTATCCCCTTTTCACTAACGCTAGACCAAGGAGATTGTTTTTAGCGTCTGATACGGATCGCCACACCTACCGTCAGCTTCTCACTTTACCGCACAGATCACTATGCTACTCATACGCTGAGTTGGCGAGGGCTGGTATCGAACCAGGAACCTTGAGGTTCCCAACCGAACACTCTACAGACTGAGCTACAATCAGTATAATACTTATAAAATCTGCATCAAAATTGGCGCTATAAATCTTGTCTCTTTAAATATAAATCTTTCATTACATTAAAACTTAGATACTTACGCCCGGAAGGCGCATATCGGTATCGGTATTGTCGGTATCAGCCGGACAGTGAGGGAGTCTATCCCCTTTTCGCAAGCGTTAGACCAGAGGGAGTATTTTTGCTGAGGTGGAGCGCCACACCTACCGTCAGCTCCCCACTTTACTGCACAGGTCAGATTATACAATCTGTGCTACTCATACGCTGAGATGGCGGGGACCAGTATCGAACTGAGAACCTTGGGATTCCGAGGCGAGTACTCTACCGACTGGCGCATTTACTGGTAGCAACAATAAAGATGAAGATAACAGTCCGAAAAATCAAAATAATCCAAAAGCTATACAATCAGTATAGTACTTATAAAATCCCCATCAAAATTGGCGCTATAAATCTTGTCTCTTTAAATATAAATGTTTCCTTACATTAAAACTTAGATACTTACGCCCGGAAGGCGCATTTACTTGGTAGCAACAATAAAGATGAAGATAACAGTCCGAAAAATCAAAATAATACAAAAGCTATACAATCTGTATAGTACTTATAAAATCCCCGTCAAAAATTGGCGCTATAAATCTTGACTCCTTTTAAAGAGCAAGTGACAATGATAGATGTTAATGAAGACATCCGTACTCCATTTGACGTATGGCTACCTGAAGCCCTTTAGGGGTCACCGGTTGAAAACTCTTCGTCTGACACCTTCTGTGTCAGAACAGCAGCGAGTAAGCACTTAACCAGCCTAGAGTGGATTAAAACTAGACCTCCACCCCCACCCCGGAGTGTATTAGCTGATTAGGGGAAATGTTTTTGTGAGACAGGCGCATCACTAACCAATCGGTCATTTGCCCAAATTATGGCCTTAAAGTGAGGGGCTATTCGTTTTACGGTTCCATCTCCCTCTAAACGTATCATCTGCCCCAGCCTCCTTGCTGCCATTTTGACGCGCTTAGTTTTATCTGTTTAAAGAGATATGGCTAATTTCGCGCCTTTTTTTAAAAACTGTTGAAAATGAGGAGATGACCTGTTTTATGAGAAAAGGTTATAAGTATTGTCAAACTGTTCAAAACTCACATTTGTTATGGAAATACTTTAATTTCGATAATTTGCTTCTTATTTTCCTTTTTTGCTTTCTCTTTTTATTTTCTCCGACTTTTCTCTTTATTTTGTTGTTTTTGTTTGTGTTTTTTTTTGGGGGGGGGGCTTGTTTTTTGGAGGGGTGATTTTCTTGGGGGGTATTTTCAATTTCTTTATTCACTTTTATTTTTGTTTTATTTCTATCGAATTTTTTATTTCTCTTTTTCTTTTTTCTAGCTTATCTCTTTATTTTATTGTTGTTTTGCTTTGGGGGGCATTTTTTGGGGGGAGGGGATTGTATTTTTATTTCTTTATTCCCTTTTATTTTTGTTGTATTTTTATCGAAAATTTTTTTATCTTTTTATGTATCTTTTTCTTTTCTTCAACTTCTCTCTTTATATCTATTTGTTGTGTTGTTGTTTTGTTTGTTTGTTTGTGTTTTTAGGGGGTACTTTTAATTTCCTTTTTCACTTTTATTTGTTTTATTTTTATCAATTTTTTTTTTTTCATTTATTTTATTTTCATATTTCCCTCTTCTGTTATAAAAATACTTTAATTTCTTTAATTTGCTTCTTATTTTCGTTTTTCTTTCTCTTTCTTCCTCCAAATTATAAAGAAAGAAAGAAAAAAAGAAAGAAAGAGAGGAGAGAGAATGAAATGTGTGAAAAGAAAAAGAGACAAAAAGAAGAAAAAAGCGAAGAAAGAAATTTATTTTTGTTGTTTTTTTTTTTTGGAGGGAGTTGTTTTTTGTTTGTTTTTCATTTCATTTCTTTATTCACTTTTCTTTTATTGAATTTTGTCCTCTTTTCTTTTGTTATGAAAATAATTTAATTTCTATAATTTTCTCCTTATTTTATTTTCATTCCTCTTTTTTTTCTTCAACTTTTTACATTTTCTTATATTTTCTTCCATTTCGTTCATTTTTCTATCTCTCTTTTTTTTTCAGTTTCCTTTTTCTTTTTTTCTCTCCCTTTTCTAATTTTCTTTGTCCTCTCTCTCTCTCTCTCTCTCTCTCTCTCTCTCTCTCTCATCCTGGGTATGACGTTAAATTGTATCTAATGGTGAAGTTCCAATTTTGAAGCTCTGGGGAGTGTGGACTACCCTTTTCATCCTCATTACTCCCAGGTCCACTTTGACTCGGAGTGGTAGTACCTGTTAGGGTCTCATCTATTGGTTAAAGGGAACTTAATTTTTTTTTTTTAATTGTTTAAAAAACATTGAGTTTTTAAAAAAAATAAGTACTCATCATGACTGAATAAAACAAAAGTTCTTCGGCATAAAATAACTTAACAGGGTTTGACATGCCGTAAAATCCAACTAACCAACTAATTCCATTTTAGTCCTTCTTTTGCATTTTTATTCTGTTTTTTTTTTTTCTTTCTGTCTTTCTTTTCACTTTTAGGTCTTTTTTTTTTCTATCATCATTTTTTTTTTTTTTTTTTTTTCTTCTTTTCTTTTTTTTTTCTTCTTTTCTTACATTTTTTTTTTTAGTTCAATTTTCTTTTTATATTTCTCTTTCTTTTTTTCTTATTTTTTTTTTTTTTGTTGTCTATTTTTTCTCTTCTCTATCGTTGTCTTTCTTCTTTGCGCTCACTCTTCCCCTCTTTTTTCTGTTGGTTTTCCTTTCACTCAACTTTTTCACTTCCTCTCTCTCTCTCTCTCTCTCTCTCTCTCTCTCTCTCTCTCTCTCTCTCTCTCTCTCTCTCTCTCTCTTCTCTCCTCTCTCTCTCTCTCTCACTCACTTTTTTTTGTTTCTTTCCTTCTCCTCTCTTCTCTCTCTCTCTCTCTCTCTCTCTCTCTCTCTCTCACTCACCTTTTTCTTTTTGTTTCTCTTTTTTCTACTCTTTCTTCTCTCTCTTCTCTCTCTCTCTCTCTCTCTCTCTCTCTCTCTCTCTCTCTCTCTCTCTCTCTCTCTCTCTCTCTCTCCTCACTTTTCTTTCTACCTCTCTCTATCTTTGTTTTTTTCCTAATTGATCCATCAAAATCACCATAATCGTATTTCACCTTTTGTTGGTTGCTCTTCTTCCGTCGCTCCCGACCGATGTGCCCATCGAGTAACGACCAAACAACCAATTCGCCTAATGGTAAAAACCCCTTGTGGTCACGTGGCCCACTGTAGATTGCAATGTGGAGACGTCAGTTAAAGATTGAGGAGGCCCGGTGAACTTTGACCCGCCGACACCGTCAAGCATTAACCTTTCGCGGCACTTTCGGCTACGTAATAGAGTCACGTGAACAAAACCCGTCATCCAGGGCCATCGTTTCCTGTCTGAAGATGATGTAAAATGAGTATTAACCACGAAACGGAAAAAGGAAACAGGAATAATAATAATAATAATAATAATAATAATAATAATAATTTTGCCGTCCCGGCCGACCACCGAGTGAAAATGAAAGAAAGATTAAAGATAGACAAATACTTGGACCTTGCCAGAGAACTGAGAAAACTGTGGAACATGAAGGTGAAGGTCGTACCAATTATAATTTGTGCCCTTGGAACGGCCCCCAAAGCTCTGAAAGTGAGTGAGTGAATTGGAAATTAGAGGAAGAATCGAGACCATCTATACTACAGAACTGTTAAGATCAGCTAGAATACTCAGAAGAGTCCTGGAGACTTGATGAGACTTGCTGTCACTCAGCCTCTAGGGAACCACTAGCTACGACAGGCGCGAAAACCTAATAATAATAATAATAATAATAATAATAATAATACTCGTGTTCCTTAATTGTACGAACGTTATCATCTTGCAACACCCTCTGGTTAAATATGAGACTGTCCAAATCGTCCAAGATCAAATGCCAAAATGTAAATCCTGATTATCTGGTGTTGCTTATCCGTTGAATTCTTATTTCTTATGAGCGTCGTCACTTCAGCTAAATAATGGACCATTCCGTTTTTATTATAAGGAAAGAAAGGGAAGAAAAGGCACATGCTACACAGAAAAGTTTAATGAGGAAGAAAGTAGGGTAAAGATAAAGAGAGTGTGTGAGCATGTGGAAGTGATATCGCTAATATGTTTCAATTGAACATAACGAAAAGATGAAAAGAATGAAAGAAAGAAAAAGAAAGAGTGAGAGAGTTAAATCAAGATTATAACTTTTTACATATCGAACTATTTCGCAATACCTCTTAAGTAAACATATCAAACGTTGTCGTAATCAAATTATCATGCTGTACTATATCCACAGGTCTCGCTGCAAATAATAATAATAATAATAATAATAATAATAATAACATGAAGTTGAAGGTCGTACCAATTGTAATTGGTGCCCTTGGAACAATCCCCAAAGCTCTGGAAAAGAATTTGGGGGAACTGGAAATCAGAGGAAGAATCGAGACCATCCAAAATACATCATTGTTGGGATCGACTAGAATACTCAGAAGAGTCCTGGAGACATGAGGAGACTTGCAGTCACTCGGCCTCCAGTGAACCACCAGCTACGGAAGGTGTGAAAAACTATAATAATAATAATAATGATGATAATAATAACTAGCAGGACCTGTGGATATACCATAGTATGATAATTTTATAATTTTATTATTATAGTGTCCATAATGCCTTGTTCGTTTTACTCGGATGGTTTGTATGATAGGGGCAAGTGGCCGTGCAGCTGTTTTTTTTTATAGGGTGCAGCTTGCAAGATTTGTTCAAAACAGTACGCAGCATCTGTGTGTAGCTCCCATCTATCTTTTTCTCTAAGCAATTCGTAAAACCCTAAATAGTGTATCCGTACAGTAGCGCTGACACGGCTACAGCTTGAAAAAATTTTCGCTTTATCTTATCAGAGAGATCAGTAAAGTCATATATATAATATATACTATAATATATAATAATATTATCTACAGGAAGCATGCGATATATATTACATATTTATACGTATATACATATGTATATATATATACTAATGAGGGATCTGTGCGGTAAAGTAAAGAGCTGATGGTAGGCGTGGCGTTCCACCTCAGACGCTAAAATAATCTCCTTGGTCTAAGGCTAGTGAAAGGGATAGACCCCTCGCTGTATGGTTCATACCGACATTAAGCCGCCCCGACGACTTTACTTTACTTACATATGTTATGATATGCAATAACATTATAAATTTACAGTATATGTTATATAAAGTAATATATAAAATATTTTAATGTTTGTTAAACTTACATGCACGCATCATGATATATGTATGCAGGAAGCGCGTGGTGTAATGGTTAAAGTCATGGGAAATGGACTCGTCGCCCCGAGTTCAAATCCTGGACGTGGTAATTGCATTTCACTTAGCGCTAATACCCTTGGGAAAGGTATGAATCCTTCTCTTCCTTCCAGCTATGGGTAAATAGTAGGGCAGACTGGGTTGTTTAACCATGGCTAGGTAACCAGTCTAGGAGAAGGAAAACTCTGAATTCAAACCTGTTGAACTCCGCTTAAGAAATTGACCTTGTGTCGTATCCTGCTCGTGCGGAGGGTTTGGTAAATATATATGTATTATATATATTTATATATTTTATATATATATGTGTGTGTGTGTGTGTGTGTGTGTGTGATGAATGTTGAGAAAAATTGGTTGTCTTTGAAGCATAGAAAAATATATGTTGAAGAGTAAAGATCAGAAAAAAAATCAAAATGATGAATATTGTGTTCTCAATCTCATCTTTTTTATATATTTCAGAGTACCTTCCCCTTTCTTAAAGGTTTTATTTTTTAGACTGATTGATAATGTCTTGATAATACGTTCACTTTGGGGCTAATATCCTTGGAAAAGGTATGGGTCCCTTATCTCACCAGCTATGGGTTAAATAGTACCACTACCGCCGTTCTATATTGTTCTGAGGCATTAAATAACCCACGAAGGTTGATATGTTATTAAATAAAGTAACTAGACCGAACTACTTATCTCACCAGCTATGGGTTAAATAGTATCACTACCGTTGTTCTACAATGATGGCTAGGGCATTAAATAATCCACGAAGGTTGATATGCCATTAAATAAAGTAACTAGACCGAACTACTTCTCAAATAATAATACAGATAATGTATTATTTGATTTTAAAGAATTCATATAATTGTCTTAGCATGAAAATATATGAGTAAAGGTAAAGAGTAGAAAAAAATTTTTAAAAAGATCAATATTGTGTCCTTAATCTTATTTTTCTTATATTTCGGGACACTTTCCCCTTTCTCAAAATTTATTTTAGACTGACTGTTCTTTCACTCATATGTGTTCTTTTCTTTGGGGTCACGTGATGGTGTTTTACTGGATTCTGAGCGACAGCAAGTCTCTTCAGGTCCCCAGAATTTTTCTGAGTATTCTAGTCGATTTCAACAATGCTGTTGTCTGAATGGTCTCAATTCTTCCTTTAATTTTCAGTTCCTCTCGTCTTTTTTCTAAACTTTTGGGGACAGTTCCAAGTGCACCAACTACAAGGGCTATCACTTTCATCCTTATATTCCAGTTTTTTAATTCTCTAGTAAGGTCCAGGTATTTGTCTATCTTTTCGTTTTCTTTCATCTTCACCCTATGGTCTGCTGGAACTGCAAAATCTATCAGATGACAAGTTCTTTTTTTATTGTTAATCAATACTAAGTCTGGTCTTCTGGCTACGATAAGGTGATCAGTCTTAATCTCAAAGTCCGAGAGAATTTATGTGTTTCATTCTCAAGAACAGATTCTGGTTTATGCATGTAGCATTTTGTTGTATGGTCAAAATTTAGTTGCTTATTATTATTATTATTTTTTTTTTTTTTATTTCGGTTTCCAAACCTGCTGTAGCCGGTGGTTCATTGGAGGCTGGGTGACAGCAAGTCTCCTTGGGTCTCCAGGACTCTTCTGAGTATTCTAGCCGATCCCAACAGTACTGGAGTTTGGTCTCGATTTTTCCGCTGATTTCTAATTCACCTAAATTCTTTCAAGACCTTTGGGGACGGAGCACCAATTACAATTGGTACGACCTTCACCTTTTCCTCAGTTCTCTGGCAAGGTCCAAGTATTTGTCTATCTTTTTGCTTTCTTTCATTTTCACTCGGTGGTCGCCCGGGACGGCAAAATCCACAAGATGACAGGTTTTCTTCTTTTTGTCGATCAAAACTAGGTCCGGTCTCCTAGCCGGGATTAGGTGATCCGTCTGTACCTCGAAGTCCCAGAGAATTTTATGCATATCATTCTCCAGATTATTATTATTATTATTATTATTATTATTATTATCACTCTTTTTGAGTGTTTCACATCAGCGTTAGTTGATAGTCTTTCACTGGAGTCTGAGTGACAACAAGCCTCCTCAGATCTCCAGAACTCTTCTGAGTATTCTGGTAGA
>CM042140.1:9439133-9441633 GCA_023376005.1 Doryteuthis pealeii
TATATATATATATATATATATATATATACTAGCAAATATATGCACCCTCCGGGTGCAAGTATTTAAGTTTTAATATAATTAAATATCATATTAAATTAAAAAGGCTAATGAAAATGAATAAGAATGCAGATAAAAATATTTGGAACAGAGGGGGTATGATTGAAAAATAGAACAACTTTGAAACTAACTCTTCCATCATTTACCATTACTCCCGTCTTTCATTGGTAAATCTTCCTAATTTAACTATTTAGTGAAAATAGGAAGTAAAGAATAAATTTACAGTTATTTCTTCTTGTTAATGGATTTCTTTTAAGATTTATCGCCGGGATTTTTGCTCATATTCACTAAAATAAAACCAAACAATTAGAAATCAATAATACTAAGCATATATTTATTAAAATCAAATTTTTAAAATCAATATGCAAATTAGCCTTCCCATTCACACTGTAATCCGGTATTTTGTTGTATATATAAATACAGTTGCATGTTATTAGTATGTAGATATGGTCAACAGTCTTAATGATGTAAAACAATTTTATTAATAATTGAAGTTTAAATTGAAAATAAAATCGTGGAGAATGTGATGTAAATAACTAAGGGAATTGTGACTTGTATAGTAATATAGTTTCAGTTACAGACAGGCAAACTCACAATCTCCATTATAATAAGATAAGATATATATATATAGAGAGAGAGAGAGGGAGATAGGTATGAGAGACATGCGTTATAAAATGGTTATCGTTGAAGAAAAGTTCTCGCGCTGGACGAGGATGTTTGCGTTTCACTTGTATTAGACAAACCGATGCTTAGTAAATAACAACTATTATGATATACTAGAATACCTGTGGATATACCACAGTGTGATAATTAAATTGTTACAATGTTTTATATGTTTACTTAAGAGCTATTGCTATATAGTTCGATATGTAAAATTATAATAATCCTGATTTAACTCTCTCACTCTATTTCATTCTTTTTCATCTTTTCATTATGTTCGATTAAAAAAGATTACTGTTATCGCTTCAGCGCGCTCACTTCTTCTCTTTTTTGTTCATTTACTGCTTAACTTTGGACACTTTACAGTTGTTATTCATTAAGATGTCTCACCAACTCCTCCGCACGGGTAGGATGTGGCATAAGGTCAATTTTTAAGCGGTGTTTAACAGGTTTGAATTCAGAGTTTTCTTTCTTCTAGACTGGTTGTCAAACCAAAGTTAAAGAGCCCAGTCGGCCCTATTATTTACCCATAGATGGAGAGAGAATAGTTGGATAAGTACATTTCCCAACGGTATTAGTTTTATATGAAATGCAAACAGCCTCGTGCATGATTTGAACTCGTCTTACCATGTCCATTTCCTTCGATGGTAACCATTACACCACGAGAGAGAGAGAGAGAGAGAGAGAGAGAGAGAGAGAGAGAGTGAGAGAGAGAGAGAGAGAGATGGCGGAATATGAAAAGAATGTGATAGATAAACTGCGATAGACAGATAGTTAGATTCATACCTTTCCCAACGGTATTGGCACTATATGAAATACAAACAGCTTCGTTCAGGATTTGAACTCGTCTCACTGTGTCCATTTCCTACGATGGTAACCGTTACACCACGCGCGAGCAAGAGAGAGAGAGAGAGAGAGAGAGAGAGAGATGGATATAAAAAAGACTGGGATATATAAACTGCGATAGACAGTTTGATTCATACCTTTCCCAACGGTATTGGCACTGTGTAAAATACAAACAGCCTCGTTCAGGATTTGAACTCGTCCCGTCGTGTCCATTTCTCACGAGAGAGTGAGAGAGAGAGAGAGAGAGAGAGAGAGAGAGAGAGAGAGAGAGAGAGAGAGTGAGAGTGTGTGTGAGGGAGAGAGATATGGATATGAACAGACTGCAATAGATACACCACGATAGACAGATAATGAAATGAAAAAAAGAAAGAAACGATTGCTTTATAAAATTCGTCAAAATGGCTGACCAGCAAATTGGAAGAGAACAGTGAATGAAGGGCGCCCAAGATAAAGATTAAACGCCGAAACACGCGGACAACACGAAGATCAACGTGTAATGTCACTGTCATTCTTTTTTGTTATTCCGACCCCCTGACTTTAATTACATATTTTCTAATCACTCTCTCACCCTTTCCCCCATCCTCTCTGTTCTTTGGATTTCTTTTTTGTTTTTTTAAACATGTCTTCTTTTCTTTTTTAACTTTTACCACCTGCAAATGAAGACGTCAACGACGACATCTCTTCGGCTACTCCAGCCTATGGCTCCCATCTATGAGTTTACTTTCGTTTTTCTTTTGTTTTTTAATTTTATTTCTTGAATTTGAAGGCAAATCTAAGCTTAGTGGAGCATGTGATGCGTTGACATTTTACATTTATTTTCTTGTTAAGCAGACGACACAAAAATTAATTTATTTTCCGATGCTCGAAGCCGCCATCTTTTGTGACGTAGAACACTTCGAAAGAAATTGTTAAATATGATTTTTTTTATTGCTTTTTC
>CM042140.1:9449133-9526633 GCA_023376005.1 Doryteuthis pealeii
TGACCCGGGGTACTTGTCAGAGTTCCATCTATGGATTGAATAGAAAAAAAACTGAGTTTTAAAATAAATTGAGGGGTTTTTTTTGGGGTTTTTTTTTTTAATTGAGTTTTTTTTAAATTTTGAATATCCATCTATACATATATAAAGGGAAGCTCTGTGTATGTCCGGATGAAACTTCGAAAATAAAACAATTAACGACAAAGTAAATATACATACACATTAAATATCACCAGGGCTTGGTTTTTGAGCAAAAATAATGAAGGTTTGGTTTATATTTGTGAAGATAATCAAAAAATGAAATTTAAATAATAACAGCATAGAATTTTTTTGCATTTAAGATTTTAAATAGTAGACAATAATTTTTCTTTTCAAAGTGGTTGAATCAACGCAAGGTCTTTTTTTTACATAGGGATTTTTAATGGGGCATCCTGCGAGGATCCAACTCGTGATTCAGTAATAATGGATCTGCGAGACTAACTTTTTTTGCTACCACCCTCAACTCAAGAATAAATAAAACAAAACGTATTTGGCATGAAATAAACCAACAAGGGTTGACATGCCGTAAAATCCAACCAAGCAAGTGTGAGAATTTTACTAATATATATCTTATCTGACAATCCCTTCTGCCCTCCCACTTGATGCCCCGAGGGCCCGGCATGATACATCGGCTACACACCCCTTCTCATAATCCCTATACATATATTGTGCGTTTGTGTGTGCATTAGTGTGTATGCACTTAGTTTAGTGTCACCATGAACACTTTCCATAGGATAAATAACTTCTTTTTTTTTTTGCAGAATTTACCTGAGAAAAAAAAAACTCCCGCTTCATATCTAATGTCAGGAAGTCATGATGCACACGAGAACTGCAGGTGAAACAAGGTGAGCACCTTTGCAGAACACCCCCCCTTCTTCCCCCCCGATTCCTCTTCCTCCTTCTCCGATACTCTTTGCTTCCCGGCTTATCGTGTTCTCATCTTGGCAAAGTGACAAGCTAGGTCCCTTACATGAACAACAAAACCATAGTCTCTCTCTCTCTCTCTCTCTCTCTCTCTCTCTCTCTTCTCTCTCTCTCTCTCTCTCTCTCTCTCCGCCTACCCCTGCCCCTCTTGTAACCTAGATATTCCTGCAAAATCCTGTTAATGGTGCCAAGTTACCATTTTACATCCGACCCTGAACCAGAACTTATAGTTCTGAGCCGATGTGTCTATTTCGGTCAGCTGAGATAGGATGTGCTTTGGACATTGATTTTTTTTTTTTTTTTTTTGGGGGGGGGGATAAAAAATAAGAAAGGGGGGGAGATAAAGGGAGTTCTTTGATTGATCAATTCGATAGGTCGATATTTAGGTTAAAGTCCATTCACCTTTTTTTTTCCATTTTGGCGCCAAAAAATGGTTGATTTTCCTTCGAGTGTTTTGAAGTGTTGAATGGTAGAAGTTGGTTTGGTGAGAAATCTTCAACATTCTTTAACGCCCCCCCCCTCGCTCCCTTCAATACATGCACACGCCCCCTCCTCTTCCCTCCCACTGCCATCCAATATTTTCAGAGTAAATTCTTTCTTCTTGCCTTGCCTCCAGTTGACTTTATCCTGGCTTCAGGTAACAAAACATTTTTGGAAAGTTTTCCGGTTTTATGAAGATTAAATAATAAACATACCAATACCACCCCGCCCTGTCGGCTGGGGCGTTAGAATGCACCTCTGCAGAGGAGTAAGAATCCCCAATGGGGCCACCTGTTGGCCGTGGGTGGCGACCCGTGATGCTTAAGGATAGAACCCAGGTGGATGAGCAGTTCATGACTTGCAATACTCCACTTTGGCCCTATCTTGGGCTAGACGGGCGGTCGGAGAGGCCCCCTCCGATCAATCGGCTGGTCACGTCAAGCCCTAGCACCTATATGATTTTCCCAACCCTATTGCCCTTATGGCAAGCCCCAACCCCTTTTTATCATATGGGTTCTAGAAGGCGGTGGCTGCTGGTCTACATGTCCTGGGAATGACGTTAAACTATATCTGATGGTGAGGTTCCAGTTTTGGAGGTTTGGGGAATGTGGAGCACCCCTTCATCACCATTGCTCCCTGGTCCACTCTGGCCCGGAGTGGTAGTACCTGTTAGGGTAATACCACTATGGGTTAAATAGAAAAATGTATATATAAAAAAATTGTATTATTCATTAAGAATTGATTTATTTCAAAACTTTGTCGGCATTAAATGACCTACTGAGGTTGATATGCCGTAAAACAAAACAAACCAAAACCAAACCAATACCACCACCGCCACCTCCAATATACGAATACACCACCAACAACAACATCAACCTAATCACTGGGTCTTACGGGAGTTTTCAGAATCTATTCGATAACCACAAGGTTCGGGGTTCAATACTGGCCCTCGACAACTCAGCGTATGAGTAGCACGGCTAGGATCTGTGCGGCAAAGTGGGGGAGCTGATGGTAGGTGTGGCGCTCCACTTCAGACGGAAAAACAATCTCCCTCGTCTAGCGCTAGCGAAAAGGGGATGGACTCCCTCGCTGTTCGGCTGATACCGACAATAGGTCACTCCGTCTACTTTATTAGTCATCATCTGGGAAATGGAAAATCTCTCTCTCTCTCTCTCTCTCTCTCTCTCTCTCTCTCTCTCTCTTTATATATATATATATATATATATATATATATATATATAATCCCTCTGCATGAGTAGGATGTGCCACAAGGTCTATTTCTTAAGCGGAGTTTAAAAAATTTGAATTCAAAGATTTCCTCCTCCATCACTGGTTGGCATAGCTGAAGGGAGAATAGTTCGATACATACTTTTCCAAGGGTATTAGCGCTATGTAAAATGCCAATAGCCTAGTCCGGGATTTGAACTCGTCTAGTCGTGTCCATTTACCACGAGGGTAACTATATATATATATATATATATATATATGTGTGTGTGTGTGTGTGTGTGTGTGTGTGTGTGTGTGTGTGTGTGTGTGTGTGTAAAATAGGTATATTTGGGAAGTATTTCATTCAAACAAATTTGGTTAAAGAAAATAGAATCCTTATTTTTTAAAGTTTTTGAACAATTGTTTTTATGTTATCATTTTGAAAGGCGTTAATCAGTTGTCCGAAAGAGTTATTATTGGTAAACCAAGTACTTTCGGTTCTTTTCTGAACCATTATCAATGGGCTGAACTTGCACAAAGGTGTCAAAATTAGGGTGACCCAGAAAAAAAAGAACCCACAAATTTTGTAATAAAACTGTTAATTTTAACTATGGGGGTCTAGGGTTAGTGTTTAGGGTGTAGGATTAGGGTTGGGGTTTAGGGTTAGTTTAATGGGTAAAAGAATAGATAATGTGGGTTCTGTTTTTTCTGAGTCACCCTGTATACCGGTGACCCAGAAAAAACAGAACTCACAAATTTTGTAATAAAACTATTAATTTTAAATAGAGGGTTTAGGGTTAGGGTTGGGGTTTAAGGTTAGTTTAATGGGAAAATGAATAAATAATTTGGCTTCTGTTTTTTTCTGGGTCACCCTGTATACCGGTGACCCAGAAAAAACAGAACCCACAAATTTTGTAATAAAACTATTAATTTTAAATAGAGGGTTTAGGGTTAGGGTTGGGGTTTAAGGTTAGTTTAATGGGAAAATGAATAAATAATTTGGCTTCTGTTTTTTTCTGGGTCACCCTGTATACTGGTGACCCAGAAAAAATAGAACCCACAAATTTTGTAATAAAACTATTAATTTTAACTAGGAGGGTTTAGGGTTAGGGGTTAGGGTCGGGGTTTAAGGTTAGTTTAATGGGAAAATGAATAAATAATTTGGGTTCTGTTTTTTTCTGGGTCACCCTAATTTTGACACCTTTGTGCAAGTTCAGCCTATCAATGCTGTTTATACCTCTTGATACGGAAAAGAACCGAAAATGCTTGGTTTACCAACAACTCATTTAGACAACTGATTAACGCCTTTCAAGATAACATAAAAATAATTGTCAGAAAACTTGAAAAAAAATTTGAAAACAATAAGGATTTTATTTTGTTTAACCAAATTTGTTTGTATATATGTATATATGAGAGAGAGAGAGAGAGAGAGAGAGAGAGAGAGAGAGAGAGAGAGAGAGAGAGAGAGATCACACTGGTTGATTTAGCGAATCTAAATACAGAAAGTTGTTGTTCCGAATAAAGCAATAACATCCAGCCATGACAGTTCTAATGAAGAGGTTCGAAACTTTAGTCAGTGGATTCTCTTAGAATATAGGTCAGAACAGCCGATATGAGTCGATGTGTGTGTGTGTTGCAAGTTCGGTATGTAAGGAAGAAAAGGATTAAGTTCTGTAATTCGATAACCGGACTGAAATGTCAGTAACGTATAATATTTTAACACCGGTAAGGTGAACACAGCGACCGAACCTCCTTGTAAAAATCTATCTGCACAAGAACAGGTCATCAGGGATTCTAATGATTCTTTTTTATTTTCATCTCTTTTTTTTTCTTCTTCTTCGAATTATAAGTATCTATATATTAAATGCTGCGGGTGATCCTGAACAAGACGTGGAAGCAACACCTTACGAGAAAACAGCTGTACGGTAACCTGCCACATATCACCCAAACCATCCGAGTAAGACGGATAAGACACGCGGGACACTGCTGGAGAAGCAAGGACGAACTCATAAGCGACGTCCTCCTGTGGAAGCCAGCACATGGACAAGCCAATGTGGGCCGACCAGCAAAGACGTACATTGATCAGCTCTGTGCGGATACAGGATGCTGCATAGAGGACCTCCCGAGAATGATGAGCGATAGGGAGGGACGAATAGGGAGAGATTGTCATGGATATCCGCGCTGACAGCGCGACATGATGATGATGATGATATATTAATACGCTTGTTTTTAAATCTTCCGTCCGTTATCATCCTGCAACACCCTCTGGTTAAAAATGACACCGTCCAAATTGTCCAAGATGCAATGTAAAAATGTGAATACAGATGATCTTAATTGCAGATTTCTTATTTGTTCCATTTTATTTCACCCATTTTAAAAATGAAACATTCCAAATGGTCTTGCGTCGCTTAAATGTCCAACATAAAATCTATTAATAATGGAGATTCGCTTCCGGTTTTTGTCTGTAACAAAAATTACGTCACTGCTTACGTCACATTGCCCAAAATCGTCATAGCATAGAATAAATACACTCAAATTTGAACATGCCACATTAGACAGTCCTCATTGTTTTTTAAAACAAGTTTGAATAAATACATGACTGGTATTATATATCTATATATAGTTTGGTTTATTTTAATACATATTTCAAGTTTACATTTCAAATTGTTTTAGTTTTTTAATCCTTTAATGAATTTGATGATTTTACTTACTTAGGGTACAAACTCGCTGACATTGAATTTTTTACTCCCACCCTCTCAGGAAATATGTTTCAAAAATCTATTGTTACATCGCCCGGAAGGTGTTTTTTATTTTGCTAGTTAGAATGAATTAAAAATAAAAAGAAGTTACCTGTTTGTTTTATTTGTAATATTAAAATTGTGGATTATGGAAGATATTTTGGTAATTTTGGTAGGATTTATATGTAACTAGAAGCAGCTACCCAGCATCGCATGTGTAGGGGGGATTTTTTTTTTTAATTTAGTCTCATAGATCCATTATTACTGAATCGTGAGTTGGTTTCCCACAGGATGTCCCATTAAAATCCTCACGTAGAAAAGACCTTGCGTTGATCCAGCCACTCTGAAAAGAAAAATTAATGTCTACTATCTGAAATATTAAATGCAAAAATAATTCGATGCTGTTATCATTTAAATCTTATTTTTTAATTATCTTCACGAATATAAATCAAATCTTCATTGTTTTTGCTCAAAAACCAGGATATGATGATAGTGAATGTTTATATATATTTACATTGTCGTTAATTGTTTTATTTTCATAGTTTCCTCTTGACATACATACATACCAACTGTCCTTTATATATAGACTAGAAGCGGCTACCCGGTGTCGCCTGGGTAGAGGGGCAGGGGTAAAAAAAGGGTAGTCTCATTGATCTATTATTGTTGAATTGCGAGATGGATCCTTACAGGATGCCCCATTAAAATCCATGTGTAAAAAAGACAAGCTGAAAAGAAAAATTAATGTCTCCTATTTAAAATACTAAATGCAAAAAAATCCATGCTGTTATTATCTAAATTTCATTTTTTTAATTATCTTCACGAATATAAATCAAATATCTATTATTTTTGCTCAAAAACCAAGCCCTGGTGATATTTAATGTGTATATATATCTACTTTGTCGTTAATTGTTTTATTTTCGAAGTTTCCTCCGGACATACAGATTCACACAACTGCCTTTTATATATGTATAGATGAAATTGCAAATCATTATTTCTGGCTTAAAGAACTCCTCTTGATTTTTGTTTCGTTTCGGGGAAATTCCCCAGGTCCTGCTAGTTTACATTAATTTACTAAATAAAAGTTCATTTCACGTTTTGAAACCAAAAAGGAAATGAAATTTTTTTAAAATTTATATTTAGCCAAACTGTTCAATACGGTCAGGATTTGACACAATGTCACAAGTGTGGCGCATCCAGTGAGGATCGAATGCACTATCTGTATATTAATACTCATGTTCCTTAAAAGCACGACAGTTATGTTTCAACACCCTCTGATTAAAAATGAGACCATCCAAATCGTCCGAGATGAAATACAAAAATGTAAATTCTCATTATCTGGTGTTGCTTACCTACCGAATTCTTATTTCTTATTTAGTGTCATCACCTCCGCTAAGTGATGGACAATTTTGTTTTTATTATGAAAAAAGAAGGGGAAGAAAAAGATGTCTGAGTATTTAATTTCTGAAATGTACATTAGAAAGGAAAATTTGATTACCTGGGCACTTTTTGGTGTCATCCGGTCGGAGGATTCGGGGGTTGTATGCAAGGGCCCTGCGATACGGGACTTAACAAAAACAAAAACAAAACTGTTTGGATATTTGAAGTGAGCACACCCCTGTACTCACTCCAAATTCTTTATTCAAAAAATAAGAAGTGAAGTACATGAGTGTGTCATCACGTTTCGGCATATAAGCTGGAAAGTTTAGTTTGGAGGGGGGGTAACAAAGCTGGTCATACCACTACATGGATCTATTTAGCTAGGTTCACTCGCTGACCGATCCATTCAAAAATAAACCTGGCATTCTCTCCTTGCGCAGCCTACTTACACCAAAATACCTCTTTCGCTCTATGGCTTTATCCTACTTAAAATTTTCCCTTTCGAAGGATTTGGAATTTTAAGCACAAGCTTCGTATGAAAAAGGAGATGGAGGGGTTGGGGTAACAAAACAAAAAATTCCCAAGAAACTGAAAAATATAACAAAATAAAATTGTGGGCCATTTTTTATTACCCCCCTTTCCCCCTGCTATTGTATAGGACCGCCGACTGTCTTTCGATCTTTTCAAGGTTCGAAAGCAAGCCGGTCGGTTCCTCTAAGATGGGAGTAGGTGTCCTTAGTGGGGTGTTGGCGAAAAAAATGGGGTTTCTCTATTGGTCGGGTGGGTTGGGTTTACTAGAAAAAGCTGACTCTCCAGGAGTAAATATGCTAGGGTAAGACGGATGGTTTTATAAAAAAAAAAATAAAAATAATGGGTTTGGGGTCCTGGATATGTCCTAGGTGAAAAAATTAGGGTTGATGATCATTCAGCCACCTAACTAAAAGGACCTATGGTGTATGCAGTTTTTAGGCTTTGCCTTGAGGGTCTTTGTTTTTTCTTATTTTATAGACTTTGGTTGTCTATCTAGGGGTGGGGTCCCGGAAAGGCGACCCGTCAGTGTTGACCATGATGAACAGGAAACAATATTTCTACTCCTGCTTGCGGCATTTATCCACCTTGCGTTGAATGTCATGGGTTTGAGCATCCTCCTATCGCACCTAATCCTTACCCTAAGCTGATGCCTAAAATAACAGATCAGATCACGACAGGAGAATTCCTCGCCCTCATGCAATCCCTTGTTTCGCATCGTCCATACCACCATTCTAGCTGCAGCTAGTTCAGCGAAAAACACCTTTCGTTTTTCACCAGAAAACGACGGACTGACATTGTCCACGACGTACCCAACATCGAGTGGCACCCACTGATTGGGTGCGATACGAGCCGTAACCTCGTACTCACGTACTCCCAAAGCGGACGCACCTTGTTACAGTGGAAAAAGGCGTGCTCAGCCGTTTCTTCTAAACCACTGTTGCAGCGGATGCAGAACGGTAAATCGACTATGCCAGCTTTGTATTGTACGCTCCTGAGCGGCAACACGTTCCGAGCCAGTCGCCAGGTGAGGGAGAACTCGGAGTTGTTCATAAATCCAGAGCCCAATTCCATTGTGAGCGGAACTCCTCCAACGACGAGCCGAACCGCTCCACTAATCCCCGATATAGTGCCCTTCGAGGCCATGAGACGTCACTTCTCAGGTAGTCTTCGAAGGGCGGCGCGACACTCGGTTAGAAACCGCGCTTCTCCGCGAATACCACGGGGCCACAGCTGGAGGTCCGGGAAGATGGCTCGGACCCGCTGCAACCACGCGGCTTCGGTGTGCAACGATCGATTCAGGAAAGCCAACCTTGCAGCGTCTCGGTGAGCCGCCAAGTTCGGCATCTCCAAACCTCCATTACAAGGCCGCTGGGAACAAATCTGTCTACGTACCATTGGCCGGCACCCCCTCCACAAAAAGCGGAAAAGGGCCCGTTCTCGTGCCAATAACCGAATCGCAGGCAGAGGGAGTATAGATAGAAAAAAAACTGTTAGCTAAAAAATAGCTTATTCAAATCAATTTACTATTTACTTAGTGACGTGGCACAATTTGACGCCAAATTTCAAAGAGTCGTTTGTGATCTTAATTTACCTTGTTTTATTTTATAAATTAAATGTTTTATTTTATAATTTAAATTATAATCTATATATATATATATATATATATATATATATATATATATACGCGCGCGTACACGAAAACTTTGATTAAATATAGAAATTCAAATCAAGGGATTAAAAAATATTATTAATTATATAAAAAAAATATTGTTAATTATATTTTTTTAAATTATATATATATATATATATAATAACAATTTTATATGAGTTAAAAAAAATCATTTGTACCTGATCAGGTCCGGACATGTGGCAACTTCCGCTTTCTTGAGAGCCAGAGTCATTTGTTGCCGAATTGTTGAGGAAGTTGTACGTGTTCACGGTATACTATTGGTATGACTTTGGCAGACAATGAGTTAATGAAATCTGAAGCATCGGATTAGTATCAAGTTTTGTTTAAAGATTTGTAAAATGCTAACATCCCATGCCAACACGGAACTGATGAACGTAAGTTTTTGCTTTTCGCTTATTAATTCGTCCATAATTCTTGAGTAGTACCGAAAGATTATTAAATATATTCATGCATACATGTTCACTTTTTGTTTTTGTCATTTTTTATTTTAATTTAATTTACTTATATTCACATACACTTTTGACTTTTTTTTTTTTGGGGGGGGGTATTTTTATTTCTTTAGACCACAGAAGAACGTTGCTTATGAGTTCTTCATTAATCTCCTGAAGTTCCGAAAGATTTTTTAATATATTCACACATACATATCCACTTTTGTTTTTGTCTCGTTTTTGTCCTTTTTTCATTTCTCGTTGGGTGGGGGTATTTTAATTTACTCAAACGACAAAAGAACGTCGCATATGATTTCGTCCCTGCTTCTCCAGTAGTACCGAAAGATTATATATATTCATGCATGCATACATAGACATTTTCTTGTATTTTAACCACTAATGAAAACCTATGCACCACAAAACATAGATAAATTGGACATACATATACACGTTTGTTTTTAATTTATCTAGACAAACTTATAAACTTCAAACTTCTTAAGGTAACAGAAGTTGTGAAACTGCATCAATTAAAACTTGTTTATGATTTCCAACGTAACCAGTTACCTGACGACCTCATGCCTTTATTTAAATTCAGTAGTGAAGTTTACTCTACTGATCAAGTTCTTAATAGTTCAGCAAATAAACTATTGTATGTCCCTTCTATTAAAACTAAATCCTATGGCAATCTGTCAATCAGATATTTTTGTCCAAAACTTTGGAACACAGTTTTTAAATCGGGTAGTATTCAAGTGAATGCTGACTGTAAAAAAAATATCAAATTATCTTTGGTTAATAGTTTTTATCATCTAAAAAATGTGCACAAAAAACATTATCTATATGAATATTTTCTTGTGAACTGAGGTCTTAGTTACCTGACGTTATCATTATTTCTTTTAGGCTTTTTTAAAAATATTTATTTATATATTTACATATATTTTTTATTTGTGTATCTAATTATTTCTTTCTATTTTCATTCTAATAATAGGTTATTGTAAGGTATAGCTACTCCCCATCCCCTACCCCTTTTTTCATTTTTTTTTTAACTGGTTTAAAGAAAATAAGGATTGTGATTGAGGGCAAATTCTTTAAGCATGAATTCTTTTCGCTTGCCCAAATTTCTTTTTAATGACCTTTTTGTAAAAAAAAAAAAAAAAGAGACCACGGAAGAACGTCGCTTATGAGTTTGTCCCTGCTTTTCTAGTAGTGCCGAAAGATTATTAAATATATTCATACATACGTATACACTCTTGTTTTGTCTTTTTTTTGGGGGGGTGCATTTTTTTAATTTACTCAGACCACAGTAAAACGTCGCTTATGAGTTCGTTCTTGCTTCTCCAGTAGTGCCGAAAGATTATCATATATATGTATCCATACACAAATATATACTTTATTGTATTTTAATCTATATGGACCACTAATTAAAACATATGCAGCACAAAATAAGGTGGACTCCGTTCCTACATACCGTGTTTTCCCGAAAGTAAGACCGAGCTTATATTGATTTTTTTTCCGTAGAAATATAACAATAGGAGTATTATTTGTATTGTACGGATTATTGTTCTCATCTTCATTGTTATCTGTACAACGTTTCGGCCGATGTACCCTCCGGCCTTCTTCGGATATTTCTTGTCGGACTCAGGAACCTTCTCGGACTCAGGGACCTTCTTGTCGTAATCTAGTGGATAAAGGAGTTAGGTTAAGACAATTCTAAGTGACAGTATCTCTAGACTGTAGATTCCATCCTGGTCAGGATTAGCAGTAACATAGAATAATAATTAACACAGCTTAACGCCTCTACCCCAGTTATGGTTAGCGGAATGAGAACAGGATACCCCTGTGGATAGAATAAAGGTTAGGTTCAAAGTTCCGTGATGGCTCCCGATTACGACAAGAAGGTTCCCGAGTTCGAAAAGATGGTCCCCGAGTCCGAGAGGGTTCCTGAGTCCGACAAGAAATACCTGAAGAAGGCCGGAGGGCATATCGGCTGAAACGTTGTACAGATAACAATGAAGATGAAAACAATAGTCCGAATAATACTAATCATCAAGCCTCATCTAAAAAAAAAATTAAGAGAAATAACACTAAGACTTATCTTTTTTTTTGGGGGGGGGTCTTATTCTTTATACATCTAAAAAACGACATTACGAAGAAGAAAACTACGAAATTTCTAAATAAACAGAAATTACTAAAAATGATCTATATTTATTTACCATTAATATGTTCTTTTATTCAAAAATTTATTGACAATTAATTCAAAAATTAATCATATCTTATTGCTCTCAACTAGAGGTTTATTTTAAGAGAAGGGTTTATATCAAAATCATTCTGAAAATTCACGCGAGATCTTATTTCATAGGTAGGTCTTATTTTCGGGGGAAACAACGGTATTTATAGCTATTTTTAAAAATGGGTACAAATGCAGAATAGTGCGAAAGAGATAATAGCATTAGATTACGGAAACTCCCGAAGTAGCCTAACTCTAACACTAACCCTAATCTTAGCGTCTCAAAGGTTTCGGGTATTTCCGTGAAATGTAATAAAATGTAATGCTTTTTATACGTAAAAACCAGTGAAGTAAAGTCGGTGGGCGGCCCAATGTCGGTATCAGCCAGACAGCAAGGGAGTGTATCCCCCTTTCACTAGCGCTATACCAAGGAGATTATTTTAGCGTCAGAGGTAGAGAGCCACACCTACCACCAGCTCCTCACTTTACCTCAGAGATCCCTGTGCTACTCATACACTGAGTTGGCGAGGGCCGGTATCAAACCAGGATCTTAGGCAGACGCTCTACCTGCTCCTAATCTAATGATATCATTTCTTGCGCGCTATTCTGCATTAGTACCTTGAAAAGTACATTTTTAAGTTGATTCCTATACATTATTATTGAATGAATTTTCCACACTGAATAATATCTTTCTTAGATTTTACATAAATGTTTCCGGCGTCAAGAATAGTTGTTATCAATAGTTATGAATGAATAAAAAAATTAAAAAATGATAGAAAACCCAAAACAACCCCCCCCCCCCCCAAAAAAAAAAGCAAGCCATCTAATTTCACTGAATCACTTTTCGATAAACATCTTTTTGTTATTTATAAAACATTGATTTGTTCTTATCTACTTTTTTTCTCCATATATCGATCAACGCTTACCTTTTTAAAAAAAACTCAATTTTGCCAGAGAACATGTCAACTAAAAAGGGGAATATGTCAGACAATTCAGACTTATCTACTCAACCTCATTGCCTCTCCCATATATATATATATATATATATATTATTATTATTATTATTATTATTATTATTATTATGGAGATTGTGTGGTTGTCTGTCTGTAACCGAAACTATATTACTACTCAAGTCACAATTCCCTTAGTTATTTACGTCACATTCTCCATGATTTTATTTTTATTTTAACCTCAATTATTAATAAAATTGTTTTACATTATTAATACTGTTAACCATATCTACATAGTACCATCATGCAATTATATGTATATATACAATAAAATAATGGTTTACAGTGTGAACGGGAAGGCTAATTTGCATATTGATATTAAAAAATCGAATTTAATGAATATGTGCTCAGTGTTATTGATTTCTAACTCTTTGGTTTTATTTTAATAAATATAAGCAAAAATTATCTTCAATGAATCTTAAATGAAATCCATTAACAAGGAAAGATAACTGTCATTTTATTCTTTACTTCCTCTTTTAACTAAATACTTAAATTAGAAAAATAACAATGAAAGACGAGAGTGATGGAAGAGTAAGATTCAGTTGTTCTATTTTTCGATTATACCCCTTTTGTTTCAAATCTTTTTATCTGCATTCTTATTTAGTTTCATTAGCCTTTCTAATTTAATGTTTTATTTCATTAAAACTTAAATACTTGCACCTGGAGGGTTCATATATTTGCTAGTATATATTATATATATATATTATATATTATAGTGGGTGTGGGTGTTATTGTAAAGAATAGCATTTTTTTATTAATATTTTACGAGTTTATCTTGTATTCATACCAGTTGACCGATATTTGATTCGACTGGGTTAGCTCAGTCGGTAGAGCGTTCGGTTAGAAACTATAAGGTTCCTAGTTCGAAACCGGCCCTTGCCAACCCAGCGTATGAGTAGCACGGGGATCTGTGCGGTAAAGTAAAGAGCTAATGGTAGGTGTGGCGCTCTCTCTCAGATGCAAAAACGTCTCCTTGGTCTAGCGCTAGGAAAAGGGGATAGACTCCCTCGCTGAATACCGACTTTAGGCACCTCGACGACTTTACTTACTTTAATAATCTCATTCGGTAGAGCGTCCGCCTAATACCGACCCTCACCAACTCGGCGTATGAGTAGCACAGGGATCTTCCTCTATAAAATGAAAGGAGGCTTGCTTAGCCTAACGGTTATCGCTGTAAGAAATGGAATCGGCGACCCAAGTTCAAATCCTGGATGAAGCTCTTTACGTTTCATTTCGCGCTAATGTATCTATCCCCCCGGCCTTGCCACAGGTAAATAGTAGGGCAGAATGTGTGTAATTTAACCTTTCAGACCTCAACAAGCGACTATGAAGTTTCCACTGAGTGGCATACCTTTTAGGGTCCCATCTGTCTGTTAGTATAAACTAGAAGCGGCTATCCGGTGTCGGTTAGGTAGAGGGGGATTTTTTTTAAGTTAGTCTCTCAGATCCGTTATTACTGAATCGCGAGTTGGATCCTCGTAGGATGCTCCATTAAAATCCCTATGTAAAAAAAAAAATCTCACGATTACAACATGAGTTCGACAAGGTTCCCAATTCCGACAAAAAATACCTGAAGAAGGCTGGAGGGCACATCGACCGAAACGTTGTGCAGATTACAATAAAGATGGGACAATAGTCCGAATAATACAAATTTGATAATTTGTATTATCTCAAAAATTCAGAAATTTTCATTGTTTTATTTTTGTAATTTCCTCCGGACATACCACACACATATACATACATACATACACACAGCTGCCCTTTAAATATGGATAGATGGGACTAGACGAGGTACTACCTGGGACCTGGGTGTAATAGCAATGGAGGAATCTCTATACTCCCAGATGTTCAGTTCTGGAACTTCACCACTGGATGCAAGACATTCCCTACCCGTCCTTCGGGACGGGGGTCCGGTGTGCTTCGGCCACTGGACCGGTGTGTTTATTGCCCAGCGCCTGAGGCGCCTCCCTTGAGGGGGAATGCCGAAGGGATCGACGCAATTTTTGTTCTTTCCCACCCATGAGCTTCGGCTTGTGGGTGGGCCCACGTTAAAACGAGGCCTTGTGCCCAGCCCATACAAGTGGGGTATGAGGCAAATACCCACTGGATGCAAGTTGGTGTCATACCCGGGACATCCCTTTGGGGGGGGGGGTTTTTACTCTCTGCAGGGGGTGCGGTTGACGGATTCTTAGCATCTTCAACAAGAAAAGGTCACGGGAAGAAAATGAAACAAAACAAAACAATTTATATGATTTTGATTTTTTTGGACTGTTTTCCTCATCTTTATTGTTATATACACAATGTTTCGTCCGATGTGCTCTCCGGTCTTCTTCGGGTGTTTCTTGTTGAACTTTAGTGCCTTCATGGGACCATATGACCTTTAGGCACCCCTTTTTGATCTCGATTAAGAAAGGACATGTTTTTCATTTACACCGTCAATATCCGGTTGTTTTAACAAATAAAGACTAAGAAAAAAATTTAATGAAATTTTATAACACTTAAATAGAAATAATATCATGGAGAATGTGACGTAAATAACTAAGGTAATTGTGACTTGAGTAGTGATATAGTTTGGGTTACATACAAACACACAATCTCTATTATAATTATATAATGGAGAGTATGCGTTTGTATGTCTGTAAATCTCCATTATATCTTATTATAATGGAGATTGTGGGTTTGTCTGTCTGTAACCGAAACTATATTACTATACAAGTCACAATTCCTTTCGTTATTTACATCATATCCTCCATGATTTTATTTTTATTTAAACCTCAATTATTAATAAAATTGTTTTACATTACGTACACTGTTGACCATATCTACATACTAATAACATGCAATTGTATTTATATATACAACAAAATAGCGGTTTACAGTGTGAATGGGAAGGCTAATTGCATATTGATCTTAAAAAATTGATTTTAATAAATATATGCTTAGTATTATTGATTTAATTGTTTGGTTTTATCTTATTGAATATGAGCAAAATCTCTTCAATAAATCTTAAAGAAATCCCCTTAACAAGAAGAAATAACTGTAATATTATTCTTTACTTCCTATTTTTAATAACCAGTTTAATTAGGAAAATTACCAATGAAAGACGGGAGTAACGGAAAATGATGGAAGAGTTAGTTTCAAAGTTGTTCTATTTTCAATCATGCCCCCTCTGTTCAAAATCTTTTTATCTACATTCTTATTCAGTTTCTTTAGCCTTTCTAATTTATATAATATTTATTATAAAATTTAACTAAAATACTTGCACCCGGAGGGTGCATAATATTGCTAGTAAATTATAATGGAGATTGTCTGTCTGTAACCCAAACTTTACCACTACTCAAGTTCCACAATTCCCTTAGTTATACGTTACATTCTCTATGATATTATAGTTTATCCTCCACCGCCTCTCTCTCATAACCTTGTCTTCTATATTATTATACTTGCGGACTCTCTCTGGCTTTTTTTGGTTTTAAAAAGAAAATAATGAATTGTGATTGAGGTGACAAAATTCTTTAAGCATGAATTCTTTTTCGGACTTGCCCAAAATTTCTTTTTAAATGAACCTTTTTGTAAAAAAAATAAGATGACCACACGGAAAAACGTCGCTATATGTAGTTTGTACCCCTGGCTTTTTATTCTTAGTTAGTTAGCCTAGAAAGTTTTAAATTATTCCAATACATACGTATATCACTCTCATTGTTTTGTCATTTTTTTTGGGGGCTGACATTTATTTTTTAATATTTACTTCAAGACCGACAGTAAAAACGTCGCCCTTATGAGTTCGTTCTTGCTTCTTCCAGTAGTTAGCTGAGAAGATTATCAAATATATGTATTCACATTACACCAAATATATACTTATTGTATTTTATAATTCTATATGGACAACTAATTCAAAAATATGCAGCAAAAATATAGGTGGACTCCTGTACCTACATACCTATAGTGTTTTTCCCGAGTAAGTAACCTGCATAGAGCTTATATTGATTTTTATTTCCGTAAAATATAACAATCAAGTGAAAGTATTATTGTATTAGGTATCGGAATTATTGTTCTCTCAATTCTTCATTGTTATCTATGTATCACAACGTTTCGGAGCCGATATGTAAACTAACTCGCGGGCCTTCTTCGGATAAATTTATCTTGTCGGACTCAGGAACCTTCTCTAGGAACTCAGGACGCTTTACTTGTCGTAATCTAGTAGTGGATAAAGGATTTAGGGTTATCACACAATTCTAAAGTGGACAGATATAATTACTCTAGACTGATAGATTCACATCCTTAGGTGCAGTAGAATTAGCAGTAACATAGAATAATATAATTAAACTAGCTTACGCCTCTTACCTATATACGACTTATAGCTCATGTATTATGGTTAGCGGAATAAGTAGAAAACAGATACCCTGTGGATAGAATAAAGGGTTTTGGTTCAAAGTTTCTGTAGATGGCTCCCGATATTATCGACAAGTATAGAGTATTCCTCGAGAGTTCTGAAAAAAGATAGGTCCCTCAGAGAGTCTCAAGAGGGTTCCTGAGTCACGACAAGAAATAACCTGAAGAGGCGAGGAGTAGTAGCTATATCGGCTTGAAAACGTTGTACAGTAACAAGAAGAGAAACAATAGTCCCGAATAATAACTTAATCTATACAAGACCTCATTCTAAAAAAAAAATAATGAGAATACACTAAGAGCTTATTTTTTTTTATTGGGGGGGGGGTCCTTTATTCTTAATACATGTAAAAAACGACAATTAACGAAAGTAATAAGAAAACTACGATTTCTAAAAATAAAGCAAATACACTTATAAATAAATGATCTCTAATATTTATTTACACAATTTAAATATATATTCATTTATTTATTACAATCATAAAATTTATTGACAATTAATTCAAAATATAATCATATCTTATTAGCTCTCAACTAGAAGCTTTATTTTAAGAGAAGAGGTTTATATCAAAAATCATTCTGGAAATCACGCTCGAGATCTTATTTTCATAGGTAAGCGATATCTTTATTTATTCGGAGGGAAAATACATACGGTATATATAGCTATTTTTTAAAATGGGTATATATACATATACCAGAATAGTGCTCAGAAAGTAAGATATAAGCAATTAGATTACTAGGAAACTTCGATAAGTAGCCTACTAACTTCACTAAACATACTAACCCTAATATCGTTATAGGCGTCTCAAGGTTTCGCAGATGATATTTTCCAGTGAAATGTAATAATAATTGATTATATAGCTTTTTATACGTAAAAACCAGTGATAGTAAAGTCGGTGGGGGGCTCACAATGTCAGTATCAGCCAGACAGCAAGGGTAAGATGTATCCCCTTTTATCATAGCGAGCTATGAGACCAAGGATTATTTGTAAGCTGTACAGTATAGGTACGAAGAACGCAACTACCTAACACTAATGCTCACTCACTTTACCTCAGAGTCCTGTGCTAAACTACAATTACACTGAGTTGGCGAGCGGACCGGTATCTATAACACCAGAGATCCTTAGGTCATGAAGCTCTATACCGGCGTTCTAATCTTAATTAATAACTATTTCCTGCGCCTATTCTGTACATTAGTACCGATTGAAAAGTACATTTTAAAGTTGTTCTATACTATAAATATTGGAATGACATATTTCACATCATACTTGAATAATATCTTTCTTAGATTTGCATATATATGTTTCATCAGGCGTATCTAAGAATATAGTGTGCTAATCAATAGATTATTGATGAATAAAAAATTAAATAAAATGTAGAATAACCACAACAACGCCCCCCTACCTCACAAATAATAAAAAGCAAGCCATCTAATTTCACGTGAAATCACTTTTCGACGAAAATACATCTTTTTGTTTAATATAAATACAATTGTATATTTGTTCTTTATCTACTTATTTTTATTTTCTCACATATATCGATCATAACGCCTTACCTTTTTAAAAATAACTCAATTATTTAGTCCAAAAGAAGAACATGTCTACGATAATAAAAAGGGGAATATGTCAGAACATCATCAGAACTTATGCTAACTCAATAATACTCAGTCAATATTGCCATATATCCCAACCTACCGCCTATATATATTATATATATAATATTATAATATATATATATATATATATATAATATAATATATCATTATTAATATATATATATATATGTGTGTGTTGATTATTGTATAAAGGATGCATTTTTTCAATTAATTAATTGTTAATGATGTTATATGCTGGTTATATCATACGAGATGACCGATTATTTGATGTTCGAGACTACTGGGTTTATGCTCAGTCGGTGAAGGCGTTCGGTAGAAAATACCATAAAGTTTTTTCTAGTTCGAACGTCGGCCCTTGCAACCCAGCGTATGAGTAGTACACCAGATGAAATCTATTCATCTATAAAATGAAGGAGGCTTGACTTAGACCTAATAACGTGTTAATCGCTGTATAATGTAAATTGAATCGGTCGACCCAAGTTCAAAATACCTCACTGGAATTGAAAGCTACTTTATCACTCGATCTATTCATATCGACGCTATAATGTTATCTATCCTACCCCCCGTGCGCACTTAACCAATATATACACGGTAAAATAAGTAGGAGCAGTAACTGTGTAATTAAACCTTGCAGATCCTCAACAAGCGAACTACTAATAAGTTTCACTCAATCTAGAGTGGTCATTCACATATTATATTTTAGGTACAATATAACACTAGTAAAGCGGCTCATACCTAGGTGTATACGGTATTCAAGGTTCATAGAGGGGTAAATTTTTTTATATGTTGTCTCTCAGATCCGTTTACTCATTTAACTGAAAATCGCGAAGTTGGCACTCATCGTAGTGATCTCCATTAAATCCCATATGTTAAAAAAAAAAAATAAATCTCAACATAATATGATAGGTCACTCACTCACTCCTAGCGATTACACATATAACATATAAGTTCGATATAACAAGTTATCCCAATTCCTGAGAACAGTATAAATATATCATGTAAAAGAAGGCTGGAGGCACATCGACCGAAACCAGTATGTGCTAGAGATATTACTTAGATGGGACAATTAGTCGAATACAATATATACCATAAATTTTGAATAATTTTTGTTAATTATTCAACAAAAAAATTCAAGAAATTTCATTGATTTTATTTTTAGTAAATTTCCTTACACGGACATACCTCATAACTAACATACATTAACACATATAATACATTATACCATACATACATACAGCTGCCCCTATTATTATAAATATGGATTAATGAATGGGACTAGAAGAAGGTAACTATACTCATAGGGACCTTATGTATGTATATAATATAGCAATGGAGGAATCGTCTATACTACTCCATACAAGATGTTTCAGTATTTCTGGAACTTCAACCACTTATAGTATGCAAGACAATTCTCACCTTAACCCGTTACCTTCTCAGGGACGTGAGGGTCGGTGTCTGACTTCGGGTCAACTGGACGCTAGGTGTTGTTCAATTTAAATAAGCTCGATCGGTTCCAAGGGTTTACTATGACCTCACAGCTAGCCTGATAAGGCGCCTCCTCACTTGAGGGGGATTAGCCGAAGGGATCGACGCCAAATTTTTGTTGCTTATTCCCACCCATAGATATTCGGCTTGTGGGTGGGCCCCGCATATTTAATAGAGGCCTAATTGTGCTCCGCCCAAATACAAGTTGGGTATAAGAGGCAAATACCCACTGGATATGCAAGTTGGTGTCATACCACGAGACATCTACCTTTGCGGTGAGGGAGTTCATTTATTACTTACTTTCTAGGCAGGGGGTGCGGTATGTACAGGATATTCTTAGTATCTATTCTAACAAGAAAAGGTCACGGGAAGAAAATGAAACAAGAACAAAAACAATTTTATATGATTATTTTGATTTTTTGCATGTAGTACTGTTATTTCCTCAATTTTATTGTTTTAATATATACACATATGTTTCGTCCGATGTATGTCTACTCCGGTCTTCTATCGGGTGTTATCTTGTTGACTTCATATAGTGATTCATTAGGGAACCAATAATCACCTTTAGTAATCCCTTTGATCTCGATTAAGAAAGGACATGTTTTTCTAATTTATACATACGTCCAATAATTAACGGTTTGTATTTTAAATAACAAAATTAATAAGACTAAGATAATAATAAATTTTAATTGAAATTTGTATAACAAATCATTATAATATAATAAATTAAATATCATGGAGTAAAATGTGACGTATAATAATCATGAGTATAATTTGTGACTTGAGTAGTAGATTATAGTTTTGGGTTACATACAACATCCAATCCCATTATAATTACTAAGCAGAAATTAAGCTCAATATGCATAATCCAGTATCACCGGGTAGGCATATAAGTATTTAATGTATATTAAATGTATAGAATTATCAGTTAGATTAGAGGCAGCACATAAACATAATATAGAAATATATATGGTATTATAGATGATGGGTAATATACGATAAAATATTAATGAAACTTATACTCCACTTTCACATACTCCCGTCTTTCATTTGACTGAATTATTTATACTTATTTTATAACAATATTATAGTTTATAATTAGGAATAAAGAATAAGTAAATGTAACAGTTATTTCTATTATTATCTTTGTTAATGGATTTATATTTTAAGATTCTCAATTGAAGAGATTTATCTTATATTCATTAAATTATAATTAATAAAACTACAACAGTAGAAATTTAGAAATATATACTAAGCATATATAATATTTAATAAATCTAACATTTTTAATATCAATACAATGCTATAATCAAAATTAGACCTTCCAATTCTAACACTAATCTAGAGAGCAATAAAATCACAGCTATATAATATTCTATGTATTTATAATACATTGTCACATAGCTTTAATTTTGAGCTTAATTAGTATAATATGATTTTAATATGGACAATCAACTAAAATTAAAAGGTGAAGAATACTTTTAGTTTATATTGAGGTTTTGATCTAATAATAATAAATCATCAGTAGAGAATGTGAAAGACTATTAAAATAACTAAATGACTTAATAATCGCTAAGATACTCAATCGATATCTGTAATCTTATATTCTAGATAAAAATAATTATACGAGGTATAACAGACACCAGAAACACACAACTCATCAACTAATATAATGATAAATATAAAGATATCTTTTACATATTGTGTTTAGAAACTCTCCGCCCTAAGCAATCATGTCCACCTGACTAAATCTCCATATGTCATAACATCACACATCTACATACCCAATAGAGACTGATTCCATGCCCTCTGTCTCCTTAGAGTATAGACACATGAACAATACTTTTTACCTCTTCTATCTAACGACACTACTACGGCTCCACTAATGTCCCCTTAGTTTATTTTATTACCAGTCACTATCTATTCCTCTTGACTAACATCCTTCATCCTCTCTTTAATTTCACTACTACTCACACATATTATTATAATAATTTGTTATTTCAATCACCATTATTCATAACTACTCACTATCATTTGTCTTATCTACAATACTGATAACGCGTAATTGTATTCAAATATACACACACACAACATATAGCACGGTTCTTAACACCAGCAGAGTAAACGGGAAGGTAATTTGCATATTGGAAAACTTCTTGAGTTGAGTTTATATAGACACTCGCTCGCTTTCGCACTAGTCTTATTCGGATTCTAATATTCTGCTCTTACGAGTTTTATTTTAATAATAATGACTAAAATCACTCAGGGATTTGTATATACTTCTCACAAAAGACATCCATTACAAGAAACAAATTCAACGTCCAGTCAATTTAATTCCTTATGTTTATTAATTGTGCACCCATATTAATCTGAATATTACCGTTTCAAATACTATAGGTAAATTTAGCACACAACTCAGACAAAAACAGGACAGGAGGTGATTAGAAACAAGTAATAGCTGCTATTCAAATGTTGTCTCGCTTAAAATAGCTATTATTTATCGATTATACCCCTCCTCTTGTTTTAAATTTTGTTATTGATATCAGGACTTGTCTTTGTCTTTAAAGTTTCGATCTTGCGCTCATATATAATATAAAATATTAAAAATAAAATATAGTCACATCTGATTATTTCAAATGTGAACCTTATTAATGAACAATACCTCTGTGTGCAAATGAATAGAGTGTTCATCTATTCGACGTATTTAACTAATAGCACGAATATATAGGGCGAATTGAGAAAATTCTTTCAAATTGAATCTAATTATGGAGCTACCCCTCGATGATGTGATCACTCTTGTCTACTCATTATTGCTAAAGAATTGTATTTATTTTATCGAGGAAATGAGTTCACTTTGTATTTTTTATTATTAATATTATTTATATTTTTTTTTTTTTTTCACTTTTAACAATGCTCCCCACCACCTCACAGACACTCTCCCGGATAATTACAAATCAGAACTTCGATAACAATTTTTATTTCAATTGAATTTTTACAAATATATTTTACATTCATTCAAAATAGATATAGTAAATATTGTAAGCTGGGCTGTTTACGCCTGTTACCATCAAGGATAAATATAACGTAAAAAGGCGCAGGAATCCAGGACGACAAAATATCTACAGACACACATAAATTAATACGACAAAAGTAATAAAAAAGTAGACTTTATGCCTGAACAAAATATTAAGTAGAATACAAAACATGATAGAAGAATACAAAGTATTAGTTAGGTATGGTGGAGTTTACGGCTGATCAACCCTTGTTGGGTTTTATTTACCGAAGACGTTTTGTTTTATTCAGTCTTGGTGGCTATTCAAAGTTTTTATTCAAATTCATTTTTTTCTTTTTTTAAAATTCATTATTTTTTATTTAACCAATAGATAAGCCAACAGGTACAACCACTCCGGGTCAGTGGACCTGGGAGTAATGGTGATGAAGAGGTGTTACATAAGTTAATTGATACAGAATATTAGAACTAGCAGAATACAGTACCAGCTAAGAAGAACGAAGATAAGTATATATAAGATGAGTATACATCCACAACATACGTATATGTAAAAGTTAGAATTGGACGGCACCATTATATCTAGTTATATCGTACCCAGGACACAAGAATACAAAGAGCTTATATATATGTGTAGAGAATGTCCTAATAGGATAAAAGTCTTTAATAGTTAAAGTATTGAAGCTGCTGTTTATAGATTAAGTATAACCTTTACATATAAACCATGTTCTCTAGGTACCACCAATTTTCCCTATGAAATTTCCCCCTATCTATATCTTATTATAATGGAGATTGTGTGTTTTTCTGTTCTGTAACCGAAACTATATCACTACTCAAGTCACAATTCCCTATTATTTAACATCACATTCTCCATGATTTTATTTTTATTTAAACTTCTATTATTGATAAAATTGTTATATCATCTTAATACTATTGACCATATCTAGATACTAATAACAGGTAATTGTATTTATATATACAACAAAACAGCGGTTTACAGTGCGAATGGAAAGGCTAATTTGCATATTGACCTTTTAAAATTTGATTTTAATAAATATATGCTTAGTATTATTGATTTCTAATTGTTTGCTTTTTCTTAATGAATATGAGCAAAAATCTCGGGAATAAATCTTAAATAAAATCGATTAATAAGAAGAAATAACTGTAATAGTTAAATTAGGAAATTTACCAATGAAAGACGGTAGTAATGGAAGATGATGGAAGAGTTAGTTTCAAAATTGTTCTATTTTTCAATCATACCCCCTCTGTTCCAAATCTTTCTATCTGCATACTTATTCAGTTTCATTAGCCTTTCTAATTTAATAGGATATTTATTATATTAAAACTTAAATACTTGCGCCCGGAGTGTTGCTAGTATATATAAGCAAAAACTTACATTAAATTTTTTGTCCATTCGAAAGAAGAAACATTAAACTACTGATGATTTTTTTTTTTAATTTTCAGCTTACGGAAATAATGAAAATTATGAAGAAAAAATGTTTCATTTTCGCACAGTTAAATCAATTGAAATTTACGTAGCCAAAAACAAGTTATGACTAGAGCTTTTTTTAATTCTATGAAAAATCAATTAATGAAAATTTCCATAATTACTTAGCTTTTGATGAAAATAGGTCTAAAACAGTCTTTCCTAAAATATATTAGGGGAAATAATTTTTTACGATATCTACCCGCCCATTTTATGAAAATAAGAAAAAATGAACCGACAAAAACGATTTTTACTTTTTTTTTTTCTATAACGATAAGAGTCTGAATAATTATATCACAAGATTTTTATAGTTTCAAATATTTTTTTTTTTTTTTTTAGCANAAATTTAAAGAAAACCTGTTAATTACAGATATAACTCTGCTAAAAGAAATCTCAATAAGAAAACTGACCGTGTTGCAAAAAAACCGGACTGTTTTACTTATTTTTCAAGATAACGGTGAGTAATTTTTCCCCAATCGGATAATTTGATCTTTGAATTAACTGTTTTTCTTTGTAACAAATCTTTGTTCGTTATTTCTTTTTTGCAAGATTTTTTTTTTTAAGTTTAAAAATATTTACGTTTCTTCTTTCAATATGGCCTAAACTGATCACGTGACTTATTTTGGTGGTATCCAATGTTCTCACGTGATATGACACGAGGTTAGGGGCTCAAAGCCCCTCTCCCGTCCTGTTGACGAGAGATGCCACAGGTGCATGTTCTTCACTCGACGATAGAGAGTGAAAAGGGACCTTTGAATTTTACTTTTATAAAGCTGTTTGCAATGCCACCTAGCGGCAGGTTATGAATCTAATCCCTACACCACTATTATTGAAAGTCGAACATCATAAATACAGTGACGTAGGATTTTGTCAATTTTCTTCTTTGTAATTTATTTTATTTTTTTAATTTCAAATGCTTTAAAAATAACCAATGTAACTTTTCTTGTATTCAAAAAAGAAAAAAAACTGTCGATAAATATTCAGGGGAGACCATTCCGTTAAAATTATCTCCCTTAGACTGTACAAGAATTGACGTTGATTTTTAGGATCATATTTTTTTTAATTATAATGGAGTTCGGTAATTTGTTTGTAACCGATACTGCGTCACTGGTTACGTCATAATACCGTCAGGAATTGCGTAAGTTTATCAATGAGGATTAAATTTATAGTCAAAATCATTAATTAATGCATAGAATAAATGTTATTTACCAACGATGTCTCTGTGAAAATCTGAATTAGATTTTCTCTCAAAACAGCCCATATGATTAGTGCGTTTAATAGGTACCACCAAAATGGTCACGTGATCAGTTTTTGGCCATATTGAAGGAAGAAACGTAAATATTTTTTAACTTTCTTTTTTATTTTTAATCTCGCAAAAGAGAAATAACGAACATAAAGAGTTTTTACAAAGAAAAACAGTTAATTTGAAGATCAAATTATCCGATAGGGAAAAATGACAAGAAAAAAAAAAGTAAAACAGTCCGTTTTTTTTTACGACACGGTCAGTTTCTTTATTGATATTTTTTTAGCTGAATTCTGTATTCATGTTCTTTTACTAAAAAAAACTCTGGCATTGAAACTTATAAAAATCTTCTGATATATTTATTCAGACTCTTATCTTTATAGAAAAAAAGTAAAAATCGTTTTTTGTTGGTTCATTTTTTTCATATTTCATAAAATAAAATAGGGGGGGGTAGACCTCGTAAAAAAAAATTCCCCAAATATATTTTAGGAAAAAACTATTTCAGACATATTTTCATCAAAAGCTAAGTAATTATGGAAATTTTCATGAAAATCGGACCATTAATTGATTTTTCATAGATTTTTTTTTAAAAAGCCAGTAGTCATAATTTGTTTTTGACTATATTAAATTTCAATTGATTTAACGGTGTAAAAAAAAGTAAACATTGTTTTTCGTTTATAATTTTCATTATTTCCGTAAGCTGAAAAAAAATTTTTAATCATCAGGAGTTTGTTTAATGTTTCTTCTTTCGAATGGGCAAAAATAATGTAATAATGACAACTTAAATAAATAAACTATGCAATTAATTGTATCATTACATTAGAGGGAAAAAAATTATGAAATTTGTAATTAATTTTGAAAATTATCTTTTACTCTTACACTTTTATCAATAAGAAGTTAACTAAAAAGTTTACAAATAAATAAATACCTACTATCCAGATTTGCAGAAATAGTCTCATCCCATGATGAGAAGAAGACAATTGTTTATTTTCACACATTACACAATATAAACAATGTCATACAAAACAAAAACATAATGTTAATTGTATTAACTAGCAAATATATGCACCCTCCGGGTGCAAGTATTTAAGTTTTAATATAATAAAATATCATATCAAATTAATGAAACTGAATAAAAATGCAGATAAAAAGATTTGGAACAGAGGGGGTATGATTGAAAAATAGAACAACTTTGAAACTAACTCTTCCATCATTTTCCATTACTCCCGTCTTTCATTGGTAAATTTTCCTAATTTAACTATTTAATAAAAATAGGAAGTAAAGAATAATATTACAGTTATTTCTTCTTGTTAATGGAATTCTTTTAAGATTTATCCGAGATTTTTGCTCATATTCAATAAGATAAAACTAAACAATTAGAAATCAATAATACTAAGTATATATTTATTAAAATCAATTTTTTAAGATCAATATGCAAATTAACCTTCCCATTTACACTGTAATCCACTATTTTATTGTATATATAAATACAATTGCATGTTATTAGTATGTAGATATGCTCAACAGTCTTAATGATGTAACAAAATTTTATTAATAATTGAGGTTTAAATAAATAAAATCATGGAGAATGTGATGTAAATAACAAAGGGAATTGTGACTTGAATAGTAATATAGTTTCGGTTACAGACAGAAAAACACACAATCTCCATTATAATAAGATGTTTGGAGGATGATCTCTAATTAAAACTAAAATAATCTAGTAGATTTTTTTTTTTTTGTCCTAGTTTGAAAGTTTTTTTTTAAATAATCTAGTAGATTTTTTGCTTTTTTTTGTCCTAGTTTGAAAGTTTTTTTTAAAATAATCTAGTAGATTTTTCTTTTTTTTTTTTTTTTTTTTTTTGTCCTAGTTTGAAAGTTTTTTTAAAAATAATCTAGTAGATTTTTTTCTTTTTTTTTTTTGTCCTAGTTTGAAAGTTTTTTTTAAATAATCTAGTAGATTTTTTCTTTTTTTTTTTGTCCTAGTTTGAAAGTTTTTTTTTTAAATAATCTAGTAGATTTTTTTCTTTTTTTTTTTTGTCCTAGTTTGAAAGTTTTTTTTTTTAAATAATCTAGTAGATTTTTTTCTTTTTTTTTTTTTTGTCCTAGTTTGAAAGTTTTTTTTTAAATAATCTAGTAGATTTTTTTCTTTTTTTTTTTGTCCTAGTTTGAAAGTTTTTTTTTTTAAATAATCTAGTAGATTTTTTCTTTTTTTTTTTTTGTCCTAGTTTGAAAGTTTTTTTTAAAATAATCTAGTAGATTTTTTTCTTTTTTTTTTTTTTGTCCTAGTTTGAAAGTTTTTTAAAAATAATCTAGTAGATTTTTTTCTTTTTTTTTTTGTCCTAGTTGAAAGTTTTTTTTTTTTAAATAATCTAGTAGATTTTTTTCTTTTTTTTTTTGTCCTAGTTTGAAAGTTTTTTTTTTTTAAATAATCTAGTAGATTTTTTCTTTTTTTTTTTTTGTCCTAGTTTGAAAGTTTTTTTTTTAAAATAATCTAGTAGATTTTTTCTTTTTTTTTTTTTTGTCCTAGTTTGAAAGTTTTTTTAAAAATAATCTAGTAGATTTTTTTTTTTTTTTTTTTTGTCCTAGTTTGAAAGTTTTTAAAAATAATCTAGTAGATTTTTTTCTTTTTTTTTTTGTCCTAGTTTGAAAGTTTTTTTTTAAAATAATCTAGTAGATTTTTTTCTTTTTTTTTTTGTCCTAGTTTGAAAGTTGACTATAGATGATCTTACAATCTATATATATTTGTAGTTCTTTGTGATTCTGAGGTCACTTTTCTTCAAGATTTGGAAGATGCAGCCTATTGTACATTTCTCTATTGCATTTCCTGGTGTTAGATACTTCAATGTCATCGATACCTTTCAGTGGTTCTTAACTCTTCAATAGAGATTAGACTTAGAGATGAGGAGCAGTAGTTTCCTGACTGAATTGTTTGATCTTGGCCGTTGACCTGTTTTGGCCGTTCATCTTTGGAAGCATGTGGTTGATCCATATTGGCTTAATTCACCACATCTCATAGAGGCCACCTTTCTTCAGGATTTAGAAGATGCTGCCTTTTGAACATTTCTCTTGTGTTTCCTGGTGTCAGATGCTTCAATTTCAACCTCCACACATACAATATCAAAACTTAATAATAAATAAATAAAATAATTTCATAACACCAAAAAGTTGACTTTAAATTGTGCTTTATTTCTTGTCTTACAACAGAATTAAGAGCAAAACATTCATGCAATTAAACAGATAAAATTTAATTATCTTTTTTTTTTTTTTTCTAATTACAGGCAGTTCTCAAATATAATTTTTGTCAACTGAAAGAACCTTTGTAATAAGATTGTCAAAAAATTGTATTATTTACATTTTATATATATATATATATATATATATATATATATATATATATATATATATATATAATGGGAGTAAAATGAGGAAATCAATCCAACAGTATGTGGAGAAATAGACAATTTGAACGCTAATCAATGAACGGTTATAAATCTTTTCTACATATTTTCCAAACTCAACTCATTCAAAAACATCCATTATCTTTTTAACAACAAAAATCTTTTTTCCCTTTATTTGTTTCATATTGTCCTGAAGAAGGTTTCTATATAAACCGAAACGTTCGAACATCTACGTTACAACCAATAATAAACTTCCATCCAGTATAACCTCCCATATTTGTCAACATTTCTCCACATACATATATATGTATATATTATTAGTTTTATTGCAAGTTACGTACAAGATATATTGTTGTGTAAGTATAGAATTCTTTAGGTACATTTTTTTTTTTTTTAAGATTTTGTTTATTTTTTATGTGAGTGTTGGTCTTTTAATTAAAAAGCATCTTTTTGTGAGAAAAAATAATTAGGAATTTTATTTGGGATTTCATCTTTTTTTTTTTTTTCTTTTTATTGTATTTTTTTGTTAATATACCAACAACATAAGGTGGTTAGTTAAGAACTGGTGAAAATGTTATTTTCATTTCTCTATAGAATTTCTTTTTAAGAATATTATTGATAACACTCTTCACCAAAATTGGGGAATAAAAATATTTTAAAAATAAAATAAAATAATAGACCATATACTATCTGAACTTATATAAGTTCAGGTGATTACAAAAGTAGACCTTTTCAAAATTTATTTTTAAAACCAATATTGATACAATTGATAAAGTTTTGGAAAGAAATAGTATATTACTGCAACTAGCAAAAAAAAAAAAAAAAACTGCCTCTGGGCATTGTAAAAATTAATTTTTGCCATGTTATTTCTTAACAAAATGTAAACAGATCTTTGAATTTTTTTTTAATAATAGACATAAAACAATGTTAAAATTCAATATATATATATGTTTTCTTTCTAACAAAATTAAGTTTCTAACAGTTAAATTCAAATTAATTCAAATATTTAAGGTTTTTATTTTGGGACATCAAAACCGTTTAGTTTTAATTATTGTCTGTCATAAAACAAAATTTTTATGACAGACAATAATTGAAACACTTTTTTTTTTCACCATATAATAAAATATAAAATTTAATGTAGAAGAACATTATAGGACTATTTCTTGTTTGTAAATAATTTACTCGTAAAACTATACATTAGATAATTTTAAATATATATTAAAATAAAACAAGTTTTATATAAATCAATAATACCGGGCATGTATTTATTAAAACTGAATTCAGATTGGTGAAATTACCAGGGGGTGACAAATACTAAAACCCTTCAAACATTTTTCTATAAAACCATGTATCCTTGAGGGTCAATATGTTAAGGTCTTTTTGGGTTTTTTTTAAATATATATATTTTATCCTATTTCTTTTATAGATATCGTACATATAAGCAGCTTTTGAAAATTGTCTTTGATCAATTTTTGATCGTCAAACCTACTTATAGCAAATTGATGAAAGCTAATGTTCTACAAAATATTTTTATTTTTAAATGACAGAAAATAAACTGTGTGGCTTTTTTTCTTTTTTTGTCATCTTGAAAAATTGTTAATTTTGCCAGTTTAAAAAAAAACATGGTGTCTTGATAGTAAAAAAAAAAAAATCAATTGAAAATATTCAATAAGCACTTATGAAGATAGTCAAAAGTCTTGATACAAGCATCAATAGATCTGCAATAAATCCAACCAAAACTCTTATTTTATTTTATCAAAATTCAATAAAACTTTTCAGTTGGATCATTCTGTTATTTCCCAGAATGCATTTATTTCATCAATAAGTCTAGACACATAATTTATCATATAAAACAATCATTTTTTAAGTCAATTTTAATTTGTGAATAAAAGAAAATAATTTTCTTATAATTCCAGACTTTTCAGACACCAAAATAAAAAATTTAGTTTCAGTTTTTAATTATTTTTTATTAAATTGTTGGCAATTTATTAAAAACAAAAATAATACACACAGAATCTCAATTAGTAATATGTAAAAGCAATTTGATTTGCTGGGCATTATCAAAAAAATTCATTCTGGATTATTGAATAAACACTGACATTTTCCTTTATATTTTAATTTTTTTTTGCCAGTGATAAACTAAGTTCAAGTTGAATAATTTGATATTTCAGACTGTTGTATGTATAAACCCAATGTTCAGGCCACTGTAACCTCAGATTTTATTTACTTACTTTAAGGTAATTAAAAAAACCACCTAATCATCAGATGATAACCTTGAATTCAAATGTGGTTTCAGAGCTGAAAAAACAGAGCCCAAGTTTACAGTGGCCTGAACATTGTGTTTATACATACCACAATAAAGATGAGGACAACAGTCAGAAATATCAAAATTAATCACATCAAGCCTCATCTCATAAATACAAATATAAGTTCAAGTTTTTTAAAAGCTTAAAAAATGTTTTAATAAAAACAATACTGCAGATGTTTAAACATTTATGAAAAATATTATTAGCAGTGAATACCTTTCCCTCTTTTTTAGTGACTTTTAAGTGTATTTTACAATGTGCACAGACTACTGAGTTTTGTAGGTATAGAGTATGAAAGACAGTGTCAGATTTATAGGTAAGGGTTAGTCTTGGGTCACAGATAAAAATTTAAAAAAGATATAAGAACAGAGGGAATATATTTTCAGATTTAATGTGACTTCTTTGAACTAATTTGAAATGATTTAGAGTATTTGGGCCCCTCTAATTGGAGTGGGTTCTTTAAATTCAATGGGACCCTTCAAAACTGGCCCTATTTAGATTTTGATTTATCTTAACTATATATATATATATATATATATATATATATCTTATATTATTTTGCCAGTTTCCACCTTTTCTTACTCAAATATATATATATGAATATATATTAGTAGCTGAAATTTTACAAATTTTTGTCTACTTTGCTCAATGTTAGCCTTCATTGAACACAGACATCTAATAAGTAGAAAATTGCTAAATATTGTAAAAATTAAAGGAAATAATATAAAACAAGTTAAAAATTTGAAAAAATGTAAAATTATGTAATATTATAGATACAGAGGTGGGACAAATGTAATAAAGTGACCCCAAATTCTATTAGCCCTGGGGCCTCTTCCTACAGCCTAAATCTGGCCCTAATTAAAAAAAAAAAACTTACCCAACATCTATATGGGTACTACTTATTAGACTCAAAGTAAACAATTTAACAAAAAAAAAGTTTTAGCAGATTAGATCTGCTGTGTCATCGATTTGAAATTAATAATCAATATTGAACTGATTTTTTTTATTTTTTTTTTTATAGATCAAATTAATATTTATTTTTATTTTTTTTTAAAATTTTCATTGGAAATTCTTTTGCATATCTTTTTTAAAGACATGTTCATCTCTGAAAGAAATGGTTCTGCAGAATTATTAATAAAAAACATATTCTTCTCAGATAAGAATTTTATTTTTTATTTATCAATCTTAATATTTATATAAGAAATATAAATTTTTTTTTTTTTTTTTGCTTTTTAATTCAAAATTTGATTCCTAAGATTTTACAAATGTCTTTCTTTTTCATTTTTATTTCGATTTAGAATATGATTTGGGCATTTAAAATACAGGCACATTATTATTATTTTCAAACCCAACTTCATTCTATATTTTGTGGGTAAGTCATTTGTACATATATTGTATTTTACAAATGTTTTTCTTTTTCATTTCGATTTAGAATATGATATAGGCATTTTGGACACATAGTTTCATCATTTTTAAAGGAATAAATTCAAAAGTAACAACACCACTTTAAACTTTAATCCCTTCTACATGTTTAGAAACAAATGAAATTACATTTTTAGATTAATTATTTTATTTGTGACATAAAATCTTGAATAATAAAGTAGCATAATAAAATTATAATACAGCATCTAATATCCTGTTATTTTGAGAACAGGAGTAATTGTTTAAAAAGAATTGGGACAATTTGATTTTTAAGGAAGGCCAATTGAGGCTAACAAGGTCTGGGTCCAAAATTTCAATTTTTATTTTTTTTATTATTTTCTGTCTTTTGTTTATTTCATTTTTATTTTTCATAGATGGCTTGTTCTTTTGAAGCTTGTTTAAACCAAGGTATTGGCAGGGTTAAGCTTCTTCCGCACAGACGGAGTTTGTTTTTTAAATTATAAGTATTATATAGTACCACATGGGGGGGGGGGATATCAGGATTTTAGAGTTAACTAGGTGGGGTATGACAAAAAAGTATGGAACCTCTGGTTTAACACTTTTGCAGGCAGAATGACATTTTTTGTTGTAGCTCAATGTAAGGTATTTTCCTATTGGCTGATTATTGACAAATTCAATGTTAATGTATAGAAACATCACTAGGAAGTGCCACTCTGGTGTGGGATTGTGTAAACGTAGATGGCAGCCAATTTGACTCTTTCTAGAATCACTTGTACGGCTGCTGACAGTAGACATTATTTCAAATCACTCCAGTTCTAAGAGAGACCTCAATAGATAAGTCTTGCTGCAAAGCCATTAAGTTTGCAACTCCCTTTTGTATTCTAAATATGTTTGTGCAATTATATTGTTTTTGAGTTCTTCTTCATCCAAATTGAAAACCTATCTGGTACCCAGCAAAAAAAAAAACATAAAAAGAGAACTTGAAAACTAGAATTTTTTTTTACTCAAAAACCAAAATAAAAGTTCAATTTGATCGTATGTCTAATAACAAATTATTAAGCCACCCAAACAACCAAAATTTCTTTTATAAATTTAAACATTAAAAATCAACCAACCCACCCAATTCGTACAGAGATTTGTTTTTTTCCCATTAATGTCATCAACTAAAACACCAAATGGAAAAATCCTCTGCTAATAATTATAATTGAAAATTGTTCATCCCTCCCAGTCAAAATTAAACAAAAATTCATTTAATTTTTTTGTATTTAAAATCCACCCACCATATTTTACAGAAATTTAAATTAAGCAAATAACACCCAACAAACAAAAATCATATATATAACTCCTTCCCACCCTGATGGTTAAGCAACCATCTTTTTTTTTCTTTTTGTGGAGAAAACATTCAATGACAGATCTCTCTCCACCTAAGATAAAATATTAAATGAAAATGAAATAAATCGATTGTTTTAATTAAATGACAAAAAAAAGAAACGATTAAGATCTTGTAAAATAAATGAGTTTGAACATATTCTCAAATAAATATACTTTATGTAGATTTTACAGTTTATATTAAAAAAAATATATTTCTTTTAACGGTTACGAATTGGAAATTCAAGGGGGATAACTATTGTAAGTAGATAAGAGTTATCTTTCTTAACGTGTATTTCGCTTCTTGTACAATTTCGTTTTTAATCACCGGAATAACAAAGATTGTATACAAAAAGATTGATTTTTCCATTATTATTTCTGGTTTATAAATAACTTTTTCTTTTTTTTTTTTTTTTAGGAAAAAATTAATTTTGTATTCCTTAAAGAACCACAGTAGAGATTAATCTTATACCAAAATGTTGAAAAAGGCTCTTAAAAAGCAATTCTAATTTTAAAATATTTTGGGACTATATCACAACATTTAATATCAACTAAGATTTTTGATTTTCATGGAATTATTTTATATTCTTAAATATCTAACAATCATAAGACATTAATGAATGATAAATCTTTAAAAAGTAATTAATGTATTTTATGAATAAACAAAATTACTATTGTAAAATCATCTTTTTATCTCATTCATCTATATAGTTATTTAACTCAATAAGAACTATTTTTTTTACTTCTTTAATATGTAAATTACATATTTTTTACATCTATAATATGTAAATTGTCTTTAAAATTTTCGTTTTCATTCATGTTTATTTATTGTTATTTCTTTAAATACATTATTTGGCTAAATTTTATCTTCAAAATATTATTGAGTGTTATTTGATTTTTCTCATTAAATTTGATAAAATGGGAAAAAATGTCAATGATTACATTAAAAAAACACAAAAAAACACAAAAAAACAAAAACAAACCCATTGTCAGAAATCTAGAATTTTTTGGTTAGTAAATATTAAATATTAATTTTTAAAAATATATATATATATATATATATAAATATAAGAAGGTAAATTAAGAGACTTTTCCCATTATTATTAATGTCAATAAAAATTAATTTCTCTCTTTTCTGTAAGTTCAATATTAAAGATAGTGCAATGTTTAAATATCAAAAAGAAAAATCTGCCGGGGTATGATCTTTTGTAAAAATATATTAATGTGATTTGTCAACTTAAAAACCAGTGGTTAAAAAAATTTGTTATTTATAATTATCAGAATAACTACTATAAAACCGGTGATCCACTTGTGACTTCCTTTGAAAAACACAGTCACCCTCAAGAACAAAAGTTGCAGGAAAAATAACTGCAACACTATGTAATCAAACCCTGACCAGACCTTCAGCAGCAGTCACTGCGACCACGCCTGCCAGTCCTATATTGGCATGCCTGTTGGTTGTCGAAACACTGCATCTTTCAAAACCTCCATGCTTCCTGTAATTCAATAACACTATACCTGATATCCCCCCTCCATACACATATCATGTCTGTACATTATTCATTTTCCTGACATTAGTAGATTATTCTATGTACTATACATGAGCCTTTGACGAGTTCTGGTGCACCTGAGCATGGTACGCAATAAATTTCATTATGATTTTTTTTATATAGAGAGCAATATACAGTCAACATTTGTTGGTGTGTTGTGTAAGACTACATAGCTTGCAATTCTAAACTGGATTTTAACTACCTCATATTCAATCTATGTATAGATTTAGGCAGAGATTTATTATTACTGTTATTATCTATAATTCTTTTTTTACAAATTTGCACAGGGCGGGTTTTGTAACAGTTGCAGTATATGTATTTTCATATTTAAATATTAAACTAAGTGTTACTGAAATTAATAAGATAGAGTATTGGCAAATATATGTATGAATTTTATCGAGATATTTCTTTTATTCATTTATTAATGTTTTAAGTTTATAAGTTACTTCATTTATAGTAGAATAATGTTTATTTCTACCGCTTTTTCATTAGAACTGTTTATTCAATCATTAAATGATCTAATAATAGTTTGGTGGGTTTGTTTTGAAGGCTATCCAATACAAGTGTAAAGAAAAATGAGGTAACTATGATGTTTATTTACCTTTGGTTTATTCTCTTAATATTTTGGGGAAAAGATCCCTTCATCAGAAGATTTCTGAAAGCAGGAATGAACATCTCTAGGACCCCCTCTTTTCAGAAATTTGATGAAGAGATCTTTAACCTGAAATATTAAAAGAATAAATCAAAGGTAAACAAACAACATCATAGTTACCTCATTTTTCTTTACACTTGCATTGCGATAGCCTTCAAAACCAACCACCAAACCAATATAAACACAATGCTTCAAGTAAATTATAAAACTTTTGATTTGATAATAAGATGTGAATAAAAGTGAAAAAAAAAAAGCTCTTATTAAATCCTAACGGTATCTTTCAGAGACAGTTAACTTTTTTTTTCTTTTTTTGAGGCAGAGGTTATTTGTCTTTTGGCACATTCAGAGTACAGTGGGTAAACTCCACCGATAAAGTTTATTCTTAATTCTTCGGCGAAATAGATATGTACAATCTGAGTTTTAACGTGGAAACATCTAGGCGGATGTGTTGACTGTGGAATCGTCGTCAACCGCCTGGAGTTTTGCAGCTTTCGTGCTTTCCGCTTGACTCTTTCGTCGGCAAATGTGCAATTTGACATCTCCTTCAGGAAGGAATTTCAGATGGTTCCAAGCAACAAAATGGCGTTGTTTCTGGAAGTCCGTATCATTAACTTTAAGGATCTCATCTCCAACCATTAGTTGACCACCTTTCTCAGCAGGTCCACCTTTTAAAATAAAAGAGTCACATGAAGCAGAATTAGTGGAGGTACAAATAAGAATTCTTCAAACAATTACTAAATACCTTACATTAAATTACCTATCACATCCTTTAGCTTTTCAAAGTTAAACAAATAAGTAAAACATTTTTTTATCTCTCTCTCTCATATATATATATATATATATTAATTAGATAGATAGCAATCTATCTATGATTTCTATGTTGTTTTTTTTTCTTTCTTTCTACCTATCCTTTTTGTTTCTGTTTTCTTTTTTTCCTATTTGCTTTCTTTTCTTCTTTTTTTTTCCTATTTGCTTTCTTTTTTTTTCCTATTTGCTTTCTTTTTTTCCTATTGCTTTCTTTTTTTCCTATTGCTTTCTTTTTTTTTCTATTTGCTTTCTTTTCTTTCTTTTTTTCCTATTTGCTTTCTTTTTTTATTTGCTTTTTTCTTTTTTTTTCTTTTTTCCTTTTTTCCTATTTGCTTTCTTTTTTTTTCTATTTGCTTTCTTTTCTTTTCTTTTTTTTTCCTATTTGCTTTCTTTTTTTCCTATTTGCTTCTTTGCTTTCTTTTTTTTCTTTTTTCCTATTTGCTTTCTTTTTTTCTTTTTTTTTCCTATTTGCTTTTTCTTTTCTTTCTTTGCTTTTTTTCCTATTTGCTTTCTTTTTTCCTATTTGCTTTCTTTTTTTCCTATTTGCTTTCTTTTTTTTCCTATTTGCTTTCTTTTTTTCCTATTTGCTTTCTTTTTTTCCTATTTTTCTTTTCTTTCTTTCTTTTTTTCCTATTTGCTTTCTTTGCTTTTTTTTTGCTTTCTTTGCTTTTTTTCCTATTTGCTTTCTTTGCTTTTTTCCTATTTGCTTTCTTTTTTTCCTATTTGCTTTCTTTTTCTTTCTTTTTTTTTCCTATTTGCTTTCTTTTCTTTCTTTTTTTTTTCCTATTTGCTTTCTTTTTTTCTTTTTTTTTCCTATTTGCTTTTTCTTTCTTTTTCCTATTTGCTTTTTTTTTTTTTTTTTCCTATTTTTCTTTTCTTTTTTTCCTATTTGCTTTCTTTTTTTTTTTTTTTTCCTATTTGCTTTCTTCTTTTTTTTTTTTTCCTATTTGTTGTTTTCTTTTTTTCTTTTTTTTTTCCTATTTGCTTTTTTCTTTCTTTTTTCCTATTTGCTTTCTTTTTTTCCTATTTGCTTTCTTTTCTTTCTTTCTTTTTTTCCTATTTGCTTTCTTTCTTTCTTTTCTCCTATTTGCTTTCTTTTTTTCCTATTTGCTTTCTTTTTTTCCTATTTGCTTTCTTTTTTTTTTATTTGCTTTCTTTTTTTTCTATTTGCTTTCTTTTTTTTTCTATTTGCTTTCTTTTTTTCCTATTTGCTTTCTTTTTTTCTATTTGCTTTCTTTTTTTCCTATTTGCTTTCTTTTCTTTTTTTTTTTTTCCTATTTGCTTTCTTTTCTTTTCTTTTTTTTCCTATTTGCTTTCTTTTTTCCTATTTTGCTTTCTTTTCTTTCTTTTTTTTTTTTCCTATTTGCTTTCTTTTCTTTCTTTTCCTATTTGCTTTCTTTTTTTCCTATTTGCTTTCTTTTCTTTCTTTCCTATTTGCTTTCTTTTTTTCCTATTTGCTTTCTTTTTTCTTTCTTTTTTTTTTCCTATTTTCTTCTTTTTTTTTTTCCTATTTTCTTTCTTTTTTTTTTTCCTATTTGCTTTCTTTTTTTTCTATTTGCTTTCTTTCTTTCTTTTTTTTCCTATTTGCTTTTCTTCTTTTTTTTTCTTTCTTTTTTTTCCTATTTGCTTCTTTTTTTTCTTTTTTTCCTATTTGCTTTCTTTTTTTCCTATTTGCTTTCTTTTCTTTCTTTTTTTTTTCCTATTTTCTTTCTTTTTTTTTTTCCTATTTGCTTTCTTTTTTTTCTATTGCTTTCTTTTTTTTCTTTTTTTCCTATTTGCTTTCTTTTCTTTCTTTTTTTTTTCTATTTTCTTTCTTTTTTTTTTTCCTATTTGCTTTCTTTTTTTTTCTATTTGCTTTCTTTTCTTTCTTTTTTCCTATTTGTTTCTTTTCTTTCCTATTTGCTTTCTTTTTTCCTATTTGCTTTCTTTTTTCTTTTTTTCCTATTTGCTTTCTTTTTTCCTTTTTTTTTTTTTTTTTTTTTCCTATTTTCTTTCTTTTTTTCCTATTTGCTTTCTTTTTTTTTTTTTTTTCTATTTCTTTCTTTCTTTCTTTTTTTTCCTATTTCTTTTTTCCTATTTGCTTTCTTTTTTCTTTTTTCCTATTTGCTTTCTTTTTTTCCTATTTGCTTTTCTTTTTTTTTCCTATTTTCTTTCTTTCTTTTTTCCTATTTGCTTTTTCTTTCTTTCTTTTTTTTCTATTTGCTTTTTTTTTTCCTATTTCTTTCTTTTTTTTCCTATTTGCTTTTCTTTTTTCCTATTTGCTTTCTTTTTTTTCTATTTGCTTTCTTTTTTTTTTTCCTATTTGCTTTCTTTTTTCCTTTTGCTTTCTTTTTTTCCTATTTGCTTTCTTTTTTTTTTTTTTTTATTGCTTTCTTTTTTCTTTTTTTTCCTATTTGCTTTCTTTCTTTTTTTTTTTATTTGCTTTTTCTTTTTTTTTTTTTTTCCTTTTTGCTTTTTTTTTTCTTTCTTTTTTTTTCCTATTTGCTTTCTTTTTTTTTCCTATTGCTTTCTTTTTTTATTTGCTTTTTTTTTTTCTTTTTCCTATTTGCTTTCTTTTTTTTTTTTTTTCCTATTGCTTTCTTTTTTCTTTCTTTTTTTTTTTTTTTTTTATTTTTTTTTTTTCCTTTTCTTTCTTTTTTTTTTTTTTCCTATTTGCTTTCTTTTCTTTCTTTCTTTTTTTTCCTATTTGCTTTCCTTTTTTCCTATTTTTGCTTTCTTTTTTTCCTTTTGCTTTTTTTTTCCTATTTTTTCTTTTCTTTTCCTATTTGCTTTCTTTTTTTTCTATTTGCTTTCTTTTTTTTTTTTTGCTTTCTTTTTTTTTTATTTGCTTTCTTTTTTTCTTTCTTTTTTTATTTGCTTTCTTGCTTACTTTTTTTTCCTATTTGCTTTCCTTTTTTCTTTTTTTCCTTTGCTTTCTTTTTCTTTTTTTTTCTTTTTTTTTCCTATTTTGCTTTCTTTTTTTCTTTTTTTCTTTCTTTTTTTCCTATTTGCTTTCTTTTCTTTCTTTTTTTCTTTTTTCTTTTTTTCCTATTTGCTTTCTTTGCTTTCTTTTTTTTCTATTGCTTTTTTTTTCTTTTTTTTTTCTATTTGCTTTCTTTGCTTTTTTTTTTTATTTCTTTTTTTTTTTTTTTCCTATTTGCTTTCTTTTTTTCTTTTTTTTTTTCTTTCCTATTTGCTTTATTTGCTTTTTTTTTTCTATTTGCTTTCTTTGCTATTTGCTTTCTTTTTTTTTCCTATTTGCTTTCTTTTTTTTTCTTTTTCTATTTGCTTTCTTTTGCTTTTTTTTCTTTTTCCTATTTGCTTTCTTTTTTCTTTTTTTTCCTATTTGCTTTCTTTTCTTTCCTATTGCTTTCTTTGTTTTCCTATTGCTTTCTTTCTTCCTATTTGCTTTCTTGCTTTCTTTTTTTTTCCTATTTGCTTTCTTTGCTTTCCTATTTGCTTTCTTTTTTTTTTTCTTATTTGCTTTCTTTTTTTTTCTTTCTTTCCTATTGCTTTGCTTTTTTTTTTTTTCTTTCTTTGCTTTTCTTTTTTTTCTTTCCTATTTGCTTTCTTTTTTTTTCTTCCTATTTGCTTTCTTGCTTTCTTTTTTTTTTTTTTTCCTATTGCTTTCTTTTTTTTTTTTCTTTCCTATTTGCTTTCTTTTCTTTCTTTCTTTTCTCTTTTCCTATTTGCTTTCTTTCTTTCTTTTTTTTTCCTATTTGCTTCTTTCTACTTTCTATCTATTTATTGAATAATCCTCTTCGGCATCCTATTGCAAACTCCTTAGCGGAAATTCATCTATTTATACAAAGACTATTAAATATTTATATTTATATTTAAAAAAAAGAAAAGCCTAATTTACCTTTGAAAATCCTTTTCACTGAGATTGGCCGATCTCCCAGAGGACACCCAACTCCTCCTTCCAAACAGAAACCAACCCCAGTGACACCTTTTCGGAGGATGACATCCAGATATTCACAATCATTTGCAGCTTCTGGAAGAGAAAATTAAAGAAATAGAATTTAGAGGTGATCAGGTGGAGCTTAGCAAAAAAGGTTGGGAACCCCCTGATTTAGACTCTCAAAACTTTCAGGTCTGATGGCGTAAAAAGTAACTGTTACATAATTAATAGGTTACCTATTAAAATAAAAAATCTAACAGTTATGGCAAAACACCGGAGAAAATTGTACATTTTTTTTTTTTTTTTCCTTTAGCTTCACCCTATGATCTGCTGAAACTGCAAAATCCACCAGTTGACAAGTTCTTTCTTTTTTGTTAATCAACACTAGGTTTCAAAGTCCCAGAGAATTTTATGTGTTTCATTCTCAAGAACAGATTCTGGTTTATTATTATTATTGAAACCGGTCAGTTACAATGGCAATCTGTCAGTTGAAACTAAATTCTTGCAAAATAAAATATGAGCTCAAAGAAAAACCGAAGTCTTGTGTTCATTTACTAAGAACAAACAAACAGTCAAGACACAGAAGACTTCCCAGAATAACATCTACCAGACCAGATCCAGATAAGAACAACATCAACCAGCCCAGAGAAGATAGCAGAATCCAAAGATCCAGCTACTCGGAACAAGATAAGTATATCTGTATACAACCATGGGTATATACTATACAATATACATATAAGATAACAGAAACAATAGCAATTTCTAATGATACAGTGATAAATTGCAGAGGTGATATAAGTGCTATAATGCATCTTTTTAGATGAATACATAAAGAAATAATTACATTGCCGAGCATAATGTGTAGTGTTAGGGTTTTTTTTTTTTCTTTGTGTGAAAGGACATGGAGCAAACTTTCTATTCTGATCGGCAGCAGTTTTAACTTCATGTCTGCTTAATAATTTTACTTTATTTTATTATTTGGAGGTTTTGGAATTGTTACAAACAAAATGGAGACATCTTAGCACTACAAGGTAGTAATATCTCATCTATAAAAAAACAATGTCAATGTCAATATCTGCATAGGAAATCTGTTTCGACCTTTTATTAAAGCAGTCTTCATCAAGAGCGAAATGTTTTGATAGAAAGACGGTGTGAGTAAACAGTTACAAACAAAAGTGGTGCAAACGAACGTTCATGTTCGGAGCCGGAATTTTTTTTTTTTTAATTTTGAAAATGCATATTCTGTTTTAAAAATAAAATAAATTTTTTTTTTTTTTTTAAATCGGAAGCATTATAATCACAAAGAAAACTCAAAAGAGTTTGTAGTAAATATATGTAAAAAAGTATTAAAAAAAGTTAATGATTCCAGCCACTGTAGACCACATTAGCCTCCGGAAAGATGTAGAAATCCAGGTATTTTGTTTTTTCAAAAAGGCAATATTGGAAGTGAATCTGACAGTAGGTCGAAACAGATTTCTGTCAGCAAATTATAACATCATTTGTTTGTTTTTTCTAAAAAATATTTATTTCATATATATATATATATATATATATTATATATATATATATATATATATATATTACACCTAACATATCAAATGAACATCTGATAAACTATACCTATTAAAAGAGTAATGAAAGCTTAGTTAATGAATTTATTATTAAGCCGTGACCTGCGTGCGACTATTAAGCCGCAACTTACGCGCAAAGATTGTGGAACGTTACATTATTTTTTCTCAATTTTTGCGCGCAAATCGCACGCAAGGATTGAAAAAAATAACGTAGCGTTCAACCGTTATTACACAGCCATTATAATAGAAAAGTTGCAGAAACACACACAAACCTATCAAATATCGGACATATTCTGCCAAAATAATAACTCAATGCCTGAAGAAGATCAGAAACATATGTCGCATATAATAATTTAAAAAATTTTCTGAGAACATAATACATTTTGCGGACCTTCTTCTTTTTTTTATATATATATATATATATATATGTGTGTGTGCATTAGTGCTACTGTATGACTAGAAGTTAGATGCATATCTTTCCCAAATTTATTAGCATTATATGAAATGCAAACATCTTTGTCCAGAATTTTAAATCTGGGTGCCAAGTTTATTTCTATCGACTATATATATATATATATATATATATATATATATATGAATAAGATATAATGAAAAAACAAACGATGTTTACAACTGAAATAGGCTCATCAGAAGAGAAAGTGTGCAAACCGTTTCGGGGCCCAATTCTCTTGACGGTTTAAAAAGCAACACTCGGCCCATCCTCAACTAATATGAGGACCCTATTGCATTATAATGTATCAACCGCACATGGGTCGGTCATCAACAAAAATATAAGACGGGAAAAAGACCGTTAGTAAAAACAGAACGCTGCTAGTCAAACGTTGGAATTAATAAAAAAAAAAAAAAATTGTGCTGTCTGTATTAAAAAATAATATCAATTTTATTTAAAATAAAATGAATTTTATTTAAAAATAAAATGAATCTCATTTTCAATTTGAAAATAATCAGAAGCATTATAGTAATGAAATAAGACTCAAAAAAGTCTGATGTAAAGTCATAGAAAAGTGTAAAATATGTATAAAAAGTGTATATGGAATATCAAAATTATTGTAATACAATCCAACTGTAAAATAAGTAGCCCACATTTATAGGTAAATCCGTGGTGTTAATAGATATCATCAAAAAGGGTAAACATTCAAATGTAAAGTTTTTTCATGGACAAGTATAAACAGTTGTAAACATCGTTTGTTTTTTCATTATATCTTATTCATACTGTCGGATTAATTTCCATTTTATTTTCATATATATATATATATATATATATATATATATATAAAAAAAGAGCCATACAGATAACAGCCACAGAGAATAATGTACAGCTACTCAGAAGAAGATAAACATAAAGAAGATAAGTATATCTGTGTACAACCATGGGTATGCAGATATACTCTACAAGATACTACAATATATATACAGATAGAAAGAAGGCCACACCATTTTAGTATCTGCTTCCTTACCTTCATCATCCATAGGATGTCGGCACAAAACAAGGATAATCCTCATCTCAATGGTCTGCAGCATCACCTTCACATCCATTACTGTCTGATTCCAGGCTGGTTTACCATTCACCAAGAGTAAAGAATCTCCAATGTAAATAGATTTCTGCTTTATAGCAGCTCCATCAGGTTCTAATAAACTGATCTGAAAATAGATAAATAAAAATGAATTTATTTTCATGTCTATGTTTGGATATGAGTTGTGATTCTATCAGTAGTTTTTTTGTTTTTGCTCTGGGAAGGTTATTATGGCTATTTTTCTTTTAGGTAAAGGTTTCAGTGTCTTGCTAAATTGCTGGAGTTATTTTCCAGGTTAATTTTGGTGTATTTTGGTTTGAATTTTTGAGTTCCCAACTATGTCTAGGAAGTGTAGTGCTGTGTTCATATTTTTCTTATTGTTGAATGATCTCTTATGTGTGTAGCTTTTTTGTTTCCAGGTGCCTCCAGTTGCACCAATGTAAATTTTTTTTCTGTGTTTTATTTTGATCTTATGGTTGCTTGGTATACAATGTTAGTTTGGAGACAATTTCCATTTATGTTTTATTTTGCAAATACAGGTGTTGTTTTTTGTTTTTTTTTTTTTTTATATATTCTTATTGTACTTTTTTATTATTTGTAGCATGTTTTCTTTGCAGCTAAAACTGAGTTTTAGTGTATTCCTATTGAATATATTATGTAGTTTGTTTGATTTAGGGAAGTGTTTGTCTATTAGTTTTAAGAATATTTTCCTATGTTGGTTTTTACACTTTCATTGTATGGCAGGTGGAACCAAATTATTTTTCTAGTTCTAATTGTTTTTAGGATTTTTTTGTTCTACTAGGAGTGTATGTTAGTTTTTCTGATGTTATATATATGAGAGAGAGTAATGAGTAAAAAAAAACAATCAAGAATGTTTATTTTGGGGAGGGGGGTTTAAACATGAATAATAATAAAATCTTCTGAAAATCAACAAATTATTCAATCTTAATAGCATTTTCGGTACAAGAAAGAAAGAAAGGCTGTATGATCCTAAATGTCTAAAGGTCAGTATCTATTTCCTATAATGCAAATCATTACACTACAAACACCTCCACTGTTAATATAACTTATCAGATATTGGAAGCACGTGGTGTAATGGTTAAAGTCATGGGAAATGGACTTGTCGCCCAGAGTTCAAATCCTGGATGTGGTAAACATTTCACTTAGCACTAATACCCTTGGGAAAGGTATGAATCCTCTCCCTCAAGCTATAGATAAATAGTAGGGCAGACTGGGCTGTTTAACCTTGGTTAGGCAACCAGTCTAGAAGATGGAAAACTCTGAATTCAAACCTGTTGAACTCCATTTAATAAATTGACCTTGTGTCACATCCTGCTCGTGTGGAGGGGTTGGTAAATATATATAACTTATTGTTACATAATCTATGCATAGATTATTGTCAACCCCCTGTATTTCTGAAGGAATGGCCCCTTTTCATATCACAGGCGGGACTTTCCATGGAATATTACAGAAAGCCTGTGAAATACGTGAAGTCACATGGGACCTGGTTGACTCTCAGTTTCAGCTTGGACATCAGGCAGAGAATGTCTATCTGCTTTAGCTGGGGCTCACTGCACATGGTTTTGTGGTTGATGAATGTCTTGGCAACAAGACTGATCTAGAGGAAGAAATGAATCAGGGACGACCAACCAGCAAGAACAGAGACGTTAGAAAAGACGCTAGAAGAAGAACGTAAGATACCAAAGATGAGCAGAAGAATAATAGAAGTAAAGAAAGGGTATACAACATTATCACCCACCCTGTCGTCTGGGGCGTTAGGATGCACCGACTGCACCTCTGCAGAGGAGTAAAACTCCCCCAATGGGGCCACCTGTTGGCCGTGGGTGAGCAGTTCATGACATGCAATACTCCACTTTGGCCCTATCTTGGGCTAGACGGGCGGTCGGAGAGGCCCCTCCAATCAATCGGCTGGTCATGTCAAGCCCTAGCACCTATATGATTTTCCCAACTCTATTGCCCTTATGGCAAGCCCCAACACCTTTTTATCATATGGGTGCTAGAAGGCGGTGGCTGCGGGTCTACATGTCCTGAGAATGACATTAAACTCTATCTGATGGTGAGGTTCCAGTTTTGGAGGTTTGGGGAATGTGGAGCACCCCTTCATCACCATTGCTCCCTGGTCCACTCTGACCCGGAGTGGTAGTATGGGTTGAATAGAAAAATGTATTTATAAAAAAAATTGTATTATCCATTAAGAATTGATTTATTTCAAAACTTTATCGGCATTAAATGACCCAATGAGGTTGATATGCCGTAAAAAAAAAAACCCAAACAAACTGTAGAATACTGTTAATTGTTATTCTGTGTTACTTTCACCCTTAGCCAGGATTGAACCTGCAGTCTGGAAATGACTGTTACAGATTGTTAACTATTGGACAGTGGAACAGTCAAACACCTCCTCAGCTTAATGGACTCTTCCTGGCAGTAGTGACAATAATTATTTAAGCTGTTATAGTGGGTTCATTGCGGAACTAGTAACTGCATGGTTAGGCTTGGCCAGTCACATTGCTCAAACCAATTGTTGACTGTCTAACTGACTTACTTCAATACAAACCAAACAACATTGTAGCGTTTGTTTTGTATTTGCCTGGGAGAGTTGTCTGCCGGTTTAGTTTGCTGGTGCCCGCTAGGGGGCTATAGTATTTAAGCGCCGGGTTCAAACCCTTTCAGCCTCTTTTCCTGTTCCAGTAACTACGAAACACATGGAGTAGACACGGTCTACTCCTTCTCGTTGGGGCTTTTGACCCCACTTACATTACTGCAAGTTCTTCACACAGCATGGACTATCCCTAGTCTCATGTCTGTGGCTTTTATATGTTATCTTGTACCATTCATGAATGTGTCTTCATCTTTATTTGTGTACTCTTTGTTTATGTACCCTTTTACCTATGTACTTTGTATCTCGTCATATCCATGTGCTGCACATATATTAAATGTTTTTGTCTGTCAACCTTCGTCGGAGTCATGTATCCAATATATATAACTTTGAACATATTCTTACAACATTATCAGATAAACAAATGATTTAAAATCAACTTACCACAAGTTCTTGTTTTTCTCCTTTCTTCAGTTTGATTCCAATTTTTTCCGATGGTTCTTTTTCAAGAATGGCAATGTGAATTTCCTCATTATTAGAAAATAACATTTTGTCCAGCGCCATGTTGGCACTCGTGAGCAACCGACTCAAGTCATCTTCATCAATTATTCCCAACTGAATGACACTATCGACCGTCTCTGGTTGGGACGGCACCGCAAAATTAGTCTGCCCAAACTTTGTGCTGATACACCATTTCCTCTTGCTAAAGATGCTGGCTACCTCACTTTTTGGTCGAGGCCTCTCTACCCTTCGACTCCTAATTATCCCGATCTTTTCCCCTTGACTGCTGGACAGTTTTTCCTCATTTCCACTCTTGGAATTCCGTGCAACGGGCGAAACATATTGCATTGATATAGAACGTGGCAGGGATCGCTGTCCATAGTCAGGTGATGTAACACTGTGTGCTCGTGATGATGATACAAGTTTGGTTCTACTGGATGGGGACTGTTTTTCTGGACTCTTAGGGGCGTCTGAGACCGGTGAACTTTTTACAGACTCAGAAGTTTTGTTGCCGTAGTTGGCTTCACACCAATAAATTTAGAAACAGCAACTTCGGATTTCGGAGACGGAATTCCAGCAAAGATCTCAATATTTTGCTCTTGTTTTTTAACACTTGGGTCGGCTTTTTGTGTGGTTTCGAAAGCTCTACTGTATTCTTTTTTAATTCTTTAACACTTGACAAATCAGACACTGCTGTTGGTTTAATTCCGATAAATTGAGATACAGCAACTTTGGGTTTAGCAATCTCTTCCACCACCGAAGTAGTTGGAGTTGTTACTTTCTTTTCAGATAAATCTGTAGCCGTTGTTGGTTTAATACCAATAAACTGTGATACAGCCACTTCTCGTTTGGACACCTCTTCTCTTACTTGTACACCTGGTTTTTCTGCAGTTACTTCGGTTAATGTAGATGCTTTTATTGGTTCTATATTAATAGGATGCGATACGGCGATTTCCGCTTGGGGACTTTGTATTATTTCTACACCGTGTGACTTTAATTTGGAATCTCTTAATTCAGATGCTATTTTTGGTTCCACACTGATAGACCGAGACAGAGCAACTTCTGCATTCGGAACCTCTTTTATTTTGTGAGCTTTCTGTTCTGAAACAGTGTTTTCTATCGAGAAACTTTCACTTGGAGATGACGCTCCTGAAAGCGACTTGAACTTGATCGGAGAACTCACAGATATGTGCGAACCCTGAAAAATATCAGGCAGCTTCCTATTCGTGCTACCAAACCTTCGAGGTGAGACGCTATTGGGGGATGCTGGAGCAGAATCATTGTGTGTCGTTTCCAAATGGAAAGTTGATGGGGATGCTGAAGGTGAAGAAGCTTGAGTTTCTGTCATGTCTTTAAACAATGAAACGGGTCGAACGGGGGAGGCCAAAACTGGGCTTATTTCACTGACCTTTGACACAACTGGAGAGGAGGATACAATCTTGAATGGTGAAGATAAAGTCAACGTTTCTGTCTTATATTCTGGTGGTTTTGTCATTGGAGACAGGGGCCTTTTAGGTGAGGACACTGGAGACAGGGGCCTTTTAGGTGAGGACACTGGAGACAGGGGCCTTTTAGGTGAAGCTACTGGAGACGGGGGCCTTTTAGGTGAAGCTACTGGAGAGAAAGGCTTTTGGGATGAGACACTGGAGAAAGAGGCCTATAGGGTGAGGACACTGGAGAAAGAGGCCTTTTAGGTGAAGCTACTGGAGAGAGAGGCTTATGGGGTGAGGACACTGAGGACACTGGAGAGAGAGGCTTATGGGGTGAGGACACTGGAGAGAGAGGCTTATGGGGTGAGGACACTGGAGAGAGAGGCCTTTTAGGCGAGGACACTGGAGAGAGGGACCTATGGGATGATGTCATTGTAGACATACTAAGCCCATCTATTACATCAGTGTTAAGGACTTTAGTTTTCAGAGGCGATGATGGGATAGATATTTCCAGTTTGACTTCAGGCAAATCTGTAACTTTTGCTGGCAAAGGATTCTGTCTTGTCTCTTCATCACGAGATGGTGATGTGCTTGAAACTGGATCTTTGAAAAAAGATGGGGTTTCATTTTTTAGTCTGCTGGCTGACAAGGAAGAGGTGTTATCTGGGGCATCAGACAATTGTTGCGCTTTAATCGTGGGCGAGAAAGTAAGTGAAGATTTCATGGTAAAAGGAATTTGGTGTTCAATTTGTTGATGTTCAGTCCAGGAAATTGGGGACTTTCGAACGGACACCGGTGAAGATAGCTTTTCGACTTTGTTGTCAAAACTGTTTGTAACCAAGTATTCTGTTTTTGTTTCAGGAACTTTTACTTTCGTTTCCAACTGGTTTCTTACTTGCTGACGCAAAGGTGATTCCACAGGAGAGGAAAACTCTGGAGATTTGGTCATTTTCAAACTGGCGCTCAGATTCAAAGGAGATTCTACAAGAATATTATGAATGCAATTAGAAAATGAGAAAACAGATTGTCAGCAATATTATTTAATTACATAAATAGTAAATAAAAACAGAAAAATAAGATAAAACAGAAAACATTATTAAAATAGTTTTATCAAGTAAATGAAATTCAATGAATGTTATCCATATTTTTATTTTTTATTTTATTATTCATTTATTGCATATGTATTTCATACACTAAATGTATCAATTATTATGGGACAGAAGTAGTAAAAGGATATGATCTCTGTCCCATAATAGTTGTTACATTTAGATATGTATTTCATACAGTAAATGTATCAATTATTATGGGACAGAAGTAGTAAAAGGGTATGATCACTGTCCCATAATAGTTGTTACATTTAGATATGTATTTCATACAGTAAATGTATCAATTATTATGGGACAGAAGTAGTAAAAGGGATATGATCACTGTCCCATAATAGTTGTTACATTAGATATGTATTTCATACAGTAAATATTGTATTTGAAATATGAAATATTATATTATTATTATGTTAGTGTCCATTTAGACTGGTAAAGTTTTTTTTTTTTTAGTTTTAAAAGGGTATGTCATACTTCTTTCTAGCTCATTATTATATGGGAGGACAAACCCTGACAAAGCCAGATGTGTGACAGCCTGTGAGGGCGGTGTGTATGGACTTTGAAATACATCCGGCCAGTCACTGTGACCACTGAGATGCAGATCTCATCTTAGACCCTCCTTGCCAGCTCAGCATATTCTCAGTGGAGGAGAGGGGTGCGCAAACCCTTGTGCATCCTAAACAAACTTTGTCTGCTTTCCACTGTGAAATATGTACTTAACAAAAATAAATACACATACTGGCAGTTCATTGCCCAGAATAAAAAGGTCCAAACTTACAAAGATCTCTAACTTGCATTGTGGAATATCTGGACAATGCTCAATAGACCCGACTTGAATAGACAGAAAGAAGGCGTGCCATAATATCCAAAGAGTTCCAAAAATACAACATTGATATTGCCACTGTGAGCGAACCTCAAGAGAAACCTTAAGGACTTGTATATCCCCATAAGTAGTTGGCAAGACACAATCACAATAGGTGCTAGGGCTTGATATGACCAGCCAATTGATTGGAGAGGGCCTCTCTGACCGCCTTTTAGCCCAAGAAGGGCCAAAGTGGAGTATTGCAAGTCATGGACTGCTTAACCACCTGGGTTCTATCCTTAAGCATCACGGGTCGCCACCCACGGCCAACAGGTGGCCCATTGGGGGAGTCTTACCACAACCAAAGCTCATGGGTGGCAGGTGCAAAAAATGTTGATCCCGTCAGTATTCCCCCTCAAGGGGGGCACCTCAGGCACCAAGAAATAAACCAAGCCCAGCCTAAATGGAGAAAACAGATTCGCATGGTGTCGTCATTGGATACGATGGACAGCTAACTATTACTACTAAATAAAAATATATAATGATTATTGATGGTAATGTCATTTAATTATATATATTTTTTATTCTTTAAAAAAATAATAATATCATTCTTTGCCTTAAAACTTTTAAGTCATATATATATATATATATATATATATTATTCAAAAAAGAGGATCCGCAAAATGGATTGTTTTTTAAAAAAAAGTTATTATTTTACATCGGTGACACATGTTTAAGATCTTAACCACATTCTATGTCTGTTGGACCCATAACAACACTATATATAAATGTGTGTGTGTGTGTGTGTGTGTGTAATATAATGAAAGATAGCAAATAAGAAAAGTGTTTGCATCAGCTTAGGTAATCTGATCTGTGCAGTGAAGCATCTGGGACCTGAAGGTAGGTGTGGTGCTCCACCTCAGCAAAAATGATAACCTTGGTTTAGTTGATACTGACAATGGACTCCACTGAGTTTATTTTAGGTTTGCATTAAAAAATGACAGGACTATTTATGTATAGATTTATATATGGATTAACAAGCAATGGATTGTAGTATCTGCGCACATGGAAATTTCAGTTATTTTTAAAACTGTAAGATATAAAATATACAGATAAAACAGTTATTATTTCAAAGATTTAAATTCTCCTTTAAAATAAATACAAAATAAAAACAATAAACACACACACATATATATATATATATATATATATATATATATATGAAAGTATATTAAAAAAATGGAATCAAATCTGACAGTATAAGTGAAGAAAAATAATAGTACCCTGTAAAGTTGAAACAGCCACTTGTTAGCACAAATATATATAATATATATATATATATATATATATATATTTGAGTTAAGGTAGCATGGACATGGTGTCAACACCTGGTTACTGACAATTTCACACCTTTGAGATCTTCAGACCAAATGGGGAAATTGGTTTAGGTGTTTGTTTATTTAACCTATGGTTTGCTCCTTTAATGAGGGAGGGCTGAAGTGGGCTGGATTTTGATTGGTCAATTTGTATGTGTTGCATGAAGTGTTTTGTTGTCTGCTCTCTTATCTAATGGTGGTGGTGAAGGATTTATTTAGCAGTTGCTATATGTAGCAGGAAGTATACATTTTATCTAATTAGACAGACTGTATATAAATAAAACCCTAAACCAATTTCCCCATTTGGGCTGAAGATCATGTAGACGAGGCTTGAAACTGTCAATAACCAAGTGTTGACTCCATGTCATATATATATATATATATATATATATATTGATTTTGTTGTTGTGTTTTGTAGATGTATCGAGGTTGAAAAACGATCTTTGTTTTATTTTGCTATGAGTGCTGATTCACATAGACGGCATAGGTTCTTATTGTGTATGGGTTTGAGCAGCAATGCGTGGTTGCATACATTCAATTTCAACCATGCATCACTGCTCAAACCCATACACAATAAAAACCTATGCCGTCTATGCGAATTGGCACTCATAGCAAATAGCAAAATAATAAAACAAAGACAGGGATTTTTCAACTCGATACATCTATTGCAAAAATCATAACACATGAGAACAAAATCAAATTCGAAAATGGATAAAACAGAAATCCAAATAGAAATATTCCGTCCCTAAATTTCCAAATGTATGTATGTATGTAGGTGTGTGTTTCGGATATATTTAATTACATCTACTGCACTTTGATCCAATATTTAACTGCCTCGCAATGGGAATAAAATGTCACACAATTTAACATCGGGTCTCGTCATGATTAAAGGTGTGTATATACCCAACCCCTTCACTACAGAGAGGATGTGACAATTTTGGGGCAAAACGCCACAGCCGACAGGGCGGGATAGTGAGGAGCTGATGGTTGGCATGATGCTCCACCTTAGAAACAAAAACAATCTCACAAGTTAAGTGCAAGTAAAAAGGAAGGCCATTTAATAACTGCACTTACTCTGATGTCAGAATCCTTAGGATTGACATACCCCCCCCTTAGACACACACACTTTTTTGCAAAGTTCTCAACAAAAACAAAAAGACAGCACCTCATCCTGCCCAAAGACTAGAACATATATTATACCCTGATCCTAACCAGAAGTACCAGGGAGTGACACTTTGATTAAAGGCAGGATGCACAGATACTACACTCTCATCAGAGCAGAAATTACAGACAGATGAATAAAGAAACAAACAGAAAAAGTAACTGTTTATTAGATAGATTATATACAGGGTGTCCCAAAATAATGTATACACTCTTTTGAATCGTTAGAACTTATTCAATTTATTATTTTACAAGTAAATATAAATTGAACAAGAGAAAGAATACAAAAATTGAGTGTATACATTATTTTGGGACACCCTGTATATATATATATATATATATATATAGATAGATAGATAGATAATCCCCCAGAAATAAGTATACATCTAACAATTTCTTTTACAGAAAGTTAATTTTCTTCTAAGTTTGTTTTGTTTTATGACATATCAACCACAGTGGGTCATTTAATGCCGATAAAGTTTTGAAATAAATCAATTCTTAATGGATACTTAATTTCTTTTATAAAACATTTTTCTATTTAACCCATAGATGGGACCCTAACAGGTACTACCACTCCGGTCAGAGTGGGCCAGGGAGCAATGGTGATGAAGGGGTGCTCCACATTCCCTAAACCTCCAAAACTGGAACCTCACCATCAGATAGAGTTTAACGTCATTCCCAGGACATGTAGACCCACAGCCATTGCCTTCTAACACATATATGATAAAAAGGGTTGGGGCAATCATATAGGTGCTAGGGCTTGACATGACCAGCCAATTGATTGGAGGGGGCCTCTCCGACCGCCCGTCTAGACCAAGAATGGCCCAAAGTGTAGTATTGCAAGTCATGGACTGCTTAACCACTTAAGCATCACGGGTTGCCACCCACAGCCAAACAGGTGACCCAATTGGGGGAGTCTTACCCACAAACCGAAGCTCATGGGTGGCAGGTGCAAAAAATGTTGATCCTGTCAGCATTCCCCCTCAAGGGGGGCACCAAGATATAAACCCAGCCCAGCCTATTAAATTGAGAGGGGTAAGGTGTTGCCCTGAGATCAACTTCTGTGGCCCATGGCTGAAGCATTGTGTGTTTATTGGTTTGGTGGTTGATTTTGAAGACTATCACAACGCAAATGTAAAGAAAAATGAAGTAACTATAATGTTATTCCTTAACTGACGAAGGGATTTTCATCCCAAAATATTAAGAAAATAAACCAAAAGGTAAATAAACAACATCATAGTTACCTCGTTTTTCTTTACACTTGAATTGTGATAGCCTTCAAAATAAACTACTAAACTAATGATATATGTTTTGATTGTAAAATATTCCTCTAAGACTGATAAAATCCTGGTATCTTTAGTTTAGAATAGGGATCACCAAACTACAGCCAGTGGGCCGAATCCGGCACACAAAGGATTTTTATCAGGCCCACCAACGGTACTTGAATTTGTTTGTTAAAATGTACAGAATATCTTATGTATGCAAGCAAGCCTTTTCAAAATTGAAATATGTGAAATCAACCCCTCAATCGAAATTGACTGATACACATTTGAAAGAAAACCTCTTGATTGGATGTAGCAATTCCAAACCAAACTTTGACGATATCTTGAATGGCAAACTTCAGTTTCACAAATCTCACTAAACCTTTCTGCTAATGTTGTGTTCTTAGTAACACAAAGCATTATTGGCCATTTGCATGCCAGTTTTTCTGAACACATGTTTAGAAGATTTTTAACAATGTTACAACATTTTTTACAACCAGGTCTTACTACTAATTCTGTTGTTATGGCAACAATGGCTTTTGTTGCATTATTAATCTTTGGTCCAAATTTTATTGATTTTAAGCTGCAATGAATATGTGTTCACCCAACCCCTCCACCAGATGAAGGATATGACACATGGTCACTTTTTAAGTGGAGTAAAGCTGATTTCAATTAAGAGTTTTCTTTCGCCTAGACCAAGGGTTGCTGGATCTGACCCGAAGGCATTTTATCAGGTCTACCAACGGTATTTGAATGTTGCGTTCTTTCATAGTGTTTTGAAAATAAATATGTTGGTTAAATTTGTTTTTGTGCATCTTACGCCACTCATCCATGGAAAGATAAATTTTGTATTACATCTTTTCTCGGAGCTTTCATTCTGGCAAGCAAGTATTGAACACAGTAATAATGTGGTCCGTGCTTGTTATTTTTTCAATTATCCAGCCCACTGTGAAAAAAGTTTGGTGATTCCTGGTTTAGAAGAAAATTACATTTTATAAAAATTGGTAGAGATGTACTTATTTATGGGTGATACTATAAATAGAAAAATCAATACTTTTTTAAATATACTAGAATTGAATATGTAAATAGCAATGAAAATGCTCAGAGATATCAATTAATAGATTTTAGAAGTGTGCTGTTTGTTAATACAGATAGAAAAAAGGTTATATTAAGAAAAAACAATGACTACAGTTTGATTAATATCATATACATTTGTACCTTGATTTACGAGTGCCCCCCCCCCAACTTATGAGTTTTCCAAGTTGTGAGCTGTCACTTGGTTTATGTTGTGAGCTAAAATTTGAGGTACTAGCGAGCTTCAGATACGCTTATGTTAATAGTAAAGTTGGCAAAGTGGCCTATTGTCATTATAGTGTTATCTCATGACTAATAATGTAACATAATTTGGATTTTTGGCACTATTGTCCTCATCTTTATTGTTATATACTCAACATTTCAGCTGATATGCCCTCCTGTCTTTTGTTAAACACAAGAACTTTCTCTTGAAACTTGGGAACCTTCTTGTCGAACAGAACCCACAGGGGTAGACTGTTCTCGTTCCATAAGATTCCAAAAATCTGGCCAACGCCAGGGGTCCAGTGGCTTCAGCCCTGGATCTTTACAAGTTAATAGCATCAATCCCAGGGGGCTTTTCCCCCAGGCAATACCTGCCCCATTGACTTAAAGGAGCAGGGCTGGGTTTATTGCCCAGCGCCTGAGGTGCCCCTCTTGAGGGGAATGCCAAAGGGATCGACGCAATTTTTGTTCTTTCCCACCCATGAGCTTCGGCTTGTGGGTGGGCCCACGTTAAAACGAGGCCTTGTGCCCAGCCCATACAAGTGGGGTATGAGGCAAATACCTGTTCTCGTTCCATTAACTATGACTGGGTACAAATGTTAAGCTATGTTAAACATTTTGTTATTATCACCCTATAACATAGAATACTTAACAAACTTAACACCTGTACCCTGTCATGGTTAACAGAATGAGAAGTGTCTACCTGCATGGATTGAATAAAGGGTTCAATTTGAAGTTCTGTGAAGTTTCCCAAGTTTGTGAAGATTCGGAGTTCAACAAGATCTACTTGAAAAACGTATAGAAGGGGGGAAAAATAGATATTTGCTTCAACAAGTTCCTGCTGAGGGTGGGACAAAAAAGAAGCGAGTTCACGGTCTTCTCGCAAGCCAAACTTTCTTTTGGTCAACACAGTCTTCGACCAGCAGCTGAAAATCCGTTGCCGTCGTCAAAATAATATTTTCTGACTGCCGTCTCACATAAGCCGAAAGCTTCTCTGCTTGTCACCCTGCTCGCTTTGGTTATTTATCGGCATATTACTCAAACATCCAGGCACATGAGTCGAACCTTGCGTCCGTGCAACGCACAATTCACGTGCATTCGGATGGACGCGTGTAGGCGCCAACATCCGGGCACCTGAATTGCACCTCACGTCCATCCAGTGCCTAAATCGCATTTGTTTTTGCATGTGGGAGGATGCGGCTTCGATCCCAGCAGGCAAGACAAAGTCTTGCTCTTTTTCGTTCTCCGTCACAAAAGGTCAAAGGGCACATTCAAAACGTTGTGTATATAATACAAAATTTTGGCCCTTGTGCCCTCAGCTTACCACTTGTACCCGGTCATGGTTAATGGAATGAGAACAGTCTACCTCTGTGGATTGAATAAAGGGTTCGGTTTGAAGTTCCTTGAAGGCTCCTGATTATAACATGAATGCTACTGAGCTTCGACAAGAAGGTTCCCGAGTTCAAAGAGAAGGTTCTTGTGTTTGACAAGAAACCCTTAAAGATGAGGACAATAGTCCGAATAATCCAAATAATCAAGCCTCATTTTAAAATATTCAGGCAAATGTAACATAAAATTTACCCTTGCATAAATTCTACTCTAAGATTACATCATTTATAGATGACACCCAAAATGAGAAATATTGCCAGAGACAAACAAAGTTTGTTTGTTTTTTTAAGAAGGAAATAGAATAAAGAAATAAAGAAAGAAAAAGTTAATGTCAGTCAAAATAGAAAATGTCAGTGTAAATGACGTTTATGAAATTCAGAATTTTCAATTAAGCAATCAATTAAGTCAAACACCTTCACCTGAGGTAAAAGAAAAACCTGCAAAACCCCCAACAAAAGCCAGTGCAGAATACAGATTACCAAATAAGGTAGAAGAAAAAAAATATTCCCTTCACCCAGAAAACATGTTTAAACTCTGGGACATTTGTGCTCAGAAATTTAAAAAACAAAATGAAAACAATCCAAAGTGACAGATATTTATTTTAGTTTAAAAAAGATAAAGGAAAATTTAAGCAAAATAAAGGGTGGAGGGCCACTTGAAATATTAGGATTAATAAATAAGATTAAAAACAATACAATATTTATCATTCTGAATATATAAAATAATTATTTTCCTTTAACAGATGTTTCTGTAACATGTATAGGATTATTTGTCTGAATTTACGAGATGAGGCTTGATAATTTGTATTATTTAGATTTTTAAGACAGTTGTCCTCATCTTTTATTGTTATATATACAACGTTTTGGCCAATGTGCACTCCAGCCTTCTTCAGGTATTTCTCGTTGAACTTGAAGAAGGCTGAAGTGCACATCAGCTGAAATGTTGTGTATATAATGATAAAGTTGAGGAAAACAGTCCGAAAAATCCAAATGATAGAAATTATAAAGCCTCATCTAAAAAATTCAGACAAAAAATAATCTTTATTCATTCATCCATGACTTAAAATATACTGCCTATCCTTTTAAATGAGTATAACACTTGGTAATTTATGAGGAAGTGTGTCCCGGTCTCCTGCCTCAAAAATTGCTACCCGGTGACTATCAAAATAACCACCCAGCTCAGTCTATTCAAAACTATCCATCTTCATATCTATATATCTCAATTTGTTCATATTCATCTATATTACTTTAAATACTAAGATTTTTTTTTATTCATGTTTGTTTAATGTCTTGTTTTTAGTTTAAATAAACAAGAATTATGACAAAAAAAGATGCAACCCCCCCCCCAAATACATTTACTTGTCGAAAATATCTATCTTCATTTGTTCATGTCTATCTATATTATTTTGTTTGTTTATTATCTATCTATCTCAGTCTATTCCAAACTATATATGCATCTTCATATCTAAACAAGAATTACAACAAATTACGATAAATAAACAAGAATTATGACGAGCTGAGGTTGTTATTTTGATAAGTCACCGGGTAGCAATTTTTGAGGCAGGAGACCGGGACACACTTCCTCATAAATTACCTAACACTTATATGAAATGCTAATAAAAACAAAATCTCTCATACATTGAATTTATTTATATATCATTATGTAAAACTTTTAATCTTATTTTATCATTACATCTAAAGACAACCTACTATAGTATTGATATTATTATTATTACTAGAAAAAGTATGCACCCCCTGGGCACATGTATTTAAGTTTTAATGTAATCAAATATTAAATTAGAAACACTAACCTAACTAAATAAGATTACACTTATTTTAATGTCATTTTAATTGATTTCTATATAAAATTATATATAGGATTGCTTTTAATACATTTGAAAATAACATGATAGTATTAGAAATCAGTAACAGCTAATAATAATTTATTAAACTCAGTTTTGTTAAAGTCATTATGCAAATTATTTCCAACATATACTATGTAAATCTTTATTTCTTACATCTTATTATAATGGAGATTGTGTGTTTGTCTGTAACCAAAACTAAATCACTACTCAAGTCACAATTCCCTTAGTTATTTACGTCACATTCACCTTGAATTTATTTTTGTTTAAACCTCAATTATTGATAAAAATTGTTATATCTTCTTAATACTGTTGATTAATCTACATACTAATTACATGCAAGTATATTTATATATTCAACAAAATAGCGGTTTACAGTGTGAACGAGAAGGCTAATTTGCATATTGATATTAAGAATTTGATTTTAATAAATATATGCTTAATATTATTGATTTCTAATTGTTTGATTTTCTCTTAACGAATCTGAGCAAAAATCTTGGGGATAAATATTAAAAGAAATCATAAACAAGACGAAAGAACTGTAATTTTATTAAATACTTCATAATCTAACTAAATAGATAAATTAGGAAAAATGAAAGTCGGGAGTGATGAAAAATGATGGAAGAGTTAGATTTAAAGCTGTTCTATTTTTCGATTATACCCCCTCGGTTTATCATTTTCTAAATAGTTTATAATTTGATACAATATTTTATTACATCAAAACCTAAATACTTGCACCCGAAGGGTGCATATATTTGCTAGTATATATAACACATATTTTAGGATTTTAAATGCATTAATAATATGGGTAGTTTTACAACAAATCTAACTCTGCTAGACTTTAACTCTTAACTTCCTATGCCGCCACATTCCACCTGGCCAGAAGTCACATTTTTTCCTAACCCACCCCAAACGATAGCCTTTGTTTAAATGTAATATTAAACATATTTAGAAGTCTTTGATTTAATGGAAATAACAGGTAACTTTAAATGAAAAGGACATTTTTAGCCATTTATTGGTAAATCCTTAGAGGAATGGGTCTCTGGACTTAACATCCTGTTGAGAGTTAATAGAGACCTTGTTAATAAATAAGATGCTAATTAAGATTAGATAATGACTATTTGATAATAATCATTGAGAATATAACTTAAATAACTAAGGAAATCGTGACATGAGTGGTGACGTAGTTTCGCTTACAGACAGTTACATAATCTTCATTATAATAGGATGTATGTGTATTTGGGTGTATCAAAAATATTTTCGTTTTTTTTAAGACGTTTCCTCCAAAAGTATTGCTGTATTCATTTTGATACTAAGATATCTCAGTGATACACTGAATTCTTATACTTGGTATATTGAGTCACTAGTTCTTAAGTTACAATATAATGATTGTAACTAAGTTAGTATCAAGAACTATGCCTCCACTATATTATCAATATTGTAACCATAACTGAGCAAGAACCACATATTATAGCAAAGGTTCAATTAGAGCAATTAAAAAAATTCAAACAACTGATACTGCAAAAATAACAGCACCAGTGCCAGTTATGTATGGTAGTATAGAATTCAAAATGTAACTGGTAATTCTGCGTCATGGAAAATACCCAAAAAATATTAAACAAGCTTCATCTTTAGCTGACCATGTTGTAGCTGTTTGATTGGTCAATTCAGTCATGCAAATCGGTTAGTAGAGGTAGAGATTCAGATTTAGCTGAGTGACCAAAGGAGACAGATGCAAATGGCGTCTCTCTGGCAAGCTATTTCTCTCCATGCATGTGGTTATAACTTTGGTTGAAATAAACATGTCAAAAATATATTGTCTTGTGTTCATTTGTAAGAACAAAAGATTGGACACAGATACTAAGATCAGAGAAATCAGACCAGATAGAGGAAGAGACGATCCAGCCAGCTAAGACGATAAGTATGGGAAGAAAAGAAGTAAGAAACTTATGCAGCATAGCGTTGACAAGGAGAAAAAAAAATATTTTATGTGCAAAAAATGGATTTCAACAAGCTCTATTCAATGATATAATGGGTTTAAATTAGCAGTAAAAACATACTGAGTAAAAGACAAAATAGGCGTCAATGGTGTCGCTGACTGTAAATCATCCAAATTTGTGTTATAATTTGTGTTATCATCGAGCTAAGTATGAAATGCTAATTGAAATTCTTTATTCTTTTCTAAGTAAAATCATCAACATAATCATTACAATGGAAAACAAATAGTTTCACAAAATATATTCAATAACCTGCTTAAACAATTTGAATAATTACAGTGATATACTAATAATGCTCAGGCAGGTTATATTAGGTAATACCAACAGTACAAATATAAACCAGATCATGAATATATATATATATATATATATATATATATATATATATATATATATGAGAAGAAAATATTTTAAAAAATATAACAATATATCGAAATGCTTAAGTATTGACACATAAAATTGTTTCCCCTAATCATAACATCCTGTGTTTGTTATATTTTTAAAATATTTTCTTCTCATATTGTCGGATTAATTTCCTCACCATATATATATATATATATATTATATATATATATAGGTGATTAATATAAAAAATTACAGTTTTTGGATACTTCTTTATGTGTTTTAAACACAAAAGCTTGATTATACATATATATACACACACACACATATATATATATACACATAGCAAAATATTAACAGATGAATTTTAAAAAAAACCTTTAGGTTATCCAATTAAGAATTTATTTCAGCTTTTAGCATGACAGATTTGCTATTAAATCTGACAGGATTAAAAGCTGAAATAAATTTATAATTTGATAACTGAAATATATATTATATATATATATAATATATATATATATATGGATACTAATATATATATATATATATATATATATTCGAAAAATGTAGGTAATTCTGATAGCCTTTCCAAGAGACACTTTGTATTGCATCTAAGATTCACCTCTTTATTAATGTTAGTAAAAATAGCCTCACAAGTGACAAAAAAAAATAAATAAATAAATAAAAAGTGCAATTAGTAAACATTGAGTTATAAATAGGAAATGCTGAAAAGTTCTTGTCCTGACTAAGAAGGGAATTATCCAAAGCCATGAAATATATTCCATATATTAATTCCAAAGTTCAACACACTTCTTTTCCCCCAAGTTCCATTTAAAACCATTTAAAATAGATTCAATAAATTCTTATTTACTAAGCTCTACACAGATTGTTTTTGATACCTGTTGTTCCTAATTGGTCACCCATCTCAGTACTGTGCAGGCTTATCACTGCTTAACTCTAATGATCTAGCAAGAACCGGTGCTTTTGAAAAATCATTTTATTGCCTCTTATAAACAACAGATTTGCATTTAGATTCTCACACGGCTAATTTGTCTCATGATATATATGTATATGTTTACGTTGTGTTTCATGTATTGTTTCCTGTGAGCGTCCAAAGGTGGTCATGTCCATGGGATTAGCTTCACGCTATTAGGCATGGCCTCCCTTCAATAGTAGTTTAAACTAATAAAGTTTTTCTTTTACTTATATATTTTTAAAATAATTTGTACTACTATTGATTAATAAATTTCTTATTTCTTATTTCTTAATCCCTTGAGTTCAGGATTTTCAAGTGTTGTACTGAGAATGAATCCAGCAGGCAGACGGTAGTGCCATCTATCTTAAAGATTTGGAACTACAGTGAATTGAAAACATTGTTAGAATCACATTTAGGATGAACGGGATTAGGTGCATGTGGTTTAGCTCAGTCAGTAGAACGCCCAACTAGCAATCGAAAGGTTCCTGGTTCGATACCAGTCCCAGCCAACTTAGGGGATCTGATCTCTGCAGTAAAGTGTGGAGCTGACGGTAGGTGTGGCGCTCCACCCCCACAAAAACAATCTCCTCGCTAACAAAAAAAAGGGGATAGATTCCCTCACTGTTTGGCTGATATCAACAATGTGCCACTCTGTTGAATGCTAGCAAAAAGGGGATAGACTCCTTTGCTGTTCAGTTGATACCAACAATAGGCCACTCCGTTGAACTTTTCTTTTACTTATTTGGCATAGAAAGCAGGTAGGTATGCATGTTAACCCATCATCTGAGCCCATGCACTAATACATGTTTAGTTGTCATCGATCCGTTAAATAATTTGTGGGTTGCCTACGAATTATGCCTGTAAGTGTAAAAGTAAAGTCGTTGGGGCGGCCTAATGTCAGTATCAGCCAGACAGCGAGGGAGTCTATCCTCTTTTCAATAGCGCTAGACCAAGGAGATTGTTTTTAGCGTCTGAGGTGGAGCACCACACCTATTATCAGCTCCTCACTTTACTGCACAGATCCCATTCGCTGAGTTGGCGAGGGCCAGTATCGAACTAGGAACCTTGTGGTTTCTAGCCGAACACTCTACTGACTAAGCTAACCTGGCCTGTAAGTGTAGTAAGATTTAAATAATGGTATGATGAATGGAAAGTTACCATTGACCATTATAGGAAGTGATTGACAAGCAGTTCACCTTTTGCTGACCTAGCCACTGATTTCTCATTAGCTGAAGGAAAGGCATGAGAAGGTAACTGAGTTAGATCTTGGTGGTTGGCTGAAGGAAACAGACGTAAGACTGAAAATCTATTTTATATTGCTAGTGTTGCATAATTCGTGTGTGCCTACAAATTATGACTGTACAGTAAATGGAAAGTTATCATTAACTGTTGTAAATGTTATTGACGGCCGTTCACCTTTTGCACCGCTTTCTAATTGGATAAAGGAAAAGCATGAAGAACTGACTGAGAATAGTTAGATTTTGGCCGTTAGTCAAAAGGAGCAGATGTAAAGGTTGTCTTCTCTCCAAGATGCCATCTTCTCACCACACAGTTAAAGGCTTCAGGCTTTTAATAAAGAGATCTTGAAAATAAACAACTTTTACTTCATTGTTACAATCAAAGAAATGAGCATAGACAACCCAGCTCAGCAGAAGAAAGAAATCAGCCCAGAAGATGGGCACCAAAAAAACAGACCCACTTAAGAACATTCTCTCCTCTCTCTCTCATCTCAAGAGACAAGATGTTATATGTTCGTCTGTTTAAGATGCCATCTTCTCACCACGCAGTTAAAAACCCTTTTAGGCTTTGGGTTTTTAATAAAGATGTCTTGTAAAATAATCAAGTCTTACTTCATTACGATAAACAAGGAAATGAGAAAGACAACCCAGCCCAAACAGAAGGAAGAAATCAACCCAGAAAGAAGATGGGCGCTGACAAAATAGAACCACAAGAACTCATCATCTCTACTCTCTCTCCTCCCCATTATATACTCGATACAAAAGGGATATATAACACATCCTCAAGGGGTTAATCATGACTTTGACCCTAAATTAACTTTATTCCCTTCTTAGTTAGGTCGTGAACTTTTCAGCACCCCACTCCAACAGCCTGGTGTTAATCAAGTGTGAAAAAGAATTAAAGAATTAAAAAATAAGTGCCACACAACATTCAAAGCAAATCACAAGCTTGTAAAATCTACAATGGCCAAGATTAATCGATTTCTCAGTACTATTCGCAGAGTTCTGTCCCGGCCTCCTGCCTTAAAAAAACGCTAGGCGGTGTTAGCTTTAAAAAATTGTCGATAAAAACACCTTCAATGAAATATTTAGATATTCTTGTTTATTTAAACTAAAAACAAGACATTAAACAAACATGAATAAAGAAAATAAAATTTAGATATTCTTTTATATTTAATAAAAAAATGTCAGGTTATTTTTAATTAAAAAAAAAAATGTTTATGGTAAAACAGTCCGTTTTTTTTTGGATTTTTTTTACAGGTTCAATTTCTTTGTTGATATTTTTTAGCAGAATTCTGTATTCCTGGTTCTTTTACTAAAAAGAACTCTCACATTGAAACTTATAAAAATCTTCTGATATAATTATACAAACTTATCTTTATAAAAAAAAGGAAAAATCGTTTTTTGTAGGTTCATTTTTTTAAATTTCATTGAAGGCATTTTTATCGACAATTTTTTTTTAAGGCAGAAGTGGGGGACAGAACTCTGCGAATAATACTGATTTCTCCATTAATTTCTGTTATTTTAAGAAAAAGAAGGAGAATAATTCAAAGTGAAAAAAAAAAGAAAATATAAGATAAAGATATAAAGTGATATAATAATGGTGTATTCATTTTTCATTCCGTTTGATTTTATAGACATTTGGCATTACGTTCCAACAACAGTGAGTTTTACTATAAAGCAGTTTTGTGCTGTAGAGAAAGAAAAAAAAGAAATATAAGTAAAAAATAAGAATTACTAGTTGAGAAATCAGAAGTGAGACATTTTCTTTTTGCATTTTTGCTTTTGTGAGAATTTTCGGTGGTGGTGGTGCCAATTTTTGCATTGCTAACAAAACTACAGCTCTGTGAGTGTTCAGAAAATGTGCAGCACATACTGGGCTTACTGGTGTTCCCATTGCTTACCTTGGAGCTGCACGGAGGGAGAAACAATTTTCGTACTTGTCGCCTGGGACAATACTGGTTGATTCTGCCATGTTTTACACCTGGATTTTGTCTGGTGGCCATACACAGATGACAAGGCACTGGATCGTAAGGGCACTGTAGGAAGGGATCTCCCAACAAATTTATGCTCTTCAACAGAGCTACTAGAGCGGCATCGACTAAAATTATGCCCTGGGGTAGGGGGTAAGACTCTCCCGCTAGTGTAATTTTGTAATTCGGAGTTTAGTAATGATTCTAAACAACTGGTAGATGTTTCTTTGAAAAAACTCGGTTTCGGATCTTGCATAGGAGAAGAAGGGGCGGAAAAGAATTTTATCTTCCTTGTCGAGTCCCTTTCATTTAAGTTTCTTAACCTACCTGGTGACACACTTCGCTGAAACGGAGCCGGACATACGAGCCGAGCCGAACCCTGGGATTCGGTATTAGTTTCCAGAGCAGAAGGTAGATTCTCAGACTTTAGTGTTGGAGATGGCAGGCTTCGATGAACTGTGTCTGATTTCTCAACAGTTTTCCTTTCTGCAGAAGGGGACATCTGCCGACTCTGTCTGGGCACAGGCTTAGGCTTTCCATTTTCAAACAAAGGAAGGTTTCGCTTTGAGGTTGACAGTTTGCGTGGTTTCGTTTCAGCCTTTAATTCTGGTTCAACTATTTGCCTGAAGTTATCCATCAAAGCATCAGACTTCGATGGAGTTTCCCTACATGTTACAGTAGAAAGATAAAAGTCCTCATCACAAGGGGTGTGGCCTGTAATATCACAGATGACCATATTTGGGTTTTTATTGGTCTGACACAGTTCTTTATGGGCGGCGTCAATGATATCTTTGACAATTCCTTCTGCTTTCTTTTCTGCAACATTCAAAGAACATTTTGGTGAATATCCGTTGCTTGATTGGTTTGAATTTTCCTGGTATTCGGTGTATGTTCTTGCTGGTGATGTCTTTGATTTTTTGATTACAGGTGCGATTAAATCTTCAACATTATCAATCTTTCTCGACCGAGCACTCATTGATAAAGTGTCTTTGAGACAGTTAATTATAAGTTGCTCATTGACTTCAATTCTGTTGGGTTCTACTTTTTGTGTCGGAGCCGAAACACGTTTATAGTTTCTATCATCGTCCATACTACCCATAAGGCTTATGGCTTTAGCTCGCTTTGTACGAGGACTTTCAATATATGCTTGCAATTTGTTTGGCCTTACTTGTGGAATTATTGTCTCTTCCAAATAAGAAAAAACATTTTCGGTTGGCACCACTTCTGGGACTTTCATGATATCAATGCAGTCAGGAATGGCACTCTGAGAAAGTCTTCGAGCTATACCAATACTTACTTCAGGTTCAGTGAAGTCCACATCCGAAACAGGGATATCTTTTTTAGGCATTTTAGAAGCGTTTAATATATATGATGTTCTGGGTTGGGCCACAGGTCTTTTCATGGCCTTAACCTCAGTTTTTTTGTCTGGTTTTAAAAGGGGTTCAGATACTTCTACGGCAGCAGAATAGGGGCCGGTCAGGTCATTTTGAGATCAGGTTTTGAGTTTTTCTTTTCAGTTCTCTCAATTATCAGTACTTCATCAATATCATATATATCAGAAAAACTGATAGGCAGGGGCTTGGACATGTTGGTCAGGCGGGCTTTCCTTATTGGCTCGATAGATTCCTCCATAACTGCCTGCTTTAACAGTTCAGTAGCAGCTTTTTCATTGGTTTCTTTGTACACTTTCGATACACTCGATCCGGAATCAAATCCGGAAGAATTAGATTTCTGGGAATCCTGGGGAAAGTTGAATTTGTTCACAAGAGACTGTACGGATGTTTTTATCTTTGGAATTATCACCTCCTCTTTCACTGCATCCTTCGGCACCGAACTAACTTGACTTACAGTTTTCTTCTTTATTTGAGAACCTTTATTTTGATTTTGCATTGCGATTGAATCCATACTGTCCCATATTGAAAAAGAATCAAGTATCCGAGGAGCACTGGATTTTGGTAGGGCGCTGAATTTATGATAGTTCAATGGCACAATGAATATCTTCAATACTGTTATTATTTTCGGAACCGTTAGTTTTGTTCACAGTATTGTAAGTTCTGCCAATTGTCTTTGCGGTACCATTCTTAAATTCGTTACCAAACTTTTTTGTAGTGTTAGTATGATCCTGAAGAATATCAGGCAATGCTTCTTTTCGGTCTTTCTCTGTGAACTGTTTCTGATTTCCAGGCTCAGACATTTCGACAAGTTTTTGCTTTGAAGAAATAACAGATTCCCTGATTTCCGGACTCGAGTTGTTATTCTGAAAACTCTCAAACATTCGGACTTGATTCAGAACAACTTCAGGGCTGCTCAGTGGGGAGTGATCATAAGAGTTATACTTATGTTTTTTATCAGGTGGTGGGCTTTGTTTAGCGCTATTCAAGAATGCGGATGATTTTACAAAGGTTTCCGGTTTACCATTTTTGTGTAATGATGTCGGAATAGAGGGGACACTTGGCACCAGTGGCTGTGCAGAGTCTGTATATGGGTCTTTAGAGAATACATTGAGAGCTGAAGAAAAAGATGGTTTCCTTTCAGTCGCTGACTTGGGTCCGCGTGATGAGGAGGAGGACAAGCTGAAGTTGTCAGACATCTTTATTGGAGAAGTGAGAGAAACAGTGACGTGGCTTGTGCCGGAGTTTTCAAGTAACGGCTTCTCGGCATCTGCAGAATTGAGTAAGGAATACAAAGAGACATGAATGTAAAAGCAAGATGTGAGAAAGAGAACTGACATATGAAGATAATGTCACTGGGGAGGTACCGTCTCAGAGAACTCCTGCTTCATAGGGGTTCTTTTTTTTTTTTTTTTTAAAGAAATCTTTTAGGGTTTTGAGAGGTTGATCACTTTTCTCTCAAACTGAAAACAATGGTTTCTCTTAATGTTGATTCCTGCAGAGAGTAATAATTAAAAAAAAAAAAAGAAAAAAAATTCTACTAAGTAACTAAATAGGCTAGAGACAATAACTACCAGAAATCCTTTAGACCAGTGGTTCTCAAGCGGGGGGTCATATGACCACCTCCCGCCCCATAGACCATATAACCTTTTCTTGGGGTACAGTCAAGTAGAAAATATCAGTTTGGTACATAATTATTGCAGCTTTTTTCAACAAATTTTATTCTAAAGAAATAATAATATTTAGTGGTTTGTTTCATTTGTTTCATAAAAATGATCCTCTCTTTTTAGAATGCGTATCGAAAATCATATCCACATTTGTCATATTATGCTCTAACACTTCAAGAAAGTTTGGATGCAGCTCAGTCATTTTGCGATCTCAATTAACTTTTTGGTGAAGGAACAATCAGCAAAAGTCAAGTTGAAAGATAATTCAGGAAGTTCAAATTGGGAGATATAAACAGAAAGAGTTCGACCATCAAATTTCAACAACCAGGCACTTTTGGCAGCCATCAAAGAGAATGAAGAGGATGAAAGCTTGACAACGAGAATGTTGGCCGAAGACTTCAATGTGGATCATTTGATCATCTTTAAAAGCTTGGAAAAATTTGTAGTCTTTAAAAGCTTGGAAAAATATGGAAATTAGCTGGGTGGGTCCCTTACGAACCCTCCGATAACAACAAAGCCGTATTTTTAAAATTTGTTGAAAAAACATCATCCTCTCTTTTTAGAATGTGAATTGAAAATCATATCCACATTCGGCATATTATGCTCAAGAAAGGTTGGAATGCAGCACAGTCATTTCGCAATCTCAATTAACTTTTTGGTGAAGGAACAATCAGCAAAAGCCAAGTGGAAAGATAGTTCTGAAGTTCACATCCGGCAATAAAAACCTCACAGATGAAGAAAGAAGTGGCAAACCATGAAAAAGGATGAAATCTTGACAAAGAGAATTTTGGCCAAAGATTTCAATGTGGACTATTTGACCATCTGTCATCTCAAAAAGCTCAGAAAAGTATGGAAATTGGCTGGGTGATGGAGTACCCCATGAACTCTCCAATAACAACAAAGCTGAATATGTCCAAATTTTTACCAATGAATAAAATTTGTTGAAAAAGAAGTCGTCAATCATAATGCACCAACCCAATGTCATAAAGATACAATAGGATTTTTAAACATCGAATGGGAGGGGGGGTCCACTATAGTAAAATAGGAATAACAGGGGGCTATAGATAAAAGGGCCGGGTAAGCTCAGATGGTAGAGCGTTCGGCTAGAAACCACAAGGTTCCTAGTTCAATACCAGCCTTCGCCAAATCAGTGTATGAATAGCACAGGGGATCTGTGCGGTAAAGTAAGGAGCTGATAGTAGGTGTGGCGCTCCACCTCAGACGCCAAAAACAATTTCCTCAGTCTAGTGCTAGTGAAAAGGGGATAGGGGATAAACACCCTCGCTGATTGACTGATACTGACTTTAGGCCACCCCCAACGATAGATAAAAAAAATGGTTGAGAACCACAGCTTTCGAGTACTGCACCTCTTCATTGTATTTTTGATGCCATTAACATAATGTTTTGGTGGATTGATTTGGTAGCCCTCAGTATGTGTATATATATATATATACATACATACATAGTCCACAAAATCCGTGTGCACTTTGAAAAAATTAAAGTTTAAAGTGCACACTGACTTTATGGACAGAATTGTGGAAGACTTTGGCTGATCCAACCCTTAGCAGATATATAGGCTGTCCACAAAGTGCGTGTGCATTTTAAAATTTTTTAAAAGTGCATGCTGACTTTATGGACACACCGTTTTTTAAAAATTAGAATAAAAACTGAAGAATTGTTTGAAACATGGCTGCTATTCGCAGCATTGCGTCCCGGCCTCCTGCCATAGAAAACGCTAGGCAGTGATTGCTGAAAAAACAACCCTCTATATGAATGAAGTCCCTAGCTGAAGCGGTGACTGCTGAAAAAGACAACCAGCACTTAAGACGTTTTTTCCTGAAAAGTTAATATTTTAAAGTGTTAAAATATTTACATTTACTTATCAAAAAAATGACTGATGGGGGTAAAATATCGCATTAACTTTTCGGGAAAAATGCTTAAAGCACTGGTTGTTTTTTTTTTTTCAGCAGGCACCGCTTCAGCTAGGGACTTCATTCATAGAAGCATTCTCTACCCTGTTTCAAATAAAACCTTGTTAATTTCCAATAACCTGGTTTTGGATTTTCATTCAGTGTTCCGTATTTTATCTGTATGTAAAAACATAACAGTGTTATACATGAATAATTACAGTACTCAAATCTTAGTAAATTTCCTAAATATCTTTTGGTCCATCCGCTAATTGCATAACAATGTTCTCTCATTACAAATGAGAACTGAAGAATCGTAGGTAAAAAAAAAAAAAATACTAGGGCGAGTCAAAAGTTTTGCAATATTTTGGAAACTCATTTGTTTTATTCTTCAAGTTACAACAAAGCAACCTAAACATTCAAAGTAGAAGCCATTGTGTTGCACTGTCTGAAGCTAACTTTTTGCCACTTCTTTGATTCCATGCTGATACCAGTACTCATTCACTGAAGCTTCCCCCTCCTCTTGGTTTTTGAAGCCTCGTGAGCACAGGAAGTGATCCATGGATTGGAACAAGTAATAATCCAAGGGTGTGGGATCAGCTCGATTCTGGAGTTTATTTCGGAAACTAGTGCATATGCCAATATTGCAAAACTTTTGACTCACCCTGGTATATCAATTTAATAAGTATGACATTAGAGTTAAACATATCAAATGTATCTATGAAGACAATAACAAAAAGAAATTTCACAATACAAAATACATTTTACATTCATTATACATTCCTTCACCTTGCTCTTTAACTTGAAAAATTATCATAGTTACAGCTTGCCTGCTACCTTTGTCTGCCAATTTGACGGTAATTAGGCTTCATAAAGTGGCATGTCTCTTCTTAGGAAGTTAGGAAATCATGACTCTCCACATCTTCCTTTATGAGCAAACTGTGCATTACCATGAGAGAAATATGGAAATGATTTTCCTTTGCTTGCTTTAATATATAGTTAATATAGTTTAAATTCTGATCAATCCTTCTCCTAGACTGGTTTTCCACCATGGCTATTTTACCTATAGCCTCAGCCAGAATTTGGACTTGGCATCATGCTGATAACCTTCACTGCTCCATGCATTCACATTCATATTATTTCATAGCGTCTCTTGAATTTTCTTAGAATTCATGATAAAAGCAGTTGGAAACGTATCTCAGTCTGAAACTTAAGAACTTTAGGTTATAATACCATACCTGTAAAAATTTGTTTCTATAGAGAGAAAAAAATTACAACTTCAAATGGTAGAAAAAATTCCTCATTTTACAATTTATAGTCTCTTTAGTTGAACAAATAACTGAAATACCTAAATAAAAGTCATTTGAATAATTTTGATTTTTCGGACTGTTGTCCTCATCTTTATTGTGATATGTATAAACACAACGTTTTGGCCACTGTATTCTCATAATATAACAATCATTTGGTTAATAACATTTGAGTATTCCATTAAAGCCTTTTCATGCACAAATTGGTTATTTAAAGTAGGTTGGTTTACTTTGTTTTTTTTTTGTTTTTTTTTGGGGGGGTGGGGGTCTCTTTGGTTAATTATATAATCATGCAGTGTTATTTTAATTAAGTAAAAGGTTATTATTAAGTTAAAAGGATTTTTTTTTAAAAACATGCAATTTTAGATTTATTGTTATTTTTAGTTAAGAAGGCATTCAAAAATATTTCCCAAAGAAATAAGAAGTATTATGTTTTAATATACTCATAGTTGTCAATGTTTTATTATTTATTTATCTTTTATATATATATATATATATATATATATATATATATATATGTGTGTGTAAACACGGTTTGTTTAGAATGGCTTTTTTGCCGATAATTTTTGGGAGAATAAGTGCTTAATTGGAGTCGTACCTAATTTTAAAATTAGGTACGACTCCAATTAAGCACTTATATATATATATATATATATATATATATATATATATATATATATATATATATATAATCAAGGATCATCCGTTGTTTACAGATTTTAACTTTCTGGTGATTGTAAAATATATACACCAATGTATGCATTTATCAGTTATAACAATGCTCCTTACTGGCAGCTGCCAACGGCCAAGAGGTTAAAGAACCAGGCTGATGAAAGTCAGTCAGGTTTCACTCCCGACTAGAAGTAGTTGCTGGGTCTAGTGACACAGATGAAACGTTGAAACTCAGTGTCTGTGGATGACTATATATATATATATATATATATATATATATATATATCTTTTTATTTCATCTGATTATTAAATATAAATGACAAGATTGTTTATATATGGACTGGTGTTTGTGGATTCAAGAAAATGGCATCATTGATTTTGGTGAGTTTGTTGTAGAAGGATCAAAGAATTTAAATCATTTGAAATTATTAGAGTACAGAAAAGAGGAGAGAAAGAAAAAGGGAGGGAAAGAGAAAGGAAAGGATGAGAAGAGAAAGAAATATAGAAAGAGAGAGAGAAAGAAGATAAGAAGAAGGAAGAGAAAGAAGAAATAGAGAGGAAGGAGAGAAGGGGAAAAGGATTAGAAGAGAAAGAAACATAAGAAAAAGAAAAAAAACGTAAGAAAGAGGGAAGAAGAGAAAGAAAGAGAAAAAAAAAGGAAAAAAGAGATAAAAGAAAAGGAGAGAAAGAAAGAGAGAGAGAGAGAGAGAGAGAGAGAGAGAGAGAGAGAGAGAGAGAGAGAGAGAGAGAGAGAGCAAAGAAAGAACGGGGAGGAGAAAAGAAAGAGAAATTGAAAAGAGAGAAATATGAAATGACATAGAGAAGATTGAATTATAGAAATTAAAAGAGAGAAAGAGAGAGAATAGAAATGCTAATTAGAATCCTTCACTCCTTAAATAGAAGCAACAATATCATCATGGACTGATGTTACCACAGTAATACCTTTGCATTAATATGTTGCATAGTATTTATTAAAACTTAGGTTTGTATATAAAATTCAAAACTGCAAAAATAATAAATAAAAATCAAGCTCATTTTAACCACATAGATAAACAAAAATGCTGAGTTTCCTATCAATTATTCAAGGTTGATTGAAATTTTGAGGCCATAATAAACCAAAATAAATATTCAGGATATTTTTTTCCCTAATTCTATAAACACTTCCAAAATGATGGACGGTCACTGAAGAGAAAGATAAAATCAAAATACAGAAAATATTAAAAAAGAAATCTTGATCATACCAGTAGCTTCAAATTTAAAAAAAGGCAGAAGCATTAATTTAAAAAAAATAAAAAAAAAAAAAAAAAATTAAATTAAATTAAAAAAAAAACTGTATACATTTTATATATACATTTTCTATTTAACCCTTTATCTACCAGAGTGCCCCAAATCAGATGATGATCAAAATGACGGACTGTTCAAAAATACCCGAGATCAATAAATAAAAGTATTAAAAAAGTATTTTTAAATTATCCTTCCTTATTAAAAAAGAAAAAATTTACTCAAGGGAGACAACTTTTAATTATTTACATTAATTACTTCCCTTTGTTTTGTAGACAATCCTATGGTTATTGTGGATGGCTGTGGTAGATAAAGGGTTAAAGAAATGTACCTTCCAAAATCTAAAAACTTAAGAACGACATTTTCAAAAGATACACACTGACAGAGAATAGAATTAAAAACATCAACAAAATAATTTATGTATTAAATTTCAAAGAGAATGATTATCATCCAACATTTAAATATCAAATATTAACATAATAAGAATAAAAATTGACAGGGAGAGAGAGAGAGAGAGAAATAGTATCTTTCAATTTTACCTTCAGTATATTTCTTCCAATCTGACATGGGAACTGCAGAAGCAACTACTTTAATAAGACCACGTGGCAGAAGCCTCAGGATTTGCTGCACCCGAGAATAACTCTCGCCAACAATGTCAGTGTTGTTGATTGATAAAATATAGTCACCCACTCTGAAAAAACAGAAGTAAATGGTTGGGTTTTTTTTTGGTTTTTTTACAAACAATTTGAAATTAATCAAAGACATAAAACTCATTGAGGGAGTTCAAAGGAGAGCTACTAAAGTAATGAATTTTTTTTTGGGGGGGGGGGTAAATAGAAAAAAAAAGAATAAAATAAAAATAAAATAAAAAAACAAATGCAAGACAAAAATTATTTTAGTAACCGAGTGGTGAATATATGGAATAAACTACCATCATCAAAAAATGCATGGATCCCATCAGCATTCCCCCTGAAGGGGTATGCCTCCAGCACTGGGCAATAAACCCAGCACTGCCCCTTTAAATCAAGGGGGCAAGTGTTGTCTGCGGAGATGGCCCCCTAGGATCATGCTGTTAATTTAACACCAGTCCAGTGGCTGAACCCACCAGACACAGGGCCCGCAAGCCAGTGTTATTAGTGCATTTAAAATCCTGAAATATGTGTTATATATCTCTAAGAAATAAAGATTACATATTATATGGTGGAAATAATTTGCATAATGATTTTAACAAAACTGGGTTTAATAAATAACTAGAAAAAACATGAACTGTTCAGTCATCCATTGAGCTTTCGGTAGATAATTGGGATAAGGGAAATGAGAATTTTCAAAGTGAATCAAATTTTTTAAAAAGAAAAAATTCGGTCAGAGGGTTAAAAAAGAAACATTAAATCCTTTTGTAAGATTTTTAAGAAAGGGAAAGTTTCATCTAATTTAAAATAAAATAGATCATGGAATTTTATTAAGCTACAGGCTCATCCCTACAGCTGAATCTTAATATACAAATAAAGTGAGTAGTCAAATTTCTCTCACAATCACTCTCCCATCTCTCACACAGAGAAGCTAACATATATAATGAGAAGGTAAACGTCTTTCTAATTTAACATATTTCATTACATTAAAACTTTATGACGTATATTCTTGTTAGCTTATATTAAAAAAGACTTAACATACTTCTCATCAAATTTAATCACTTGGATAATTTATGGATAATCTCCCTTATACAGAGTTGCCTCCCTTTAATAAAGATTCTAATTTCTTATATCAAGTAGCTCTTTTGTATTGAAGAGTACCTTCACATCTACCAGGCATAAATATTTAAAGTTTAATTTAATGAAATATATTAAATCACAAAGACAAATGGAATTAAATAAGAAAGCATATAAAAAGATTACACTTATTTTAATTATATCTTAATTGGTTTCTATATAAAATCATTCATAAGATTGATTTTAATACATTGGAGAATAAAACATATATTAGAAATCAAACAACACCAAGTAAGTATTTATTAAACCAGGTTTTGTTAGAACCAGTACGTAAATTAACCACACCGTACATTATGTAAACCTTTATTTCTTAGTGATATATAAGACACATTGCAGAGTTTTAAATGCACTAATAACATGGGCTGTTTTGAGGCAAATCTAACTCAGATTTTCATAGAGACATTGTTAATAAATAAGATTTATTCCATTGTATTAACAATCTTTACTATAAATTAAATACTCATTGATAAACTTACACAATTCCTGAGGATATTGTGATGTAAGCAGTGACATAGTTTTGGTTACAGACAGACACCAAATCTTCATTATAATAAGAAGACTAGCAATAAAAAAAACACCTTCCAGGCAGTGTAAAAATGAATTTTGGAAAGATATTGCCTTGGGGTGGGAGTTAAAAATTCAATGCCAGAGGGATTATATTATAACTAAGCAAAATCATCAAATTTATTAAAGGAGTAAAAAAAAAAAAATAAAACAATTTGAAATGGAAACGTAATTCTGTCCCCCTTAAATAAAATGGTGCGCGCATCTATTAATTATTAATTGAATAATTATTTTGAATATTTTGCACATAAATTTTACACAAAATTGTAGGTATTTTTGTAAACATTTTAGTTAACTTCTTGTTACTGAAAAAAGAGGGCAAGAGTAAAAAAAACAATTTTGAAAATTGCTTATTCAAATTTTGAATGATATAACACAAAGTTGTTCTTTATTCTATGTATTAATGATTTTGACTATAAATCAAATACTCATTGATAGACTTCTGCAATTATTGAGCAGTGATACTGATAGCTTCTTAATTTAGTGCATCCTGGGATGCAAGGATTTCATTTGAACGAGTCCCCGGGAAATTTGATGGGTCCCAACTAAAGTTTGTTAATAAGTTGTAGAGTTTTTATCTATGAACAACTAACCCCTACCTTGTACCCCATACAGTGTAATTCATTTCCAAGAAAATATTGAAATGCATTTACAGTTAGCTGGAAATGGTGGGGGAAGAAAAAAACACTGGGATGCATGGATAGGATTTTTCTGTGTCCTTTTAGATTTTTATGCGTCAGTGACACAGGACGTGTAATTATCAGCATCTCTGATTGAGAATATTGTGATGTAAGCTGTGACATAGTTTTGATAACAGAAAGACAGACACCGAATCTCCATTATAATAAGATGTAAAAAACATTTTTTTTAAATAACAAAAACAAATTTAAAAAATTGGAAGACTTACTTAATTATTCCATTTCGGCCAATTGGACTGTTGTTCTGGATATGAGTCACCTTCATAAATCCTTGGTCATCGACTTTCAACGTCATTCCCAAACCAATAATCCCTTTCAAAACTTCGACCTGAAAAGGTTTATCTTCAGATCGGACTTGGTCACGTTCACGTTTGTAATGACCAAAGATGTTGGTCGAAAATTTGTTTAAGTATTCAGTTTTGTTTAAATCGTTCAGATCTCTTTTCCCATTGGAAGTATTAAATCTGGCATCAGAAGGTAATTTGAATGTACCAGTCTTGTACTCCTGAAAGTTAGAAAATGCATTTCTTGGTAAGGATCTGGTTAGATTCAAATCCTTGTTTCTATTAGTCATTTGTTTGGAATTGGTGCTAAAAGGATCCAATTCTCCC
>CM042140.1:9531633-9539133 GCA_023376005.1 Doryteuthis pealeii
CATATATATGCAGCATTTAGGCAAGAAAAAATGGATATGAATCTGATATGTTAAAAAAAAATGAGTAAAAGGAAAAGATAAGAAAATGAGGTTAATTTATTGATATTTAGTAAAATGTTCTGACAAATATGTTTTAATTTAGTAGATCCATTAATCAAAACACTTAGTGTTGGAACATTTTATGAATTATCAGTAAATCATCCCTTTTGTTTTTTTATTGTATGGATATAAGTGAGGAAATACAACCGGTTGTCAGGAAGTGATGGTTAAGCTGGATGAAGTGAGACTCAGGGGCAGAAAAAAAACAATGGTTGAAAAAAAAAAAAAATATATATATATATATATATATATAATATATATATATATATATATATTATTTATATTTTGCTTGAAGGCAATTACAAATGCATGTATCGCATAAAATTTGATAATTATAGAAAATAATCTTGACAAGTGAATCCCGGCAAAGGATGGCTCGCCATGCAGAACACCATACAGACTTTATTAAGTCTCATCAGCGATGTATACTAACAACTCCCCTCTGACAGGAATCGAAACCGGGACCTCAGCAGGCATAGTCAGAGACCATATCGCTTAGGCCGCCAGTACATAGCGAACAATCCCTGCAAAATTAACCTTGTCAATGATACTTACACGCCTCTACCATAGTAGGTAAGGGGACGTTGATTGAGTAGTAAACAAACGAAGCCATAAGCTCTTCGATAGATAGACTAACAAGATAGATAGATTTGAACAGATATGTAGATATATGGATATACATAATAGATATGAACATATAAATAGATAGTTTGATAAATGTGAATAAAAATAATTTGGTATTATTTGTATTATTTGGACTATTGTTCTCATCTTCATTGTTATTTGTACAACGTTTTGGCCGATGTGCCCTCCGGCCTTCTTCAGGTATTTCTTGTCGGATTCAGGAACCTTCTTTTTTAACATAATTTACAAAGATACAGATATATATGAATAAACTGAGATTTATGTATAAGCAGACATAGATAGATAGATAGGCAAACAGACAAATGGATAGATAGATAGATAGATAGATAGACTAATACATAGATATAAAATGATAGGCAAACAGGGAGATAGATAGATAGATAGATAGACTAATACATAGATATAAAATGATAGGTAAACAGACAAATGGATAGATAGATAGATAGATAGATAGACTAATAAATAGATATAAAATGATAGGCAAACAGACAAATGGATAGATAGATAGACTAATAAATAGATATAAAATGATAGGCAAACAGATAGATAGATAGATAGATAGATAGATATAAACAATATGCAGACAGACAACAGATAGATAGACTAACAAATACATATAAACAGATTGGTAAACAGACAAATAGATAGATAGGTAGACTAGCAAATATATAGCAATAGCATAATCTTTACAGATCATTGCCGTCCCTCACAATCCTATAATTCCACCACCAGAACCTTTCCTCTCATGAGCCCTCAAATGACTCATCAAATAGATAGATATGAACAGACACACAGACAGATGAATAGATAAACTAATAAATAGATAGATATAAAAAAGATACAGACAGACAAAACAAATAGATAAATAGATAGATATGAATGGATATGCAGTGATATAGATAGATGTCTTTTGTTAGACCTTGGGTAATTTATGAGGAAGTGCGTCCCGGTCTCCCGCCTCAAAGACCGCTACACGGTGACTATCAAAATAACAACCCCAGCTCATCGTAATTCTTGTTTATTTATCGTAATTTGTCATAATTCTTGTTTAGATATGAAGATGGATATATAGTTTTGAATAGACTGAGATAGATAGATTGATAAACAAACAAAATAATATAGATAGATATGAACAAATGAAGATAGATATTTTCGACAAGTAAATGTATTTGGGGGGGGGTCGCTTCTTTTTTTGTCGTAATTCTTGTTTATTGAAACTAAAAACAAGACATTAAACAAACATGAATAAAAAAAAATCTTAGTATTTGAAGTAATATAGATAAATATGACCAAATTGAGATAGATGGATAGTTTTGAATAGCTTGAGCTGGGTCGTTATTTTAATAGTCACCGGGCAGTAAATCTTGAGGCAGGAGACCGGGACGCACTTCCTCATAGATTACCAGACCTTGCTTCTCCTGCATATTCATTTGCACCTCTGTGAACGGATACCAGACTGATAGGTGCATCCTGTTCATTACATGATCTTTATACATAGCAACGACAAGTTCACAGTGAATTTCTGTTGGAATTTTGCCCTTAACATGCAAAAATATTATTTCACATCACACCGCTATGTTTATTCATTATTTTATGTTGGCAACCATCTTCGTTATGATGTGACATGCACATGAACTCAATGTTAAGGTTATCTATCTATTAACCGATTTAGGCTTATCTATACATTACATTTCGGACATCCTTAGTAGATAGTCACCCTGTCATTGAGTGAATCTCCTTTAGAAGGATAAGACCGCCCCCCCAAAAAAGCCCTCATGTTTTTCTATTATATAGAGAGAGATACACATATACATATATATCAACTAGGAAGCATACGTGGATCCCTCAACAACAACATTATATATACTAGCAAATATATGCACCCTCCGGGTGCAAGTATTTAAGTTTTAATATAAAAAAAACATTTTAAATCAGAAAGGCTAATAAAACTAAATAAGAATGCAGATAAAAAGATTTGGAACAGAGGGGGTATGATTGAAAAATAGAACAACTTTGAAACTAACTCTTCCATCATTTTCCCTTACTCCCGTCTTTCATTGGTAAATTTTCCTAACTGAACTATTTATTTAAAATAGGAAGTAAAGAATAAAATGACAGTTATTTCTTCTTGTTAATGGATTTCTTTTAAGATTTATCCCCGAGATGTTTGCTTATATTTAATAAGATAAAACCAGACAATTAGAAATCAATAATACTAAGCATATATTTATTAAAATCAAATTTCTAAGATCAATATGCAAATTAGCCTTCCATTCACACTGTAAACTGCTATTTTGTTGTATATATAAATACAATTGCATGTTATTTGTATGTTGATATGGTCAACAGTCTTAATGATGTAAAACAATTTTATTAATAATTGAGGTTTAAATAAAAAATAAAATCATGGATAATGTTAGATAAATAACAAAGGGATTTGAGACTCTTATAGTAATATAGTTTCGGTTACAGACAGACAAACACACAATCTCCATTATAATAAGATATATATATATATTAATATTTATATTTTTGCTTGAAGGCAATTACAATGCACATATCGCATAAAATTCGATAATTATAGAAGATAAATAATATTGACAAGTGAATCTCGTAAAGAATTACTCGGCGTGTAGAACATCGTACAGCAGTTGTTTCGACTTTAAGTCTCATCAGCAATGTATACTAACGATCTCCCTCCGACAGAAATCGAAACTGGGACTTCAGCAGGATAGCCAGAAACTATACTGCCTCAGCCACCGATACAGCACCGAGAAATTCCTGTGAAATTAACTTTGTCAATGATATCACGCTAAGTGAACAACAAACATGTTTAATAAAGTCGAAACAGCTGCTGTACGATGTTCTACACGCCGAGTAATTCTTTGTGAGATTCACTTGTCAATATTATTTATCTTCTATAATTATTGAATTTTATGCAAAAATATAAATATTAATATATACTTTATTCACCAATGTTTCTAAAAGTAAACAAACATCCCAAAATCTTTTATATATATATATATATATATATATATATATATATATATATATATATATAAGTTTTTTTTTTGTTTTTTTTTTTTATTTGATTTGTTTTACGGCATATCAACCTCATTGGGTCATTTAATGCCGATAAAGTTTTGAAATAAATGAATTCTCAATGGATAATACAATTTTTTTATAAATACATTTTTCTATTTAACCCATAGATGGGACCCTAACAGGTACTACCAGTCCGGGTCAGAGTGAACCAGGGAGGCATGGCAATAAAGGGGTACTCCACATTCCCAAAGCTCCAAAATTGAAACTTCACCATTAGATGTGGTCTAATGTCATACCCAGGACACTAAGACCCACAGCCACCGCCTTCTAGTACACAGTGATGCTGATAGCTTATCATTTTCACTTGTGCTAGACTAGGGAGATTGTTTTTTGCCATACCTACCACCAGGTGGGCCGCCCACCAAGGACCTACATTGACCAACTATACAAGGATGCTGGTTGCTGCGCAGAAGACCTCCCAGGCACAATGAATGATAGGGAAGGTTGGTGAGAGATTGTCATGGATATCCGTGCTAATTGTGTGGTATGATGATGATGATGACCACCAGCTTCGAGATGCTTTACCGCACATATCAGATTACCTAAGCTGTGCTACTCATGCACTGAGTTGATGAGGACTGGTATCGAACCTGGAACTTGCAATTCCTAAACAAATGCTCTACCACTTGAGCTAAACCAGCCTTGACAATGTTCAATTAAAATAATTGGTTTTATTTAAGTGCATGTTATCAATGAGTAAATACAATAATTACAAGTGCAATTTACAACAACATTCAAATGAACAGTATCATGATGTAGTAAAGTAAGTCGTCAGGGCGGCCTCAGCCAGTCGGTATCAGCCAGTCAGCAAGGGTGTCTATCCCCTTTTCACTAGCGCTAGACCAAGGAGATTGTTTTAGCATCAGAGGTGGAGCGCCACACCTACCATCAACTCCTTACTTTATCGCACAGATCCCTGTGCTACTCATACGCTGAGATGGCGAGAACTGGTATCGAACTAGGAACATTGTGGTTTCTAGCCGAACGCTCTACCGACTGAGCTAACCCGCCCCTAGGCATTACTAAGAACAGTATTTACCTAAAGTCTCCAAAAGTTTTGAATACAAAAAAAAAAAAAAGGTTTGAATTTCTACTGCCTATTTAATTTTTTAAATGTCTAATTTTCCAAATTTGGCAATTTTCATTTAATCCCTTTTATTTACTTAGTCTTTTTGTTCTTTTTTGTGTAGGTTTGTTTGGTTTTATGGCATATCAACCTCAGTGGGTCATTTAATGCCGATAAAGTTTTGAAATAAATCAATTCTTGATGGATACTCAATTCTTTTTATAAATACATTTTTCTATTTAACCCATAGATGGGACCGTAACAGGTACTACCACTCCAGGTCAGAGTGGGCCAGGGAGCAATGGTGATGAAGGGGTGCTCCACATTCCCCAAACCTCTAAAACTGGAACCTCACCATCAGATAGAGTTTAACATCATTCCCAGGAAATTTGTGTGTAGAAAAATGAAACAAGATATAAATGATATCTAATAAGATTATGTTGAATTTTTAATTTCAACCCGTTCTGTGCTATTTTAGAATAAGACTGTAACCATAAATTATATACAAGAATAAAAAGCAACTGGTTGAACAGCTTTTCCGCTTCCCACGTTTCACCACTCCCCCATGACAAGCTGTGAATAAGCAATTAGGCTTTTTGAAAAATTAACTAAGATTTATTCAATGAATATTTCTATTCACATACCATAGATAATTTTCTCACCGGGAAACTGACATATTTCAATCTTTTAAATAAATAGAAAAACATCTAAGATAGAACTTATTTATTAAATCTGAATTTGATCCTAAAATAAATAACCAGTGTAATTTATGGTGGTATTTGGGGTGTAATGGTTATCATCATAGGAAACACACATTTACAAAGTGAAAACTTTTTGCTCATCTTATATATATATATATATATCTTATCATAATGGAGATTGTGTGTTTTTCTGTCTGTAACCGAAACTATATTCCTACTCAAGTCACAATTCTCTTAGTTATTGACATCACATTCGCCATGATTTTATTTTTATCTAAACCTCAATTATTAATAAAATTGTCTTACATTATTAATACTGTTAACTATGTCTACATACTGACAACATGCAATTATATTTATATATACAATAAAATAGCGGTTTACAGTGTGAACGGGAAGGCTAATTTGCATATTAATATTAAAAAATCGAATTTAATAAATATGTGCTTAGTATTATTGATTTCTAACCGTTTGGTTTTATTTTAATGAATATAAGCAAAAATCTCTTCAATGAATCTTAAATGAAATCCATTAACAAGATAAAATAATTGTCATTTTATTCTTTACTTCCTCTTATAACTAAATACTTAAATTAGAAAAAATAACAATGAAAGACGAGAGTGATGGAAGAGTAAGTTTCAGTTGTTCCATTTTTTATTATACTCCCTCTGTTTCAAATCTTTTATTATACTCCCTCTGTTTCAAATCTTTTTATCTGTATTCTTATTTACTTTCATTAGCCTTTCTAATTTAATACAATATTTTATTACATTAAAACTTAAATACTTGCACCCGGAGGGTGCATATATTTGCTAGTATATATATATATATATATATATATATATATATATATATATATATATATATATATATATATGTATGTGTGTATGTTGAAAAAAGAAATAAAGAAAAGAAAGTATAGAATGGATACAATAGGATATTTTAATCAATTTTACTTACACGTGTTTCGGTCAGGAGTTTATCCATGTGTACATTATTCAAACTATTATTATTTTTAAATAACCAAATGAAATGAAATAATAATAATAGAAAAAAATGTAGAAATGTTCCGCACACAAAGAAAATTCGACCTTCATCAGAGTAAATCCTTATTTTTTTAAAATGAAATTCGTTGGAAAGTGGAGAATTTTTTAAATGTTCGAAAAAATAACTTTTTTAAAAAATCACGTGAAGAGAGTGATCAAACGCGGTTGAGAAAGACAGTATAAGTATATATATATATATATATATATATATATATATATATATAGTTCACATGTATGATTGCCAAATCCCAAAACAACTATTTTACAGGGAAATCTCAACTGGAAAACGTTGTCAGTGCAAACCCAAATTGAGGTTTAAGGACTGCCTCAAGGACACTCTGAAGAACACTGCTATTGCTGTGGAGGACAGGGAGAAGCTAGCTTGTAGTAGACCTGGCTGGAGAGCCACCATCTATCTGTCTGTGGAAGAATTTGAGTCCAACTGAATTATACACCAACAATTGAAGCGGGCTATTAGGAAGGGTAATTTTCAGCCCAGCAACATTCAAAGTGGAGAATTTCAAACATGTAGTTTATGTGGAAGAGTATGTTTCTCCAAGACTGGCCTGGTGAGTCATCTGAGAAAACACAAGGAAAGAGTGTCAAATGCTACTGGCACCCAACTATGATATAAAAAAAATTTAAAAAAAAAAGAAAACAGGAAATGATCTTGACAGCCAACAATATATATCTGTTTATAATATATATATATATAGTTTGGGTTTTAGTATGAAGCATTGGGTATGGAATATAAGAAACTAAGTTTTTTAATGTTGAGTTTTGTTTTATTTCATTAAATTTGGGGGGGGGCCGCTTGTACCTCTTCATCGGAACGTAG
>CM042140.1:9544133-9574133 GCA_023376005.1 Doryteuthis pealeii
CAAATCTTTCTATCTGCATTCGTATTCAGTTTCATTAGCCTTTCTAATTTAATATGATATTTTATTATATTAAAACTTAAGTACTTGCACCCGGAGGGTGCATAAATTTGCTAGTATATATATATATATATATATATATATATATATATATATATATATATGTGTGTGTGTGTGTGTGTGTAAGATAATCCAAATGACTGGTAAGGGATGATTCTATTTGGGATCATCAAAATCTCACTGTACAACCATACTGTATGCTCTTGTAGGTGCAATCATATAGATTCATACAAGGATTTTTATAAATCCCTAAGAGAGCTCAATGTATAATAACTAATATATTAATTATATACAGAGCAATATTTAACTTTAAAAGAAAGAAAAACTTAAACCATCATTATACTACAGTAATTTATTTCGACCAGAAACTCCCAGTTTTTCTTTCTTTGAAAGTTATATATATATATTAGAAGCGGCTACCCAGCATTGCCTGGGTAGAAGGGATGCAAAAAAGGTTAGTCCCACAGATCCATTATTATTGAATCGTGAGTCGGATACTGGTAGTATGCCCCATTAAAATCCCTATGTAAAAAAGACGTTGCGTTGATCCAGCCACTCTGAAGAGAAAAATCAATGTCTACTATTTAAAATATAAAATGCAAAAAAAATCTACGCTGTTATCATCTAAATTTAATTTTTTTAATTATGTTCACGAATATAAATCAAACTTTCATTATTTTTGTACAAAAGAATTTAAGAAATTGACCTTGTGTTACATCTTGCTCATGCAGAGGAGTTGGTATATATATAATAAAGTGATGATGTCTAGACGTCTAGACTGCTATCTAGACTTAATCTAGATCAGTCAGTATGAATTCTCAATACCACTTGGGTCAGTATTTTTTTTGTGAAACACAGAATTATGCAAGTGCATCACCCTCCATGCTCACCAGACCTAACTTCATATATATTTCTCTTCTTTTCTAAAACTGAACCCATCTAAGGGTTAAATAGTACCACTACTGTTCTTCTACAAGGATGGCTTTGGCATTAAATAACCCACAAAGGTTGACATGCGATTAAACGAAGAAATCAAACCTAAACAGAAAATTTATCTCAAGGGTAAAATTTGACGATATAGTGGACATTAAAAAAAAAATATAACACTACAGCTTCTTTACTATATCAAAAGGCAAGTTTCAGAGGTGCTTTGGCCAATAGAAAGCTCAGTGGAATAAGTCTGTTAAATGCCAAAGAGACTATTTTGAAGAAAATTAGTGTTATGTTCATTGTTTATTTCTGTCATAGTAAATACAGCTTTAATCTTTTGCATACACCTTGCATTTACTTTCTAATTGTGGATGAGCAAATTCCCAACCCCCACGAACAAAGCGTGTCCAGATATGTTTGGCCTGTGTGAGGGGGAGGAGTGTGGTGAGTGACCACAAAAATTGAACTCGCCACCTCCTCGTCATTGAAATACTGTTGAATATTGAAATTCCGCACGGGCAGTGCAGAGTGAGTAGCCCGGATGTAAACAGTTACTGATAATTTAAGGGCATTCCCTTCCAGACCAAGGGGAGAAAAACCGTAGTTGGATTTTGCTGTTGTAAAATAATAATAATAATAATGAAATTTATTGTGTACAGTGCTCAGGTGCACCACAACTCATCAAAGTCTCATGTCAAGTACACAGAATAATGTAGTGTTAGGAACATGAACAGTTTACAGTAGTAATATGCATGTATGTGTGCGCGTGTGTGCATATGTATGTGGAGAGTGGCATCAGGTATATTGTTGGCAGACTACAGGAAGCATGGAGGCTTTGAAAGATTCAGTGCTTCGGCAGCCTACAACAGACGCGGGCAGTTTATTCCATGTCTCCGCAATTCTGAGTGTGGAGAGGAAGAAAAACGGTATTCAGATCTTGCTGTCGAGAAGAGAGGCGTGTGTGGTGCTACTGGAGGATTGTTGCATATAAAAGACTTTGGCAGTTGGGAGAGCATATGTGTCGGACTTGATTGCAGACCCCCTCAACACTGAGTTTACTTTCATTCTTGTTACACTAATTATACCAATAATATATATAAGATATACTAATCATACCAAGGTAGTGGGTTGGTTTTATTAATTACTCTAAGCAGCTGACTAAAATAATAGTTTTATATCCAAATCCACACCCACCCACAGTTCTCAGGTGACTATGAATGCCAATGGAGAATTCCTATGTAAAAAGCGATTGGACAGTTTATTTCTATTCCTTGTTTCTCACAACAGCCAATTAAATCAGTGAAAACTGAACCAGATTAATTGCCCTGTCAGCTGGGGCATTAGAATACACCGACTGCACCTCTGCAGAGGGGTAAGACTCCCTCAATGGAGCCAACTGTTGGCCGTGGGTGACCCGTGATGCTTAAGGATAGAACCAAGGTAGTTGACTAGACTTGCAATATTCCACTTTGGCCATTTCTTGAGCTAGACGGGTGGTCGGAGAGGCCCCTTCTGATCAATCAGCTGGTTACGTCAAGCCTTAGCATCTAGATGATTGCCCCAACCCTACTGCCCTTATGGCAAGCCCCAACCCTTTTTATCGTATGGGTGCTAGAAGGCAGTGGCTGAGGGTCTACATTTCTGGAGATTTGAGGAATGTGGAGCACCCCTTCATCACCATTGATCCCTGGTCCACTCTGACCTGGAGTGGTAGTACCTGTTAGGGTCATATCTATGGGTTAAATAGAAAAATGTATTTATAAAAAAATTGATTATCCATTAAGAATGAATTTATTTCAGAACTTTATCGGCATTAAATGACCCACTGAGGTTGATATGCCATAAAACAAAACAAACCAGATTAATAACCAGATATTTCACTCACAAAAAAAAAAAAAAAAAGGGTTGGTTGGTTGGTTGGTTGGGCTTTACGGCATATCAACCAACCAACCAACCAACCAACCCTTTTATTTTGTTTCTTAAATATCAAAATTCAGGAGAGACCGAAAGTTGTATATTAGTCGATTAAGTACTGATACCAAAAATTAGATCTTTCACATGTACCAATTACCAATGTACCAAAGAATGTAGACCAAAGTGTAGACTGAAAAATCCTCGGTTTTGCAACATTTAACCAAATAATTAATCAGTAATTCTAACAATTTCAGTATTTAAACCAGAGAATGAAATTAAATGAGGAAATTATAACTAAAGTTCAAATTGAAAATATGCCCCCCCCCCTCTTATTGCAAAACTGAGGATTTTTCAGTATTATCTACGTTATTCAGACTATTGTCCTCATCTTCATTGTTATCTGTACAATGTTTTGGTTGATGTGCTTTCCAGCCTTCTTCAGATATTTCTTGTCAGCCTCAGGAACCTTTTTGTCATAATCGGTAGCCGTCATGGAACTTTGAACCTAACAGTCCATTCAGTCCACGGGAGTATCCGTAGAGGTGTTAAGCTGTGTTAATTATTATTCTATATTACTGCTGCCCTTGACCAGGATTGAACCTGCAGTCCAGAGATAAATGTCACTTAGAACTGTTTTAACCTAAACTCCTTTATCCACTAGGCCACTGAGGATTTTACAGTGCATTTTCATCTACAATCTTTGATGCCATTTCCTCAAAAATTGATACAAGTTCAAGATCTAATTTTTGGTATCAGTAACTAATAGACAAATCCACAACTTTCTGTGTTTCATGTAATTTGATATTTCAAAAACGTGAAAAAAATCGACCCACCCTTATGTCCACCCAGACAGGTTCTACAACTCTCTCCTTTGTATTTAATGAGGTAGGGTCAGCGTCAATCCTTAATTCCTGTGGGCATCTTTTTAAAAAAGAATTACGGATGAGAATAAGCAATTTTTGACCACAACCATATATAGCTTCCCACATTAAAAAAAGAAAGAAAGAAAAAAAACTTGTTCCGATGAAACCACCCACCCCCACACACCCTATGGGAGGAAAAATGCCAACGTTGATGATTCACAGTCAGATAAAAAGATTTTGCTTATATATTTAGAAAATTTTAATTATACTGTAGAAGTTATCCCCCAGATATAGAAACATAACAATATTCACCGTCGCAGTGGGATTCTAACTACCGTCGAGTTAGCAGACAAGAACCACATGCAAGCTGTAACTTAAATACAGTCCTTGCATGTTGCTGGCACGGTGCAGACTGAGGGCTGAAGAGTGGGTACTTATCCAATATATACATTACTTTTTTTTTAAATATACAATTTTTACTCTCCATATATAACACAAGGTGAGTCAGGTTTGCTGAAAATCTTGCTGTAGGTATTTACCCAACCCATTCAGGACAGGTAGGATGTGACACAAGTATGGGGTATCCAGCAAGGATCAAATTCAGATCAGGACAGGTAGGATGTGACACACTTGTGTCACATCCTACCTGTCCTGAATGGGTTGGGTAAATACATACATACCTACGTACATCACAATACCCTCAGGAAATGCATGTTTACCAGTGAGGGCTGGTTTAGCTCAGTCAGTAGAGCGTTCGGCTAGGAATCACAAGGTTCCTGGTTCAATACCGGCCCTTGCCAACTCAGCATATGAGTAGCACAAGGATCTGTGCAGTAAAGTGAGGAGCTGGTGATAGGTGTGGTGCCCCTCCTCAGATGCTAAAAATTATCTAGGTCTGGTGCTAGTGAAAAGGGGATAGACTCCCTCACTGTCTGGCTGATACCGACATTAGGCTGCACCGCCGACTTTTTTTTTACTATTTAATATATATTCAAAAGTGTTAATACATAGATAAACACTATCTATTAACGATGTTTCTATCAAAATCTGAATTAGATTCACCTCAAAACAGCCCATGTTATTAGTGCTGCAATGTGTCTTATGTATCACTAAGAAATAAAGGTTTACATAATACATGGTGTGTTTAATTTGCATACTGGTTTTAACAAAACTGGGTTTAATAAATAATTACTTGGTGTTATTGATCTCTAATATTATTGTTTTACTAACCAACGTATTAAAATCAATCCTGTGAATGATTTCATGTAGAAACCAATTAAAATATAATTAGAATAAGGGTAATCTACTTATAAGAGTTCTTATTTAATTTCATTAGTCTTTCTAATTCAATATATATTTCACTACATTAAAACTTCAATACTTACGCCCAGAGGGTGCACTTTCTTGCTAGTTCAGAATAATGATTTTAGGGCATGTCAAACCTTGTTGGGTTATTTTATGCTGAAGACGTTTTTGTTTCATTTATTCTTCCTATGTATTCAATTTTTGTAGATAGGACCCTAACAGGTACTACCACTCCAGATCAGAGTGGACCTGGGAGTAATAGTGATGAAGGGGTACTCCACTCAAGAATTGGAACCATACCACTAGATGCAGTTTGACATCAAAGCCAAGATACTAAGACCCTCAGTCAACGCCTTCTAGTACATACAAGGTGTGTCAATAAAGTATCGAGATTGAAGATGTATTTACCAAGATAGAAATGAAGAATGAATGGAATGTTTTTTTTTGGGGGGGTGGGGGTTCAGAATACAATGTGTGTCAAAAAGTATTTTTTAAATTTTGATACTTTTTTGACACACCTTGTATATGATAAAAAGGGTTGTAGAGGGGTTACCAGTGTAAGATTAGTAAATGACTAACCACTTATAAATTTACTAATACATCCAAAAAATACTGAATTTCTTTGGCATTAGTTGATTGCAAAAAGGAGAGAGAGAGAGGGGGGGGATATATTGAGAAAGGTTAACAACAGAAAGAAAGAAAGAAACAGATGATTAGTTGTTAAAGAGAAGGACTAAGAAGATACAGTGACAGAAACTGGAAGAGAGAGAGAGAAAGAAAGAGAGAAAGAGAGAAAGAGAAAGAGAGAGAGAGAAAGAGAGAGAAGGAGAAAGAGAGAGAAGGAGAAAGAAAGAGAAGAGAGAGAGAGAGAGAGAGAGAGAGAAAGGGTATATATAGGGAGAGGTTAACTGCAGAAAGAAAGAAATAGACAAATTATTAGTTGTGAGAGAGAAAAACAAAGAAAATACAGTGAGAGAGAGGGGGGGGTATATGTAGGGAGAGGTTAACTGCAGAAAGAAAGAGACAGATGATTAGTTGTTAGAGAGAATGACTGAGAAGATACAGTGACAGAAACTGAGAGAGGGGGAGAGTATATATAGAGAGAAGTTAGCAACAGAAAGAAAGAAAGAGACAAATTAATAGTTATTAGAGAAAACTGAGAAAATACAGTGAGAGAGAAAGGGAGGGTATATATAGGGAGAAGTTAACCACAGAAAGAAAGACAGAAAGAGAGATGGTTAGTTGTTAGAGAGAAGGACTGTGAATAGAGAGAGAGAGAGATATGAATATATAGGGAGAGGTTGAAAAGTGAATATAAAAAAATAAAAATAAAAAAAGACATCAAATGTGTTTTCTATTTTTTGCAATACAATAGAAAGATTCACAAAATTCGGTCAATTGATTATAAAAGTTGAAAAAGAAACCTGGAAAGTGATGGCTGCCAACAGATAAAATGCTAAACAGTCAATAAATATCTTCGGCTATAATACATGATGTTGTTAGAGACATACATGATGGATGTTGGGAAGCCTTTTTGGTTATATTGGAAACATCAAAAAATATCGGTAATTTATGAGGAAGTGCATCCCGATCTCCTGCCTCAGAAATTGCTACCCGGTGACTATTAAAATAACGTCCCCAGTTATGTCGTCTCAGATTTTCTTTTATTCATGTTTGTTTAATGTCTTGTTTTTAGTTTAAATAAACAAGAATTACGACAAAAATCTATCTATATTATTTTGTTTATCTATCTATCTCAGTCTATTCCAAACTATATATCCATCTTCATATCTAAACAAGAATTACAACAAATTTCTATAAATGAACAAGAATTACGACAAATTACGATAAATAAATAAGAATTACGCCAAAAAAGAGAAGCCCCCCCCCTCTAAAATACATTTAACGCCCTAAGTTGGTTGTTTTCATTCAAGTAACACAGACATAGCTGGGGACGTTATTTTAATAGTCACCGGGTAGCAATTTCTGAGGCATGAGACCGGGACGCACTTCCTCATAAATTACCAAAATATCATATAAGGAATAATAACCAAAACTCAGCTTGATGAATATTGTATTGTTTTTTAATATTATTTATTAATCCTAATATTTCAGGTGGACCTACACCTTTTGTCAAAAGGTTCTATGGAACCCTTTCACAAAATGTAGAGGTACACCTGAAACATCTGGAATAACAACATTCATTCAAATTCAATGATGAATCAAGTCATTTTTGATAAACTAAGAACTCAGGTGGACCTCCAATTAAGTATTGAACATCCTAATTGTTGCTCAACTTGGTTAGTTGGTTGGTTGGTTTTGTTTAACAGCATATCAACCCTTTTTGGGTCATTTAATGCTAATTCAAGTAATTTTGATAAACAAATGACTCAGCTTGCTTACAGTACCTGCTATAGCTTAAATAGTCACCCAATTAAGTCTTGAACTGGCTCATCACGGCTTAGATTTACTGATCTAGTGGGAACCAATGCTTTTAGTGTGACTTGACTGTAATAGATATGAAGAGATGCAGATAGATAGATAGATAGATATACTGTTTTTTTGTTTTATGGCATATCAACCCTTTTCAGATAAATAAAGGACTCAGGCTGCTTATCATACATTCTGTTGCTTAAGTGATTACCCAATTAATTATTGAACAGGCTCATTGCTGCTTAACTTTGGTGATCTAGCTGGAACCGGTGCTTGCATCTTAAAAAAAAAAAGTAATGTCGTTGGGATGACTTACAGTTGGTATCAGCCAATCAGCGAGGGAGTCCTTCCCCTTTTCACAAATGCTAGACCAAGGAGATTGTTTTTGCATCTGAGGTGGGGCACCACACCTACCATCAGCTCCTTACTTTACCACACAGATCCCTGTGCTACTCATACGCTGAGTTGGCGAGGACCGGTATCGAACTAGGAACCTTGTGGTTTCTAGCCAAACACTCCACCGACTGAGCTAACCTGGCCCCTACTTGCAGCATAACATGACTGTAATTGTTTAGTTAGGATTGACAATCCAGACAAAAAAACAAAAATGCTTAAATCAATAAATCTCTTAAGTGTAAATCAAATTATGGAATTGTTTTTTTGTAATTATTTAACTGACAGGTAATTCCATATCAAATCATCCAGGTCAAGTCACCCACCCACCTTCAATTTTTCTGAAATGTTGTCCAATTGTGGATTATGATAAAGTTTGCCAATCCCCAAAATTTGAGCTTCCAATTCCAAAAATTGGCAGAGTTATGTTGATTTTTAGCTCTCCAAATTTTAGGCCAGTCACGAAAAATGGCGTCTTTTTGTAACCTATTTTTGTCTGTAAAATGAGTTCTAGAGCTTCCCTACTCCTAAGAATTGGTTTATAAAAGCATTTTACTTTTTTCTGGATGATTTGACATGGAATTACCATGACAACAAAAAGAATAAGATAATCAACTGCAAAATACCACCCACTTTGGGTAACACTTTTTTAAATTTGTGTTAGGTGATCATTATTCAGCTGTGTTGTAAGTTGAATCTGCTCAGAAAATAAACAAGGGGAGGTTACTCTCATTTATGTAGCTAATGTTCAGATTACCCAGAATTGTTGGTAGTTTATATATCAGATTTAGCGATTCCACTATATACCTTGCCCAAGCTCATTCCCAGGATTCTGATTGACTACTGGTTCTAGTGTGGATACTTTGATCCATATATACCCAACACATGACTGTATTTGGTTACAATCCCCATTTTTTTTTGGTCTGGTAACTGGATGCTAGTTACAGTCTTCCTGTGAAGATGAGCATGATATGTTGATTCTACATGACTGATTTAAATCATCGGGTGTGGCAAGCAGCGACAGTGAGAAAGCATTAAATGGGGGACAGGACACAGAAACAGATTTTCACCACACTCAAAATATTTACTTAGGCTATCTATTCACGTCTTTGTGATTTTTAATAGAAAAAAAATTACACATTGCATAAAAAGGAAAAATACAACTAGGCTATTATCCCGCATAGAGCATACTGACCCATGGGCTATTACAAAATATAATACGCATGTTCCTTAATTGTACGACCATTATTATCTTGCAACACCCTCTGGTTAAAAATGAGACCGCCCAAATCGCCCAAGATGAAATGCAAAAATCTAAATCCTAAATATCTGGTGTTGCTTATCTGCCAAATTTTATTTCTTATGAGTGTAGTCACTTCAGCTAAAAAATGGACCATTCTGCTTTTATTATAAAGAAAGAAAGGGAAGAAAAAAGACATACTACACAGAAAAAATATAATAAGAACAAAAGAAAGAGAGTAGGGGAAAGATAGAAAGAGGGGGTGAGCGTGTGGAAGTAATAACACTAATTTGTTTCAATCAAACATAATGAAAAGCTGAAAAGAAGGAAAGAAAGAAAGAAAAACAGGGATACATTATTATACTTTTTACATATTGAAGTATTTTGCAATAGCTCTTAAGTAAACATATCAAACATTGTAATAATTAAATAATCATACTGTGGTATATCCACAGGTCCTTATTATAAAATAATATACATACAATGTATACCTTTCAGGAAAATTGTTAACAGTTGAGTTTGTTTTGGGTTTTGTTTGTTTTTAATTAACTCACTCACTCGAATTCAGTCGATATACTCTAGCGGGTTTGCATGGTAAACTCTACAGGATCTAAACAAGAAACCTTTGAGAATGAGAATAAGAATAATTATGCTCATGAATCCAGAAATTTTTATGGGTGTTACAAACCTGTATTGGGTTGTAACAACAAATCACAACTAATAAAAACACAGCTGGTGGTTTACTAGACATGTTCAATGAAATGGAAAATTATAAATATATATATATATATATAAAGTTAAAAGAAAGGAAAAGAATCTGACGGTATGAGTATAGATAAAATGATATGAAAACACACAATATGCTGTTAAAGTGAAAATATTTCATATCATATTCATAGCTAATATTGAACAATATTTCGATTTATAAAAATCATCTTCTGAGCTTGTTTTTTACTCCAGACTCATCGAGAGAGGAGCTGAAAATAATTTTGAAAATTAAATTATTAAATTAAATTATTTTCCGCTCCTCTCTCAATGAGTCTGGAGTAAAAAAAAAGCTCTGATGATGATTTTTATAAATCGAAATATTGTTCAATATTAGCTATGAATATGATATAAAATATTTTCATTTTAACAGCATATTGTGTGTTTTCATATCATTTTATCTATCTATATATATATATATATATGAGAAATAATGGAAATGAATACGACACATATGTTGAAAAGATAAATGGAAGAAAAATATATATTTTGGTATGGAGGAAATTTATCATTGTTATATGTCAACACGTGTTTCGACCAAAATTCACTTACACACACAGTATTCTATTTAAAATCATTTTGAATATAAAAACAAAATAATAATAATAGAGAGTACATATCTTCACACCGTAGTAAAAAAAAGGAGCTTTGACCAATGGAAAACTCACTGGAATAAGATTGTTGAATTGCAAGGAGACTATTTTAAAGAAAATTAATGTTTCATTCATTGTTCAATTTTGTCTGGGTAAATACAATTTCAGCCCTGATGCTTTCGAAATACAATTTGAATGTGTGTGTGTGTGTGTATATATATATATATATAAATATAGTGTTGTTATGGGTTTTGGTTTGGTTTGTTTTACGGCATATCAACCTTGGTGGGTCATTTAATACTGACAAAGTTTTTTAAAAAATTCATTCTTAATGGATAATCATATTTTGTTTATAAACTCATGTTTTTCTATTTAACCCATAGATGGGACCCTAACAGGTACTACCACTCCGGGTCAAAGTGGACCTGGGAGCAATAGTGATGAAGGAGTGCTCCACGTTCACCAAACCTCCAAAACTGGAACTTCACCATCAGATAGAGTTTAACGTCATTCCCAAGACATGTAGACCCTCAGCCACTGTCTTCTAGCACCTATATGATTAAAAGGGACTGGGGGCTTGCCATAAGGGCAATAGGGTTGGGGCAATCATATAGGTGCTAGGGCTTGACGTGACCAGACGATTGATCGGGGGAGACTCTCCGACCATCCATCTAGCCTAAGAAAGGGCTAAAGTGGAGTTTTGCAAGTCATGGACAGCTCATCCACGTGAGTTCTATCTTTAAGCATCACGGATCGCCACCCACGACCAACAGATGGCCCCATTGGGGAGTCTTACCCCTCTGCAGAGGTGCAGTTGGTGCATTCTAACGCCCTAGCTGACAGGGACTTGTTTTGGGTCCAACGGGAGAAAATTGAATATCTTATAAAAAAAAGAAGGTCCACAAAATGGATTAGGTTTTTAAAAAAATTTTTTATTATTATTTTACATTAGCGACACATCTTTTAGATCTTCTGATATCTTCAGGTGTTAGTTAACCACATTCAGAATGTGGTTAACTAACTGATATCTTCTTCAGACATTAACTAACCACATTCTGAATGTGGTTAATTAACGTATGAAGAAGATATCAGAAGATCTGAAACACGTGTCGCTAATGTAAAATAATAATTCAAAAAATTTTTTAAAAACATAATACATTTTGCAGACCTTCTTTTTTATATATATATATATATATATATATATATATATATATATATATACACACACACAGTGTTAACTTGACTTGGGAGTTTAATTTGTTGCGACTGTAACTCAATTACCTCGTATATCAAATCATTTTTAGCCACTGAAATAAACTGAAATGCCATTAATCTGTTTCAACACAAAAAAAATTTTTTTTAAATTAAATAAAAAATGATAAAATATAAAAATTTTAAATAAAAAAAAAAAAAGACAGGAGTGATGGAAGAGTAAGTTTCAGTTGTTCTATTTTTCAATTATACCCCCCTCTATTTCAAATCTTTTTATCTGTATTTTTATTTAGTTTCGTTATCCTTTCTAAAAGTAAAGTCGTCAGGGTGGCCTAATGTCGGTATCAGCCAATCGGCAAGGGAGCCTATCCCCTTTTCAATAGCGCTAGACCAAGGAGATTATTTTAGCGTCTGAGGTGGGGCGCCACACCTACCATCAGCTCCTCACTTTACCGCACAGATCCCTGTGCTACTCATATGCTAAGTTGCCGAGGGCCAGTATCGAACCAGAAACCTTGGGATTCCTAGCTGAACGCTCTACTGACTGAGCTAAACCGGCCCTTTTATCCTTTCTAATTTAATATGATATTTTATTACATTAAAACTTAAATACTTGCACTCTATTTCAAATCTTTTTATCTGCATTCTTATTTAGTTTCATTAACCTTTCTAATTTAATATAATATTTTATTACATTAAAATTTAAATACTTGTACCCGGTGGAGAGTGCATATATTTGCTAGTATATATAAGAAATACTTAAATAAACAATAAGAAATGTATAAAGAAGACAGAAAAAAAAAGAAAACATTTATAGAAGATGTCAACGGACGTCTAAGTACCACTTGATTTAAACGTAATTGAAAGGATTGATTTGGACATTTTTTTTTCTTTTTAGTTGAAGAACAACTTATTTTATCACTTGAGTCACCTGAAAAGGAGTTGAACTTAAATGAAGACTTTTTTCTTATTCTTAATTGATACTTGTCTTCCTTATTTGTACGACAATTATCATCTTGCAACACCCTCTGGTTAAAAATGAGACCATCCAAATCATCCGAGATGAAATGCAAAAATGTAAATCTTGATTATTTGGTGCTGCTTATCTGCTGAATTCTTGTATCTTATAAGTGTTGTCACCTCAGCAAAATAATGGACCATTCTGTTTTTATTATAAAAATACAAAGGGAAGAAAAAGGACATGCTATGCAGGGAAAATATAAGAAAGAAAGAAAGAATGAAAGAGTAGGGGAAAATAGAGAGAGGAGTTTTAGCATGCAGAAGCGATAACACTGATCTGTTTCAATCGAATATAATGAAAAGAAAGAAAAAGAAAAGAGAGAGAGGGGGAGTTAAATCAAGATTATTACACTTTTTACATACTAAACTATTTAGCAGTAGCTCTTAAGTAAACATATCAAACATTGTAATAATTAAATTATCATGAGTAAGTAAAGTCGTTGGGGTGACCTAAAGTCAGTATCAGCCAATCAGCAAGAGAGTCTATCCCCTTTTCACTAGCGCTACACCAAGGAGATTGTTTTTGCATCTGAGGTGGAGCACCACTCCTATCATCAGCTCCTTACTTTACCGCACAGATCCCTGTGCTACTAATACGCTGAGTTGGCGAGGGCCAGTATCAAACTAGGAACCTTGTGGTTTCTAGCCGAACGCTCTACCGACTGAGATAAACTGTGGTATATCCACAGGTTCTGCTAGTATAATTGCAAGGATAATCCATCTTGTTGTCATCAAATTACACTTGTGGGTGTTTTTTTTGTTTTTTTTTTTTTAAACGTCCGATATTTATCAGGGGTGGAGTTTTATAGTTTGCTAATAATCATTAAACAGTCGTTAAGCAATTTTCTCAGTTGATTAGTTTTGCTGTTAAGATGAGAAGTTAGAGTAAAATCCAAGTGACATTTTATTCATGAACTTTCTAGTTAAACTCTATTTGTAATCTATACTTATATAAAGGGCAGTTGGTGTGTACGTCTGGATGAAAATAGGAAAATAAAACAATTAACAACAAAGTAAATATATATACACATTAAATATCACTGGTTCTTGTTTTATTCTTGATTTATTTTCGAAGATAATTAAAAATTAGGATATACATAGAAATAGCATTGGAATTTTACTTAAAATGTCCAGCATTTGTAAATCTCATAAGTAAACAAATCAATACACTAGGTTTTATTATAAAACCTGGTATATATATATATATATATATATATATATATATATATATATATATATATATATATAAGTTAAAAAAAGGAAATGAATCCGACAAATCATACAATGCAAACAATTTATAATATAATCTTAAATGACTTTCCTCTCCGACCCAAAAACGGAGTGAATGAGCTCTGATGATGATTTTTGTAAAATCAATATTGATCAGTATCAGATTATATATAAATAACACATTGTATATATTTTATATATATATATATATATATATATATTCATTCAGTAATGCTAATAGCTTTTTAATTTAGCGCAAACTGGGATACATGTATTTCATTGAAATTTGATGGGTCCCAACTAAAGTTTTTAATAAATTGTAGAGTTTTTATCTATGAACAACTTAAGTTAAACTCTACTTGTAATCTATACTTATATAAAGGGCAGTTGGTGTGTATGTTTGTATGTCTGGATGAAACTAAGAAAATAAACAATTAACAACAAAGTAAATATATATACACATTAAATATCAACAGTTCTTGCTTTTTGAGCAAAAATGATGAAGATTTGATTTATATTCAAAGATAATAAAAATTAAAATATACATAGAAATAGCATTGAAATTCTACTTAAAAATTTCCAGCATTTGTAAATCTCAAAAGTAAACAAATCAATACACCAGTTTTTTTGGGGGGGGGTTTTGTTACCCAGTCGACACTGGGTAGCCGTCCAATATAGGTTTCAACTATTTTTGTATAAACTTTTGGTAACTGACATTAAAGAATATTTTACATTTAATTTCTCTGAAGCATTGCTCACTTCCTTATTAGACACCAAAATAATTCTTCTGTACTAATGCCTGAGTCATCTATGTTAAACTAGCAGAACTACCCAGCGTTGTCCAGGAATTAAAAATAAATCTATATTTTTATATATAGACTAGAAGCAGCTACCTGGTGTCACTTGGGTAGCCATTTCATATAATGCTATATATATAAAAATTCAATACAATAAAAATGCTGATGCCAAGAAACCTTTAAATGCAGTTACTAATTCTCCATTGGAAAATAATGTTTTTTAGCTTAAAATTATACTAAGACATTTATTAAAACACATACAAACACAAAATTAGAAATAAGTAGAAAAAACAACAGAATATATTGGTTCAGATAGCAGTGAGCATCTCCCTATAAGGCTCTGATATTTTAGAAACTTTGGATGATGGGATTTTTCATCCAAAATAATAAGAAAATATATCACATCATCCTAGTTACCTCATCTTTCTTTATACTTGCATTGTAATAGCCTTCAAAACCAATCAGAATGTAATGGAATATATATATATATATATATTAAAGCGGCTTTGTCTATAACTCTGCTGATGAGGCATAATAGGCTGAAATGTACATTCAGAGAAATGACTTTTTCTCGATTTGTTTACGCTTCACATTTAAACAGATATATCCGCCTAATTCATTAATTATCAACTAATTAATTTTCAAATTAGGTATGACTTCAATTAAGCACATATTCTCCCAAAAATTGTCGGCATAGCCATATCAAACAAACTGTTTGCGTACTATCATATATATATATAAGTGATGCTGATAGCTTTTTTATTTAGCCCAAACTGGGATACATGTATTTGATTTGAATGAGCCCCCAGGAAATTGGATGGGTCCCAAATAAAGTTTCTTAATAAATTGTAGAGTTTTTATCTATGAACAACTCAAGCCATCTAACCCTAACCTTGTACCCCATAGTGTGTAATTCGTTTCTAAGAAAATATTAAAATGCATTTACAGTTAGCTGGAAATGGTGGGGGAAGAAAAAAACACTAGGATGTATGGATACAATTTTTCTGCGGCCTTTTAGATTTTTTAGCATTAGTGACACAGGATGCATGCCTATCAGCATCTCTGTGTGTGCATGTGTGTGTATATATATATATTTATATATATATATATATGTTTATGAAGAGGCAGTGACTTTACAGAGACGATAAAATATTGAGTTAGTCACAACTTTGACCATCGATATAATAATTAACCAAATGAGTCAGGGTTATAATGAATATAAGAATGTTCAATAAATTTCAAATAATTGAAAAAAATGGTAGTCGTTGGGTGAGAGATCAGAAGAATAGGGTGGATGTGACAAAATCTCATATCCCAAGTGTCAGTGAGATTCTGCAGTGTCATCCTAGCAACATGTGACCGAACATTGTCATGAAGCAAATTTATGACTAAGCTTAAACTCATGCAAAAAATGTAAACGCATCAGTTCTTCTTTTTTATGTTAATGACCTTCAAATTCAAATTCTTAAAAAAAAGTGATAGAAAAATCAGACTTACTCATTAGGGAACTAAGCTTTTTATACAACTACTTTCGAGGGATGGTTTAGCTCAGTTGGTAGAGCATTCGCATAGGAACCACAAGGCTCCAGGTTCAATACCAGCTCCTCATCAACTCAGGGTATCAGTTGCAGTAAGTTGTCAGAGTGGCCTAAAGTCGGTATCAGCTAGACAGCAAGGAGTCTATCCTCCTTTTCACTAGCGCTAGACCAAGGAGATTGTTTTTTTAGCATCTGAGGCGGAGCACTACACCTACCATCAGCTTCTCACTTTACCGCACAGATCCCTGTGCTACTCATATGCTGAGTTGCGAGGGCCAACTGGGTAACATTTATAAGGTCATCCAGCAAAATGATAATTTTTCAAATATCTTCTTTTCTGGGGGGCTGGTTTAGCTCAGTCGGTAGAACACCCACCTAGGAATCACAAGGTTCCAGGTCCAGTACCAGTCCCCACCAACTCAGCGCATGAGTAGCACAGATTGGGTAATCTGATCTCTGCGGTAAAGTGTGGAGCTGACGGTAGGTGTGACACTCCACCTCCATAAAAACAATCTCCTCACTACAAAAAAAAGGGGATAGATTCCCTTACTGTTTGGCTGATACCAACAATGTGCCACTCTGTTGAAGTCTGAGTTGTCTAACTTAGTAATTGTTAATACATAGTTATGCCCTTACTTTTGTATATGCTGTTCAGTGATGATAGTCATTAGTTTAACTAGCAAATATATTCACCCCTCTGCCTGCTGCAAGTATTTAAGTTTTAATGTAATAAAATATTATATTAAATTAGAAAGGCTAATGAAACTAAATAAGAAGGTAGATAAAAAGATGAAACAGAGTGCAAGTTATTAAGTTTTAATATAATAAAATATTATATTAAATTAGAAAGGCTAATGAAACTAAATAAGAATGCAGATAAAAAGATTTGAAACAGAGTGCAAGTATTTAAGTTTTAATGTAATAAAATATTATATTAAATTAGAAAGACTAATGAAACTAAATAAGAATGCAGATAAAAAGATTTGAAACAGAAGTGGGTATAACCGAAAAATAGAACAACTGTTGGGTTTGCAATAAGAGTAATAGGGTTGGGAAAATCATATTGGTGTTAGAGCCTGATTTGCCGAGCCGATCTAGCCCAAGTGAGGGCCAAAGTGGAGTATTGCAAGTCATAGACTGCTCAACCACCAGGATTCCATTGTTAAGTGTAGAGTAGTCATGCTGGTTCCAATTACCATCGAATTGGTAATACAAGGCAGCAAGCAATCGTAACTTAATACGAACCTGGTTTGCTGCAAAGACTACTACAAAATTGCAGGTTATTTATGAAGCCTCAGAACATCATACAAACCAAGCACCCAATCAGGACTCAAGGAATGGAATCACCCAAATGCATGAGTGGACTATTCTGAATTCCCATAAGTACCAGTTGTCTTGACACTGGTTCAGTTGTGCTTGGCCAGTTGCTGTTGTTCAAACCAATAGTAGACTGACTGACTTTAATATTAAGTATCACGGGTCCCCACACACGGGCTACAGGTAGCCCCATCGGAAAAAGGCCTTACTCTCTGCAGAGGTGCAGTCGGCGTATTCTACAGCCACAGTCAACATGGTGATTGAAAATTATAAGGTAGTAGGAGGATGATGTCAACAGTAGAAGTAGAGCAGTAACCCGACTATCAAATGACGATTGTAAGAAATGATATATTTTGTCTATCAGGACAAAAGTATGAAGCAATTTAAAGATAGAGGAAGTGATTTTTTATTCTTTCCTCTCTTCCTATGGCTGGAGGGGAAAGCTTTGTACTTGCATAGCTGGTCAGTCAACATAAGTCTATCATAGTTCCTCAGCGGAAAAGGAGAGGAAAGATAAATGCTTACAGTGTTGAGTAAGTAAAAAACAGAAGGGATGAAATAGCAAGCCTCGACATGTCATTTGGACAGGTGACAAAAATGTAAAATATAATCAGTTATTTACCATTTCTCAATCACCTGGGGCAATAAACAGGTTTTCACTTGCCTAACAACACTGTCAATATATATATATATATATATATATATACACAATGATGCTGATAGCTTTTTAATTTAGTGAATCCTGGATGCACATATGCTTTGTATGAGTCCCTGAGAACATTTATGGGTCCCAACTAAAATTTCTTAATAGATTGTAGGGTTATTATTTATGATCTGGGGAAACAACTAAAGCCGTCTAACTCCTACCTTGTAACCTATCCAGTGTAATTCATTTCTAAGAAACTATTGAAATGTATTTACAGTTAGTTTGAAATGGTGAGGAAGAAAAAAGAAAAACACTGGGATGCATGGATACGATTTCAGTGTGTCCTTTTAGATTTTTATGTGTCAGGGACATAGGACGAATACCTATCAGCATCTGCGTATATATATATATATATATATATATGTATTTTTTTAAGTTGGAGGAAGGATAATATAGTGTTCGATTACAGTTGTAAGAGATATATTTATTAGTATTATTATTATTATAATCTATACATTTAATGGCTGATTCATTACTATTGGTTTAAAAGCATTATATGCTTATCTTCAGACAAATCCCCCTTGTTCCCAATATGTTCCTGTAGAATCAAGAAAGACTGTCCACTAAAACAAAAATGCAGCGTGAAATCTGTCATATATGAAGTGACAATAATACCTGCTGGCTCTGACCACCCCAAAACCAGCGAAAAATTTACAGGAATGGTCCAAAGGGATTTCAAACAGAGAAAGACAATGGGATTTGTCTGAAGATAGGCATATAATGCTTTGAAACTAATGGTAATGAATCAGCCATTAGATATATAGATTATAATAATATATATTATATTTTTGCTTGAAGGTAATTACAATGCATGTATTGCATAAAAATCGATACTTTTTTTTTTATAGAAAATGAACTTGACAAGTATAATCCTGGCAAAGGTTCGCTCAATGTGTAGAACATCGTACAGACTGTTTCGACTTTATTAAGTCTCATAAAAAAGTATCGAATTTTATGCAATACATGCATTGTAATTGCCTTCAAGCAAAAATATAATATATACTTTATTCAACAATGCTTCTAAAAAAAAATTAAAAAAACATCCAAAAATCTTATAATAATAATAAGTATTATTCGGACTATTGTTCTCATCTTCATTGTTATCTGTACAACGTTTCGGCTGATGTGCCTCCGGCCTTCTTCAGGTATGTCTTATCTGACTCGCGAACCTTCTTTTCAACCTTATTGTCGTAATCGGGAGCCATCACAGAACTTTGAATTAACCCTTTATTCAGTCCACAGGGGTATCCTGTTCTCATTCCGCTAACCATAGCTGGGTACAGGTGTTAAGCTGTTAATTATTATTCTATGTTACTGCTGCCCCTGACCAGGATTGAACCTGCAGCCTAGAGATAACTGTCACTTAAACTGTCTTAACCTAACTCCTTTATCCACTAGGCTTTGTGTCCAATTGAAGATGAGGACAATAGTCTGAATAATACAAATAATACTAATTATCAAGCCTCATCTCAAAAATTCAGAGAAATAGTATAAGATTAATAAATAATATATGTGTGTTTGTGTGTGTGTCTGTGTATCTATATGTATATTTCAATATATGCCAAGATATGTACTTCATCAAAAGAAATAATGCTTGACTCATAGGAGTGTCAAACTACCAATGGGGGTGGGGGTGAGGGGTGGTTGAAAAGAAATGTTTACTGAAATTCAGTGTCATCCATAAATAAGCACACAACCTAATTAATTTTCTTCTAACCAAAAATCATCATCATCATCAAGTTGCACTGACAGCATGGATTCCCATGACTCTCTCACCACCCGTCCCTATAGGTCAATCACCCCTGGCAGGCTAATCATATCCACTTTTGTACCCCAAATTTCAGGGCTTTAAATTCTCATAACTTTTGTACCACTGGGGATATTTGCATAACCAAACAGTTTTGAACTCCATTTACAGAGATCTATATAACTAATGTGATTAAATAACAATAATCTCAAATAAAATTTTAAAAATCAACTGGGAATGCTAATTTAACCCATAGATGAGACCCTAACAGGTACTACCACTCCAGGTCAGAGCTCCAAATTGGAACTTCACTATCACAGTTTAATGTCATACCCAGGACACTAAAGGCTCTCATCCACCACCTTCGAGCACAGATGGGTTGGGCCTTGCCATAAGGTTTGGTACAATTATATATACGGGTGCTAAGACTTGACATGACTAGCTGATTGATGGTGGGGGCGTCTCTGACCACCCATTTAGCCTAAGTAAGGGCAAAAGTAGAGTATTGTATGTTATGGACTGCTCCAAATTAATACTATATATGTGTATACATGCAGTATTAAAATGAAATGTTGAATAATCTTGTGGTAAACTTTTTTTTTTAAATGTTGATATCTGTACCTCTTATTTTCTAAATAATAGGTTAAAGCATAGAGATACATACAATTTCAGTGCAAATCGAAAGAACATACAATTTTACATAAGAATGCAAAGTTTTATCAAAATTGTTCCCAAAATAAAAAATGGAGAAATTACTGAATTTCTTGTTTTGAATTAGTCCGTGATTTGACATTTTTTTAACAAAATCATGTCCACTTTTTACCCCCAATTTCTGGGCTTTAAATTCTCATAACTTTTGAACCACTGGGGATATTTGCATAATCAAACAGTTCTAAACTCCATTTACTGAGCTCTATATAACTAATGTGATTAAATAACAATAACCTCAAATAAATTAAAAAAATCAACTTTTAATGCTAATTTAACCTATAGATGAGACCCTAACAGGTACTACCACTCCAGGTCAGAGCTCCAAATTGGAACTTCACTATCACAGTTTAATGTCATACTAAAATTAAAAAAATCAGCTGGGAATGCTTATATAAGAAAAAAAGTGAGGTTTATAATTCTCATGTTCAAATAATCTTTCCCTCGTCTTGTATACAACTATTTTTGTGCCAAGTCAAATCAACAATGTGTGAAATCTTTCCTGTAAATGGGTGAAGTTATAATAGTTGGCTTTTCAAAAGAACTCAAGCTATTTAAGATCAATTCCTTCTGCTTTTCAATTACTGTTATTATCATATCTGAATAATTATTATTATTATTTACTTAGATTTGCTTAGTCTTGCATGCTAACCCATAGGTTGCTTACAGTACCTGTTTAAAACATGTAGTTACCCATAAAGTTCTGAGCAGGGGGTAAGACCCTCCTTAAAGATGGGGTGTTCTGTGTAAGACACTAATCTGCTTCTGATTCCCATTACTCCCAGGAGTAAGACCCCCCCCACCAGGCCATAGGTTGCTTACAATATTATGTAGTTACCCATCTAAGTTGTGAGCAGGCTCATTGATGCTTAACTTCAAAGATCTAATAGGGCAGACTGGGCTCTTTAACCTTGGGTAGGTAACCAGTCTAGGAGAGGGATAACTCTGAATTCAAAATTCCTGAGGTCAGTCGTTGATTGTGTTCGTAGCATTCCTTGATGCACCAATTCTTTCCTATCGACTATGCCAAAAAGTGTGGAATGGTCCTACACAAGCCTTCACCACTATAAACAAATCACTGTGTTGGTTGTTCACTGGATGAACACTCATGCGTTGAAAATCGACGAGAGAGTCCATTTTTTTTTTTTTTTTTTTAGTGCAAAGTAAAATGCAAACAAACTCATTCAGGATTTGAACTTGGGTCACCAATTCTATTTCCTTCAATGATAACTATGTATGTTTAACGCACCTCCCCAAATACCTGCTGTGTATTGGAATGAAAAGTCTTGTGTATCGTATCTTCAAATAAATAAATAAAACAAGGATGGTTTGTTACTAATATTACTTCTTATCTCTAAATCCAAATATGACACACCTAACAATGTGCACTGGGCTGTGATTTCCACCTAAGACATTCAACATTTTGAAATCAGGTTTTAGAATTTCTCTGGCATATTTTAACCGAACTTAAGTTATCATATTTGTACATTTTTTACTTTTTTATCTTGTCCTTTCATTTCTCTTATCTTTTTTCATTTCTCTCGTCTTTTCATTTCTCTCGTCCCTTTCATTTCTCTTGTCCTTTTTACTTCTCGTCTTTTCATCTCGTTTTTTTCATTTCTCTCGTCTTTTTTCATTTCTCTCGTCTTTTTTCATTCTCTCGTTTTTCTTTTTCTCGTTTTTTTTCTTTTGTTTTTTTTCATTTTTCTTGTTTTTTTTCATTTTTTCTCTTTTTTTTTCATTTCTCTTGTTTTTTTTTTCATTTCTCTTGTTTTTTTTCATTTTCTCTGTCTTTTTTTTTCATTTTCTTTTTTCATTTCTTTCTCTCGTCTTTTTTCTTTTCTTCATCTTTTTCATTTCTTTTGTTTTTTCATTCTTTTTTTTTTTTTTTCTTCGTCTTTTTTTCATTTCTCTCATTTTTTCATTTCTTTTGTTTTTTTTCATTTCTCTTGTTTTTTTTCATTCTCTTTTTTTTCATTTCTCTTGTTTTTTTTCATTTTCTCTCTTTTTTCATTTCTCTTCTCTTTTTTCATTTCTCTTGTCCTTTTCATTTCCTTTACCTTTATCATCTATTTATTTTTTCTGTTTTTCTTTTCATTCTTTTTTTTTTTTTTCCTGTTTAATTGTATTTATCTTCCTCTTTTTTATTGTATCTCATTGACACTTTTTCATTCTCTTTCCCTATTGAAAGAGTAATTCACTAAATCACAACTCAGACTTGTGGAATGCATCATTTACCATAACTTTAGTAAATTTAATTCAATATTACTTTTATTTATTGCAAAGGACAAGTAAATAAACATGTTGAAAAACTTGTTTTATACCTCAATTTGCATATTCTGCATTTTGGGTCATCTGAGTCATATCAAGCACCTGCAATTTCATTCTTATTTCTCCTAACTGTAAAATATCCATTCATAAGTAAAAAAAAAACTATTGTCCTCCAATTATCACTCCATTCCCTTGTATACTATTTAAAAAAAAACCTTGCAAATATACAATAACGCCCATAGATAAGTACACCCCTAACAATTTTCTATAAAAAGTTAATTTTCTCCTAGATCAAAGATATCAGGATTTTGATATTTCTAGTAGATATCATATATATATATATATAATCCAAAAGTCCAGAGAAGAAATCTTCCTTACGACACAAGAGTTTTATTTTAAAGACCTGTCGCAGTTTGAGAGCTCAATGTGTGCTCTTAATGTTAGAGTCACAGAGCAAATATATAAGTAAAGAAATAACAAAAGACTTAGAGATTTTGCATTATAGTCTAAGCTCCCTGAAATAGACTATAATGCAAACACGCTAAGTTTTTTTTATTTCTTTACTTTATATATATATATATATATATATATATACACACACACACACACACCAACCCCTCTACATAAGCAGGATGTGACACAAGGTCAATTTAAAAAGTTATTTATGGTGGGCCAAGTCAGCAGAACAATGTGTGAAATCTATTCTCACAAATATTCTTTCCTATAAATGGGTGGAGTTATTAGACTTGGCTTTTCAAAAGAACTTAAGAGTTATTTAAAGTGAATTCCTATCTCTTGATTTATTGGAGCTTTTTTAGTTCCAGATATATGTCGTCTAAGTTGTTATTTCTATAGAGAAGAAAGTAATAAAAAAAATTGGTCTACCAATGTTTTCTTTAGACTAATAATAGAGATTATGTATTTGTCTGTCTGGAACCAAAACTATATCTCTACTCAAGTCACAATTCCCTTAGTTATTTACATCACATTCTCCATGATTTTTTTTTTATTTAAACCTCAATTATTAATAAAATTGTTTTACATTATTAATACTGTTGACCATATCTACATACTATATATTTACCACGTACCCCATGTGTATGGGTTAGGCACAAGGCCCTATTAATGTGGGACCACCCACAAGCAGAGACTCATTGGTAGTCACAAAAAAATGCGTTGATCCCTTTCGGCATTCCCCCTCAAGGGGGGCGCCTCAGGCACTGAGCAATAAACCCAGCCCTACCCCTTTAAATCAAGGGGGCAGGTGTTGCCTTGGGGAAGGCCGCCTGGGATCAACAATGTTAACTTGTACGGTCCAGGGTCAAAGCCACTGGACCTCCCCCCGGTCGAAACTGGAGTTAGACATGTGGAACATATCTACATATTAATAACATGCAATTGTATTTATATATACAACAAAATAGTGGTTTACAGTGTAAACGGGATGGCTAATTTGCATATTGATATTAAAAATGTGATTTTAATAAATATATGCTTAGTATTAATGATTTCTAATTGTTCTATTTCATCTTAATAAATATGAGCAAAAATCTCTTCAATAAATCTTAAAAGAAATCCATTAACAAGAAGAAATAACAGTAATTCTATTCTTTACTTCCTATTTTAACTAAATAGTTAAATTAGGAAAATTTAGCAATGAAAGATGGGAGTGATCGAAGAGTAAGTTTTCAGTTGTTTATTCTTTAGTTATACCCACCTGTCTAAAATCTTTTTATTTGCGTTCTTATTTAGTTTCGTTAGCCTTTCTAATTTAATATAATATTTTATTACATTAAAACTTAAATACTTGCACCTGGCAGAGGGTGTTATTATCTATACAAGCAAATAGCTAGTATAGATAATAAACCTGATGGCTCCGATTACGACAAGAAAGCTCCCGAGTTCGAAAAGAAGGTTCCCGAGTCCGAGAATGTTCCAGAGTCCGATAAGAAATACCTGAAGAAGGCCAGAGGGCATATCGGCCGAAACGTTGTACAAATAACAATGAAGATGGGGACAATAGTCTGAATAATGCAGATAATACTAATCTTCAAGCCTTATCTCAAACATTCAGAGAAATAATAAACTTTTTAATGATAAGGAGCTTTAGATTTATGGTTATTAAAACAGTTAATATTTAATTTGAAAAAATATGAATAATTACTTAACACCATATAATTGTTCACAAAAGAAAATAAAAATAAAATAAAGAAGAGTGTCTTCACATGAGATGACCCAACAAGTGTTGACATGTCATAAAACCAACCAAATGACAACTAAAAAGATTGACTGAACTGTAACATTTAAACAATTAACAAAATTAGCAAAGCTATATGCTTTATTAAATTCAACGTAATAAAAATCTTTTCTTTTTTTTCAGTCAACGTTGGTTGCCATACTGACCTTCTTTTTATTTATACGTTTTTTTTTTCCTTATCTATTAATTGATAGAGATTCAGTCTCTATTTTGTAACCAAAACTACATCACTGCTTACATCACAGTCATTTAAGGAATTAAATGACTTTACCAATGTGTATTCGATTTATAGTCAGTATTATTACTATATAAAAATATAAAAATTCTATGAAAAATCAATTTTCAAATTTTTTGTGAAAATTTCGATACTTATTGCCCTTTAGATGAATTTATGATTGTTTGTTTTGTTTTATGGCATATCAACCTCAGTGGGTCATTTAATGCCGGCAAATTTTTAAAATAAATTCATTCTTAATGGATATTCAATTTTTTTTATAAACACATTTTTCTATTTAACCCATAGATGGGACCCAAACAGGTACTACCACTCTGGGTCAGAGTGGACCAGGGAGCAATGGTGATGAAGGGGTGCTCTACATTCCCCAGACCTCCAGAAATGGAACCTCACTATCAGTTAGAGTTTAACATCATTCCCAGGACATGTAAACCCTCAGCCACCACCTTCTAGCACCCATAAGATGAAAAGGACTTGGGGCTTGCCATAAGGGCAATAGGGTTGGGGCAATCATATAGGTGCTAGGGCTAGACGTGACCAGCCGATTGATCGGAGGGGGGCTCATCTGATTGATGCAATGACCACACACGTGAAATCCACGTGATATTCAGTGGATTTAACCCTGAAGATCCTTATGGAGAAACTCGAGTAGGTTATCTCTTGTACCCATTTTATAATATATGTATAGATAGATAGATGACATACTTGTTAATACCCTGTTTTTGTGTAAATAAATTTATAATTATCTGTACTCAGGTTTTTTTCGAATCACCCTCGTACATACCTACCTACCGTTTGTGTGTGTCACACTTTCAGGTAAAGATATTCATGTTGTGTTTGGCTATTTTCTAAAACTAAAGGCTTTAATAAGACGAGAGATTTCTTAAATATGCAGGGTGGAGAAGAAAAAAGGGTTGAGGAAAGAGAAGATAAATAAATGAAGAGCTGGGTGAGAGGGTAGGGAGAGGGTAGGAGTGGACAGAGTAGAGGGTGGAGGGGGAAGGAAGGAAAGGGTAAGAAAATAGCTGATTTAGAGTTTTCGGTAATTTATGAGGAAGACTGTCCCGGTCTCCTGCCTCAAAACTTGCTAACAATGAGTGGTGAAAAACCAACCCCAGCTATGATTGAAGTCCGTAGCCGAAGCAATAGATAGATATGAAGATGACTAGATAGATAGTTTTTTTTTAATTTTATCAAAATATAAAAGAATATCTAAATACTCAGATTTTCTTTTATTCATGTTTGTTTAATGTCTTGTTTTTAGTTTAAATAAACAAGAATATCTAAATATTTTGATTTTTTTTACTTGTAATTGATTGTTGGAAATAAATATATTAAAATAAAATAAAAATACAGAAAAAAATAAACGTTTTGGATTTTTTTATATGTAAGTGAATGTCGAAAAAAAACACAAAAAACAAAACGCCCCAAGTTGGTTGTTTACTTTCAAGTGACACTGCTTCGGCTACGGACTTCAATCGTAGCTGGGTTGGTTTTTCAGTAGTCACCGGTAGCAAGTTTTGAGGCAGGAGACCAGGACGGTCTTCCTCATAAATTACCTAGTTTTCCATATGGATAAAAATAGAACTAAAAGTCATTGTTTTGATATCATTTTCTCCTTTCCCCTTGTGACACACATATACAAACGATAGATGCTAACAGGTATAGTAAAAGCATATGAGCATGGTTTGGTTTACGGCATATCAACCTCAGTGGGTTAATTAATGCCGATAAAGTTTTGAAATAAATTAATTCTTAATGGATACTCAATTTTTTTTTATTAATACATTTTTCTATTTAACCCATAGATGGGACCCTAACAGGTACTACCACTCCGGGTCAAAGAGTGAACCAAAGAGCAATGGTGATGAAGGGGTGCCATATGAACATGGATATGCAAGAGGGAGGGTGTAACGGAAGAGAAAGAGAATGGAAAATGACAGGATGCAAGAGTTACGTGTCTTATTATAATGGAGATTGTGTTTTTCTGTCTGTAACCGAAACTATATTCCTACTCAAGTCACAATTCTCTTAGTTATTGACATCACATTCTCCATGATTTTATTTTTATCTAAACCTCAATTAAAATTGTCTTACATTAATAATACTGTTAACTATGTCTACATACTGACAACATGCAATTATATTTATATATACAACAAAATAGCGGTTTACAGTGTGAACGGGAAGGCTAATTTGCATATTAATATTAAAAAATCGAATTTAATAAATATGTGCTTAGTATTATTGATTTCTAACTGTTTGGTTTTATTCTAATCAATATAAGAAAAAATCTCTTCAATGAATCTTAAATGAAATCCATTAACAAGATAAAATAACTGTCATTTTATTCTTTACTTCCTCTTATAACTAAATACTTAAATTAGAAAAAATAACAATGAAAGACGAGAGTGATGGAAGAGTAAGTTTCAGTTGTTCCATTTTTTTATTATACTCCCTCTGTTTCAAATCTTTTTATCTGTATTCTTATTTAGTTCCGTTAGACTTTCTAATTTAATATAATATTTTATTACATTAAAACTTAAATACTTGCACCCTACGGAGGGTGCATATATTTGCTAGTAGGTATAATGGAAAGTTTTTTTGGATGAGTCAGCACAATATCACATGGCATTTTCTTACTGGTCAAGAGATGCCATGTGGCAAAGTGTGGAGAGGAGAGAAGGTAAGGTCAGTTTGGAACAAAGACATGGCTCAGTCAGATGCAAGTCTGTCACCCAAGGCATTTTGACTTGGAGGTTAAAATAAAATAACTCATGAGAAAAAAAAATAAGCAACCCCATTGTTTCCAGACTCAAAACATCAAAGAAAGCCAGCCCACCCAACAACAGATCCAACAACCATATTCCAGCCTCTTGAAATAGAACAGGAAGAGAGATAAGCATTGCACCATTATTATTATCGACACGTCATCACTCCGTTCCAAATGCGAGCGACTATGTAACAGGGGTAGGTTTCACTTGGGTTGATATATTCATCTCTCCCTCCCCACCTTAGCAGCATATGTCAGACATCTTTCTCTCTCTCTCTCTCTCTCCTTATGAATATTTTCAAAATGTGACATACATAAATGATAGATTGGTTTGGTTTGGTGCATATATTTGTTAGTATATTTGATGCTTCTTCAAGTTAATTCAAATGCTCAAATTCGTGTTTTATGAGTAATCTAGAACAGCTTAAAAACTGACCTTGTGTTGCATCCTGCTCACCCTGAGGAGGTGGTAAATATATATATATATATATATATATATATATAAAAATGTTGTTCTGGTTCCAACGGGAGAAAATTCAATATTTTATAAAAAAAGAAGGTCCGCAAAATGTATTATGTTTTCAGAAAAAAATTTTTATTCTTTATCTTACATATGTAACATGTGTTTCAGATCTTCTGGTATCTTCTTCAGGCTTTGATCAATAATATGAAAATGAATTCTTACATGCGTGTATATATATATATATATATATATATATATATATATATATATATATTAAAATACTAATGATATCATTATTAGAGGAAAAATATTGTTTCAATAAAATTGAAATTATTTCTTCAGGACCCTATTCTACATTAACTAAGTCGATGTAATTCCTTAGTTAAATTAAAGATATTTTTGGATAATAACAATCTCTCAATCTTTGCGTGTGGTAGGCCACATGCAAAGATTGAGAGAAAAATAAAAAAAGATTGAGAGAAAAATAACGTAGTGTTCAACCGTTATTAGTTAACGTAGAGTAGGGTCCTGAAGTAATCATTTCAATTTGATTGAAACCATGGTAGACCCTTTATTTTTTCTCTAATAATAATATTATTATTAGTATTATTACTGCTCTATGTTTTTAATATATTGAGCATTTTTGGATTATTTACTGATGCCACTGCAACGGAAAAGTTAAAGTGGCAATTGGATACTATATATATATATATATATATATATATATATCTTGTAAAACTGGTTCTCAAGCAATCAGTATTACTTTCCGCTATGAAATATTGACTTGTTTAACCACATTTTTTTTATGCGCGTCTTTTTTAAAACAGATACAAGTATTTTTCTTTATTAAAAACAATCAAGTTGTGCTGACAGTACAGATTCCCTTGTTTTGGGTAATTGTTTTTTTTTAGTATAGGGAAAAATTACCCCAAACTTTGAAGTAGAACATTGTTTATATATATATATATTTTTTTTTTGGAGGATATGTGCTTAATTGAAGTCATACCTAATTTTGAAAATTAATTAGTTAATAATTAATGAATTTAGGCGGGCATATATGTTCAAATGTAAGGCTAAACAAATCAAGAAAATGTCAATCACTGAATGTACATTTCGACCTAGGTCTCATCAGCAAGGTTATAGACATGGGAGACTGCTCTGTGTCTGACTCAAAACCTCAACTGTCGAGCTGACAGGAGAAGTCTCTAACCGTTACACTAGCTTGCCAATTCC
>CM042140.1:9579133-9582021 GCA_023376005.1 Doryteuthis pealeii
GTCATGGGAGCTGTTCAGTTTTCTGACGGGTGTTAGAGACATGGAAACCAAAAATGTGCTCAAGGTTGCTGTTGGCAAGATGGTTAATAACCTTGTGAATGCTTACCAAATAAATTGCCAGACGTCGTATTCATGCAATAAAATACAATATAATGATAATGATTTAAAATCTTTAGTTATAAATTTTGTTTAAACGTTTGAACAGATGTTATTTTTAAAACATGAGTTGGGAAATGTATATAGAGAAAAGGTTTGTAATTATATTTTGGTCAGCATTCATTTTAAAAGTCAAGATGGGATGAAGACAAAAATCTTTTAAACGTTGACTTCAACATTAAAAATAAATTCTTTTTGGGTTTTTTAATACTTTTTTTTTTTTCACATATTGTTGGATTTATTTCCATATTTTACTCTCATACTGCTTTCAACAACAACTAAAATGGTCACACAAATCGTATGTTTTCCCAATCTTCCTAGAAGGGAGAGTTGCACCAATCTTTCCAGAAGGGAGAGTTGCACCAAGCTTCCCAGAAGGGAGAGTTACACCAAGCTTCCCAGAAGGAGAGTTACACCAAGCTTCCCAGAAGGAGAGTTACACCAAGCTTCCCAGAAGGGAGAGTTACACCAAGCTTCCCAGAAGGGGAGTTACACCAAGCTTCCCCAAGGGAGAGTTACACCAAGCTTCCCAGAAGGGAGATACACCAATCTTTCCAGAAGGAGAGTTACACCAATCTTTCCAGAAGGAGAGTTACACCAATCTTTCCCAGAAGGAGAAGTTACACCAATCTTTCCCAGAAGGGAGAGTTACACCAATCTTTCCCAGAAGGGAGAGAGTTACACCAATCTTTCCCAGAAGGGAGAGTTACACCTTTCCCAGAAGGAGAGTTACACCAATCTTTCCCAGAAGGAGAGTTACACCAATCTTTCCCAGAAGGGAGAGTTACACCAATCTTCCCAGAAGGGAGAGTTACACCATCTTTCCCAGAAGGAGAGTTACACCAATCTTCCCAGAAGGGAGAGAGTTACACCAATCTTTCCAGAAGGGAGAGTTACACCAACTTTCCAGAAGGGAGAGTTACCACCAATCTTTCCCAGAAGGGAGAGTTAGTTACACCAATCTTTCCCAGAAGGGAGAGTTACACCAATCTTTCCCAGAAGGAGAGTTACACCAATCTTTCCCAGAAGGGAGAGTTACACCAATCTTTCCCAGAAGGGAGAGTTACACCAATCTTTCCAGAAGGGAGAGTTACACCAATCTTTCCCAGAAGGGAGAGTACACCAATCTTCCAGAAGGAGAGTACACCAATCTTTCCCTGAAGGGAGAGTTAAATCTTTCCAGAAGGAGAGTACACCAATCTTTCCCAGGGAGAGTTACACCAATCTTTTCCCAGAAGGGAGAGTTACACCAATCTTTCCCAGAAGGGAGAAGTTACACCAATCTTTCCCAGAAGGAGAGTTACACCAATCTTTCCAGAAGGGAGAGTTACACCAATCTTTCCCAGAAGGAGAGTTACACCAATCTTTTCCCAGAAGGGAGAGTTACACCAATCTTTCCAGAAGGAGAGTTACACCAATCTTTCCAGAAGGGAGAGTTACACCAACAGAGGAGAGTTACACAATCTTTCCCAGAAGAAGGAGAGTTACACCAATCTTTCCAGAAGGGAGAGTTACACCAATCTTTCCAGAAGGGAGAGTTACACCAATCTTTCCCAGAAGGAGAGTTACACCAATCTTTCCCAGAAGGGAGAGTTACACCAATCTTTCCAGAAGGGAGAGTTACACCAATCTTTCCCAGAAGGAGAGTTACACCAATCTTTCCAGAAGGAGAGTTACACCAAGCTTCCCAGAAGGGAGAGTTAACACCAAAGCTTCCCAGAAAGAGAGAGTTACACCAATTTTCCCAGAAGGGAGAGTTCCCAGAAGGGAAGAGTACCCAATCTTTTACACCAATCTTTCCAAGGAGTTACACCAATTTCCAGAAGGGAGAATTACACCAATCTTTCCAGAAGGAGAGCTTGCCTTGAAAATCGTTTACAATCCCTGCCTTTATTAAATCATCAACCATCCAAATATTGAACAGATTCATTGCAGATTCAGTTCAGTGATCTTGCACAAACAGGTGGTTTCATTGCAACTTAACTGCAAGTATCTATTGCAGTAGTCGCAGTAGAAGATCGTCTGTGCCAAACCTTATATAGATATAATCTTACATGGCACTGAACCAATTCTTTTTTTTATACTTCTGTCCTATAATGATAGTTACATTTTGTATATAATTTGTATCTAAAAATAGCATTATAAGTATTATGGCACAGAAGAAGTAAGTAATTCTATCTTTGTATATTGATGAAAAGAAAAAGAAAATTACCAAAACCAGATAATCAATATGAGAAATTATTCATTACACTAGGAGCAGATACCCAACATCTCGGGTAGAGGTGGGACAAAAAAAAAAAAAAAAAAACCTGGTGTAATGGTTATCAAGTTAATCTCACAGATCCATTATTGTTATGTTTATTTTAATTTTGTAAATATAAATCAAATCTTTTGTGAGGTTTTTATTTCTTATTTTGTTGATTTTTTGTCTTTCATTTGATTTATTTTATTTCTTCGAGTTTCTTCCTTTGATTTTTAATATGCTTCCAACTGGTAGAGATTTCTGAAAAGGAATTTAGCTGACAGTCACTATGTATGCTTAAAAAAAATAGCAAGGCTCTCCTATTAAACAGATATGAGCTCTCATGTATACCTATGTATGTATTTATCAGTTAAATTCATATTCACTTGTAGATGCTGATAATGGGTAGGGTTAAGAACTCTGACTGATGATAAATCAGTTGGGTTTCAATCACAGCTGGAGTTAGCCTGCAGATCTCTCTCTTTTTTTT
>CM042140.1:9582121-9594621 GCA_023376005.1 Doryteuthis pealeii
CAGAGGGCATATCGCCGAAACGTTGTAACAAATAAAATGAAGATGGGGACATAGTCTGAATAATGCAGATAATACTAATTACTTCAAGCCTTATCTGCAAACATTCAGAGAAATAATAAACTTTTTAATGATAGAGAGCTTTAGATTTATGTTATTAAAACAGTTAATATTTAATTTGAAAAAATATGAATAATTTAGCTTTAACACCATATAATTGTTCACCAAAGAAATAAAAATAAATAAAGACAGAGTGGTCTTTCACATGAGATGACCAAGCAAGTGTTTGAGCATGTCATAAAACAACCAAATGACAACTAAAAAAGATTGACTGAACTGTAAATTTAAACAATTAACAAAAATTGCAGAAGGCTATATGCTTTAATTAAATTCAACGTCTAACAAATCTTTCTTTTTTTTTTCAGTCAACGTTGGTTGCCCATACTGACCTTCTTTTTATTTTATACGTTTTTTTTTTCCCTTATCTATTTATTAAATAGAGATTCAGTCTACTAATTTTGTAACCAAAACTACATCACTGCTTACATCACAGTCATTTAAGGAATTAAATGACTTTAACCCAATGTGTATTCGATTTATAGTCAGTATTATTACTATATAAAATATAAAAATTTCTATGAAAAATCAATTGTCAAATTTTTTGTGAAAATTTCGATACTTAGTTGCCTTTAGATGAATTTATGATTGTTTGTTTTGTTTTATGGCAATAGTCAACCTCAGTGGGTCATTTAATGCGGCAAATTTTTAAAATAAATTTCATTCTTAATGGATATTCAATTTTTTTTATAACACATTTTTTCTATTTTACCATAGGGATGGGGACCCTAACAGGTAAGCTACACTCTGGGTCCAGAGTGGACGCAGGGAGCAATGGTGATGAAGGGGGTGCTCTACATTCCCCAGACCTCCAGAAATGGAACCTCACTATCAGTTAGAGTTTAACATCATTCCAGGACATCGTAAAACCTCAGCCACCCCTCAAGCACCCATAAGATAAAAAAGGACTTGGGGCTTGCATAATAGGGCAATAGGGTGGGGCAATCATATAGGTGGCTAGGGCTAGACATGACCAGCCGAATTGATCGGAGGGGGCCTCAAGTCTATTGATGCAATGACCACACACATGAAATCCACGGTGATATTCAGTGGATTTAACAACTGAGAATCGCTTAATGGTGAAACTCGAGTAGGTTATCTCTTGTACCCATTTTTTATAATATATGTATAGATAGAAGATAGGATGACATACTTGTTAATACCCCTGTTTTTGTGTAAATAAATTTATAATTATCTGTACTCAGGTTTTTTTCGACTCTCCCTCGTACATACCTACCTACCTACCGTTTGTGTGTGTCACACTTTCAGGTAAAGATATTCATGTTGTGTTTGGCTATTTTCTAAAACTAAAAGCTTTAAGATGACGAGAGATTTCTTAAATATGCAGGGTGGAGGAAAAAAAAGGGTTGAGGAAAGAGAAGATAAATAAATGAAGAGCTGGGTGAAGGGTAGGGGAGTGGACAGAGTAGAGGGTGGAGGGGGAAGGAAGGAAAGGGTAAGAAAATAGCTGATTTAGAGTTTTCGGTAATTTATGAGGAAGACCGTCCCGGTCTCCTGCCTCAAAACTTGCTAACAATGAGTGGTGAAAAACCAACCCCAGCTACGATTGAAGTCTGTAGCCGAAGCAATAGATAGATATGAAGATGACTAGATAGATAGTTTTTTTTAATTTTTCAAGATATAAAAGAATATCTAAATACTCAGATTTTCTTTTTCATGTTTGTTTAATGTCTTGTTTTTAGTTTAAATAAACAAGAATATCTAAATATTTTGATTTTTTTTTTTACTTGTAATTTGATTGTTGGAAATAAATATATTAAAATAAAATAAAATACCAAAAAAAATACCGTTTGGATTTTTTTATATGTAAGTGAATGTTGAAAAAAAACACAAAAAACAAAACGGCCCCAAGTTGGTTGTTTACTTTCAAGTGACCTACCTCGGGCTACGTAGCTGGTTGGTTTTTTCAGTAGTCACCGGTAGCACCATTTTGAGGCAGGAGACCAGGACGGTCTTCCTCATAATTACCGAGTTTTCTATATGGATAAAAATAGAACTAAAGTCATTGTTTTTTGATATCATTTTCTCCTTCCCCTTGTGACACACATATACAAACGATAGATGCTACAGGTATAATAAAAACATATGAGCATGGTTTGGTTTACGGCATATCAAACCTCAGTGGGTAATTAATGCGATAAAGTTTTGAAATAAATTAAATTCTAATGGATACTCAATTTTTTTTTATTAATAGATTTTTCTATTTAACCCATAGATGGGACCCTAAACAGGTACTACCACTCCGGGTCAGAGTGGACCAGGGAGCAATGGTGATGAAGGGGTGCCATATGAACATGGATATGCGAGAGGGGGGGTGTAACAGAAGAGAAAGAGAATGGAAAATGACAGGAATGCAAGAGTTACGTGTCTTATTATAATGGAGATTGTGTGTTTTTCTGTCTGTAACTGAAACTATATTCCTACTTAAGTCACAATTCTCTTAGTTATTGACATCACATTCTCCATGATTTTATTTTTATTTAAACCTCAATTATTAAAAAAATTGTCTAACATTATTAATACTGTTAACTATGTCTACATACTGACAACATTGCAATTATATTTATATATACAACAAAATAGCGGTTTACAGTGTGAATGGGAAGGCTAATTGCATATTAATATTAAAAAATCGAATTTAATAAATATGTGCTTAGTATTATTGATTTTCTGTTTGGTTTTTATTTTAATGAATATAAGCAAAAATCTCTTCAATGAATCTTAAATGAAATCATTAATAAGATAAAATAACTGTCATTTTATTATTTACTTCCTCTTATAACTAAATACTTAAATTAGAAAAAATAACAATGAAAGACGAGAGTGATGGAAGAGTAAGTTTCAGTTGTTCCATTTTTTATTCTACTCCCTCTGTTTCAAATCTTTTTATCTGTATTCTTATTTAGTTCCGTTAGACTTTCTAATTTAATATAATATTTTATTACATTAAAACTTAAATACTTGCAGCCTACGGAGGGTGCATATATTTGCTAGTAGGTATAATGGAAAGTTTTTTTGGATGAGTCAGCTCAATGTCACATGGCATTTTCTTACTGGTCAAGAGATGTGGCAAAGTGTGGAGAGGAGAAAAGGTAAGGTCAGTTGGGAACAAAGCCATGACTCAGTCAGATGCAAGTCTGTCACCCAAGGCATTTTGACTTGGAGGTTAAAATAAAATAACTCATGAGAAAAAAAATAAGCAACCCCATTGTTTCCAGACTCAAAACATCGAAGAAAGCCAGCCCACCCAACAACAGATCCAACAACCATATTCCAGCCTCTTGAAATAGAACAGGAAGAGAAGATAAGCATTGCACCATTATTATTATCGACACGTCACACTCCGTTCCAAATGCGAGCGACTATGTAACAGGGGTAGTTTTCACTTGGGTTGATATATTCATCTCTCCTCCCCACCTTAGCAGCATATGTCAGACATCTCTCTCTCTCTCTCTCTCTCTCTCTCTCTCCTTATGAATATTTTCAAAATGTGACATACATAAATGATAGATTGGTTTGGTTTGGTGCATATATTTGTTAGTATATTTGATGCTTCTTCAAGTTAATTCAAATGCTCAAATTCGTGTTTTATGAGTAATCTAGAACAGCTTAAAAACTGACCTTGTGTTGCATCCTGCTCACCCTGAGGAGGTGGTATATATATATATATATATCTATATTATGTTGTTCTGGTTCCAATGGGAGAAAATTCAATATTTTATAAAAAAAGAAGGTCCGCAAAATGTTTTCAGAAAAAATTTTGTATTCTTTTTATCTTACATATGCAACACGTGTTTCAGATCTTCTGGTATCTTCTTCAGGCTTTGATCAATAATATGAAAATGAATTCTTACATGATGTGTGTATATATTAGTATATATATATATATATATATATATATATATAATATATATATATATATAATATATATAAATACTAATGATATTATTATTTAGAGGAAAAATATGGTTTCAATAAAATTGAAATGATTTCTTCAGGGCCCTACTCTACATTAACTAAGTCGATGTAATTCCTTAGTTAAATTAAAGATATTTTTGGATAATAACAATCTCTCAATCTTTGCATGTGGTAGGCCACACACAAAGATTGAGAGAAAAATAAAAAAAAGATTGAGAGAAAAATAACATAGTGTTCAAACATTATTATCCGAAAATATCTTTAATTTAACTTAGGAATTACATCAACTTAGTTAACGGGTCCTGATGAAATCATTTCAATTTGATTGAAACCATGGTAGACCCTTTATTTTTTCTCTAATAATAATATTATTATTAGTAGTATTATTACTGCTCTATGTTTTTAATATATTGAGCACTTTTGGATTATTTACTGATGCCACAGCGACGGAAAGTTAAAGCGGCAATTGGATACTATATATATATATATATATATATCTTGTAAAACTGGTTCTCAAGCAATCAGTATTACTTTCCGCTATGAATATTGACTTGTTTAACCACATTTTTTTATGTGCGTCTTTTTTAAAACAGATACAAGTATTTTTCTTTATTAAAACAATCAGCAAGTTGTGCTGACAGTACAGATTCCCTGTTTTGGGTAATTGTTTTTTTTAGTATAGGGAAAAATTACCCAAACTTTGAAGTAGAAGCATTGTTTATATATATATTATATATATATATTTTTTGAGGATATGTGCTTAATTGAAGTCATACCTAATTTTGAAAATTAATTAGTTAATAATTAATGAATTTAGGCGGGCATATATGTTCAAATGTAAGGCTAAACAAATCAAAAAAATGTCAATCCCTTAATGTACATTTCGACCTATTAGGACTCATCAGCAAGGTTATAGACATGGGAGAATGCTCTGTGTGTGACTCGAAACCTCGACTGTCGAGCTGACAGGCGAAGTCTCTAACCGTTACACTAGCTTGCCATTCCCACATTCTTCGTTCGTTTTGAAACTTATTTATATTCCACTTTTTATTGACTTTTTACACGACAGTATGAGGTTAAGTAAACAAACAAATGTGTTTATTTTTATATGGCTTTAAGCCGACAATTTTTGGAGGATATGTGCTTAATTGAAGTCATACCTAATTTTGAAAATTAATTAGTTAATAAAATAAGAAGAAACTTCGAGATTACACATAAGTTTGGGCATTTGAATTAACATGAAGGAGCATTGAAAAAAGAAGCAAGTTTATAAAGAAAAAAAACAGACCATATGACCTTTAGGCACCCCTTTATGATCTCGATTAAGAAAGGACATGTTTTTCATTTACACTGTCAATATCCGGTTGTTTGTTAGGGTTAGGGGTTAGTTTTATAATTTTTTTTTTTTAAATCTAAAAATCGTCTGTTAAAACAACTGGATATTGACGATGTAAATGAAAAACATGTCCTTTCTTAATCGAGATCAAAAAGGGGTGCCTAAAGGTCATATGGTCCAAAAAAAGTGCCAATTACTTCCTCATTCCATACAATTGCCCACCTGACATTTTTTGATAAGTTGACAGTCAATGCCAGCTAATGACATTCTCATTCACCTGAGGTGCTCATTTACAAATTTTAATAAGGACATGATCGGCCACTTGAACGGCTTTCTGCCATTGTTGGTGTATTTTTTAAAACTCAACTTCAACAACAATGGTGTATTGAAATGCACTTTTTATTCACAACAAATATTTTAGATAACTTTCTGGTAATTATGAACTTTTGTTTAGTAAATTAGAGTGTCCCAGAAAAAACAGAACCCACAATTGGTAATAAAACTGTTAATTTTAACTGTTAGGTTGTGATTTAGGGTTAGTTTAATGGGAAAATAAATAATTTGGGTTCTGTTTTTGTCCCAGAAAAAAACAGAACCCAAACCCTAACCCCAATCCCCGCTAGTTAAAATTAACAGTTTTATTACAAAATTTAAGGAACTGTAACGACATCACCCAGGGGACCCAGCCTCACCCAATGTCACTCCACCCCAAAAGGAACTGTAACGACCTCACCCAGTGTCACTCCACCCCAAAAGGAACTGTAACGACATCACCCAGGGGACCAGCCTCACCCAGTGTCACTCCACCCTAAGGAACTAGTTTCCCTTCAAAGGCCATTACACCCCATGTTAGGGGAATGTAGAGTCACATCATATTCACCTCCTAAACCTTGCTAAACATTACACCACGAGAGGTGTGTTGGGTATATATGGATCAAAGTATCCACACTAAAACCAGCAGCCAATCAGAATCCTAAGAATGAGCTTGGCAAGGAACAGCCCACAGTGGAACAGCCCAATCTGCTATTTAAACCACATACCAAATATGTACAGTAATTTAGATAGGTCAAGTCAAAGAACTGGACAAGATACACAAAATGTACAAGCGGTCCTGTGATAAGACTAAAAAAGATTTTTTTAAAGTGATAAACACTTCGATGTGTCTGTATTGACAGCTCTCCAACAAGGCTAAATCTTAGGAAAAATCCATACTTGTACCTTATAAAAAGATGGGAAATAAAGAATTATTTATTTATTTGTTTGTTTTTATGCCTCCTTGGGCATCTCCTCTTTTTTTATTATTATCCCATATATATATATATATATATTATATATTATATATATATATATATATATATATACACTATTAAAAAAAATCGATTAAATTTTTTAAACTAAAAAAAAAACAAAAAAACACACGCACACACTTGTAAGCCGGTTTTTAGGGATGATTTTTCTGATTTATAAATTTAAAAAAATCTTGTTGGCTTCAGGAGATGAAGCCACACCTTTGGAAAACAAATATATACAGACAATGATTTCTAGACAGGTCATCCAGTAAGTGGTCAGTATGAATATATATATATATATATTTATATATATATTTATATTTAGGTGATATTTAACTGTTTAGTTCAATTTAAGATCTGCAAAAATCCAGCCTAATCCCATAAAGTACTTTCATTGTTGATGTGTGAATAGGAAGGATTACCACTAAACAACTGATTAATTTAGGTTGTACCAATAAGCTTTTGCATGCATACAATGTTTATATATATATATTGTTGTAGTGGGGTCCATGTATGCTTCTTAGAAGATCTGAAACACGTGTTGCATATGTAAGATAAAAAGAATTTTTAAAATTTTCTAAAAACATTACATTTTGCAGACCCTCTTTTTTATAAAATATTGAATTTTCTCCCATTGGAACCAGAACAACATTTTATATATATATATATATATATATATATATATATATATATATATCTGTCTATAATATATATTTGTTTGGGATTTAGTATGAAGCATTGGGTGTGAAATATACGAAACTCAGTTTTTGAATGTTAAGTTTTTGTTTATTTTATTCAATTTTTCAAGGATGTTTTATACTCCTTATTCAGAATGAATAGACTGGCTGATCTGTTTATGGCATCATTCATCTATTCATTCCGAAGAAGGGGTATAAACATCCCCGTAAATTTAACAAATAAAAACGAAACTTAACATTCAAAACTGAGTTTCTTATATTTTCACACCCAATGCTTCATACTCAATCTCAAACAATATATATTATAGACAAATTATATATATATATATTTTTTTTTTATAAAAAAGAGGGTCTGCAAAATGTATTATGTTTTTAAAAAAAAAATTTTATTCTTTTTATCTTACATATGCAACACGTGTTTCAGATTTTTTCTAAAAACAGAATACATTTTGCGGACCCTCTTTTTTATAAAATATTGAATTTTCTTCCGTTGGAACCAGAACAACATTCTTTATATATATATATATATATATATCCTTTACCTTAAAGGAACTGTCCCATACTCTTTACTCTAGTGCTTTCAACCATTTTGTCAGTCGTCATCAGGGGGGTTGTAGTTTGTTAGTTTTTTTTTTCTTCTTTTATCAATTGCCCTTTCAAATTAGGAGAGTCTATCTTTTTTATGGGGTTGCTAAGATTAGTGTGTTAATTATTGAAGATGTTTAGTATATTGTTACCTATATTAAATGCTATTTTATTAATGTTAGGTTTGTTGTTTTTTTTATACAAGTGCTACAGATTATATATATATATATACACACACACAAACAAACATTATACATATATATACATATATATATATATATATATATATACACAAACACACAAACAAACATTATACATATATATACATACATATATAATATATATATATAACACAAACACACAAACAAACATTATACATATATATATACATACATATATATATATATATATACACAAACACACAACACACAACAAACATTATACATATATATACATACATATATATATATATATATACACAAACACACAAACAAACATTATACATATATATACATACATTAATATATATATATATATATATAACAAACACACAAACAAACATTATACATATTATAACATACATATATATTATATAATATATTACAAATACAAACAAACATTATACATATATATACATACATATATATATATATATAATATAATATACAAACACACAAACAAACATTATACATATATATATCATACATATATATATATATATATATATATATGCACAAACATTATACACACACATAAATACACACACACAAACATTATACACATATACACACAAACATACACTTGCACACAAACATTATACACATATACACACAAACATACACTTGCACACAAACATTATACACACACATATATATATATATATATATATATATATATATATACACACAAACACAAACATTATATATATATATACAAACATTATATATGCATATATACTCACATTATATATAGACATACACACACACACATTATATATAGACATACACACACACACATTATATATATTAGTCACATTCTAGTTTAAATACAAGAAGATTATTTTTGTTGTTTTTGTTGTTAGAGATAAATCACCCATGTGAGAAGAGGATCAGACAAACAGTGACATAGTTTCTAATTGCAAAATACAACACGTTCTATTAAAGGATTAAGATTTAGTGAATGAAATATTTCAAGACAAGGCAACCATTTGATTTTTTCTTTCCTATTATTGACTGGTTATTTCGAAGATAAAAATGGATTTGAAATGGAAATAAGAAATAATAAACTGAGTTGAATCAATGTGTAGATATTTGATAAGATTTGTCTTGTCTTGTCCAGAGTGGTGTATTCAGTAAGGATTGAACTCACAATATTTAGCAAATGAATTGGAAGATTAGCTCTCTGGCTGTCACTCTATGGTAAGTAATCAAAAGATGTATCAAAACATAGATACATCAGTAGATGGATGGATAGATACAAATGAATAGCTAGACAGATGAATATATAGATTGATAGACTGATGAATAGATATATTGATAGATGAAGGGATAGATAGCTTGATCGATAGAAATAAATAGATACACTGGCATAGGAATAAATATATATATAGATAGATAGATATATAGATAGATAGATAGATAGATAGGAATAGATAAATAGATAGATAGATAGAAATTAGAAAATAAAGTATTCCAGAAAAGACGAATTTATTCCTGATGTTGAAGTTAACATTTAAACATTTCAGTTTATATCAAACCTTCATCAGGACAATATAATAGGAATGGAAAAGAAATTGTCGTTTGAACAGTGATATTTGAACAGCATTAATACAAACGAGAAAACATATTCGTAAATTACGGATTATTATTTCGTCTCTGTGATTTAAAAACCAGTTATATAGATTAAAGAACAATCTTGAACTATCATGAACATAGCAGCGGTGTTCAGTAAATTATTGTACCTTAAAAAGATAAAACCATTAAGTTATCAGATGGGGGTTTTGCAGGATGCAGTGTTTCAGCAGCTAACAACTGATGCGGGTACTTTCTTCCCCGCTTCAGTAACTGAGAACATAGAAAAATGTTTCTGTAAGTCATGGGAGCTGTTCAGTTTTCTGACGGGTGTTAGAGACATGGAAACCAAAAATGTGCTCACGGTTGCTGTTGGCAAGATGGTTAATAACCTTGTGAATGCTTACCAAATAAATTGCCAGACGTCGTATTCATGCAATAAAATACAATATAAGGATAATGATTTAAAATCTTTAGTTATAAATTTTGTTTAAACGTTTGAACAGATGTTATTTTTAAAACATGAGTTGGGAAATGTATATAGAGAAAAGGTTTTCGTAATTATATTTTGGTCAGCATTCATTTTAAATGTCAAGATGGGATGAAGACAAAAATCTTTTAAACGTTGACTTCAACATTAAGAATAATTTTTTTTTTTTTAATACTTTGTTTATTTTTTTTATTTTTCCACATATTGTTGGATTTATTTCCATATTTTACTCTCATACTGCTTTCAACAACAACTAAAATGGTCACACAAATCGTATGTTTTCCCAATCTTCCTAGAAGGGAGAGTTACACCAATCTTCCCAGAAGGGAGAGTTACACAATCTTCCAAGAAGGGAAAGTTACACCAAGCTTCCCAGAAGGGAGAGTTACACCAATCTTCCAGAAGGAGAGTTACACCAATCTTTCCCAGAAGGGAGAGTTACCACCAAGCTTCCCAGAAGGGAGAGTTACTTTCCCAGAAGGGAAAGGTTGCACCAATCTTTCCCAGAAGGGAGAGTTACACCAATCTTTCCCCCAAATTTTCCAGAAGGGAGAGTTACACCAATCTTTCCAGAAGGGAGAGTTACACCAATCTTTCCAGAAGGAGAGTTACACCAATCTTCCAGAAGGGAGAGTTACACCAATCTTTCCAGAAGGAGAGTTAGAAAGGAGAGTTACACCAATCTTTCCAGAAGGGAGAGTTACACCAATCTTTCCAGAAGGGAGAGTTTCACCCCAGAAGGGAGAGTTACACCAACTTTCCAGAAGGGAGAGTTACAAATCTTTCCAGAAGGGAGAGTTACACCAATCTTTCCAGAAGGGAGAGTTACACCAATCTTCCAGAAGGGAGAGTTACAACAATCTTCCCAGAAGGGAGAGTTACACAATCTTTCCAGAAGGAGAGTTACACCCAATCTCTTTCCAGAAGGGAGAGTTACACCAACTTTCCAGAAGGGAGAGTTACACCAATTTTTCCAGAAAGGAGAGAGTTACACCAATTTTCCCAGAAGGGAGAGTTACACCAATTTCCAATTTTCCCAGAAGGGAGAGTTACACCAATTTAGAAGGAGAGTTACACCAATCTTTCCAGAAGGGAAGTTTACACCAATTTTCCCAGAAGGGAGAATACACCAATCTTTCCAGAAGGGAGAGCTTGCCTTGAAAATCGTTTACAATCCCTGCCTTTATTAAATCATCACCCATCCAAATATTGAACAGATTCATTGCAGATTCAGTTCAGTGATCTTGCACAAACAGGTGGTTTCATTGCAACTTAACTGCAAGTATCTATTGCAGTAGTCGCAGTAGAAGATTGTCTGTGCCAAACCTTATATAGATATAATCTTACATGGCACTGAACCAATTCTTTTTTTTTATACTTCTGTCCTATAATGATAGTTACATTTTGTATATAAAATTTATATCTAAAAATAGCATTATAAGTATTATGGCACAGAAGAAGTAAGTAATTCTATCTTTTGTATATTGAGAAAAAGAAAAAGAAAATTTACCAAAACCAGATAATCAATATGAGAAATTATTCATTACATTTCACTAGAAGCGGATACCCAGAATCATCTGGGTAGAGGTGGGGACAAAAAAAACACTAGTGTAATGGTTATCAAGTTAATCTCACAGATCCATTATTGTTATGTTTATTTTAATTTTGTAAATATAAATCAAATCTTTTGTGAGGTTTTTATTTCTTATTTTGCTGATTTTCTATTTTGTCTTTCATTTGATTTATTTTATTTCTTCCTTTGATTTTTTGTGTTTAATATGCTTCCAACTGGTAGAGCTTTCTGAAAAGGAATTTAGCTGACAGTCTTAAAAAATAGCAAGGATCTCCTATTAAACAGATATGAGCTCTCTGGTGACCTTGACATGTATACCTATGTATGTATTTATCAGTTAAATTCTCATTCACTTGTAGGTGCTGATAATGGGTTAGGGGTTAAGAGTTGGGTTTCAATCATGGCTGGAGGTAGCCTGCAGAGTCTAACGATACAAAGGAGATGTAATATATCGAAACACAGTGTCTGTGAATGACTATATATATATATATATATATATATATATATACATACATATGTTGGGCTGGGTTAGCTCAGTCGGTAGAGCGTTCGGCTAGAAACCACAAGGTTCCTAGTCGATATCGGCCCTCGCCAACTCAGCGTATGAGTTGCACAGGGATCTGTGTGGTAAAGTAAGGAGCTGATGGAAGGTGTAGTGCTCCACTTCAAATGCAAAAACAATCTCC
>CM042140.1:9597121-9671713 GCA_023376005.1 Doryteuthis pealeii
TTTTAAAAAAACACCCTTCCTTTTATTTTAATAAATTTTATTACGATAAAAAGGAAGAGTGTTTTTTTTTTTTTTTTTTATCATTCAATGTTTTATTTATCAAAATAAAAGATTTTTTTTATCATCTTCTCTCTACAGATTTATCTATTAAAATAAAAGGAAAAATTAAAAAAATATTTTGGCATTGTTTTTTATTACTTTAATTGATTTATTAATTTTACTTGGATAACATTGAATTTTAACTCCCACTCAGGCTATATTTTTCAAAAGTTTATTTTTACACCGCCCGAGGGGTGGTTTTGTTTTACTAATACGATATATTTTACTAATAAGATATGTTGAAAAGATAATTGAAAATCAAAACACTCTGCTTTGATGACGACCTTCTGTTTACACACTTAATTTTGTTTTATATTATTTTATTCTATTTTCCTATTTAAAATAATTTTGAATTGAATACAGTGGTTAAGCAAATTTTGGTCGAAACACGTCTCAACAATAATAAATTATCTTTTCAACATTATACATATATATGTTGAAAGGATAAATAAATAAAGGAAAGAAAATGTTGAATGGATAACATTGATTTAATTACAACATGTGTTTTGGCCAGGAGTTTGTTCATGTACACATGTATTCTATCTATTATTATTTTAAATATAAAACAAAATAATAATAATAATAATAATAATAATAATAATAATAATAATAATAGAAAATTATAAAATATTTAAGTATACAAAGGAAAACGGCCTTCATCAGGGTAAAAATTTTTATATTTGAAGTTAAAACGGTCAAAATACAGAGAATTTTTCATTGTTTTCTCCAGCTGTGGACCATTCAAATAAATTTTTTTTTTAAATTATTTTTTTGAACACTTCAAAAATTCTCTGTATTTTGACCATTTTTTATTTTATTGAAATTCACTCAGATTCGAAGATGCTGATAGGTACGTGTCCTGCGTCCTTGATGCACAAAAATCAAAAAGGACACAGTAAAATCATATCCATGCATCCTAATGTTTTCTTTTTTCTTCCCTCACCATTTCAAGCTAATTGTAAATACATTTTAATAGTTTCTTAGAAATGAATTACACAGGATAGGTTACAAGGTAGGAGTTAAATGGCTTTAGTTGTTTCCCCAGATCATAAATAAAAACCCTACAATCTATTAAGAAACTTTAGTTGGGACCCATAAATTTTCCTGGGGATTTATCCAAAGCAAATATGTGCGTCCCAGGATGCACTAAATCAAGAAGCTATCAGCATCACTGCAGATCATCTTTTTAAAGGTTTGAAACTAATTGTGGAAAATAATCAAAAAATAAACAACATAAAAGAAATATTCCTATTTGTCTCATCACTTTTGGACATCTTTCTTTATGTCATATAGATAAAATGGGTACTTATATTTATAAGTAAATAGTGCTTAATATCATGGATAGACCAAGTGGTTTGAAGATAATGTATGCAAAAGACTGTCAGTAACCAAGTGCCATTGACTCCATGTCCATGCTACCATATATATATATATATTCAACCTTTTTCATAAGGAAGGAGAGACAACAGCATCTCCAGCAAGCATCACCGTTTGTTTGCAATCACTGCACCAGAGATTGCCATTCAAAAAATTGGTATGTTCAGCCACATATGCTGAGTTGGCGAGGACAGACTCCCTTGCTGACTGGCTGATACCAACTTTAGACCACCCCGACGACTTTACTTTTATATATATATATATATATATATATATACACACAAAATAGGGTAGTGAATACATGTACTCAATGACACTTGGTAACTGACTTTTTCTTGCCTATGCAATTTTCAAACAAGGTGACTTCATATCTTCACTACCCTAACTTAGATATACATGCTTTATTAATGGTATTGAGCACTCTTTACTTATAAACATGTGTGCATTTCATATTTATGGGTTTATGTACCATTCACACACACATTCATACACATGCGCAGTCACACATATACGCACACGTATAGCACACCCACATATGTAACAATAGCATAATCTTTACAGATCATTGCCGTCCCTCACAATCCTATAACTCCACCACCAGAACCCTTCCTTGCATGAGCCCTCAAATGACTCATCAAACCTGCTGCAGATCCACAAAGTTTGATGCAAATATGACATTGAAAGGACTTCCTTCCCGATGAATAAGATGATCAGATGATAAAATTTGATGATTATGCACCACCCACAATATATATGCACATATACACACATACACTTACATACATACACACTTATATACACACGCCTGCATATACACATATGCGCACGCTCACACACACACACACAGATGCATATACATGCGTTTGTTACAATATAAAAAAAACAATCTGAAAATTTTCAGCCACTATAAATAAAATAGAGTTTAACTTTTCTTTTTTTTTTTTTAAATCAAGCAAAATATAATTCGGCCACAATTTTCTTTTAACCCTTTTCAATACTGCATTATATTAGCATATTGTGATTCTATTATAAATAAATTTCTTGCAAAGCTTGTCTATCTTAATAAGTATTTTTTAAGGTAACTTTTCCGATATTATATCACATAACTGTAGATAAATATACAACATTGCATTAGATTTATATGTTACTAGAAGCAGCTATCCAGCATCACCTGAGTAGAGGGGAGGGAAAAACAACCCTGGTGTATTGATTTGTTTACTTTTGATATTTACAAATGCTGAACATTTTTAAGTGGAATTTCAATGCTATTTCTATGTTTAATAGTTTAATTTTTAAATATCTTTGAATATAAATCAAATTTTCATCATTTTTACCCAAAATGCAAAAACTGTTGATATTAAATGTGTATATATATTTTACTTTGTCGTAAATTGTTGTATTTTCATAGTTCCATCTGGACATACATACACACAAACAAACTGCATTTTGTATATTTACATATTATTGTATTTTATTCTAAATTAGATCTATTAAGTTATTTTCATCTTTAAAGTCAAATTGAGATTGGAACGTTGAGGGGTTGGAAATATCTCCGATTGAAATATCCTATAACCAGAGGAAACTAATCCCATTCTAAGTAAAGCCAATGTAAAACACAACAATGCTATGACCAAAATAAAATGGTTTCTGTTAGATCACCGAAGTTAAGCAGCGATGAGCCTGTTCAATACTTAAATAGGTGAGCATTTAAACAACAGAAGGTACTGTAAGAAACTGAATATCAAAATGACTTGATTCAGCATTAAATGACCCGAAAAGGGTTGATGTGCCGTAAAACACCAAACCAAACAATCAAAATAAAATCAGTTGAGGTAAATAATATCAGTAAAATATACTCACACGAAAATAACCGACCGAAATTCCACTGGTAAATCAATACTTTAGTAAAAACACCTTGTTAAATTATTTAAAGAATCCTTAGTAACCAATGGTAAGGTGAAAACATAGTAGACAGATGGATACAATGAAAAACTTATTACAAGGCACCAAATATGGTAAAAATCATCATCAGGCAGAAATGGAAGATGCTTTATATATATATATATATGTATATATACACACACACACACACACACACACATATAGAACCACTTACACATGTACACACATATATATAAACACACACATAGACATATATATATATATATATACACACACACACACACATATATACAACACACATATATACACACACACACACACACACACATATATACACACACACACACACACACATACACACACACACACACATATATATATATACACACACACACACACACACACACACATATATATAACACACACACACACACACATATATATTACACACACACACACACACATATATATACACACACTCACACACACACACATATATATATATACACACACACTCACATATATATATATATATATATATATACACATACACACACACACACACACACACATATATACACACACACACATATCCAGGCATTAGCCAGTCACACTCCCCCCCCCATGTGATATGATGTGTTAACAGCTGGCTTTCATGGGTCACTAGCCACACTAGTAGAAACCAAATAAATCTCTGAAAGTAATTCAAAAGAGAGAAATAAATGTAGGGCTTTTTAATGAAGAAAACAATGTCAACTAGGTAAGTATATATATATGACTTTGAAATTACATCTTCCAGGAAAATGACCCCCCCACAACCACCCCCACCACCTTATTGCCAAATTACAAAAAATAACAAGGGGTAGGAACTGGGTCCCTCTCATAGTGTAATGTTTAGAGAGCTGAGCTAGCAGACCATTGTTATTGAGTTTGATTCTCACTGGGTACCTTATACTTGTCCTAAACTAAACTAAAAACTACTATTGTTCTATAGCATATATAACTTGACAGAGTAGCCTATTGTCAGTATCAGTTGAACAGTGAGGGAGTCTATCCCCTTTTTGCTAGTGTTAGACTAGGAAGATAGTTTTTGCTGAGGTAGAGCGCCATACCTACTGTCAGCTCCCCACTTTACCACACTAATCATACTACAAAATCTGTGCTCTTCACACGCTGAGTTAGCAGGGACTGGTATTAAACATGGAACCTTGCGATTCCTAGGCGGATGTTCTACCGACAGAGCTAAACCAACCTATCATCACGTCAAAGCAAAAAGAAAACGTTGAGCCATCTCAATAAAATTGGTCGTCTAACTGTGAAATCTCAGACAGAGGTTGTAATTTGGCTGCTGGGATACAGAGACAGAATTTCTCCACTGTTTGTTTGTTTGTTGGATTTTATGGCATATCAACCTTGTTGGGTTATTTTATGCTGAAAACGTTGTTCTATTCATGCTTGATGTGTATTCAATTTTTTTAAAACTCAATTTATATATAATAATTGATGGGTGGCCTAATGTAGGTATCAGCCAGACAGCAAGGGAGTCTATCCTTTTTCACTAGCGCTAAAACAAGGAGATTGTTTTTTGCATCCCAGGTGGGCACCATACCTACCATCAGCTCCTTACTTTACTACACAGATCTCTGTGCTACTCATACACTGTGTTGGCAAGGGCCAGTATCAAACCAGGAACCTTGTGATTCCTAGGTAAGTGCCTATTGACTGAACAAAACTGGCCATATATATATATATATATATATATATATAATATATCAATCTATCTTATATATATGTATACACACACACACACACACACACAGCCTATCTCGGATGCATATGTATATATTTAAGAAATGATCCTTCAAACACAACACAAATTATCCTGGTTGCATTTATCACAACATGAACTCCCACAATTAACTGTAATTAATCAATATCTTGATTAATTCAGTGGATTTAACACTGAAGATCCTTATGGTTAAACCCGAGTAGGTTATTTCTGTACACACTATAATACTATATATATATATATATATATATATACACAAATACTTCTGGCATATATATATATATTATATATATATATATATATATATATATATATATATATATATATATATATATACATGATAATTTTAATATATAGACAAAATAATAATCCTCTTTTTCCTAAATTCAAGTTTATTTTTTTTTAAATTTTCACTTTTATCAAACATTAATTACTCAGACTTCAAAACAATGAAATGTGACACATACCAAACCAAAATGGCTTCTCCTCCTCAAAATGCACATCATACTAAACATTTTTAGCGTTCATTATTTTAGCATCTGAGGTGGAGCGCCACATCTATCATCAGCTCCTTACTTTACCGCACTGATCCCTGAGCTACTCATACGCTGAGTTAGCAAGGGTCGGTATCGAACCAGGAACCTTTTGATTCCTAGGCGGGCGCTCTACCGACTGAGCTAAACCGGCCGGTTTATATATATATATATATATATATATATATATGAGGTAAACAGTACCAGAAAGTTATTTAACTTATCGGGCAAAAAGTTATTGCTTTTAATGGAGATACATTTTTTTTCCTTACAAGATCAAAAGAATCAAACGACCAACTTAAAATTAGTAAAACAGTTAAATAATGACACATGACCGCCGAGATATGTTTTGGATAAAGAAGGAACAACTGCAATGCCCGAGCGAGTGTAAACAAATTATGGGTCTATTCTATTGTATTACTTATCGTAATGTCGGTGTTCGCATTTTGCCGTCTTGTCTGCATAGTGAAAAATAAATTACCAAAACAATGGCGACAGTATTTAAAAGACAAAAGTCTGGAATTAATTAAAACAAGTTTAGAGATCTGTAAAAAGCATTTAAGTATAAAGTATGTTATTTTTGTTAAATTCACCTTATATATATATATATATGTGTGTCTCGCACTTTCTTTTGTTTCTCCATTTTCTTCCTTCGTTTGCTTTCTGTCTGACTTCTGTGTTGACGACATATGCATAAATGGACATATTATGAAGAACCGACATTCGTGGTGGACGGACACAGGGGCTGGGGGGTAGAAAAAAGAAAAACATTCGCCATACGGAAACCCTTAACCAAACCAACAGGGTAGAAGACCTCATTATACAATGGCTTCACAATATTTCAATTGTTGGACCAATTGACTTACAGTATAAATAAATGTTGACATTGTTAATTAAAGAGAGAGAAATCTGAATATAGGAAAAAAGATTCAATCAAACAATTCAACAGTTGCCCCTCTTTCTTTTTTCTTTTGCTTTTTTAAGAATACATAAAATGAAGGGGTGGCCATGACATTGCAAACTAACTACAAAAGTACAGGAAATTGAAAACCGATGATATCTTTTGCAAACAAATCGGAGATATGAGGTTTTAAATGGAACATAAACAGGAGGAGGAGTATTGAAGGAAAATTATTTTTCTTTTTTTTTTTCTTCTACCAAGAAAAGTTTGATCAAATATATCTTTAATATACAGTGATGCTGATAGCTTTTTTAATTTAGTGCATCCTAGGACGCACATATTTGCTTTGAATGAGTCCCCAGGAAAATTTATGGGGACCAACTAAAGTTTCTTAATAGATTGTAGGGTTTTTATTTATGATCTGGGGAAACAACTAAAGCTGTCTAACTCCTACTTTGTAACCTATCCTGTGTAATTCATTTCTAAGAAACCATTGAAATGTATTTACAGTTAGCTTGAAATGGAGAGGGAAGAAAAAAGAAAAACACTGGGATGCATGGATATGATTTTACAGCATCCTTTTAGATTTTTGTGCATCAGGGACGCAGGATGTGTACCTATCAGTATCTCTGAATATATCAATCTTTTCCTAAAAATATGTAGTAAAAGAAATGGTACTTGTGTGTGTGTATGTATATATATATATATATTCACTCACACACCTTTTCCATATAATGATCCTATGGTGAAACTTGAGTAGGCTTACTCTGACTATATTGTTTTTTTTAAACCAGCTCTACAAATGTATTAAGCACTTTTATATTCATTCATAATTACACTTATATATATATTATATATATGCACACTTTGGAAATAGGATTAAATATATATTTCTGTTTCTCTGTTTTGTTTATGTGACGACATTCAACTTGGGTCGGTTTAGCCGACACCATCCAACAAATTCACCTATGGTGAATTCCTGAAAGGAGTAACAAGGGAATAGGAAATTCATAAAGCGGTCCCCAAAGGTATATCCCAGTTAGGGAAAGGAGATGCCTTGTTTGATGCAAATTTCCCACAGATGCAGGGACAAGTACGCCAAAAGCCATCGATTCCTGATGATGATTAAGATTCCCTTTGGATTTTTGCAAGAGCCCCTTTGGCCGAGTTGTGGCCCTAATACCAATAAGTACCAGACCTGTCCGCCTTGGGTGACCCTCACAATGACATGGCTCTGACACCACCAATCTTACACGGCCCTGCCGTAATGAGTAAGGGTTGGACTTTAGAAATAATGTGCTAGATGGCCATTTAGCAAAGAGCTTCCTCTGTCCTTTTACTAAAAGTTTTACAGGTCTTGTTTTTCATTCTGCAGGGTGTTGGTTGGTTGTTTTGTTTTACGGCATATCAACCTCAGTGGGTCATTTAATGCCGATAAAGTTTTGAAATAAATCATTCTGAATGGATACTCAATAAATACTTTTTTCTATTTAACCCATAGATGGGATCCTAACAGGTACTACCACTCCAAGTCAAAGTGGACCAGGGAGCAATGGTGATAAAGGGGTACTCCACATTCCCCAAACCTCCAAAACTGGAATCTCACCATCAGATAGAGTTTAACGTCATTCTCAGGACATGTAGACCCTCAGCCACTGCCTTCTAGCACCCATATGATAAGAAGGATTGGGGTTTGCCATAAGGGCAATAGGGTGGGGGCAATCATACAGGTGCTAGGGCTTGATGTGACCAACCGATTGATCAGGGGGGGCCTCTCTGGCCACCCGTCTAGCCCAAGAAAGGGCCAAAGTGGAGTATTGCAAGTCATGGAGTGCTCAACCACCTGGGTTCTATCCTTAAGCATCACGGGTCACTACCCATGGCCAACAGGTGGTCTTACCCCTCTGCAGAGGTGCAGTCAATGGCTGCAGGGTGTCTAACCATCTTACTCACCAGACAAAATCTGTGGGGTTACTGGTTTAGTCACCAATGATCTGACTATGTAGTAGGTATATATATATATATATATTATAAAAAAGAAGAAGGTCCGCAAAATGTATTATGTTTCAGAAAAAAATTTTTATTCTTTTTATCTTACAAACAATTTTTTTCTGAGAACATAATACATTTTGCGGACCTTCTTTTTTATAAAATATTAAATTTCTCCCGTTGGAACCAGAACAACATTATATATATATATATATAATATATATATATATATATATATATATATATATATATATATATATATATATATGTGTAGTAATGAGTTACATAGAACCAGTAGTACAAATATTTGAGAATATTCTGTATATTCTAATAAATGAAATAGAGCACTAAGTGCCGATGAAGATATTCCACACGATAATCTTTAATTAAAATTGTCTCAATTCTTCAGTCATCTCCAATTACCTTATAATTAAATGTAAGACATGTTACCTGTTATTAATGCCACATTACCTCACCTTTCAATATTTCTTTCAACAACCAGATGATCATCCTTGATAAGCAAAATATTCAGACCATGTAAACAATGTAATGGATGTGTATACACAATGAATTTTGAATGTTTATCTAATAAAGCAAAGTAGGGTTGAATTTCTTCAAGATTGCCAAAGACGTATTTATTAAAATAATGATGAAATGAATTTTTGAAGACATCTGACACTTTATACAAAAATTAGAACAACTATGTCAAAGGTTAAACTAGTAAAGTAATGTCGGCAGGGCGGCATAGTCGGTATCAGCCAGACAGCAAGGAAGTCTATCCTCTTTTTACTAGCGCTAGACAAAGGAGATTATTTTAGCATCCAAGGTGGAGGGACACACCTACCATCAGCTCCTCACTTTACTGCACAGATACCAGTACTACTCATACACTGAGTTGGCGAGGACCGGTATCGAACACGGAACCTTGTGATTCCGAAGTGGACGCTCTGCCAACTGACCTAAACCAGCCCTAACAACAAAATAGGTGCGTGGTGTAATGGTTAGTCGTAGGAAATGGACTCATCCGCATCGACCAAAGTTCAAATCCTGTACAAGGCTGTTTGCATTTCACTTGTTTGTATTTTTTCTTTTGTTTGCTTTTTATGTTTTATCCTTTAATCATTTTTTTAAATATATCACTGATAGATATATATATATATATATATATATATACCTTTATTATATTTTTATTTAGTTCTTTTGATGGAAAATGAGGGCTAAAATGTTGTTTTTTTTTAACCCAGGTAAAAATAGGGTGTGGACTTTGGTCTTTGCTGGTTTCCACTAATTTTCCCTTATAAAAAGGATATTCACTCAGTCATTGTACAATAGTGTAGCTCGATTTTGGAACTGTAACATCTCCCATGTGGCAAAAGTTGCAAATTAAAGAATTACCACATAAAATAATTTTCTTCAAATTTTTGCCTTTGTTTGAGGAAATAGATTTTAATCTTTTAAATTGATATCACTGTTACAGCTTACTTATTAGATAAAAAGCAGCATATCAGATGTGTCGGTGGTGATGGGGGGCATATTTTCAATTTGAATTCTAGTTATAATATTTTATTCATTTCATTTAAAAGGACAAACTTTTGTTTTAAATACTGAAACTGATAAATTTTCTAACCAATTTCTACGCTAAATGTTGTGAAAACAAGGATTTTTGATGCATTTAAGTTGACGATCTTTGATGCTATTTCCTCAAACAATGGTGCAAGTAAAAGATCTAGTTTCAGAGAATTTGATATTTTAAAAAAGTTAAAAATCAACCTACCCTATTATACAGACATACAGAATATGAATCATTTTCCAGTGGGTCCTGACCCATAGATGAGACCCTAACAGGTGCTACCACTCTAGGTCTGAGTTGACCTGGAAGTAATGGCAATGAAGGAGTACTTCACACTCCCCAGACCTCCAAGAACTGGAACTTCAACATCGGATAGAGTTTAACGTCATTCCCAGGACATGAAGACCTTCAGCCACCATCTTCTAGCACATAAATGATAAAAAGGGTTGCCATAAGGGCAATAGGGTTGGGACAATCATATAGGTGCAAGGGGTACTCCACATACCCCAGAGCTCCAGAACTGGAACCTCACCATCAAATGCAGTTTAGTGTCATAAACAGGGCCACCTTTTTTTTTTTTGGTTGGGGTGGGAGGATACAGTCAATGATATTCTAAGCCCCACCAACAAGGCAACCAAAATGAGGAGTGTATTTGGGTACATTAGTATTTATATCTTCTTATCTCAAACAAATCCTTAGATAAACAAATTGTGTGCATGACAAAGACAAAAATGAACATCCTGGTGATAAACTAATTTCTTTCCTTTGTCAGGTATACCCTCTGTAAAACAGACAGAGAATAAGCATATATGTAATTGCACAAATATATATATATATATATTATTATTATATTATAGAAACACAATCATGTAAACAACGACTAAAAATCTTAGAAGCACTGCATATTAGACACAAAAATCCAAAACTAAACAAAATAAACTTTGATAATAGCACCAACATTCTAAAATGCCTATAATTACTATAAAATTATAATAGCAAAAGTAGTAATAATAATGACAATAATAATAATAACACTAACAACAACAATAATAAACACAACCTATATAAATGGAAAATGGAATAGCCCATTGTTGTACGGTTTCAAAATACCCTGAAGATGGCCCACGATAGGGCAGAAAGTACTCGGTCTATGACACATGGCGAATACATCAGCCAATTTTCGCTAGATATTACAAAAATAATCCAGCAATACAAAAAACAAAGGACAAAACTTGCAGACAAAAAATGGCTGCATTATTTAACAATATATGCCTACTAGAAAAAATGCTGCCTAAATACACACACACACACACATATATATATATATATATATATATATATATATATATCACAAGATTGTTTGAGCTTGCACTGGTATGCATGTAAGGAAACCTGTTCAAAACAACAGAGCTAAACTATCAAGAAAGGTAGATGTAAAAAAGTTGAAAGATATGTAAATCTTGAGTTCTTTACACACAATGTCCAACTCCAAGTTATTCCATTCAGAACTTATTCTATTCAAATAAATTCATATTATTGTAATCAGAGTTCTGCTCAATTATAATAAACTAACCATCAGTTTTTGTACTTTGCTTGCAGTATTGGGAGAGCTGCTGTGAGCAGCTTAAAGTAGGCAAAGAATTAAATGAAAAGACTCACAAAAAATGTTCTATGATTGACTTTCATCAGGTAGGCGGCAAAATGAATGGAATGTGAATTATTTCATTTTGTTATCTACCTGAGGATCAAATAGATGAGTAAGAATATTTTTATGAGTTTTAATATATATATATATATATATATATATATATATATACATACACACACATCTCACCTACATACATATGCTGAAATCAATGTGTGTGAAAAAAATAGGATTTTGCAAGTAAGGGCTTTATATAAGAGCATACATAATAAAAGAACACACACATATACACACACTCATAAGTAAAAGAAACTACACCAAATTATCTTGTGTTTAATCAATATTTCCCCAAGTTTTTACATTCATACAAAAGGGGCAGTAAGTATTCAAATGGTATAAAAAAAATCAAATGTGTCATCCAATAACTTTCTGGGTTGGTTGGTTGGTTGGAATTTACAGTATGTCAATGCTTGGGTTATTTTATTTATTTGCCAAAGACGTTATTGTTTTATTCATTCTTGTTTAGCATTTAATTTTTTAACTCAATTCTTTATCTATTTAACTGATAGATGGAACCTAACAGGTTCTACCACTCTGGGTCACAGTGGACCTGGGGGTAATGGCAATAAAGGGGTACTCCACACTCCCCAGAGCTCCAGAATTGGAACCTCACCACTAGATGCAGTTTAGCACCATACCCAGGACATCACTTTCTTGTTATTTACTAAACTTTGCTTAGTCCAGCACACAGAGCTCGGGTTGTTATCTACAAAGATTTGCTTAGAAGATACCCTAACAGGTACTACCACTCCAGTCAAGATAATCATATAGGTGCTAATGACCAGTCGATTGATCAAATCAGGCCTCTTCAGCTATCCATCTAGCCCAAATATGGTTCAAAGTGAAGTGTTGCATATAATGAAATTTATTGTGTACAGTGCTCAGATGTACCACAACTCAAAGTTTTTAATCATTTAAACAAAAAAATATGTGGTCTTATAGTTCTGATTTTTCTGGAAATATAAAAATTAGGACAGGTATTTTTTTTTTTATTCAAATGACAAAAGGTTGAACCCCCTCTTCAATCCTAATTGATAAAAAACATTTTAATTAAAAAACAAAACAAACTAAGCTATACATAGAATTAAGTCCCTAATGAAAAATGTGCTGAAAATCTCATTAAAATTGAGCAATAATAATTAAAATTAATGAAATTTATTGTGTACAGTGCTCAGGTGTACCACAACTCATCAAAGTCTCATGTCAAGTACACAGAATAATGTATTAGTGTCAGGAACATCAACAGTTTACAGTAGTAATATGCATGTATGTGTGCGCGTGTGTATGTGGAGAGTGGCATCAGGTATAGTGTCGGCGGACTACAGGAAGCATGGAGGTTTTGAAAGACTCAGTGCTTCGACAGCCTACAACAAACTATTCCATGTCTCCGCAACTCTGAGCATAAAAAAATGTTTCCGAAAGTCACATGAGCAGTGCTGTTTTCTGACTTTGTAGGCATGTGTTGGAAAGATGGAGATCAAAAAGGTGCTCAAGGTTGCTGTTGTTAAGATGATTAATGACCTTATGAGCGTTTACCAGGTCAGTTGCCAGTTGCATATCTTGGGACCACTTAGTACCCAGGTCACTGACCGTTCTGCCACCACAATCTTGTCCTCAGGTATTCTATTTATATGCCCTGTTGGCTACGGCTGTTAAATATGCCGACTGCACCTCTGCAGAAGAGTAAGAACAGCCCCCTTCCCCAATAGGGTCACCTGTAGGTGTCTTCTGCAGAGGTACAATCGGCATATTTTACAGCCGTAGCTGACAGGGCAATATAGATAGAATGTGACTTGATATCATGCTTAATGGCCACCAGAGTGGATTTTATGGCATGTCAACCCATTGGGTTATTTTATGCCAAAGAACTTTGGTTTTATTTATTCCTGATAGGTACTCAATTTTTTTTTAAACTCAATTTCTTTAAAACTCATTTTGTTCTATTCAACCCATATATGGGACCCTAAAAGATACCACCACTCCGGGTCAGAGTGGGTCTGGGAGTAATGGTGATGATGGGGTAATACACATTCCCCAGAGCTTCAGAATTGGAACTTCACCCTCACTTCAGAGTTTAACGTCATACCCAGGACACTAAGACTCACAGACAAAGGGTTGGGGATTTGCCATAAGCACAATAGGGTTGGGACAATCATATAGATGCTAGGGCTTGACATGACCAGCCAATTGATAGGAGGGTGCATCTCCGACCGACCGTCTAACCTAAGTAAGGGTCAAAGTGAAGTGTTGCATGTCATACACTGTTCAGCCACCAAGAATATGTACTTGGCATCACGGGTCACCACCCATGGCCAACAGGTTGCGCCATTAGAGAGGGGGGTCTTACTTTTCTGCAGAGGTGCAGTCGGTTTATAATAAATACCCAGCCAACATGGCTTAAAAGTCAAGTGAAATGCTGGTTGAATTAGAAGAATAAAGTCTGGGTGAACAACCAACACGTGGGAGGGCAACCACGTTTAGCGAGACAAACTTGACTTAAATCACATCTTAATCCCAAATCAACAAACGTAGATAATTTACCATCTTTACGCATTACCGCATCCTAAACCTCATCCTCATCCATGCAGCAGCAGCCAAAAGAATCAATGAGTTTAATATGTCGTCTATTCATTCAGAAATATTTATTTATCTAGTAGATCTATAAAACTGCATTCTAAACTAAAAAAAAATTTCAAAATATCCCTGTTATATACAGGTATTTGCCTTGCGTCCCAATTATGAGGGCATGACACAAGGACATTTTTATATGAGCCCACCCACAAGCCAAAGGTCATGGGTGGTAGGCACAAAAAAATGCATTGATCCCATCGGCATTCTCCCTCAAGGGGGACGCCTTTGATGCTGGGCAACAAACCCAGCCCTGACCCTTTAAATCAAGGGGGTAGGTATTTCCTGGGGGGATAGCCTCCTGGGATCAATGCTGTTAATTTTACTTAGCCAGTCCAGAAGCTGAAGCACTCTGGAAAAGGACCTCGAGGGGCCTTTGCCGGCTCAGTATATATATATATATATATATATACAAATTTTTGATTCTAAAGGAAAAAAAGTCTACATACAGAGAATTTATGCTTCATATGGCCCTAGTTTAGTCTGTAAAGTTATACAGTGCACACTGATAAATAGATTATCAAAAAATCATTGTTTTATATTTTAATTGTAGGCCATTATCACTTGATTACATAAATAGGAGTCAGAGTCGGAGGTGACAAAAATAGAGGAGTCGGAGTTGGAGCTTTTGTGTTCTGACTCCACAACTCTGATATTCTATAAATAGGATATGACACAACATCAAGATTAATGGACATCTTTGTTACATTTTAAATGTAAAAAAGTAAATAAATAAAGTCATCAGAGTGGCCTAAAATCAGTATCAGCCAGACAGTGAGGGAGTCTATCCCCTTTTCACTAGCGCTAGACTAAGAAGATTATTTTGTCATCTGAGGTGGAGTAGCACACCTGCCATCAGCTCCTCACTTTACTACACAGATCCCTGTGCTACTGATATGTTGAGTTGGCGAGGGCTGGTATCGAACCCGGAATCTTATGATTCCCGGTCAGATGCTCTACCAACTGAGCTAAACAGGCCAAATAGCTTTAAGTATTTTAATCCAAGTTTTAATTATATTGAAGTACGTCAGTCAGTCAGTCTACTATTGGTTTGAACAACAGCAACTGGCCAAGCACAACTGAACCAGTGTCAAGACAACTGGTACTTATTGGAATTCAGAATAGTCCACTCATGCATTTGGGTGATTCCATTCCTTGAGTCTTGATTGGCTGCTTGGTTTGTGTGATGTTCTGAGGCTTCATAAATATCCTGCCATTTTGCAGTATATTTTGCAGTAGTCTTATCAGCAAACCAGATTTGTATTAAGTTACGACTGCTTGCTGCCTTGTCTTACCAATTGGTACTTATGGGAATTCAGAATAGTCCACTCATGCATTTGGGTGATTCCATTCCTTGAGTACTGATTGGCTGCTTGGTTTCTATGATGTTCTGAGGTTTCATAAATAACCTGCCATTTTGCAGCAGTGTTCACAGCTAACCAGATTCGTATTGAGTTATGACTAGTTGCTGTCTTGTCTTACCAATTCAATGGTAATTGGAAATAATATGATTATTCTACAAATTATAATTTTTCAATTTTTCCTGAGCAGATTAAAAACCAATTTCTTGTGAGTAATGTATCCGAGTAAAATATTTAAATTGATTACATCCATGATCTTAATCAAATAGAATATTTAAGATAATGAATTTATTCAAATTTTAATATATAATATAATTTATTATTTATTAATTTATAATTAATAAATAATTTATAATTTATTTAATCTTATTTTCATTATATAATTAATTATAATAATATAATATAAATAATATTATAAATAATATATTATAATAATATAAATAATGATATAAATATATAATATCATTAATATTATTTTTATAATTTATATATAATATAATCTATATATATATATATATATATATATATATATATATATATATATATATATATATATAATATAATTTATTTAAATGAATTTATTTAAATAAAACGAGTCTCATTCATTTAAATTGATTGCATCCATATCTCTTTGAGTCTCATATGCAAACTTACATGTACCTACCTACCTACCTACTCAGCCCAGTTGGCTGAGGCTTTAAAATACACTGACTGCACCTCTGCAGAGGGGTAAAATCCCACCTGTTGGCCGTGTGTGGCGACCCGTGATGCTTAAGGATGGAATCCTTGTTGCTGAGCAGTCCATGACATACAACACTCCACTCTGGCTCTAAATTAGGCTAGACAGGCGGTCAGAGAGGTGCCCTCCAATCAATCGGCCAGTCATGTCAAGCCCTAGCACCTATATGATATTCCCAACCCTATTTCCCTTACGGCAACCCTGCAACTCTTTTTATCATATATCTGACTAGAAGGTAGTGTCTGGGGCTCTTCATGTCCTGGATATGACCTTAAACTATCTGATGGTGAGGTTCCAGTTCTGGAGGTTTGGGGAAAATCCCTTCATCACCATTGCTCCCAGGTCCACTCTGAACCAGATTGGTAGTACCTGTTAGGGCTCCATCTATGGGTTAAATAGAAAATTTGTTTACAAAAAAAAATTGCGTTTAAAAACCTTTCTTCCAAACTATCGCTACAAATCTTTCAAAACTTTGCCAGCATTAAATGACCCACCATGGTTTGATATGCTGTAAATCAAAAACAAACAAACAAACCTACATCACAGTAAATGTCAGTGAGGTCTCGGTGAGCTTTTAGTTGGGTAGACACACTAAAGAATTGAGTACATCTATACCAAATTGGTTATACAGAACAAATCAATAAAAAAAAAAAAACCTAAAAAAAAAACAAAAAAAAACACATAAGCACTTTTGATAAAGAATAGGTTCCGAAATTTGATGAGATAGTCTGAGAAGAGATTTTAATATTAAGCCGGGAATTTGAGGTGTGTGGCTGGTGGCGGGGGGGGTAAGCGAGGAAAGAGCTTTATGTCATGACATTTATTGATTTTTTTACATGGTAAGCATTTTCTTAGTACAGCCTTTTCAGAACAAGCTTACTCAAATGATAAGTACAATAGACCAAGACCAAATCCAAATCCAACAGGTACGAGGTATATAAGATATCTCTTTCTCTGAAAATAAGCCAATGCCAGTGGGTGCAACTTGGCTCTCAGATAATAATCAGCAAGCTAGTCTATTTATCACTGTGGAGTGAGTTTGATCCACACTGGGTGCCAGGCTAATATAAGCTTAGTAAATACGTAAGCTCAATAGAAAAACAATAAATAGTTTATGAGGGTCAATAGGCTGATAAAGGTACTTTCATGGAATGTGACCAATTGAGGTTTATTTTTCAACATAATAACTTTGAACCACGTATCTTTGATAATCTGTGTTACGCCTCAAAGATATGTGGTTCAAATTAACTGACCTGAAAAAATGTAAAAGTTTTTAAATAAAATAACTGGTGCATTATATCTTTTATTCATTAATATATAAACACTGAAGATGTCATTAAATTCGGTTAATTCCCTGATTTTTGGTATTTCTTTTTTCTTTTGGTGGGGTGACATACGATGGTGGAATTTAGGTCCGTTAAGTTCGATTTAACCGAGATAAAATCATTTGAAAAGAGTCTTCTGTTATGAGAAGGGTTAAGATTTAATTTCTGGATTTAGGCATTATCAAGTATAATTTATTTTCCACTAAAGAAATCCGGTTTTATCTTGAGGTTGTCTTAAATTTGGAGATAACAGCAACAAGGTGATAGATATCAGGTTTAATTACACTAAATTGATTTTTAACAAAAATGCTGTTAGACTATCATATGATAATTTACTTAACTTAGAATTGGCCTGAAGTCTGGGGCACCTTGTGAGAAATTAACGCATTTGTAATATATATATATTTACTAATCCCTCCGCATGTATAGGATGTAACACATGGTCAATTTCTTAATCAGAGATTAACAGGTTTGAATTAAGAATTTTCCTTCTCCTAGACTGGTTTCCTAACCAAAGTTAAAGAGCCCAGTATTGCCCTACTATTTACCCATAGCTGGAAGGAGAATAGTTAGATTCATACCTTTTCCAAGGGTATTAGCACAATGTGAAATGCAAACAGCCTCGTCCAGGATTTGAACTTGTCTCGTCATTTCCTATGATGGTAACCATTACACCACATGCTTCCACATTAGTAATAAAGCTTGTTAACCATTACACCATTCAAATTGTCCTTGTTGGATTTTGGTATGTTATACAAAATGTTTCAGTTTTTATAGAATAGTCTCTCATCTTAAATCTGAACAAATTTCGGATGAATGAAATGAAATGAAGTCATTTGAAAAGTTACTTTTGATATGAAGAGGGTTAAGATTCTTCACTTGTGGGTAATAGAATTATCAGAAATAATTTATTTCCTACCCCACCCCCAACAAAAAGTTTGATCTTGAAATCTTATTAGGTGTGGTGATGACAGCAGTTGTGATAGGTACATGTCCTGCGTCTCTGATACACAAAAATCTAAAAGGACACAGTAAAATCATATCCATGCATCCCAATGTTTTTCTTTTTTCTTCCCTCACCATTTCAAGGTAACCGTAAATACATTTCAATAGTTTCTTAGGGAATGAATTACACAGGATAGGTTACAAGGTAGAGGTTAGATGGCTTTTGTTGGGACCCATAAATTTTCCCGGGGACTCATTCAAAGCAAATATGTATGTCCTATGAGATTCGAAATCCAATGGGATATTCCCTCACAGGTTCAGATCCTGTTCGCAGCGCCATATTGAAGTCAGTAAGTCAGTTAGTCTACTGTTGATTTGAATAACAGCATCTAACTAAGTATAACTTAAGCAGTGTCCAAGACAGTTGGTATATATAGAAATCAAGAATGACCCATTCATGAATTTGGGTGATTTGGGTCATTCCATTCATTGAGTTCTGATTGGCTGTTTGACTGCTTGATTTGAATGACATTGTGGAGTCTTATATATATATCCTGTCATTCTGCAGTAGACTTTGTGACATTTAGGTTTGTATTTCAGTTACAACCGTTTGTTGCCTTGTCTTCCCAGTTTGACGGTAATTGGAACTTTAATTATTCTTCAATACTAAATCAAAACGCTATCAACATCACTGTACATATATAAAGGGCAGTTGGTGAGTATATATGTCTGTCCAGATGAAACTTCGAAAATCAAACAATTAACGACAAAGTATATATGTATACACATTAAATATCACCAGTTGTTGCTTTTAGTGCATAAAAGCATGAAGATTATATATTTGATTTATATTTCAAAGATATCAAAAAATTAAAATATAGTTATTTACTAAGCTGAGCTTAGATGTGGCACAAGGCCAGAAGTATGGGGCACCCAGTGAGAATCGAACTCACTAACAATGGTCTGCTAATCTAGCTTGCTAACCATTACTCCACGAGAGGTACTCAAATTAAAATATATAGCATTGAAATTCTATTTAAAAATGTCCAGCATTTGTGAATCTCAAAAGTTTTAAAAAATCAATACACCAGGTATTTTTGCCCTTCCTCTTTACCCAGTTGATGCAAGGTAGCCACTTCTAGTGGTAACATAAATACAAAACTCTGATCATCATAATGTACCTTGTTGAATTTGGTTTGGTTTGATTTGTTTTGTTTTGTTTTTTTTTGTTTTACGGCATGTCAACCTCAGTGGGTCATTTAATGCCGATAAAGTTTTGAAATAAATCAATTCTTAATGGATAATACAATTTTTTTAAAATACATTTTTCTATTTAACCCAGAAATGGGACCCTAACAGGTACTACCACTCCGGGTCAGAGTGGACCAGGGAGCAATGGTGATGAAGGGGTGCTCCACATGTAGACCCGCAGCCACTGCCTTCTATCACGTATATGATAAAAAGGGTTGGGGCTTGCCATAAGGGCAATAGGGTTGGGAAAATCATATAGGTGCTAGGGCTTGACGTGACCAGCCGATTGATCGGAGGGGGCCTCTCCGACCGCCTGTCTAGCCCAAGATAAGGCAAAGTGGAGTATTGCATGTCATGAACTGCTCATCCACCTGGGCTCTATCCTTAAGCATTACGGGTCGCCACCCACGGCCAACAGGTGGCCCCATTGGGGGAGTCTTACCCCTCAGCAGAGGTGCAGTCGGTGTTGTTGAATTTGTATTTTCAATTCAACTGTTTTGTTTGTTCAATCAGACTGGTTGCATATTTGTCTATCATAAATAAGCGCCCTAGTAGGCCTCTTGCATTGACCCCAATATGCAATCTTATCCCTTCCTTTGTATATCATGGGGTGGTGATTTTCATCGCATGTCTACAGTTATTTGAGTCGAACAATGAAAACCAAGTTTGTTATCAGATTACAAAGTGACCTAGCAGACTATTCAACCATGCATTGACCAAAAAAAAAAAAACAACTAGTTCTTTTTTTTTTCTTTCTTCTTCGGATTAGAATATTTAAAGTATTTTAGAAGATAAATCTATAAACCTGCTTGTTCATTCGCAATCGAAACTGAATCCCTGATAATAGCAGCACAAATAGCTGTAAGTATCAATTATATCAAAGTGAAAATATATATGACACAAGAGAATAGCAAGTGTAGGATGAGTGGAGACAAAACAGCTAATCACATAATAACTGAATGCAGCAAACTAGCACAAAAGGAGTACAAGACTAGGCATGACTGGGTAGGATAGGTGATCTATAAGAAATATATATATATATATATATATATATATATATATATATATATATATATATGGAAGCGCGTGGTGTAATGGTTAAAGTCATGGGAAATGGACTCGTCACCCCGAGTTCAAATCCTGGACGTGGTAATTGCATTTTCACTTAGCGCTAATACCCTTGGGAAAGGTATGAATCCTACTCTCCCTCCTGCTATGGATAAATAGTAGGGCAGACTGGGCTCTTTAACTTTGGTTAGGCAACTGGTCTAGGAGAAGGAAAACTCTGAATTCATATCTGTTGAATTCAAACCTGTTGAACTCCGCTTGAGAAATTGACCTTGTGTCACATCCTGCTCATATGGAGGGGTTGGTGTGTATATGTGTGTATATATATATATATATATATATATAAGAAATTATATGTTAACATATATGACACAAGAGAATAGCAAGTGTAGGATGTGTGGAGACGAAACAGCTAATCACATAATAACTGAATGCAGCAAACTAGCACCAAAGGAGCCATGACTGGGTAGGATAGGTGATCTATAAGAAATTGTGCAAGAAATTAGAATTTGGTCATACCACAAAATGGTATATGCACACACTTAGTGTGAGTGGTCTAATGGTTACAGTTGTAAGAAATGGACTCGTCGACCCAAGTTAAATTCCTGGATGGAGCTGTTTGCAGCTATAATATCTAAAAACTAACAATGACACAGGGCTTCTGATAGAGAGAAATCCCTAACAGAAAATCAGACCGAAGTCCTCAGAAGATATCCAAGATCTTAGAAGATGCCAGACTAAGTCAAGATAGATGATAGAAATACCAAAGACGATCAGAATACTAAAGACGGCCAAGAAATAGAATTAAAGAAAGAGGTATGCAACATTATAATTACTAGCAAATATATGCACCCTCCGGGTGCAAATACTTAAGTTTTAATGTAATAAAATATCATATTAAATTAGAAATAAGAATGAAAAAAAAATTGCAACAGAGAGGGCTATAATAAAAAAAAATAGAACCACTGAAACTCACTCTTCCACCACTTCCGTCTTTCATTACTAATTTTTTCTAATTTAACTATTTAGTTAACATGAGAAGTAAATAATAAAATTACAGTTATTTCTTCTTGTAAATAATTTTCTTTTAAGATTTATCCCTGAGATTTTTGCTCATATTCATTAAGATAAAACCAAACAATTAGAAATCAATAATACCAAGCACATATTTATTAAAATCAAATTTTAAATATCAATATGCAAATAAGCCTTCCCGTGCATACTGTATGCCACTATTTTGTTGTATATATAAATACAATCACGTTATTAGTATGTAGATATGGTCAACAGTATTAATAATGTAAAACAATTTTATTAATAATTAAAGGCTTAAAAGAATGAAACCATAGATAATTTGACGTAATTAAGGGAATTGTGACTTGAGTAGTGATATAGTTTCGGTTACAGACAGAAAAACACACAATCTCCATTATAATAAGATTTAGTGCCAGTGAAGAAGGCGCTATGCAACACCCCTTGTCAAATGGGAAAACTTATTGGAATATGTGTGTTGAGTGCCAATATGGCTATTTTAATGAAAATCAACATTTCATATCCTTTTTATGTCTTGTAAATACAGCTTCAGTCTTGATACTTTTTATACACACATTCTATCAGGGTGGTGGTGTCAGAATTGTGGACTCAGTGTCGGGATTGGAGTCAGTAAAACTATACCGACTCTGACACCAGTTGAATTTATACTTTATATGCCCTAGTTTAGCCTGTAAAGTTATACAGTGCACACTCCTTATAAATAGATATTTTTTTAAATCATGGTTTTAAATTTAGTTGTAGACCATAATCACATAACTCTTTGCCTACATTCAGTCGCTAACAGCGGCTTTCCCACCATACATCCGACACCCAAGAAAAGTACAAAAACTGATGGTTAGTTCATTATAATTGAGCAGAACGACTCAGATTACAATGATAATAGGACTTTATTTTAAGGTTCCAACTCCACAGCCGTACTTTCTATGTAGAATTTGTATTTTATGTATATACCTTTTGTATATTTAGCAGGGATATATATATATATATATATATATATATATATATATATATATATATATATATATAATGTAGTTTCACTTCAAATTTTTGTCTGTAACAAAAATTATGTCACTGCTTACATCACATTACCCAAAATTCTCATAACATAGAATAAATACACTCAAAATTTGAACATGCAACATTTAGACAGTCCTCATTGTTTTTTAAAACAAGTTTTAATAAATACATGACTGGTATTATATATCTATATATAGTTTGTTTTATTTTAATACATATTTAAAGTTTACATTTCAAATTGTTTTATTTTTTAATCCTTTAATGAATTTGATGATTTTACTTACTTAGGGTACACACTTGCTGACATTGAATTTTTTACTCCCCCGCTCAGTCAATATGTTTTAAAAAAATATATTTTTACATTGCCCAGAGGGCGTTTTTTATTTTGTACTAGTATACTTAATGTACTAATTGTGTACTGCATACTCGCCTTTGGTTTTACGATAAAGTCACATTGAAACACTGCTTCCTGCTAGATCACTGAAGTTAAACAACAATGAGCCTGTTCAATACTTAGATGGGTGACCATTTAAGCAAAAACATGTACTGTAAGAAAACGAATATCAATAATGACTTGATTCAGCATTAAATTACACGAAAAGGGTTGATATGCCTCAAAATAATCAACCACTCACCATTGGAAAGTGTTTTATTATAGAACTGCATAAAAATGGGTCTTACAATAGGGTTTCACTGAAAAGGGTTTTTAGAGTAATGATTATGTCAGAGTTGTAGGGTCAGCCTGTTATTATCTGGGACAATGATGACCATACTGAGGTTTAAATATATAGATTTACACACCTACACACATAAATATACATAAATATGTATACATTCTCACATAAAAATTTGGTAATTTATCATGAATATGCATTGACATATTTGCATTAATTGATGTGACCATGAGTAATGGTATATATATATATATATATATATATATATATGAGGCTGGTTTAGCTCAGTCAGTAGAGTACTTGACTAGGAATCGTAGGGTTCCTGGTTCGATACTGGCCCTCGCCAACTCAGAGTATGAGTAGCACAAGGATATGTGTAGTAAAGTGAGAAGCTGATGGTAAGTGTGGCGCTCCACCTTAGATGCTAAATAACAATCTCCTTGGTCTACTGCAAGAGAAAAGGGATAGACTCCCTCGCTGTCTGGGCAATACAGACTTTAGGCCACCCTGATGGCTTTACTTACATATATATATATATATATATATATATATATATATATATATATATATATGTGTGTGTGTGTGTGTGTGTGTGTGTGTGTCCAATTGGCGCTTTTTAACTTTTCTGTTGCAGTCGCATTATCCAACAATCTTCAAAAGAGAAAACATGTTTATCTCAGTTTAACTAAGTAATGACATCAACTTAGTCACATATAAGGTGGGGTTCTGATGAGATTCTGAGTGTGTGTATATATATATATATATATATATATATATATATATATGTAATGTAACAAATATAAAAGGAAAGATGAATAACCAACACAGACAATCAATTCAATTAATATTTTGTCTTTATTTGCTCAAAGACTTCTTCAGAATGATTTCATTAATTTACAAGGATGTTATATAAGTGTGGAAAAGATAAAGGGTGGGGGGGGGGAGGAGAAAGAAAGGTAGACATAGTGAAGAGGGGGGTGCAAAAACGAAAGAGAGCAAAGATCTGGTGAAATAGAGGATTGCCCTTTCATTTTTGTTACATTTTGTTGGATTTTCTTAATCTTTTGTTTTCTTCAAAGTTCAATATTCTATTCACCTCAGTTTTTAAGGATTTCTTTAAAATTCTTTATAATCCAATTTTTGTGCAAAAAATGTCAATCGACATGTGTAAAACTAAACATGAATCGGTTTATTTGTTTCAATAAGATATCAACCCCTTCTGAGTTATTTAATGCCGAAATTTGATTCACGTGACTTTCGGAAACATTTTTTCACGCTCTGAATTGCGGAGACATGGAATAAACTGCCCGCGTCTGTTGTAGGCTGCCGAAGCACTGAGTCTTTCAAAGCCTCCATGCTTCCTGTGGTCTGCCGACACTGATGCCACTCTCCACATACATATGCACACACGTACACACATACATGCATATTACTACTGTAAACTGTTCATGTTCCTGACACTAATACATTATTCTGTGTACTAGACATGAGACTTTGATGAGTTGTGGTGTACCTGAGCACTGTACACAATAAATTTCATTATTATTATTATTTGTTAATGTTTGATTATAATCATAACTATTTATATTTGGATTGGTTTGGTTATTTGTTTAACAGCATCTCAATTCCTTATGGGTTATTTAATGCTGAAATTTGATTCATTTGTAAATATTTGAATATGATCATGATATCATTTATATTTTCAATGTTCCATTGCAAAAAAAATTTAATTGCAATTTTTAAAAAGTCTTATTTATCTATGATAATAAATGTTTCTATTTATTCAAATAAAGTCCTATTATCATTATAACCTGAGTCTTTCTGCTCAGTTATAATGAACTAACCATTGGCGTTTATGGTAAGATCATAGTGGTGGAAGAGCCACTGTGAGTGGTTTAAAGTAGGCAAAGAGCTACCAACTGTCTAAGTGTCACATCACACAAAGGCATCTTTTGTTGGGTGGGAGATAATAAAAAAAACTTGCCAATTCAGTTTTTTTTTAAAAACCTGTTCATGTATTTTTGTGTACTACTTTTATTCAAATATTTTTGGAAACAAACAAAAACATTCTATTTTATTTTATTATTATTTATTCCCATTCTAAAGTTATTTATTTTAGATTATCATAAATTTCATAACTATAGATTTTTCTGAAATTTCACACAAAAAATCTATTCATTTTATTTTTGTATCTTTTTTTTTATTATTATTATTATTATAGTTTATTTGTCAATATGAGAAAGAAAGAAAGAAAAACTGGATTGTAAGCTTGTTTACAGAAGAAGTATATTTATATGTATAGGGTACCTCATGTGGTGTAATGGTTAGCAAACTTGATTTGAAGACCATTGTTAGTGAGTTTGATTCTCAATGGGCGCCCCATACTTCTGACTTTGAGCCACATCTAAGCTAAGCTTAGTAAATAACTATATGTATAGGGTAGTGCGAAAAACATCTACCATATTAAAAATTGAACAATCTTTGAATAAGAAAGATAAAACAAAGATTTCTTTTACTTATATTTGAATCTCAAAAAATTACTTTGAACTAGTCATGGAATAATTTACAGAATTTAAAAATCCCTCAAATAGAATAAATAGATAGACAAATGCTTGGTTGTTTTATTCTATGGCATATCAATCCTCTTTGGGTCATTTAATGCTAAATCAATTCATTTTTGTTAAACAAGGGACTCAGGTTACTTACACTAGTACTACTGTTGCTTTAATTAATATATAGATGATGCAATTTTTTCACTGTTTTTTTATTTATTTTTTTTGCCTTTTTTTTTCCAATATAGACAGAGGAAGAACTACATTTATATGGTAGATCAATTTTTTACTATTCTTAGACTTTTTTGAAAGCTTTACAATAAAGATTATTTATATTTTATAAAAACATTTTGTTTCCATGGGTTAGTCTTTACAAAAATGGTTATATAACAAACGCAGGTGGAAGTATTGAATATTTAAAGAGACGCAAATAAATTGGTAAATGGCAAAAGAATTCAGAGAGAAAATTTAGGTTTCTCTGAATTTCTTTACACACATAAATGTGTCGTGGCCGCCTGCCCTAAAAAACACATGACATAACCCCAGACAGGTTGATATGCCATTAAAATCAATAAACCAACCAACCAAGTTATCTCTTTTACATTAACTTATTGAATAACAGGAATCCCTCACTTTGTCTCAAAAACCCTTAAAATGCTGTAACAAATTTGTGCTTATTTTATCGAATAAAATTTTTAAAATTTACAATGGAAAATTTTAAAAATTTACAATGGAAAATAATTTAAAAACTGCTTGCCTGTAATGTTTGTACAAATTCATCTTGTTCATACAAAGGATATTGTTACTGTAAGTCAAATTGTGTGCAAATAGTTAAGGCAAAACTTTACATGTACAGTTTTTTCTCGAGTGATCAATCTGTGGACAATTTCACTTTTTATGCTCCAACAATAGTCAACCATCATATTTACATCCCATATACCTTGATACCATTCCTCCATGAATTTCAAATCTTGGTGGAATCATTTATCTTGCTCATATCTGATAACACCAAGGTTTCCCAAGAAGTTAGCAAAATGGTTATGCAGAAAATGGAACTTGATACTCATGTTGCAATTGAGCATTTTGTGGCTATCCATTTTTTCTGGACAATTTCAGGGTAATTTATAGCTTGTGCATTTCCAAAAAATGATAATTATAATTACTAGCAAGAATATAAAGCCTCCAGGCATAAGTATTTGAGTTTTAATGCAATAAAATATATTAAATTAGAAAGACTAACAAAATTAAATAAGAATGCATATAAAAAGATTACACTTATTATAATTATTTTCTATATAAAATCATTCATAGGATTGATTTTAATACGTTGGAGAATAAAACAATGATATTAGAGATCAATAACACCATGTAATCATTTATCAAACCCAGTTTTGTTAAAACCGTTATGCAAATTAACCACACCATATATTAGGTAAGCCTTTATTTCTAAGTGACAAGACACATTACAAGATTTTAAATGTACTGAATAACGTTGGCTGTTTTGAGGCAAATCTAACTAAGATTTTCATAGAGACATCATTAATAAATATGATTAACAATTTTGACTAAATTAAGTAGTCATTGATAGACTTATGCAATTCCTGAGGGTATTATGACAGTTACAGACAGACATACACTAAATCTCCCTTATGATAAGATAATGTAGTAATTTTCTCTCTCAATATTTGATTTTAAAAATCATGAAGAAAAACGTTAAGAGTGGACTTTTATAATTAAATAAGTAACAAGTTTTCAATTAATTCATATTCTTTATTTTGAAAAAAATCCTTAGTCTACCACTAGACGCCCTTGTTTTCCGACTGATACCACAACAGACCACTCCAGCAACTTTACTTATACAATTATATGCTTTTTACTAACTATTTAATAATAATTATTATTCATTTACATATCTGTAAGAGCCTGTTAACCATAACACATTATCTATATATTGATATTTGTTAAATACTACTACTGTTCTACAAGGATGGCATTAAATAACCCATCTATTTAAAAATGTACAAAGCTATGGTGCAGCCACACTTGGAATTTCCATCACAGTCTGGAACCCCTATCTCGCTCAGAACATTAACCTCCTAGAAATTGTACAGAGACGTGCAACCAAACGAATACCCTCCATCAGGCATCTGCCATATTCTGAACGTCTTGCTGCCCTGGGAATGGATTCATTGAAACTTCGGTGTCTGGCAACTGACCTGGTAAATGCTCATAAGGTCATTAATCATCTTAACAACAGCAACCATGAGCACTTTTTTGATCTCCATATTTCTAAACATGTGGGCATGCCTACAAAGTCAGAAAACAGCATAGCTCACAAAAAACATTTTTCATGCTCAGAGTTGCCGAGGCATGGAATAAATTGCCTGCAGCCATTGTAGGCGGCCAAAATACTCCATCTTTGAAAGCCTCCATGCTTCCTGTAGTCTGCCAATACTATACATGATACATCTACACACATATGCATGCATGCACACGCATACATGTATATTATTACTGTACGCTATTCATGTTCCTGACACTAATACATTATTCTATGTACTAGACATGAGACTTTGATGAGTTGTGGTGCACCAGAGCACTGTACACAATAAATTTCATTATTATATAATATGTAATCTTCTATCTATACATATATAAAGGGCAGTTGTGTATATGTGTATGTCCGGAGGAAACTTCGAAAATAAAACAATTAACGACAAAGTAAATATATATATATATATATATACACACACATTCACTATCACCAGGGCTTGGTTTTTGAGCAAAAATAATGAGATTTTATTTATATTTAGGAAGATATTTAAGATTAAAATTTGTATAGTAACAGAAGGTAATTGAAATATGATGTTGATTGATTGAATTAATCGCCTCATTTGTATTGCATTTTTTTAAAATTGTAAATTATTGAATTAAAATTTCTTACTATATTGTTATATATTTACGTGGGGATTTTATGGGGCATCCAGTGAGGATCTACGTTGTGATAAGTAATAATGGATCTGCGAGACTAACTTTTTAAAAATCCCCCCCTCTGCCCAGGCGACGCCGGGTAGCCGCTGCTAGTTGAACATGAAAACAAACAAACCAAACCTAAAGTTGGAGTATCATCTAGATGGAAACATGTGGTTCTTAGATAAATTGAGAATATGAAGAAATTGGGTTTTTATTTAGTTCAGACAGTCGACCATTTGCCAAAGAATTGCAAGGTTCTGGATTTGATACCAGTCACCGCTAACTGAGCACATGAGTGGCACAGATTGGGTATTTAGATCTGTGCAGTAAAGCATCTGGGAGCTGATGGTAGGCATGGCGCTCCTCTTCAGCAAAAAAGAATCTCCCTGGTCTAGTACTAGCAAAAAGATGATAGAATCTATTGCTGTTCATTTTATACCGACAATAGTCCACTCTGCAGTCTTTACTTTTATGTTTAAAAAAAGAAAAAAAAATCAAATAAGAGTAGATTTTTACTACTTATATTAAAATAATAAACAAAAACAACGTAATAACATAGAATGCCTATAATCACTACCTTCCCTCACTCTGGGTCTTAGTTAAAGACCCGTAAATGATTGTAAGAAACCAAAAATGAAACTCAAAACTAAATAAATGAATAATGAACACCTTAATACAAACTATAAGAATATATAACCAGAAAATAGGAATCCAATTTGGGATTGAAAAATGTGCTATGCTTTTAATAATGAAAGGGAAAAGAGAAAATATGGAAAGAATAAAACTATAAAATAAGTAAAGCCCAGAACACTTGAAGTAAAAGATAAATTGCAATTTCCTGGGAATATTGGAAGCGGACACCATCAAACAGAGATGAAAGAAAAGGAAGAAAGAAGAAAGCTTAGTTGTAAGATCATCCACCTAGGAATCACAAGGTTCCTTGTTCAATACCGATCCCCGTCAACTTAGTACATTAATAGCACAGATTTGGTTATCTGATCTGTGCGGTGAAGTGGAAACTTGACAGTAGGTGTGGTACTGCCCTTCAGCAAAAACAATCTTTCTAGTTTAGCACTAGTGAAAAGGGGATAGACACACTCACTGTCAACCTAATAATACCAACAATAGGTCACTTCACTAAGTTTACTTTTTTTATATTAGAATTATTTTGTCCGGCTTCAGATTTTTAAATCTGGATTTTTTAAAGATAAAAAAAAAAATGTTTTTTTTTTAAGTTTTTTTTGTTTTTTTTAAATTAAACTAAAATAATAAAACTAAAAATAGAATATTATTCACTTTTGACTATTTATATATAAACAAAAAAAGAAAAAGTATACAGATTAAAATAATCGATGTTGCGGATTACTTAAATCCGTTTAAGTCATGCTTGGATTATTAACCAAAAATTAGATTAAGCAATAAACAGTAATCAAGACAAATGACTAAAAAAACAAAACAATGAAAGGTTTTTTAAAAATTGCTTTTTTATCTGATTTCAATTTCATAATCAAGGTTAACTTACTCTAAAGTTTTCTCATATATACAGTGATGCTGATAGCTTTTTGATTGAGTGCATACTGAGAAGCAGATATTTGCTTTGAATAAATCCCCCAGGGAAAATCTATGGGTCCCAACTAAAGCCTTCTAACTCCTACCTTGTAACCTATCCTGTGTAATTCATTTCTAAGAAACTATTGAAATGTATTTACAGTTAGCTTGAAATGGTGAGGGAAGACAAAAGAAAAACACTGAAACACATGGATATGATTTTACTGCATCCTTTTAGATTTTTGAGTGTCAGGGATGCAGGACATGTACCTATCAGCATCTTTGTGTGTGTGTGTGTGTGTATATATATATATATATATATATATAAGTAAAGAAATAACAAAAGACATAGAGATTTAGCATTATAGTCTATTTCAGGGAGCTTAGACTAAGCTCCCTGAAATAGACTATAATGCTAAATCTCTAAGTCTTTTGTTATTTCTTTACTTATATATTTGCTCTGTGACTCTAACATTAAGAGCACACATTGAGCTCTCAAACTGCGACAGGTTTTTTAAATAAAACTCTTGTGTCATAAGGAAGATTTCTTCTCTGGACTTTTGGATTATATATATATATATATTAGTCATCCACAGACACTGTGTTTCGACATTTCAAGTCCCTTCAGTGTGACTAGACTTAGCAACTATTTCTAGACAGGAGCGAAACCCGACTGACTTTTCATCAGTCTGATCCCTTAACCCCTCGTCCGTCTTTAGCTGCCAGTAAGAAGTAAAGTTTTAACTGATAAATACATACATCAGTATATGTTACAATCACTAGAGAACTCAAATCCATAAATAACAGACGAGTCTTGCTTTATATATATATATATATATATATATATAGTTTGTAGATTGATTTTAAAGGCTGATCACAATATGAAGGAAGAAAAGGAAAAAAGTTAATGTGTATGTTGTTCAACTACCTGTATTTTATTTTTGGATATTTCCTTAATATTTCAGGATTAATATCCCATCTTCAGAAGACCTCAAAGCCCATAAAAGAATATTCACCACTGTCTGTATTAATTCATGTTAGTCTGGAGGTAGTAATGTGACAGCCGTGTACAACCCTTTATGGCCTCCGAGATCTTCTGAAGATGGGATATTAATCCTGAAATATCAAGGACAGAACAAAAATAAAAAAAAGCCTTCAAAATTAATCTACAAACCAAATATACACCCAATTCTTCAAGCAAACTATAATATATATATATATATATATATATATATATATAAAAATCCTTGTATAAATCTATAAGTTTGCATCAACATGAGCATGCATTGTAGATGTACATGAGATATTGATGATCCTAAATAGAATTATCCCCTACATACCTGTCAGTTGGATACTTTATATATATATATATATATATATATATATATATGTTGTTCTGGTTCCAACGGGAGAAAATTCAATATTTTATAATAAAAAAAAAAAAAAAAAAAAAAAAGGTCCGCAAAATGTATTTTGTTCTCAGAAAAAATTTTTAAAATTCTTTGTGTGTGTGTGTGTGTGCATTATATATATATATATAGCTTTCAAAGAAAGAAACTTAAACCGTCATCCTGTTATATTTTTATTTTGACAAGAAACTCAAAAAAACATTTTTTTTAGCTTTCCTGTATTTGTAAACCCCCATCTGATGAGGCTAGACTCATTCTTTTTTTTTTTTAGTTTCTGGTCAAAATAAAAATATAACAGGATGACAGTTTAAGTTTTTCTTTCTTTGAAAGTTAAATATTGCTCTGTATATAATTTGATTTATTGATTATTATACATTGAGCTCTCTTTAGGGATTTATAAAAATCCTTGTATGAGTATATGTTTGCACCTACAAGAGCATACAGTATTCGATGATCCCAAATAGAATCATCCCTTACTTACCAGTTATTTGGATTATCTTACACACACACACATATATATATATATATATATATATATATGTGTGTGTGTGTGTGTGTGTGTGTAACCATAATCCAACAAAAACAGAAAATCATATAGATATTTTTATTAGTAGAGCAACACTCAGAGAATAAAGCAGTTTCCTGTTCATTTACTATTGAATAGCAAGTTCGATTTTCGCTGGACACCCATACTTGTAACCTTGTGTCATATATTACCTGTGGTGAACAGGTCGGGTATATTCCTATACCCTTGGAAAATGTATAAACTCCCTCATCTACCCACCTATGAGTTAATAGTACCACTACTGTACGTCTACAAGGATGTATTACAGTGTGTGTGTGTATATATATATATATATATAAACCTAATGAGTCAGATAAACCTACTTAAAGTTTAGCTTAGTGCTCTTCAGGGCTAAGATCCAACTAATGAGATTTGGAGCAAACTCATATTTATACAACACCTTCCACCTAGACTCAAATAAATTAGCATAAACTAAACTAACTAACCAATGAAAAACAAAGAAAAAACACTGAACACCGTTTAAATCTATTATTTTATTTGTTTTTTTATTTATTTTTTTTATTTGAATCCTACTACTTTAGTTCTAATATATACCTTACATTAAATCATGAAGAAGCCATGTTTTTTTATGTTTACAACTATTGAGAACCTCAGATCTTTGATTTAGTAGTTCCCTATTATTTAAATAACTAACAATTGCCAGTTTTTCTTCAGTACATAGATGGCAATATTTATCCCCAGGTGATGTTTGGTAGTATATTTTTACAATCAAACTCTTTGCCGGGTTTTTTCTCACCACGAGGATTTACCAACAAGTTTGGTGTGTATATATATATATATATATATATATATATATATATATATATATAGGGGCCGGGTTAGCTCAGTCGGTAGAGCTTTCGGCTAGAAACCACAAGGTTCCTAGTTCGATACTGGTCCCCGCCAACTCAGCGTATGAGTAGCACAGAGATCTGTGCGGTAAAGTAAGGAGCTGATGGTAGGTGTGGCGCTCCACCTCAGATGCTAAAAACAATCTCCTTGGTCTAGCGCTAGTTAAAAGGGGATAGATTCCCTCGCTGACTGGCTGATACCGACTTTAGGCTGCCCCGTCGACTTTACTTACTTATATATATATATACTCATGAAGGTAGGGAAGTCTGTCATTTTATTTTAACCATAGCTCAAAAAGACAAATTCATTCCTTGGCCAAGTGCATTTGTTCACCACTTCCTAAATAGAAGCACCAATATCATCATGGACATAGATAAAATGCAAGTTTTGATTTTTTTTTTTTTTTTTTAAATCACCCGTAAAAAGTTTTGATCAATTTTTGAATATAAAGGTTTCAAGTTTAATCTTTGGTAAATACATTAAATAATTTATTTTCCCACACAAAATTTCACAATACGAAAAGTATAGGCTTTCAAACTAACCTCAGACACATTTTTTTCAAAAGGACAAACAAAATCTACTTAAATGTCAATTAATTAAGGAAAGCAAATAATCTGAACATTAAAAATAAGCAAAGAGAATCTTTTAAGAGTTTTCAACAACAAAAAAAACAAGTTATGTAATCTATGCATCTATAAAGGGCAGTTGTGTGTATGTATGTCTGGAGATAACTACAAAAATAAAGCAATTAACAACAAAGTAAATATATATACACATTCACTATTACCAGATCTCGTTTTTTGTGCAAAAATAATGAAGATTTTATTCATATCTGAGAATATGTTTAGAAATTAGGATTTAAATAGTAAGAAAAGGGAAAGTCATTGGTGGCATTTGTGATTAAAATATAAATCAATTATGTAAGACCAAAACAATGGATCTGCGAGACTATCTTTTTATTATAACCCCTCTCTAACCAGGCAATGCCGGGTAGCTGCTTCTAGTAGAATTTAAAGTAAAACAAGTTAACATTCAAATGTTATTAGTTAATCTTAAAACTGACCACAAGAGAAAACCTTTTGAACATGTGAACCAGATTTTTTCTTCAAATTGAATTTCAGATTTCATTGCTAGAAGTAGTGTCTTTTCATCTGATTTAGTTGGTTTGACCGATTGGATTTTACGGCATGTCAAACTTTGTTGGGTTATTTTATGCCAAAGACATTTTGTTTTATTCATTCTTGATGGGTACTCCATTTTTTTTTAAACTCAATTTTTTTTAAACACATTTTTCAACTCGTGTTTTTCTATTTAACCCGTAGATATGACCCTAACAGGTACAACCACTCTGGGTCAGAGTGGACCTGGGAGTAATGGGGATGAAGGGGCACTTCACATTCCTCGAGATACAGAACTGGAACTTTATCATCAGATAGAGTTTAACATCATACCCAGGACAATAAGACCCTTAGTCACTGCCTTCTAGCACATGATAAAAAGGGTTGGGTGTTTGCCATAAGGGTGATAGGGTTGGGACAATCATATAGGTGCTAGGGCTTGAAGTGACCAGCCAATTGATTGGAGGGGGCCTCTGTTTTCATCTGAGTATTACAACAAATGTGTTAATTCTAAAAAGTTATTAACAATATCAAAATAAAATAAAAAAACTCATTAGTATATATAGTGGAGCCATAGTCTTTTTTTTTTTTTTTTTTAATGTGTATATGAAATAATCTTTTGAATTGAATAAAAGAATAAAAAAAATATACATTTAAAATTTCAGTGGAGATATCAAGTATTTAAAAAAGAAACTTCATTGGAGCAATTAAGGTAATAAAAAAATTTGTTTTTGATTTAAAAATTAAACTTCTTGCATTTTTATTTATTAAAAAGACATATAAGAAATATGTAGCGTAATGGTTAGCAAGTTAGATTTGCAGACCATTGATAGTGAGCCCTATTCTCAATGGATGCCCCATACTTCTGGCCTTGTTCCACATCTAAGCTAAACTTAGTAAATAACTATAAGAAATAAATTATCTTTTTTTAACTAAAATTTAACACAGATTTTCTCAGGCATTTTCTATGGCATTATTTTTAGGATTATATTTTTTTTATTTTCTATTTTTTTTTTTTTTTTTGATAGCTTTCTAATTCCCCCACCCCTCAAAAAAGAAAATCTCATACTCTTTTTTATGTGTGTGTGTATGTGTATGTGTGTGTGTGTATGTGTATGTGTGTGTGTAAACAGACACACACATACAAATAAGTATGTTCTGGATTTGTTGTGAATTTCTAGGTTTTTCTTTTGTGATTTCCCAGTGAGTTAAATGACAGATATGAGAATAACTTAAAATTTATGTTACATTACTTAACAACATTAAGAAATAATTATTCATATTGTAGGGAATATTTTTTTTTTTAAGTATGTTAATTCCATTTTCTCAGACAAGGCGTAGAGAAGCGATAAAAAGTATTTTGAAGTTTCAGAAGGTAAAAGAAGGTTCATCTATTCAAGTGTAATTGTAAAACTTCAAATTCAATTTTTTTAAATATCAAAATGAAAAGGCTTGAAAATCAAAAACTAGTTAACACTGGATCTTTTGTTTTTTAATAGTCTACCGAATTTATTGGGGGGGGAGAGGGTTAAGTTGGTTAATTGATTGGATTTTACGGTATGTCAATCCTTGTTGGGTTATTTTATGCCAAAGACATTTTGTTTTATTCATTCTTGTTGGGTATTCAATTTTTTTTTTTTCAAAACTTATTTTTCCATTTAACCAATAGATGGGACCCGAACAGTTTCTACCACTCTTAATCAGAGTGAACCTGGGAGTAATGACAATGAAGGGGCAAAAGGGGGGTGGGATTATGTATTCATACTTAAATAAATATATTTCCTATGAATTAAATTTTACAATTACACTTGATTATAAAATTTTAATTCAATATTTTTTCTTTTTTAAATATTAATGAGAAAATGTTTGAAAATGAGAATTTAAGTGAAAGAAAAATAAAACAACATGACACTAGAATATTTTTTAAGCAGTCGAATAATAATAATAATAATTTCACCCTCATTTTCCACAGTTTTTTCGATTCTCTCGCGAGGTCTAGGTATTTGTCTATCTTTTCATTTTCTTTAATCTTCCTAGCAGCTTTCTAGGGTGAAAGTGATACCAATAGTAGTTGGGGCACTAGGAACGTTCCCCAAGAGCTTAGAAAAAAGACTAAGAGGAACAGGAAATCAAAGGAAGATTTGAGACAATCTAGACAATAGCATTGTTGAAATCAGCTGGAATACTCAGAAGAGTTCTGGATACCTATGGAGATTTGTTGTCCCCCAGACTCCAGGGAAAGACCACCAGCTAAAGCTGCTGTGAAAAACTAATAATAATAATAATAATAATAATAATAATAATAATAATAACAACAATAGTCTACCGAGATTGTTGGGTTTTTTTTTTTGCTTTTTTTTTTTTTTTTTTTTTTTTTTTTTGTAGGGGTACTGATTTTGAATTCATTTAAAACAAATAATGTGAATACTCATATTTGTGACTTTGAGAAAGCAATCAGTACGAAAAATTAAAACGATAGAATTAAAAAAAAAAAAAAGAAGAAAAAGAGTCGTAATAATGATAGTGATCACATCCGAGTAAAATTTCTAAAATAAACAAATGAATAAATAGAAAAATAAGAAAAAATAAAAATAAAAACCTGAAAAATGAAATCATTTAAATTTTTTTTTAAAACTTACCTAAATGTTTTGAATGGTGATATTGTTAAAAAGATATTTTTTTTCCAAATTTCTCGAAGGAAAAATCCTCAGTGATTTTTTTTTTAAATTGATCCGTAAAAAAGGTAGAAAAAAAAATTAAAACGAAGGAATTAAAAAGAAATCCAAGTTGTTCAGTTTTTTCTCTTGAGTGACGAAAAGGAAAGGAATAATCACTTTAAACCCGCTGGAAGAATTGTTGAGAAGTTTTTACATAATGATAACGTCGTTGTTATTAATTGCATATATATTGAATAAAACTAAATCCACCGTCGTCGTCGTCGTGTTGAAAGCACCTGCTAATAATCACTGAACGAAATATTTAGTCCGGTTTTTATTGTTTTGTTTATTTCTTCTTCTTGTTGTTTTTGGTTTTTAACAAATGAATGCTGTTGAGTTGGGTTTTTTGAAATGCTTGTGCTTTAACTCGTCCTGTCCAGTGAAATGATGAAGAATGAAACTAAAAATGCTTAAGTTAAAAAGAAGAGAGGTTTCGAAAAAGACAAACAAGCAGGCAACCGGCTTCTTTTCTGTTTCTCTTTTTTTTTTTTTTTTTTCTTTCTTTCTTTATTTGTTGCGTTGCCGGGTAATTCTGAACTTGTTTTCTTTTTTTTTTTTTTTTTTTTTTTTTTGTTATATTTTCACACTTCACTACTGCTGCTGCTCTTACCTCACCCTGTTGTAAACATTTAAAAGTCATAGAGAGAAAGGGGAAGAGAGGAAGAAGAAGAGAGAAAGGGAGAAAAGAGAGAAAGAAGAAGAGAGAAGAGAGAAAGGGAGAGAAGAGGAAGAGAAAGAGTTAATGATTGAGAGAGAGATAATTATTGAGAGAGGAGGGAATTCCCTATAAAAATCTATCCACCGTGAAAACGAATCGAATGATCACATTCGAAGAAAAAAGGAGTGTGTGTATTATTGGTATATGTGTTTATGTATATCATAATAAATATATATACACACACACATACACATATGTATACACACACACATAAGTACAATGTACATATATATATGTGTGTGTGTGTGTGTGTGTTATAAATATAAATGGAAATATAAATAAACCAACAGAAACAATTGATCCAATTAATATCTATTTCGTCTTTACTTATTAAAAGATTTCATTGTATTCTGATTAAGTATTTTAATAAAGACAAAATATTAATGAGATCAATTGTTTCTGTTGGTTTATCTACCAATCCGATAAATATCCATTTAGATTTTTCACATTTTGGCAGATTTTTTTTTTTTTTCAAAACTGTTGTTCCTTCAAATTTATATATGTACCAAAGAATCAATTTATTCATTTAATTTAATAATACTGCGTATATGTAAAAAATATATACGCAAATCTTTATATGTTAGTTGGAGTTCTCAATTTTGGTGGTTTCCTATCAAGGAAACACTTGATATCATCTACATTTTATATATATATATATATATATATATATATATATATATATCTTATTATAATGGAGATTGTGCGTTTTTCTGTCTGTAACCGAAACTATATTCCTACTCAAGTCACAATTCCCTTAGTTATTTACATCACATTCTCCATGATTTTATTTTTATCTAAATCATTAATAAAATTGTCTTACATTATTAATACTGTTAACTATGTCTACGTACTGATAACATGCAATTATATTTATATATACAACAAAATAGCGGTTTACAGTGTGAACGGGAAGGCTAATTTGCATATTAATATTAAAAAATCGAATTTAATAAGTATGTGCTTAGTATTATTGATTTCTAACTGTTTGGTTTTATTTAATGAAATATAAGCAAACATCTCTTCAATGAATCTTAAATGAAATCCATTAACAAGATAAAATAACTGTCATTTTATTCTTTACTTCCTCTTATAACTAAATACTTAAATTAGAAAAAATAACAATGAAAGACGAGAGTGATGGAAGAAAGTTTCAGTTGTTCCATTTTTTATTATACTCCTCTGTTAAATCTTTTATTATACTCCCTCTGTTTCAAATCTTTTTATCTGTATTCTTATTTAGTTTCATTAGCCTTTCTAATTTAATACAATATTTTATTACATTAAAACTTAAATACTTGCACCCGGAGGGTGCATATATTTGCTAGTATATATAATAAAGATAATCTACTGAGTCAGACGAACCTACTATTAGTTTCGCATAAAGCTCTTCAGGGCTAAAATCTGACTTCAGGGCTAAAATAGTCAGATTTTAGCCCTGAAGAGCTTTATGCGAAACTAATAGTAGGTTCGTCTGACTCAGTAGATTATCTTTATTACTTGGCTCTACTTAGGTATCGAGCACTTTTTACAGATTAGCTTCTCCTAGCGGTTATATACATATAAATTGTTTTTTTCTTTTGGCCAAATACTATACCAATAGATTATTTTTTTGTTGGTACGAATATCTTGGTCTTTTCTTTTTTTCAAAAATTTTTTTCTTCCTGGTTGATGTTTGGTAGTATATTTTTACAATCAAACTCTCTGCTGGGTTTTTTTCTCTCCGCAAGGATCTACCAACACGCTTGGTATTTTATATATATATATATAATATATATATATATATATATATATATATATATATATATATATATATTATATATATATATATATATAATGTGTGTGTGTGTGTGTGTGTGTGTGTGTGTGTGTGTTGTTATGGCTCCAACGGGAAAAAATTAAATATTTTATAAAAAAGGTCTGAACTATGGATAATATATATTCATTTTTTTTTTTATTATCATTTTACATTAGCGACACGTATTTCAGATCTTCAGTCGTTAATTTAATTAACCACAGAACGAAGAAGATACTAGAAGATCTGAAACACGTGTCGCTAATATAGAATGATTTTTTTTTTAAACAATCCATTTTGCGGATCTTCTTATATATATATATATATATATATATATATATAGCGTGGACATGAAGTCAACGGCACCTGGTAAGTGACAATTTCTCACATTTGCGGATTTTCAGACCATATCTTATTTGTTTCAGTCCGTTTTTATTTACTAAGTGTAGTTTAGTTATGGCACAAGGCTAGAAGTATGGGGTACCCAGTGAGAATCGAATTCACTAACGATTTTCTGCTACTCTAGCTTGGTAACCATTCATCCGTATTATTCATTTTTATTAGGCTTCTTAACTTAGTTAATCATACAGGTCAGAGGTTTAGGGTATCAAGGGAGAATCGAACTCGCTAGCAATAGTCTGCTAATCTAGTTCAGTAACATTATTTATATATAATCACATTAACTTAGTTGGAGGCACGTGGTGTAATGGTTATCACCATAGGAAATGGGCACAACAAGACGTGTTCAAATTTTGGACGTGGTTGTTAGCATTTCACATAGCGCTAATAATACACTTGGGAAAGGTACGAATCCAACTGTTCTCCCTCTAGCTATGGGTAAATAACAGGTCAGACTGGGATCTTTAACAATTGGTCTAGGAGAAGGAAAACTGAATTCTTCTCGTTAGTCAAAACTACTTTATGAGCTCCTTCGACCACCCCTTTAATATTTTTTTTCTTTATTTTTTTTTTCTTTCCTAAACTCAAAATAGACAATTCCTTTTTTAAAACTATTCTTTGGGTGAATTTTTATGACACCCTGAACATTTTAAACTAAAGAGAGTACAATACTCTGAATGCTAGGGATAAAATAACTTTCTCTTTCATGAAAAAAAAAAAAAAAGAATTTGTTTTTTAATTTTTTTTTAATTTGATTTAATTTAAATTTAATTTTTTTTTTAAATTAAAAACAAATTCATTTTTTTTAAAATTATGAATTTTATGAAAGATTTTACGAAAAAAATGTTCCTAATTTTTTTTTTTTAATTTTTGGAGAGAGAAAAGGTAGGAAGATTGTGTTGCGCCTGTTTGTCCAGGTTAAAAACACGGTAATGGTAAATCGAGGCCAAACTTTTTTAGACCGTTTTTTTTTCTGATGCAGGCATCATTGGGGAACGAGAGCAGTTTGTGTTTACGGGGCCAAAGCCGCTGCATTTACAAAATATATGCATTTTTACCAGGTGAAAAACATGGTAAGTAAACATACCGTGGAACCTTGTGGTTCTGAGGCAGATGCTATAACGACTAAGCTAAACCGACCCAATTTGATATCAAGTATAACTAGAAACGGCTACCCGGCGTTGCCTAGATAGAGGGGGGGGGTAATAAAAAGTTAGCCTGGCAGATCCATTAATTGTTTTGGTCTTACATAATTGATTTATATTTTAATCACAAATGCAGCCAATGACTTTCCCTTCTTTTACTATTCAAATCCTAATTTTTAAATATCTTTCTAGATATAATAAATAAAATATTAATTATTTTTGCACAAAAAGCAAGCTCTGGTGACAGTGAATGTGTATATATATATTTACTTTGCCATTAATTGTTTTATTTTTTGCAGTTTTCTCCGGACATGCATACATACACAGAACTGCCCTTTATATATGTATAGGTATATATGTATATATATATATAATAGGGAATGACTTACAATCCTGCAGTTAGCTGTAATTAATCAATATCTTGATTAATTCAGTGAATTTAACCCTGAAGATCCTTATGGTGAAACTCAAGTAGGTTATTTCTGTACACACTATAATAATATATGTATAGATAGATTAATTTCTTCTACCCCCACACTCAACCTTACAAATTAGAATTTTTACACTATTTTCTTGAGTTTTATTCCCAGTTTTGATTTGTTTTATGAGCATTTCCGACTATTTTGAAAAAGAAAAAAAAATTGAAAAAATAAGAATCAACACAATAAAATCATAGAATAAAAACGACGTGGACGGCAAAATGCAAAAACCGCATATTTATTCCAATTTCTACACTTGTTTGATCTCTCTCTCTCTCTCTCTCTCTCTCTCTCTCTCTCTCTCTCTCTCTCTCTCTCTCTCTCTCTCTCTCTCTCTCTCTCATTGTTACATTCCTTTCTTCTTCCCACATCTTATAATTTTTCTACTTTGATTATTTCTTGCTTGGACGAGTGTTGACGAGGCAAGGGTAGTTAGATATTGAAACTATTATATTGTTGTTACAGAGAGGTTTGTTTGGGGTTTGGCATATCAGGCCTATTCTTGGTTAAAGAGTACAACATTTTCGCATCTTACTTCAAGTTGTGAAAAACCTCAAAACAAATAGTGCATATGGGCACACACACACACACACACACACACACACACACACACACACACACATTGAGTTATTGGTCATCACTAAAAGATATGAAGAAGCTAAGGTACTAATGTACTTTAACGCGCAAGAGATATCAATGTGAATAAGGGATACTTGAGTTATTCTAAAGAGGGCCGGGTTAGCTCAGTCGGTAGAGCGTTCGGTTAGAAACCACAAGGTTCCTAGTTCGATACCGGTCCTCGCCAATGAGTAGCACAGGGATCTATGCGGTAAAGTAAGGAGCTGATGGTAGGTGTAGCGCTCCACATCAGAAGCTAAAACAATCTCCTTGGTCTAGCGCTATTGAAAAGGGGATAGACTCCCTCGCTGTATGGCTGATACCGACTTTAGGCCGCCCCGTCGACTTTACTTTACTTACATATAAAAAGCATTACTTCTTTCTTTTGGAAATCCATCACACGGTTTGGTTTGGTTTTGTTTTGTTTTACGGCATATCAACCTCAGTGGGTCATTTAATGCCAATAAAGTTTTGAAATAAATCAAATCTTAATGGATAATACAATTTTTATAAATACATTTTTCTATTTAACCCATAGATGGGACCCTAACAGGTACTACCACTCCGGGTCAGAGTGGACCGGCGAGCAATGGTGATGAAGGGTCCGTCACAGATGGCAATGACATCATTCCATATCTTCATTTGTGGACTCTATGGTGGCTAATTAATCCAATTCTGGACTTGCAGATGCGGTCACACACATTGCAGGGGAAATTCCCATCTATATTTGGTTGTTCATGACGACGAAGATGTCGCCACTCTGCAGCTCCTGTTTATCTCATTATTGAGCTGCTTAGCTCCTGTGCCGGAGGCGTCTCACCAACCTTGTCTGTTGGAGGCCAGATCTTCCATGCTTGAAGGTGTGATGTTACATTTCTTCAGCGTTGTCTTAATATGGTCTTTGAACTGCTTTTGGGGAGCTCCTGTCCTCCATGTGCCATCAGTGAGTTCACTGTAAAGTAGTTTACAGGGGAGTTTGTCTGCAGGCATGCGGATGGTATGACCCAACCAAAATTACACATGCAAATCAATCATAATGGTGAACATATAAATCAGCTATTATTCTAAAAGACTAAACTACGAAAGTAATCCCAAAGGTAAGGTCTCCAAAAATATTTAGAAATCACAGAAACGTTTATTGTTTATTGTCAATGATGTTTACGTCATTTGAAAGTTTCAACATGTATCTATTTTTCTACATATTGTTATTTCAGTCGACATATTTCTGTAGGTGTTGTGGCAGATTTTGTATGTCCATGTTATCCCAGCTTGCCACCATGTTGTTGAGGAAGCGTTGAACCTCATCATCGTTGCAAATTCCCTACACCACTTGCAGGTTTTTGACATCCATGCACAACTCACCATACACTTCCATCTATCGGGAATGAATTTCAATTGGTTTAATGACTTTTGCATTCAAAAACTAAATAACTGCATTAAATTCACACTTGGCAGTAATATCAATCAGGAGCTCCAACAGATATGACCATCAAGCCAAGACTGAGCGTAACAGCAAGGCCCACACAGGGGGAGGCACAACAAACACAACAGTGTTGCCAAAAGCCACACAAACTGTTTTCCAGACCTTACTTTTGTTATTACCCTCATATTTCTATTGAATTCAGTCAGTATACTGTTGGTCTGAACAACAGCAACTGGCTAAGCACAACTGCCAGTGCCCCAAGATAGGTGGTATTTATGGATGTCAAGAATAGTCCATTCATATATTTGGGTGATTCCATTCATTGAGTCCTGATTGGCTGCTTGGTTTCTATGATGTTATGAGGCTTCATAAATACCCTGTCATTTTGCAGTAGTCTTACGACAAGATTAGATTCATATTCAGTTACGACTACTTGTTGCCTTGTCTTACCAATTCGATGGTAATTGGAACTGTGTGATTATTCTACAATTTCCACATTTTTTTTCACCTTTTTCTACTCCCCCCCCCAACTGTTACTTTGCACACAATTTTATAGATGTGATTGATTTAAAAGAAAAGAAATCCTTCTTTAATAAAACTTTTTTTCTATATCCTGACTAATGTATTTTGCTCATCTGATTAAAGAGCCTTTTTGTATCCCACCCAGCTATAAATTATTTTCATTCACCTTTGAGCTCAAATCTGGCTGTTTGCATTTCACATAGCGTTAATACCAGTGAGAAAGGTATGAATTCAACTATTCTTCCTTCAGCTATGGGTAAATAGTAATACAAACTGGGCTCTTTAATCTTGGTTTGGCAACCAATCTAAGAGAAGGAAAAATCTGACTTCAAACTCCACTTAAGAAGTTGACCTTGTGTTACATTCTACTCGTGTATGTAGAATAATCATACTAGTTCCAATTACCGTCGAATTGGTAAGACAAGGCAGCAAACAGTCGTAACTCAATATGAACCTGCAAAATGGCAGGTTATTTATGAAACCTCAGAACATCATACAAACCAAGCAGCCAATCAGGACCCAAGGAATGGAATCACCCAAATGCATGAGTGGACTATTCTGAATCCCCATAAGTACCAGTTGTCTTGACACTGGTTCAGTTGTGCTTGGCCAGTTGCTGTTGTTCAAACCAATAGTAGACTGACTGACTTCAATAGTGTAGAGGGGTTGTGTAAATATGTATAACTAGTGTGTCTGTATCCTGGGTATGATGTTAAAGTGTGGAATACCCCTTTATCACCATTACTCCCAGGTCCACCCTGACCCAGTGAATGGTAGTACCTGATAGAGTCCTATCTATAGGTTAAATAGATTAAAAAAATGAGTATTAAAAAAATGTGTTTAAAAAAATTGAGTCGCTAAAAAGAATGAGTAAAACAAAATGTCTTTGACATGAAACAACCCAACAAGGGTTGACATGCCATAAAATCCAACCAACCAACCAACCAACTAGTGTGTCTTTGCCTAAAATCTTGTCTTATTATTTATAAAATTTTCCTTCTTTCTTCACACAATACAAGTTTGAATTGTAACATCTTTGTGACATGTAAAAACACATACAATCACATCGAGAAATAATGTCATCATTGTTATTATTATTCTTAATTAAAGTGGCCAGTCAACAGTGAACAACTGTCTATAAACTTGACAATCTTGATCTACCACTAAAAACACAAAGTAGCAAAAATAGATTAAAATACAGACAACTTTTCAAAAAATGCATTTTTATCAACTTGAAGTCATGATTTTACATTTAATTCGACTAGGAACCGCAAGGTTCTGGGTTCGATACCAACCCTCGCCAACTCATCTTGAACAATTTAGACGGCTCAGAAAATATCTAAGTTGAGGGGGAAGCGTTTAAAATATCTACATTAATTTGCCAACAAAAAAGTAACAAAAACACAGCTCAGAAAATATCTAAGTTAGGCTGGAAATTCACCCAATGCTGGCTCGCTAAAATATAGTGTAAATTAAGGCAGGAACCACAAGGTCCTGGATTCGATACTGGCCCTCGCCAACTCATCTTGAACAATTTAGATGGCTCAGAAAATATCTAAGTTGGGCTGGAAATTCGCCCAATGCTGGCTCGCTAAAATATAGTGTAAATTAAGGCAGGAACCACAAGGTTTTGGGTTCGATACCAGCCCTCGCCAACTCATCTTGAACAATTTAGACGGCTCAGAAAATATCTAAGTTGGGCTGGAAATTCGCCCAATGCTGGCTCACTAAAATATAGTGTAAATTAAGGCAGGAACCACAAGGTTCTGGGTTCAATACCGGCCATCGCCAACTCATCTTGAACAATTTAGACGGCTCAGAAAATATCTAAGTTGGGCTGGAAATTCGCCCAATCTCATGTCTAGTACATACAATAATGTACTTAGTGTCAGGAACATGAAATAGCATACAGTAATAATATACATGTATGTGTGTGTGCATATGTGTGTGGAGGGGGGTATCAGGTATAGTGTTGGCGGATTACAGGAAGCATGGAGGCTTTGAAAGATGCAGTGTTTTAGCAGCCTACAACGGATGCAGACACTTTATTCCATACCTCGGCAACTCTGAGCATGAAAAAATGTTTCCAAAGGTCATGTTTAATCATTACAACATTTGATATGTTTACTTAAGAGCTATTGCTAAATAGTTCAATATGTATAAAGTATAATAACCTTGATTTAACTCTCTCACAATCTTTCTTAAAAGGGGGATTATACTTACATTGACTTGCCGATAAAAATCTGGGGGGAAGCGTTTAAAATATCTACATTAATTTACAATTTCAATATTACAAATAAAACAATCACTTTTAAAATTTAAGTTAGGCATTTAAGCGACGTAAGATCATTTGGAATGTTTAAGTTTTAAAATTGGGTGAAATAAAATGGGACAAATAAGGAATTTGCGATTAAGCAACATCAAATAATCTGGATTTACATTTTTGCATTGCTTCTTGGATGATTTGGACAGTCTCATTTTTAACCAGAGGATGTTGCAGGATGATAACGGACGAAAGATTTAGGAACAAGCATATTAATATATAGATGAAAATTGTCTAAATATTCCAGCTTGTAAATTATTTTGACTTGTACAAACATCATTTACCAATAAAAACAATCTGTACTATAATAAAATGCTACAAGTACTTTATATTCATTTTTTGTCTGTAACACCGTGCAGTAAAGTGAGGAGCTGATGGTAGGTGTGGCGCTCTACCTCAGATGCTTAAATAATCTCTGCAGTCTAGCACAAGTGAAAATGGGATAGACTCCCTTGCTGTCTGGCTGATACCGACATTAGGCCGCCCCGTCGACTTTACTTACTTACTTTTACGTGTTGATAACTTAACTCTTTGCCAACCAAATTTCTACCACAGCTGTATCAAATTGTTTTAGTATTTTTAACCTGTATGATGGGATATTTCAAAGTTCACTATTAACTCATTCTATCTTATTATAATGAAGAATCAGTGTCTGTCTGTGTCTGTAACTGAAACTGCCTCACTGCTTACATCACAATACCCCCAGGAATTGCATAAGTTTATCAATGAGTATTTAATTTATAGTACAAATCATTAATACATAGAATAAACCTTATTTATTAACGATGTCTCTATGAAAATTTCTTATGAGTGTATTTAAAATCCTGCAATGTGTCTTATATATCACTAAGAAATAAAGGTTTACATAATACATGGTGTGGTTAATTTGCATACTGGTTTTAACAAAACCGGGTTTAATAGATAATTACTTGGTGTTATTGATCTTTAATATTATTATTTTATTCTCCAACATATTAGAATTAATCTTATGAATGATTTTATATAGAAACCAATTAAAATATAATTAAAATAAGTGTAATCTTTTTATATGCGTTCTTATTTAATTTCATTAGTCTTTCTAATTTAATGCATTTCATTACATTAAAACTTCAATACTTATGCCCGGACGGTGCATTTTCTTGCTAGTTTAAATTATCATATTTTGAAGCCAATATATGCTGATTACTTAACTCTTTCCCTACCAAATTTCCCCCCATGGCTGTACCAAATTTGCTTGGTATTTTTATTTACCTGTACGATGGGAAATTTCAAAATTCACTATTTATTCACCTCAGAACTCATTCAATTCAAATAAAGTAATCTGGTTTGGTTTGTTTTATGGCATATCAACCTCAGTGGGTCATTTAATGCTGATAAAGTTTTGAAATAAATCAATTCTTAATAGATAATACAATTTTGTTTATCAACTCATGTTTTTCTATTTAACCCATAGATGGGACCCTAACAGGTACTATCACTCTGGGTCAGAGTGGACCAGGGAGCAATGGTAATCAAGGGGTGTTCCACATTCCCCAAACCTCCAAAACTGGAACCTCACTATCAGATAGAGTTTAACGTCATTCCCAGGACATGTAGACCCTCAGCCACCGCCTTCTAGCACCCATATGATAAAAAGGGGTTGGGGCTTGCCATAAGGGCAATAGGGTTGGGAAAATCATATAGGTGCTAGGGCTTGACGTGACCAGCCGATTGATTGGAGGGGGCCTCTCCGACCGCCCGTCTAGCCTAAGTAAGGTTCTAAGTGGAGTGTTGCAGGCCATGGACTGCTCATCCACCAAGACTCCGTCCTTAAGCATCACAGGTCACCACCCATGGCCAACAGGTGACTCCATTTGGGAGAATCTTACCCCTCTGCAGAGGTGCAGTCGGTGCATTCTAATGCCTCCAGCCAATAGGGCATTAAAGTAATCTGACTCCTTATGCTAGATTATAATGACATGTGCAATAGCCATTGCCAGTGGCTTAAGGTAGGATCACAGTAGTGGGAGAGCCATTGTGAGTGGCTTTAAGTAGGCAAAGAGTTAATGAAAGAAGATGCAAAATTGAAGCATGCTTAGCAACTGCACAGTGATGCTGATAGCTTTTTGATTTGGTGTGTCCTGGGATGCACATATTTGCTTTGAATGAGTCCCCGGGGAAAATTCATCAGTCCCAACTAAGGCCAACTAACTCCTAGCTTGTAACCTGTCCTGTGTAATCTATTTCTAAGAAACTATTGAAATGTATTTACAGTTAGCCGGAAATGGTGGGAGAAGGAAAAAAGAAAAACACTGGATATGATTTTACCGCGTCCTTTTAGATTTTTGTGCGTCAGGGACACAGGACACCTGCCTATCAGCATCTCTGATTGTATTATGTTTTTCTTCCTTTTTTTCTTTCTTTCTTTCTAGGATCGCAGTGGTAGGAGAGCTGATGCGAGCGGCCTAAAGTAGGCAATGAGTTAATGAAAGAACATGCAAAATTGAAGCACGTTTAACAACTGCCAGCGGTTTACGGTAGGATCACATTGGTGGGAGAGCAGCTTAACATAGGCAAAAAGTTAATGTAAGAAGATGCAAAATTGAAGCACACTTAGCAACTGCCAGCGGCTTATGGTAGGATCACAATGGTGGGACATAATGAAAGAAGATGCAAAGTTGAAGCACGCTTCACTTGAGAGAGCCACTGTGAGTGGTTTTAAGTAGGCAAAGACTTAATGAAAGAAGATGCAAAATTGAAGCACACTTAGCAACTGCCAGCGGCTTATGGTAGGATCGCAATTGCATTATGTTTTTCTTCCTTTTTTTTTCTTTTTTTCTTTTTCTCTTTCTTTTGATCCTTATCAAATGTGACAACAATTATTTGTCCCAAATTCTCCGGAGGAATGAATTGTGGAGAATCCACGTTTTGTTTACACAAGCCATAAAGGGTTTTCCCCTCATACCCCCTCCTTCCCCCCTTCACCTTTTTGGGATAAGAAATGAATTTGCAACAATTTCATTCTTTGTGTACACGTCTTGTGTACACATGTCAATTAGGTTTTGGGGGTCTGCGTTGGTTTTTGTACAGTTAGACAGGAAGTGTGCACAGCAACGTGTTTGTATTTAATTTAATTTTGAATGTCTGTGTCTTAATTGTCAACGAAATAGTTTGCACGGGATAAAAAAGGTCACACTCGATGTTGATAAATACAGAGGGCTACTTTTCATATCACAGATAGCATTTCATATTGAAAGCTGAAGGTGCATGGTGTAATGGTTAGAGTCGTAGGAAATGAACTCGTTGACCAGAGTTCAAATCCTGGACGAAGCTACAGTACACATAACTCTAATACCCTTGGGAAAGGTATGAATACAACTACTCTCCCTCCAGATATGGGTAAATAGTAGGGCAGACTGGGCTCTTTAACTTTGGTAAGGTAACCAGTCTAGGAGAAGGAAAACTGAATTAAAACCTGTTAAATCCGCTTGGGGTGGTCACAACTAGAATAGGTTCAGTCCTAATTAGTGATCTACTTTCTTTTTTTTTAAATAAAAAATAAAAAAGCCATTATTAAAGGTTGTGACTTGTTCTCGAGTGGAGCACTTTCAGAGTTTTAGAGATGGGTATATATTTACCAAACATCTCTGCACAAGTAGGATGTGACACAAGGTCGATTTCTTAAGCAAAGTTTAACAGGTTTGAATTCAAAGTTTTCCTTCTCCTCGACTAGTTGCCTAACCCAGGTTAAAGAGCCCAGCCTGCCCTACTATTTACCCATAGCTGGAGAGAGAGTAGTTGGATTCATACCTTTCCCAAGGGTATTAGTGTTATGTTAAATGCAAACAGCCTTGTCTAGGATTTGAGTTGGCGAGGGTCGGTATCAAACTAGGAACCCTGTGCTTTCTAGCCGAACACTGTACCGACTGAGCTAACCCGGCCCTCTTATTATAGTAGAAGCTATTTCATAGTGAAATGGTGTATCTGGCATAAGTCAAAATTTCTACATAGCTGGAATATTTAGTGAAGAGTCTTGAAAGAAACCCTGACATGAAATACTTACAGTCTATTGTGAGAAATGATAAAGAGGTTTCGTTTGGAAAAAAAAGATGTATTTCAGCTTTTCATTTGTTGACAAAGAAACAATATCTCTCACTTCCTATGCGCATCTGTTTTTACATTCTCATATTCAAACTCTGTGTGTTTGACTGTCATTTTAGCACAAAATTGCTTTGAAAAAGAGAACCAAGTAACCAATAAGCACCCCAGCTTGGGGCTGTTTTGAAAGGAACACATTTTGCTTTTCACCATAAACAACAGACGATTTTTGTTGCATTAGAATTTCACTGTAAGATTTTTTTAAAGTTTGTACATCTATATTTACAACTGTCATTTTAGCACAAAATTGCTATGAAAAAAAAAAAACAGTACTATATGGAGTTTAAATATTTTTATGTTGGTTTAAAATCATTGGTCATTTCTGGTGCATGTTTACGGGTTTTCTTTTTAACCCCATTATATTTATGCGACAGAGAGCATGGGGCGAGTGGCGGAGGTGGGGACCCTGGAGTTGAGAATTCCCTGCCGCCAAAGATTAAGTGCGTCTGTATATGTCTAGCCTGCGCAAGAGGGGCGGTATAGCGAGTGACTCGAGATTGAACTCGCAACCTCCTGATCATGAGTGGTGGAATTGCTGTCACCCCTGTTAGCTGAAGAGAATGGTGCACGTCGTGTTTTGATCTTCGTAAAGTCAGTCGTCACTTGAAAGAAACACCTAGAATTTAGTAGGTCTTCCCTCTTGCGGAGGTCAAGAGAAAAAGGAAGAGACAAAGACAAAAGATTGTTTTAGGATTAAGAATTTATTCGTGGGTCAGAGGGAATTTCTTCCTGTCCAGTTACTTAATAATCATCATCATCATCATCATCATGTCACGCTTTCAGCGCGGATATCCATGACAATCTCTCTCCATCCGTCCCTATCGCTCATCATTCTCAGGAGGTCCTCCTCCACAGAAAACGACATTAATGCACGCATAGGAAAAGCATGGGCCACTATAAATAAATTATCGATCATATGGAGGTCCAATCTCACAGACAAGTTAAAGAGACAGTTCTTCCAGGCCGTTGTCGTGTCAGTACTGCTGTATGGCTGCACCACCTGGACCCTAACTAAGCGACTAGAGAATAAACTAGATGGGAGCTGCACAAGAATGGTGCGGGTGATCATGAACAAGACGTGGAAACAGCACCCTACGAGAAAGCAGCTGTACGGCCACCTAATTAATGATATAATATTATAATTATAATATAATTGTGTATAAATTATTAGTATTAGATATGAATACTTGATACAATATAACTATACAAAAAAATTAATATTATTGTAGTCAAATAAAAAAAAGGGTGAATAAAAAAAAAAGATAGCAATGAAATGTTGAATATAGAGTTATGATTGCAATCAAATTTCGGCACTAAATTCCCCATCAGGAGTTGATATACCATTAAACAAAAGGTCAGAATTTGAGAAGTGAAGTTGTGTATTCTGGTTTGGTTTTTAGTTGGTTTTATGTGGTTTAAGCTCACTTGTGGTTGTCTAAATCCCAATATAGTTTCCCATCTATGGTTTAAATAGAAAAATGTATTTATAAAAAAATTGTATTATCCATTAAGAATTGATTTATTTCAAAACTTTATCGGCATTAAATGACCTACTGAGGTTGTATTATCCATTAAGAATTGATTTATTTCAAAACTTTATCGGCATTAAATGACCCACTGAGGTTGATATGCCGTAAAACAAAACAAACCAATATAGTTGGTTCTTCCTTCTGACCCCACTTAAGGGTCCGAATCTAAATGGCCGAGAGATTTTCTTGGTGGTAAGAAGTGGGTCCTTTTTCCTACGTATACCCAGAGGGTTCTTCTTGTCTAAGCGCTCATAGATTGTTATTTTTTTATTTTTTTTTTAATCCCCACATCTAAACTTTAAAAAGGAAAAAATAAAAATGGATATTTTGGTATTTTTTAGTGAAAAGATTGTTTGGCAAACAGTTACTTAGCACACAATATTATAGATACTAGCAAATGTATGCACCCTCCGGGTGCAAGTATTTAAGTTTTAATATAATAAAATATCATATTAAATTAGAGAGGCTAATGAAACTGAATAAGAATGTAGATAAAAAGATTTGGAACAGAGGGGGTATGATTGAAAAATAGAACAACTTTGAAACTATTCCATCATTTTCCCTTACTCCCGTCTTTCATTGTTAAATTTTCCTAATTTAACTATTTAGTTAAAATAGGAAGTAAAGAATAATATTACAGTTATTTCTTCTTGTTAAGGGATTTCTTTTAAGATTTATCTCAGAGATTTTTGCTCATATTCATTAAGAAAAAAACAAACAATTAGAAATCAATAATACCAAGCGCATATTTAATAAAATTAAACTTTTAATATCAATATGCAAATTAGCTTTCCTGTTCACACTGTAACCCGGTATTTTGTTGCATTTATAAATACAATTGCATGTTATTAGAATGTAGATAAAGTCAAAAGTATTAATAAGGTATAACAATTTTATCAATAACTGAGGTTTAAATAAAAATAAATTCATGGTGAATGTGACGTCAATAACTAAGGGAATTGTGACTTGAGTAGTGATTTAGTTTCGGCTTCAGACAGACAAACACACAATCTCCATTATAATAAGATGATTGATTTAAATTTTTTTTTTTTTTTTTTAAATTCCTTCTTTAATAAAACTTTATTCTATATCCTGACTTATATATTTTTGCTTGCCTGATTAAGAAGCCTTTTTGTTTTGTCTCCCCCCCCCCGCTTCGCTTGTAAGTTATTTTTATTCACCTTAAAACAGACCCAAGTAATCAGTGGACTGACGGCATCCTGCTTTTACAGCCAGATGCTTCCATCTTGTCGTCAAACAACCAGAAAAACTTGTTAGAAAACTTTATTTTCTTTTCATTTTCTTTTTCTTTTGACGTAACAAATGAATTCACTTCCCCATAGCAATACACTTGGTAACTTAATACTAATCATAGATAACCCCTGACAAGTCTGTTCAACCTTGCAACAACAACAAAAACAAAAAATGTCTCTCGTGATCACTTGAGAAATCAACTCTGGTTAATTTGATAATTCTATTTGGTGAAAAGTGAGAGGAATTCAGTAGAAATTCATCTAGTGTTCACTGAAGTATAAAAATCGCATACAGGATGTTCGAGATAAATTTGACATATTTATATTTGGTTAGTTTTCTCCGTAGGCTGGAGATATTGACACACACTACGCATCATTTAAAAGTTTGAACACTTCTTTATTCATACATGTGATGACAAATAGAATGGATGACTGGAACCCACCTGAATCATGGAAGAGAATAACTTGGGTAATTTATGAGGAAGTGCGTCACGGTCTCCTGCCTCAGAAATTGCTACCCGGTGACTATCAAAATAACGTCCCCAGCTATGTCGTCTCGGCAGTTATACTTGAGAGATAACAACCAACTTAGGGCGTTAAATGTATTTTAGAGGGGGGTGGCTTCTCTTTTTTGATATGAACAAATGGAGATGGGTGGATAGATATATATAAACAAAGTAAAAAATGAACAAATTGAGATAGATAGATAGATAGATAGATATCCATCTTCATATAAACAAAAATTACGACAAATTACGATAAATAAACAAGAATTACGACAAATTTCTATAATTAAATTTCTAAACAAATTACGATAAATAAATAAGAATTACGACAAAAAAAGAGAAGCCCCCCCCCCACCGCCTCTAAAATACATTTAACACCCTAAGTTGATTGTTTTCTTTCAAGTAACACCACCAAGACGACATAGCTGGGGACGTTATTTTAATAGTCACCAGGTAGCAATTTCTGAGGCAGGAGACTGGGACGCACTTCCTCATAAATTACCATAACTTGTATCATGATAATCTGCGCCAGCTATCAAAATAAGGAGATTATGGTTGGAGGTATTGACACACACTATGTTCCCTGAAGAATGAAAAATCACATACAGGGTGTTCGGGATACATTTGTGATATAATGGAATGACCCATCTTCCCCCGTCCCTCAGCAATGATGGTGGTGGTGCTAGCCACTATTTAAGTACACACAGATCACTCTATGTGGGAGTTATGTGAAGGACTCTCCTCATAATACTCCCATGATTGACCACTCGGTATAACTGGTCATTTATAAGTGCCATCAAAGAATTGAACGAACCCGAAAAAGAAAATTCCTAAAAAAGTGAATTTCAATACAAAAATTTATAAACCGGGTGATAAAATTTTTTTCAGGAACTATCACATAGCGCTAATACTCTTGGGAAAGGTATGCATCCAACTATTCTCCCTCCAGCTATGGGCAAACAGTAGAACAAAAAAAGTACATTTCCCTAGACTACCCACCAATAACCTATCCCCTTTTCTCTCCCTCCCCCACCCATTTACCTCTTCACTATATAAAAACAGATTATACAAGCTGTTAAATCAATAAACTTCTGGGGAAGCCTCAACCAATAATGAGGTGAAATATCAATTGAACATAGTCATTTGTGTTGTTATATCCACATTTCCCTCTACTCTCAACCATATATATATATATATGAGGAAGAATGAATAAAGAAAAAAAGAAATAGAATGGATAATAAAAGATGAATTTAATCAATATCACTTACACATGTGTTTCGGTCAGTTCATGTTCCTTAATTATATGACCATTATCATGTTGCAACACCCTCTGTTAAGAATGAGATCATCCAAATCATCCAAGATATGACCATTATCATGTTGCAACACCTCTGTTTAAGAATGAGATCATCCAAATCATCCAAGATATGACCATTATCATGTTGCAACACCCTCTGTTTAAGAATGAGATCATCCAAATCATCCAAGATGAAATGCAAAAATGTGAATCCTGATTATCTGGTGCTGCTTATCCACTGAATTCTTATTTCTTATGAGGACAGGACCATTCCGTTTTTATTATAAAGAACAAAAGGGAAGAAAAAGGACATGCTACACAGAAAAAATATACTAAGAAACAAAGAAAGAAAGAAAGATTGTAGGGGAAAGATAGAGAGAGAGGGTGAGCAGGCAGAAGCGATAATGATAATCTATTTCAATCGAATTTAATGAAAAGATGAAAAGTAGGAAAGAAAGAAAAAATGAGTGATAGAGAGTTAAAACAACCATCAACCATCACCAATCGGTCCACTCTAGCCAAGAACAGTGACACCTGGATTCTTACCACTTATCATGCTGCCTCGTCCTTTAAAAACACCTGCAAGACCATTCTCAAAAACAGAAGGCATAGAAAGAAGAACCAAAACACAATGCCATCAAACCCTGACCAGACCAATACTTCTATATTGAAAGAGAATTCATATTATGTTATGAACTATTTTACAAATTTATGCATTTTGAATTCAAACCAGTACGACATATACGGCTATTTTCTAATTTTTTTGATTCATTTTCGGTTGCTGACGTTTTCATACAATAATTGGTTGATTAACTGCGTTCCTTCCAAATGCTAAACTTTCATTTCATTGGATATCAGCAACTACCCTGTTCTTCGATACTATCTTTATAAGCATCTGTTTAAGCGGTTGTCTTTAACAATATATCTTCTCACATTTGCTAATTTATGGGAATCTAAATATGTATGTGCACGTTTCGTCCTTTCTCGCCATATGTTGTATGTTACTTGAGTTGTACGTGGTATGTCAGAAAAGTTCCAGGCTGATCGCATTCTTCGATGTGAGGGTCATCGACCACTACGAGTTCTTGCCACGGTATAAATTTGACATATTTATATTTGGTTATTTTCTCCGTAGGTTGGAGGTATTGACGCAAACTATGCATCATTTAAAAGATTTGGGCCCTTCTTCATTCATATACGTGATGACAGATAGAATAGATGACTGGAACCCACTGGAATCATGGAAGAGAATAACATGGCTATTTTCTAATTTGTTTGATTCATTTTCTGTGCCTGCCTGTCTCGCATAGGACTTATTAGCAACGAATACACCTGCATTCAACATGGACAACTCCCTTAATTTTTGTTCCCGAACCCAAGCCACATACACATTTACAGTAACTTATTTACCCACAAAGAAGTGTACAGGGGCAGTCTCCAAGGCCTAATGTCTAATGTGCAGGACTGTAACACTGTTGTAAAGAGTTTGGTTTGGTTTGTTTTACGGCATATCAACCTCAGTGGGTCATTTACTGCCGACAAAGTTTTGAAATAAATTCATTTTTAATGGATAATCAAATTTGTTTATAAACTCATGTTTTACTATTTAACCCATATATGGAACCCTAACAGGTACTACCACTCCAGGTCAGAGTGGACCAGGGAGCAAGGGTGATGAAGGGGTACTCCACATTCCCCAAACCTCCAGAACTGGAACCTCACCATCAGATAGATTTTAACATCATTCCCAGGACATATAGACCCGCAGCCACCGCCTTCTAGCACCCATATGATAAAAAGGGTTGGGGCTTGCCATAAGGGCAATAGGATTGGGGCAATCATACAGGTGCTAGGGCTTGACATGACCAGCCGATTGATTGGAGGGAGCCTCTCTGACCGCCCATCTAGCCTAAGTAAGGGCCAAAGTGGAGTATTGCAAGTCATGGACTACTCAACCACCTGGGTTCTATCCTTAAGCATCAAGGGTCACCACCCACGGCCAACAGGTGCAGTCGGTGCATTCTAACGCCCCAGACGACAGGGTGGACTGTTGTAAAGAGGAACACTAGCATAGGCCTTATCAGCCACGAACATACCTGCAGTTAACATTGACCACTCCGTTAATCTTTGTTCACAAAGCCAAGCCATGATACATATTTACAGTAACCCACGAGAAATGGCTAACGTGCTGGACTGCAATACTGTTGTAGAAGTGCACTTGTGTTTAATACAACACTTACATATTGCATGTGGTACTATGTTAGAAAGCTTATATCACTAAAAGGTTAAGATAAAATCTTGATTTTTAACGCTTGAATGATAAGACACAAAGGTGAACATCTCAAATAAAAAAAAATTCAGCTTTGATCAGAGATAAATTTTAAACAAAATATTTTTAACGTTAGTAACAAGTAAGTTATACATTTCTATGTAAACATCTCTCTGTCTATCTCTCTCCTCTCTCTAGTAAAAGAACTTTATATACCCGGTATATAACATTTGTCTTCTTGGACTGACTTTGGTTGGTTAAATTTTACGGCATGTCAACCCTTGTTGGGTCATTTTATGCCAAAGATGATTTTTTTTATTCATGCTTGAGGAGTATTCAAAATTTTAAACTCATCTTTTTCTGAGACCCTAACAGATATTACCACTCCAGATCAGAGTGGACCTGAGAGTAATAGCAATGAAGGTGTAATCCACATTCCCCAGAGTTCCAGAATTGGAACATCACCACTAGAAGCAGTTTAACATCATACCCAAGACACTAAGACCCTCAGCCACCGCCTTATATATGATAAGAAGGGTTGGGGGTTGCCTAATAAGGTTGGGACAATCATATAGGTGCTAGGACTTGAGGTGACCAGCATATTGATCAGAGGGGGGCCTTTCTGACCCACCCTGTCTAGCCTGCTCAGACACGAGGATTCTAACCCTAAGATCACAGGTCACAGCCAACAGGTGGCTCTATTGGGGGGATTTTACTCCTCTGCAGAGGTGCAGTCGGTGTATCCTACAGCCCTAAATTATTTGGAAATAAACAAATTTATAATAATAATGGATTCATGGTTATCTTTTGATGGGAACTACACAAAGATGATGGCATATTGCTTTGAACACATCCTAGAAGCAGTACCCCACAAAACAACAGCTGTATAGTCACTTACCTCCCATCTCACAAACCATCCAAGTAGGGCAAGTAAGATATGCTGGGCATTGCTAAAGAAGTAAGGATGAACTCAGAAGTGACATTCTTTTTCGGACTCCTACACATTGACCAGCAAAAAAAATACATAAACCAAAATGGCTATTATATAGAAAAATAGATACACGTTTAAAAGGATGTAAACATCATTGACAATAAAAAATTTTTTTTTTTTTTTGCTCTGTGCGAACACAGGGTACTATCTAGCAGACTTGCAATGATCATTAGGGATAAATGGTGAGAGAGAGTCAAGGGAACTAATGCTCTCAGCATGTTTGATCGTGATGATGATGATGATGATGAAGATGATAGTAATAAAGTAGAATTCAACCAATTCAACTTCTAGACCAAATAAGTTATGATAAATTAACTAGTAAATTCTATTCGACCAACAAAGTCTGATTATCAGGTCATGGTTCTTAGAAATAAAATACGACAAAACAGGATTATGGTCTAGGAGGAGGAGGAGGAGGAAGAGGAGGAGGGGGAAGGGAAGAGAGGAGGGAGGGGAGGAGGAGGGGAGGGGGAAGAGGAGGAGGAATAGGGGGAGGGAGGAGGAGGGGAGGAGGAAAGCCGCAAACATGATAAAAAAAAAACAAATAACAAAAAGCAGCAGACCTTATTAATCAGTCTGATTTGGCATTTGATCTCTGGATATGGGGGAAATCTAACATCATTGATATTTAATGCTAGTTTATGAACAGATACATACATACACTCACGTCTATATCAGTGTTCATGGTGTAATGTTTACCAACGTAAGGAAATGGACATTGCAACACAAGTTCAAATCCTGGACGAGGCTGTTTGCATTTCACATAGCACTAATACCTTTGGGAAACGTATGCATACAACTATTCTCCCCCTAGCTATGGGTAAATAGTAGGGCAGACTGGGAAGCCTGTTAAACTCCGCTAAATAGATTGACCATGCATCCCATCCTGCTTGTGCGAAGGGGTTGGTATATATATATATATATATATATATATATATATATATATATATTGATAGATAAACAGATAGATAGATGTATGCATACATTTACCTAAATAATGAGAATGGAATTGTCTTTCTTTTCCTATAAATAATGTCTGACGAAGTCTGAGAAGAGAAAAACAAGATTTCATGGTACTTGTTAATTCAATCTAGCAATTGTTAATTACTCTGTTCACCTTTTATCTTTACTAAGTAAACCTTTTCTCCTATCCTTAATAATTGTTGTGTTTCTTCCTATTAATTCTCTGTTGACTCTGATACTAGAGTTACAACACACACACACACACACACAGACTTACATATTATACTAAGGGGTATGGTGGTTGGAAGGAAAAGGATTGGCAGGAAAGAGGTTATAGGCATTATAAAATGTGACTGCTGTATTCAAAATTGATCTTATTTAAGGATGGTTTATATTGTTTGATGTATAGAGCTTCGAGTATTTGGAGTTTTTATTTGTTTTTTATTTGTGCTGTATGTGTGTATTTTCCGTTAGGATTTTTCGGTAATTAGAGTGGGGGCATGCATGTGATTTCAAATGTTGTGAAATGAAGCTATTATCTGACATATGGAGGGTCAAGTGGCAGGACAATATATATATATATGTCTCAAAATATATGTCCACAAATATGAGTGTGAATTAGCATGTAGGTATGTTTGGTTTGTTGTCTTTGTTTAATTGCATATCAACCTTCCGTCGAGGTACTATTTAACCCATGTGAGATGATGGGGTTCACACCTTTCCAAAAGTGAATGTGATAACGCAACTGGAATTCAAATTCGTTTACTACAATGTCACAGCCCAGCAAATTTTAAAGTAAATCTTTGTCAATTTCTTGGAAACCCCCTCTTCAAAGAGTTGGTTGGTTGGGTTTTACGCATGTCAACCCATTGGGGCATTTTATACTTCATTTTTTTTAAAAATTGAATTAGATCACTAAGTAGGCCTGAGCCTATTCAAGTAGTGACCTGGTTTGAATTCAGAATGTTCCTTCTCCTAGACTGGTTACCTAACAAAGGTTAAAGAGCCCAGTCTGTCCTACTATTTATTTACCCATAGCTGGAGGGAGAATAGTTGGTTTCATACCTATCCCAAGGGTATTAGCGCTATGTGAACTGTGGCTTTGTCCAGGAATTGAACTGGGGTTGATGAGTCCATTTCCTGCGACACTAACCAGTACACCACCGCGCTTCCTTTTATACCAAAGATATTCTTTTAAATTCATTTTTGAAAACTCTTTTTTTTCTATTTAACCCATAGATGGAACCCTAACAAGCACTACTACTCAGGGTCTGAGTGGACCTGGAATCAGTGGTGATGAAGGGGCACTCCACATTCCTTGAGCTACAGACTGAGCTAACCCGGCCCCCACAACAGGAATTCCCCATGTGGGGGCCGGGTTAGCTCAGTCGGTAGAGCGTTCAGCTAGAAACCACAAGGTTCCTAGTTCAATACCGGTCCTCGCCAACTCAGCGTATGAGTAGCACAGGGATCTGTGCGGTAAAGTAAGGAGCTGATGGTAGGTGTGGCGCTCCACCTCAGATGCTAAAAAAACAATCTCCATGGTCTAGCTCTATTGAAAAGGGGATAGACTCCCTCGCTGACTGGCTGATACCGACTTTAGGCCACCCCGACGACTTTACTTACTTTACTTACACACAACTCATTATCAGGCTCACCGGTTCTCACTAGATCACTGAAGTTAAGCAGCAATGAGCCTGTTCAATACTTAGACAGGTGACCATTTAAACATTGGCAGTTTCTGTTAGAAATCGAATATTAAAATGACTTGATTTAGCATTAAAAAAAAAGTAAAGTAGTCGGGGCGGCCTAATGTCGGTATCAACCAGACAGCGAGGGAGTCTATCCCCCTTTTCACTATTGCTAGACCAGGGAGATTATTTTAGTATCTAAGGTGGTGCGTCACACCTACCTTCAGCTCTTCACTTTACCGCACAGATCCCTGTGATACTTATACGCTGAGTTAGCGAGGGATGGTATCGAACCAAGGAAACCGTCCCTATTAAATGACTCAAAAAGGGTTGATATATTGGGTGACCACTTAAGCTACAATAGGTACTTTGTTTTGTTTTACGGCATATCAACCTCAATGGGTAATTTAATGCCGACAAAGTTGTGAAATGAATTCATTCTTAATGCATAATACAATTTTGTTTATAAACTCATGTTTTTCTATTCAACCCATAGATGGGACCCAAAACTGGAACCTCACCATCAGACAGTTTAACGTCATTCCCAGGACTCTCAGCCACCGCCTTCTAGTACCCATATGATAAGAAGGATTGGGGGTTGCAATAGGGTTGGGGCAATCATATAGGTGCTAGGGCTTGATGTGACCAGCCGATTGATTGGAAGGGGCCTCTCCAACCGCCCGTCTAGCCCAAGAAAAGCCTAAAGTGGAATATTGCAAGTCATGGACTGCTCATCCACCTGGGTTCTATCCTTAAGCATCACGGGTCGTCACCCACGGCCAACATTGGGGGAGTCTTACCCCTCTGCAGACACAAGAGGTACTGTAAGCAACCTGAGTCATTTTCTTATCAAAATAACTTGATTCAGCATTAAATGATCTGAAAAGGGTACATATGCCATAAAACAAAATAACCAACTATCTGGGGGGGAAGGGGTGTTAACCCTTTGCATCGGATATAGTCAGCATGTTCTAAGCCCCATCAACAGAGAGGACTAAAAAATGAGAGAATATTGTAGTTAAAGATTATTAGATATACAGTGTATAATATTTAATGTCTAGTACCTGTTAGGATCCCATCTATGGGTTAAATAGTAAAATGTGTTTATAAAGAATTAATTTATTTCAAAACTTAGTCGGCATTAAATGACCCACTGAGATTGATATGCCTTTAAACACACCAAACCAAACCAACCTCAAAATGACTATGAAATGTTATTATAACCAATGTAAATGTTATGAATTGGTGTTAGAATAAATGAAAGGAACATTTTATGTCTAAGATCGGTAAATTTCCTGCTTTGTTTTTGTTTTGCTTTTTTTCAGTCTTTTCTCTTTAATTAGTGTCTGCCATGTTTGACTATGTCATTTGTATCTGAGTCATTGTGATCAAAGTCAAATTTGTAGTCGCTAAAATCACTAAATTCTGAGTCTGAATCACGCATCGTTTCTGCTCAGTATGAAGTCACTGATATCATTTACCCCTACGAGTTTCCATGGCAACAATATGAATGAAAAACATAGCAGGAACTAGCAAATGCAACATAGCATAATTTGTTTATAGATGCACACAGTAGGGTACCAAAAATTTGATCATATTCTCATATATATATATTTACCAACCTATCCACACAACCAGGATGTGGCACAAGGTCAATTTCTTAAGTGGGGTTTAACAGGTTTGGATTCAGACTTTTCCTTCTTCTAGACTAGTTACCAAACCAAGGTTAAAGAATCCAGTCTGACCTACTATTTACCTATAGCTGAAGGGAGAATAGTTGGATTCATACCTTTCCCAAGTGTATTAGTACAATGGAAAATGCCAATAGCCTCATCTAGAATTTGAACATGTCTCACCATGGCCATTTCCTATGACAGTAACATGCACTGGTGTTGCATACTGGCGTTTTCACAAATTGAAAAAATAAAAATTCAAGAATAAAAAAAAAAATTAAGAATTCTACAAAATTATCTGCATTTTAGGTAAAAAGAGGTTTTTTAAAAAGTAAAAAAAAATTTTTTTTTTGTTATTTTAAAAATTAAAAAAAAAATTGAATTTAATAAACTAAAATGTTTCTTAAAAAATATCTGCATTTTAGGTTTAAAAAATTTTTTTAAGTAAAAAAAAAAACAAAAAAAAACTTTAATTTTAAGAATTAAAAAAAAAATATTCTAAAAAAAGTCTGCTTATTTGCATTTTGATATATAATTAATTAGATTTTTTTTTCTTTTTCTTCATGAAAATTTTGTGCAATTTAAAAGTTTATGAAATTTGGTTATATTTTATGATAAATCCATTTTATTAAAAAAAAAAAAATTTAAATTTAAAAAATAAATGTATACTACCTAAATCATCAATTACAAATCATCATAATGTCGTATACCCTTTCTTACTTCTTACTCTGGTCGTATTTTCTTCTGGCCGGCTTTGCTATTCTGATCGTCAAACATCTTGGTCTGGTCTAGCGTCTGGTGTTGACTTTCTTGGTATATCTTCTAAGGTCTGGTCTGGTCTTCTATGGGGATTCCGGGTCTGGTTTCTGTTAGGGATCACTCCTTATCAGAAGCCCTGTGTCATTGTTAGTTTTTAGGTAATAAACACAAGACTTCGATTTACGTTGATGTTACTTTATTTCCAAATCCCCAATCCAGACAATCTGCGCAGTTGAGGGACCGCATGTATAACACAACTTACCTCTTCGAGCTCGCTGCCACCTCTAACTGACTGAGTTACTTCTATCCTTAAACCGGAACAAGGTTTTCTACGCCTTCCGGTTCTCACGATTTATCCCCGGAAGGTGAGCGTGAGGTTAAGTGCCGTCACTCACCCTCAAGGCCATCAGCTGCACTAATCGCCATTATGATTTCTACACTATTGCCATAATCATTAGGTATCTAATAATTATGTAACACTGGCTTTAAGAATTTGATTATAGTTGCATATAGTAGTTGGTTGGTTGGTTGGTTGGTTGGTTGGTTGGTTGGTTTTACAGTATATAATCACTTGTTGGAATGTTTTATACTGAAGTTAGTTTGATACAATGGCAATCCCAAAGGTAAGGTCTCCAAAATATTTAAAAATCACAGAAACGTTTGTTACCTATTATGTGGTGCCATGGGTTGTTGACAAGACCCTGTAGTTAGTTTAAAATAGATTTGTTGGAGTTAAGAGCATAGGCGGGTAGATTTCCGTTGGATGACCCCCAACTGACCCCTAGAAAGGCACAAATCTTGCGCGCCATGAGAAAAACCTAACTAGTTAGATTTAGTTTTCAACCTGATGTTGAGCAGAGAGCATGCCTATCTCTCTGCTGGGGTTATTGACTCACTGGGCAGGGAATAAGAATGGGTTAGATAAATCTTGATCAAGGAAAAAAGTCTTGTGGTTTAATTAATTGCAGGACTACAAAAAAGTCCTTAAAAAGAAGCTCTATATAAGAAGATAGAAGACTAGACAACATGACAGCCAAAGAGAAGCCCCATTCCTTTTTATCATATGGGTGCTAGAAGGTGGTGTCTGAGGGTCTTCATGACCTAGGAATGACAGTAGAAGAGGAAACAGCCACACAAGATAGCAGGAAGAAATGAAACAAGTAAGTCACAACTCTGTATCTCTCTTTCACCCGAGTCTCCACTCTCCTGTATATACCCAATGTTTAAGTGTGAAAGGCTATGTATGAGCAAGGCTGGCCTGATCAGTCACCAATCTGTGCATCGGCGGGATGGACTAATAAAATACCCTGTGCTCCCTGGAATTACCTGTAAATGTGGGAAGGTGTGCAAGACTTTGGCAGGACTAAAGAGCCACTTTCGTGCAGCTCATTGTTGAATTTTTTGAAGCTTACCGTTATATTCTTTGAACTGTTGAACTTTTTTCTTTTTTTTTTTTTTTTATCAAGCAATGGCAATACTTGAACATGAGTTTGCTGCTATCATATACCCAATGAATGATGTTCGACGTACAATGTTATCAGGAGTATATAACACATTTATTGTTTATTGTCAATGATTTTTACATCCTTTTAAACATGTATCTATTTTTCTATATGATACCCATTTTAGTCAATCTATTTTTCTAGGTGCTATGTGTGTCCTGTTCAGATAAAAGACATTGTAATGATTAAATTATCATACTGTGGTCCTGCTAATTTTTATCAATGTTCAAAATAATTAATAGAATTTCTAATTATGGTATACATTTTTTTTTTTTTTCATATTTCTCCATGAACTGGAAATTTTCTGTTAGCATAGATTTCAAAAACCAAGTCTATTATCCAATTGAATGTTTTTGTTAATAGAGTAATATATTTTTGGAACAAATTAACTTATCAGATCAAAAACAACAATAGTATAATAAAAGTAAAGTCAGTAGTGTGGCCTATTGTCAGTATCAGCCAGACAGTAAGGGAATTTATCCCCTTTTGCCAAGGTAGAGCGCCACATTTACCATCAGCTCCCATGTCCTGTCCAGATTAAGACTAATATCCACATGCAAATCAATCATAACTGTGAGCTTATAAATCAGTTTTTATCTTAAAAGACTAAACTACTATTGAAGTCAGTTAGTCTACTGTTGGTTTGATTGGTTGGTTGGGTTTTATGGCATGTCAACCCTTTGGGTTATTTTATGCCGAATACTTTTATTGGTAATTTGGTATTCAAAAATGTTTAATGCTGACAAAGTTTTGAAACAATTTCATTTTTAATGGATAATACAATTTTGTTTATAAACTCATGTTTTTCTATTTAACCCATTGATGGGACCCTAATATGTACTACCACCCCAGGCCAGAGTGGACCAGGGAGCAATGGTGATGAAGGGGTGCTCCACATTCCCCAAACCTCCAAAACTGGAACCTCACCATCAGATAGAGTTTAACGTCATTCCCAGGACATGTAGAATCACAGTCACCACCTTCTAGCATCCATATGATAAAAAGGGTTGGGGATTGCCATAGGGGCAATAGGGTTGGGGCAATCATATAGGTGCTAGGGCTTGACGTGACCAGCCGACTGTTGGTTTGAATAACAGCAATTAGCTAAGTACAACTGAAGCAGTGTCCAAAACAGTTAATAGTCCATTCATGCATTTGGGTGATTCCATTCCCTGAGTTCTGATTGGCTGCTTGGTTTCTATGATATTGTGGAGTTTTATAAATACCCTGTCAGTCTGCAGTAGAATTGTGACGAGACAGGATTGTATTGAGTTACAACCGCTCGTTGCCATGTCTTACCAATTCGACTACAAGAGTAATCCCAAAGGGAAGGTAAAGTAAAGTCGGTGAGGTGGCCTAAAGTTTGTATCAGCCAGACAGCGAGGGAGTCTATCACTTTTTCACTAGCGCTAGACAAAGGAGATTATTTTAGCATCTGAGATGGAGCGCCACACTTACCATCAGCTCCTGTGTCCTATTCCGATAAAAGACCAATATCCACATGCAAATCAATCATAACTGTGAGAATATAAATCAGTTTTTATCTTAAAAGACAAAACTACGAGTGTTATCCCAGAGGTAACATCTCCAAAATATTTAGAAATCATAAAAACATTTATTGTTTATTGTCAAAAATGTTTACACCATTTTAAACTTTGAACATATATATATTTACCAACCCCTCCGCACGAGCAGGATGTGACACAAGGTCAATTTCTTAAGCGGAGTTCAACAGGTTTGAATTCAGAGTTTTCCTTCTCCTAGACCGGTTGCCTAACCAAGGTTAAAGAGCCCAGTCTGCCCTGTTATTTATCCATAGCTTGAGGGAGAGTAAGATTCATACCTTTCCCAAGGGTATTAACGCTAAGTGAAATGCAATTACCACATCTAGGATTTGAACTCGGGGCGACGAGTCCATTTCCCATGACTTTAGCCATTACACCACGCGCTTACCACAAACTTTGAACATATAAGGTGTGTCAACTATTCTCCTTCCAGCTATGCTTCTTTAGTATGGCAACCAGCCTAGGAGAAGGAAAAACTCTTAAACCGGTTAAACTATATCTAAGTAATTGAACTTGTGTCCTATCCTGCTCATATGGAGGGTGCAAGGTTAATACATAAAAAACTATAAACAGAAAATTTCAAATACACTTTTAAAATTTCAGGTGTAAAGGTGGAGCGCCACATCTACCATCAGTGACTTCATAAAAAAAAAAAAATGGCAATGAGTGCTTTTGTATCGATATCAATTTCAATTGTGTTGGATTAGAGTGTGTTTACGACAGAGTTAAAAAAATGTGAGGGTGGAGATTTTGGCACAGCTGTAGTTGTCACCCTGCTCAAAAGGATTATGGCCACGAGTCAGACGAACCTGCATGTATGATGTAACTTCTAGTTAATCTCACCTAAGAGGATAACATATTTTGATGCGTATGTGTAAGTGTATGTGTGTAGAAGAGCTTATGTGGGAGTGTATAGATAGAAAGATATATATAGATATATATATATATATATATATATATATATATATATAGATAGATAGATAGATAGATGTATAAATGCTGGTGGAGTAGCGATATTTCATGTGTAAATAATGCTAAGATAAATCCGTAACACTTGTCGACAATATAAATTCAATGAACATCTAAGTTCATATTTTACATTTAGTCATTTAAGTACCTCAGTGCATGTGTGTCTAAAAATAAATGACACGTGTTTTATATATACACTAGTGTAGAATAACTGTTTTGGGCACTGCTTCAGTTGTGCTTAGCCAGTTGCTGTTGTTCAAACCAACAGTATACTGACTGACTTCAATAAATAGAAGCAGCTACTCGGTGTCACCCGGTTAGAGGAGGAGAAAAAAAAACATGGAATAATGGTTAACAAGTTAATCTTGCAGATCTGTTACTAATGAATAGTGAGTTCAATCCTCACTGGGTGCCCCATAAAAATCCCCATGTAAAAAGATTTTATTTTTAATCCGGCCAGAAAAAGAAAAAATTGATTGTTTTACCCTTAGATATCGATCTATTTAACTTTGAGATTCACAGACATTAAAACATTTCTTTTCTATTCAACCAATAGATGGGACCCTAACAGGTACTACCACTTCAGATCAGGGTAGACCTGGGAGTAATGGCAATAAAGAGATACTCTATACTCCCCAGAGCTCCAGAACTGGAACTTTACCATCAGATAAAGGTTAACATCATACCTAGAATACTAAGACCCTCAGCCACTGCCTTCTAGCAGATATATGATAAAAAGTGTTGGGTACTACCACTTTGGGTCAGAGTGGACCAGGAAGTAATGGTAATAATGGGGTACTCCATACTCCCCAGAGCTCAATGGAGGATAGAACAGAAACAGAAATAGCTGTGGACATAAGAAAAAAGCTACACAACATTGACAAATTATCTTAATTCTGGTTCATACAATTAACTTTTCTATGTACGCTTAAAGTCATGTGACATTGAAAGTACTGTTGAAGTCAGTAAGTCTACTGTTGGTTTGAATAACAGCAGCTAACTAAGTATAACTTAAGCAGTGTCCAAGACAGTTGGTATATATAGAAATCAAGAATGACCCATTCATGAATTTGGGTGATTTGGGTGATTCCATTCCTTGAGTTCTGATTGGCTGCTTGACTGCTTGATTTGAATGACATTGTGGAGTCTTATATATATCCTGTCATTCTGCAGTAGACTTTGGGACTATTCGGGTTTGTATTTAAGTTACAACAGTTTGTTGCCTTGTCATCCCAGTTCAACGGTAATTGGAACTTTAATTATTCTTCCGTTCCCACTATATCCCTAAAATTAAGCAGCAATGAGCCTGTTCAATACTTATTCATGTATTTGGATGATTCCATTCCTTGAGTCCTGATTGGCTGCTTGGATTCTATGATGTTGTGGGGCTTCATAAATACCCTGGCATTCTGTAGTAGTATTGCAGCAAGATAGATTTGTATTCAGTTACGACTACTTGTTGCATTGTCTTACCAATTTGACGGTAATTGGAACGTAGTTTGATTATTCTACAGATGTATGACCATTTAAGCAACAGCAGGTACTGTAATTAAAGCGAATATTAGAATGACTTAATTCGGCCTTAAATGACCTGAAAAAGGGTTGATATGGCGTAAAACAAAATAGAAGATATACAGAATAAAATGCTTAGAATCGCTTTTTTGGGTGATCATAAAGGTTATAGGGGTCAATGAAGGCGATAGAAAAAGTTTGGAAGAAAAAAATCTTTGTAGAGATTTGTGTAGACTGATCAGTATTCAACTATGTTTAATCTGCTTCTCAGAATCCAGTCTTGGTAAGTGGTTTAAATAGCAGTGAAGAATAATTAAAGTTCCAACTGGTAACTTCAACTAGGGACCAAGCCTCGCCCAGTGTCACTCCAACCCCTAAGCCAATGCCATCAAAAATACCCCGTGCATTATCAAGATTACTCCCCTGTAATCGTCCGGGTCGAAAGGAACTAATTCCCCCTCAAAGGCCACTATGCCCGCACAATGGAGGGGGGAGGAAGGGGAGATGAAGAATAATTAAAGTTCCAATTACTGTCGAACTGGGAAGACAAGGCAACAAACAATAAGCAGGTTGGGCTATTCTACTATATAGCATGGCCAAGTGTATTTCTAGGTTTCCCATTGGTTGGTGGTTTTAGCATGGATATTTTTATTCCTACATACTGAACACTTGACTACACTTGGTACAGAGTGTATTCGGTTACGCATGCAGGATTGGCACAAGGTCAATTTCTAAATTGAGCATTAACTCCTGTAACACATTCTTTTTATGTTTACAATCAACTCTTTTGTGTATGCTTACAGTCAAGTCATGTTGAAAGCACCGGTTCCCACTAGATCACCAAAGTTAAGCAGCAATGAGCCTGTTCAATACTTAGATGGGTGACAATTTGGCATTAAATGACCCAAAAAGTGTTGATATGCCATAAAACAAAACAACGAACCAACATAGAAGATATACAGAATAAAATGCTTGCCTTGAGTAGCACTTTTGGGTTATCATAAGGCGTGACTTTAGGCAACATTGTTATTTATCAATGCGGGCAATAGTGTTACATAATTCGTGAGTAGCCTACAAATTATGTATGTAAGTGTAGCTAGATTTTGAATTGAAGTTCTGTTGTATATCCTTCTTTACTTCTTTCTTACTTCTATTCTTCTGTTCCAGCATCTTTGATATCTTAAGTTCTTCTAGCGTCTCTTCTAACATCTCTTCTAGCATCTGGACTTCGTCTTGGGGACTTTGTGTCTGGTCTTCCTTTATTGGGGATTTCTCTTTATCAGAAGCCCTGTGTCATTGGTAGTTTTTAGATAATAACACAAGACTTCGATTTACTTAGATCATATTTTATTCCGAAATCCCCACCAGACTACCTGCGCAGATTGAGTCGGAGCGTGTATAACACGAATTACCACCATCGTGGTTTTTGGCCGACTGACTAAAAATCTATTTCTAATCTAAACCGGAAGAGGGCCTTCTCCACCGATTCTCACGGTATCCACCGGAAAGAATCAGGATGAGGTCAAGCCTTGTCACTCATCCTTCAAGGCCACCGGCTGCAACTTATAACAGCCATTTTGATTTCTACACTACTGTACATAAATATTAGGAATCTAATAATTATGTAACAGTTCATTGAATATTCAAAATTGGAGGTGGGTAAATAGAAAGTTGCCATTAAAGTTATTGACAGTAGCTGACCTGTATGCTGGCTTCTGATTGCATAATCTGTATTGTCTTGTAGCCCTGTATTGTCTAGTCCTCTGTAATTCTTGCGATGGGCTACAAGACAACATGGGTTAAAAGTCCTGTTTACAATATAATTACTATGAGAAAAATGGAAATGAATCCAACAGATATTGTTACATTATATTGTAGGTAGCCTACGAATTGTGTATGTAAGTGTAGCTAGATCTTGAATTAAAGTTCATTGAATATTCAAAATCGGAGGTGGGTAAATGGAAAGTTACCATTAGCCATTAAAGTTATTGACAGCAATTAACCTTTTGTTGACCAGTACGCAGACTTCTGATTGGCTGAAGGAAAGGCATGTGAAAGGGAACTGGTCTAGTTAGAGATTTCGGCTATTATCTGACAAGAGCAGATGTTAGGATCGTCACTCCCAAGATGCCGGCTTTTCACCGCGATAGAAAACCCTTTTGAGCTTGGTGTTTTTGTAATAAAGAATAGACGTTTTAAAAAAGTCCTGCTCGTTTATTACAAACAAGAAATGAGCAAAGACGACCAAGCTTAAGGAAAAAGGAAGCAGCCCAGAAAAGGAAGATGGCCACTAACAAGTAAGAACAATTGGTTTGGTTGGTTGGGTCTTACAGGAATTTCAACACTTTGGGTTATTTTATGCCGAATACTTCTATTGGGTATTTGGTATTCAAAAATGTTTAATGCCGACAAAGTTTTGAAATAATTTCATTTTTAATGGATAATACAATTTCGTTTATAAACTCATGTTTTCTATTTAACCCATAGATGGTACCCTAACAGGTACTACCACTCCGGATCAGAGTGGACCAGGGAGCAATGGTGATGAAGGAGTACTCCACATTCCCCAAACCTCCAAATCTGGAACCTCACCATCAGATAGAGTTTAACGTCATTCCCAGGACATGTAGACCCGCAACCACCGCCTTCTAGCACCCATATGATAAAAAGGGTTGGGGATTGCCATAAGGGCAATAGGGCTTGACATGGCCAGCCGATTGATCAGAGGGGGCCTCTCCGACTGCCTGTCTAGCCCAAGATAGGGCCAAAGTGGAGTATTGCAAGTCATGCTCATCCACCTGGGTTCTATCCTTAAGCATCACGGGTCGCCACCCACGGCCAAAATGTGGCCCCATTGGGGGAGTCTTACCCCTCTTCAGAGGTGCAGTCGGTGCATTCTAATGCCCCAGCCAACAGGGTGGAAGTAAGAAAAAGAAGAACAAGACCTCCTCCTCTCTTCCCACTATATACGCAAGATGAACAGGTATATAACAATAGAAAAAGTTTGGAAGAAAAAATCTTCAATGTATTTACTGCACTCCACTGTCATAGGCAGGATTTGGCACAAGGCCAATTTTTAGCAGAGCATTAACTCCTGTAATACATTCTTTTTTATTATTTCTCTGAATTTTCGAGATGAGGCTTGATAATTTGTATTATTTGGACTATTGTCCTCATCTTTATTGTTATCTACACTATTTCTCTGAATTTTTAAGATGAGGCTTGATTATTTGTATTATTTGGACTATTGTCCTCATCTTTATTGTTATCTACACTATTTCTCTGAATTTTTGAGATGAGGTTTGTTATCTACACTATTTCTCTGAATTTTTGAGATGAGGCTTGATAATTTGTATTATTTGTATTATTTGGACTATTGTCCTCATCTTTATTGTTATCTACACTATTTCTCTGAATTTTGGAGATGAGGCTTGATAATTTGTATTATTTGGACTATTGTCCTCATCTTTATTGTTATCTACACTATTTCTCTGAATTTTTGAGATGAGGCTTGATAATTTGTATTATTTGGACTATTGTCCTCATCTTTATTGTTATCTACACTATTTCAGGAGCCTTTTTGAACTTGGGAGCCTTCTCGAACTCGGAAACCTTTCTTGTCATAATCAGGAGCCATCAAAGAACTTTGACCTCAACCCTTTATTCAATCCCACGGGTGTCCAGTTCTCATTCCGCTAATCATAGCTAGGTACAAGTGTTAAAGTTGAGATTATTATTCTATGTTACTGTCCACACTTGACCAGGATTGAATCTGCTGACTAAGAGATAACTCTCACTTAGAACTGTATCAACCCAACGCCTATATCCATTATGCAAAATAATATTGTCCAATAAACATTTTCTTTTCATGATTGGAAAACAAGGAAATGAAATTAGCTTAAAAATAAGGTTAGAAATTTTCTTTTTTCTTTTTTAGATTAAGCATCTTAAACAAATAAACCTTTATGTTGTGACTTTTCCAGTCTCATGGCTAAGTTAAAATTAGAATTTTATTTCTTCCATTTCCCCATACAGATCTCACTTGGCAACAAAAGTTAAAGAAGATTAAGATAAAGTCATTTGTACTCTAAAAAAAGAAAGAAAAAAACAATCCAATGACATTGTGATCCTGTTTTTCTGAATATTAATGATTCATTTAAATCCTGGGAAAAAAAAACAAAAAAAACAAACTATGAAAGCTGAAACCGCTTTTTACCAGGACAAGATAAAAAAAAGGAAAAGGGTTTTATCTTTTTACAATCATAAAGTCATAAATTTTTATACTTATACTGTGGGTATTATCAACTTTACTAGTACTACATTGACCCACTACAAAAAAAAAAAAAAAAAAAGTTCTTCCACCAAGTTCAAGGTCAAAGTTTTCTTTTTCTTTGAGAATGTATTACAAAAAAATGTACTAAGAATAGCACTAAGTCAGGGATATTTTCAAGCTTTATATCCAGGGCTGTGGAGTTAGAACACAAAAACCTTTTACTCCAACTCCTCTCTTTATGACACCTCCAACTCCAACTCCTCTTTATATAATTTATCATCATCATGTCGCGCATGCAGCACGGGTATCCATGACAATCTTCGGCAACCTTCCCTATCATTCATTACACTTGGGAGCTCCTCTGCGGAGCAGTCAGCATCTTCACATAACTGGTCATGTAGGTCCTTGCTGGGCGCCCCACACTTGCATATCCATGTGTTGGCTTCCACAGGGAACGTCGCTTAGAGTTCATCCTTGCTTCTCTAGCAGTGTCCTGCATGCCTTGTCTGTCTCAATTAGTTTGTGAGATGGGGGGCAGGTGACCATATAAATCTCATAAAGCCTATGCATATGCTTCTAACTTGAGTCGGGCTATATCATTAACATTCGCTTTTACAGAGTAAC